>JAYKKI010000025.1:18370000-19043750 GCA_039881145.1 Druceiella hillmani | reverse complement strand
CTTCGCAACGATTCTACCTTTCTTAATAATAACTGAGCTAAATATATTCCATAAATAACTGGATGTAAACTTATGCAAGAATCAAATATTACATGTTTATGTTGTATATTAAAAGATCGAAGAATGGTCGAATGTAGAGGAGTAACAGAATTCTACTCAAGTTTCTAAATAATATTGCCGACAATTTTTTCCAAAACAAAATAGCTTCAATAAAGTTCTTCTGTACAAGAAACTTACATTTGGCGTCAAAAAGCCAACCAAGTAGGACGTGATAATTGCCGATATGGTCGAGGTACCGATAACATTGCCGACAAAATCTTTTTTCCAAAACAAAATGGCTTCAATAAATTACTCCTGTATAAAAAACTTACATTTGGCGTCAAAAGGCCAACCAAGTAGGGCGTGATAATTCCGGATATGGTCGAGGTACCATTGACCATGGCGGTTACGCTGCCTGCGAAGTTGGGCGCTATATCCATTGCGTTAACCTTCATGCCGCTGTAGAAACCACCCATAAGTGCCATGGAAACGATAAAGTAGGCCACGGCGGCTGTGCGGTCGCAGCCCGAGTAGGAAGCCAAGACTATGGTGATAGCTGGGCCGGTGGCGGCTGAAATATAGATTTGAACAGTGGTTATTTATGAACTATTGAATTGACGTAAACAATTATTTATTTGTATCATGTTCAAACAAATAATTTTCTCAAAATTCTATAAATTATGATTTTCGTAATCGATACACTATATTAGAGAGACGATTACTGTACGCAAATATTAGATATTTTACATTAAATGTACCTTGTTTTATTGTGAGAAAAATATCTTATCATTGTTTAATCGATTTTTAAGTTTTCCTACCTTAAAAGGAAAAAGAGAACCCTTTCAAGACCATTCACGCGTCTATCCGTATGTTCGTCACATCCATTTTTCCCAGAAACTGCTTGACGTAAAAACTTAAAATTTTTGCGCTATAATAAAACACGTTAACCCACACATATCGCTAGGAATTTTAGAAATTTTAGGAATGCAAGTTAAGTACTTTAAAATGTCTTCTTAATTCCATACATAGTGCGGGACGTCATTTGAAAGGTAACTAGTATTAAGGTTCTTGAAAATATTCAATAATAACTAATTTTAGATATATCTTCAGAGCAAATATTTATTAATAAATAATTTTAGGTGTATATCTTACACCACCAACTTTTTTTTTAAATATTCGTATAACAATTAAAAAGGAGATAAGTAAAGCTCTTGAACTTTATTTCGTTTTGTCTTTTATATTTTGTATATCGAAAGAATATTTTTTTTCTCTTTTATATATCATATAGACTATCTATCATTAGAAAGGGCTTGTTATGGAATATGTAAATATTTTATATTTCTCACAGTTTTAAATTGCATATTTAGAAGATATTCTGAAGAATATTCAAAAATATGGTATACTGCTCCCTTATTTTCAGAACTACTGAGCTAAAAGTCATGAAAAAAACAGGTTTAGTTAAATCGGACTAGAAGATTTAGGAAAACCGTAATGATTATCAATCTTTTAATTTTTTGCAAAATGCAACATGTTTTACGCAAGTTTTTATATTTAAATAGTTTAATAGAGATACTATGTACGCATAAACATGAGCGCAAAATTGTGTACGGAACCCTCGTAACACGAATTTTACTGAGCTTGACAGGTTTTTTACATTTATTACCTCGTTTCTATATACTAATCATATTCTATATACGAATTGATTTCTATGTACAAATCCTCATATACTCCTCATTTCCATATACGAATCAGGGTATATACGCGGTAAATATGTTGATTTATCTAATTCGCTAAGTTTGATTGATGATTTACAGGTATTTTCTAACCTTGTAAGTAGGTGATGAGGCAATACCTAAATGCAAATTATTATCAGATGGTTACGATCATATACTGGTTCACCTTATGGATTTCCCTGTTGTGTTTTTCACTTGATAAAATCAGATAGGAGGAGGAAAATTAAGAAGTAATTCAAAAATTAATAAATTTTAAGAACTATATTAACAGAGAGATTTAAAATAAAGTTGAATGAAAGTAATTCAAAAGTCTTTAAAAAATTACATTAGAAAACCTGTCAAATACGAATAAAATATTTATAAGCGCAAAAACGTTTAAAATAAAGTAGAATGACAATAATTCAAAAGTCTTTAAAAAATAGAAGTTATACAAGAAAATAATTCAAAAGTCTTTAAAAAATAGAAGTTATACAAGAAACTAATTCAAAAGTCTTTTAAAAATTACATTAGAAAACCTGTCAAATACGAGTAAAACTCCTTCTTCAAAATTTCCGAACACATTTAGGCACTTATAAACATTTAAGGATACGTAGTATTCGTACTAAATTATTTACAAATATGAATTTTTCACAACGTAAATGTATTATATTTTTCATGGCCTTAAAAATATTGTGGGTGTTTAAATGATATTATTTCTCACTATGTAAATATATTATCTATATATGTTGCCTAGTATATATATATATATATATATATATATATATATATATATATATATACCTTTTAGATATTAAACAATAGTGGTTTAAATGGTACCCCACACGTCGTGTACCCCACACGTCACCCTGAAGTGACGTGAGGTGTACCCCACACGTCATCCTAAAGTGACGTGACGTGTACCCCACTCATCGTATACCCCACACGTCGTCTACCCCTCACGTTACCCTAAAGTGACGTGACATGTACACCACACGTCACCCTAAAGTAACGTGACATGTACCCCACACATCACCCTAAAGTGACGTGACGTGTACCCCACACGTCACCCTAAAATAAATGACCGCTTTAAAGTTGAATGACCTCTTTAAAGTTTAATATTTAATAAACAGAACCCTGTATATAAAAATTTATCATAATATAGCCCTTATGTTCTTGAAAGACCTATTCAACGATATCCTAGACGAAGGGTATGCGAAAAAGACGCACTCACAATTTGCAATTAACGTTTTAACTTTTTTTAAAGGGTTTCATTTTAAAAGGTTTTCATTTATAAAATCTTTACTTTGTAATGATTTTTATATCGTAACTTTGTCGGTGTTATGAATACGCATGCCAACTTTTTAGCACTAATAGTCTGCGAGTTCAAGGCTGTAAGATACAGACGAACAGACAGATAGACAAACATAGCGGAACTATAGGGGTTCCTAGTTTGGTTACAGAACTGTGAAAACACTTTAAACATAGATAAATGCAAGTAAATTTGAAGCATTTATAGATATGTATTTAAACATAACTATTTATATATATTTTATTCAATAAGTAAATATATTGCCTAGCTTCATTTTTAAAGGCGCAAGACAACATCCATTAAACTACTTATATGTCCTTAATTTATAAATACAAATCAAATCAGATATTTTTACAGTATACAGATGTTTCATTATAGAAATTTTTTGTGATTTTTAAGATAAATCAAAAAAGATGCAGGGGGCAGGGAACCTACATTGTAAAAGATTTTGGATTCATATTTCGCAAAGAAGACGCCGTATCTACCAGATATTTTACCAGAAAAAAATATTCTACCAGATATTTTCGATAATATTTTAAAAGACTTTTAGAATGGGCATTTCACTCGATGTGTAGTTGAAAAAAACTGGCCCAAATCTGGTTGGATTAGGGTCGGATACCTCGTTTGAAGGGAAATTATTTTATTTGTCATTAATTATGACCAATACAGCCTTCCTAACGAAATAATGTGTTAATAATACCTAATTTATGTATGTATGTTGCCACATAATTATCAAAAATATCTCAAAAATTTCCCACAAGCTTAACGTAGGCTTGTAAAAAACCCTGCTATGTTATGATTTTCTGTTCAGTGATTTAGGAAATACGAAAAGGAGAGAAGAGTGGTGATGAAACAAATTTTTCAGCGTATATTTCAGTATATATCTGAAAATATACTACCTAAAATTGTAAAAAAAATTTAAATCCTTAAAACTAGTCCTTTCGATCGGTACTCTGAAATATAAGCATGGAATTTTAAGTTTCCATATAAATATTTCTGAGTATTGAATACTGTAGCTCAGTGATTAATATGTTTTATTAAAATGTTTATTTTAAGTTTCTCTCTCAAGTGGTTTCCGAGAGAAATGACTAAGACATACGGACAGACACACATGTGAATTATTTTATAAGGGTTATCTGTTTCCTTTTGAGATACGAAACCTCGGACATTAAAAACATACTTTTCTTTAATTTTCATGTGTCCAAGTAATTCGACTTAATTTTAATGAGAAATTTCGTCACAATTAATCTTGTAAAAAAGCTATGATGCTATGGTTATACTTCTTATTGATAGACAGATAGACGGTTCCGTTTTTGCCAAGAAAAATTATAAATCAAAGAGATAAAATTAATACATTCTTGAAAAGATGTATGACATTAATGCAATATATAATTTCCTAGCAAATATACCTGCTACCTTCCTGTACATTTGTTAGCGAATATCATACTAACATTAAATTTACATCATTTATCGTCAGGTAAATTTTATTTGTCAATAAATTATCCAGGTAACTGTCAATAAACGTATATAAACTAAGCTATTTATGGCCACGCTGTATAAACTAAGCTATTTATGGCCACGCTGTATAAACTAAGCTATTTATGGCCACGCTGTATAAACTAAGCTATTTATGGCCATTTATTTGTTTAATATCATTTTCAGCCACGTACTATAAAGATAAATTCTAATTACTATAAATAATACTATATATAATTTTAATACTCTTAAAGATTTTCCAGCAAGACTCGATGAAATTTAATATTGAGGAAAAACGGTGTTAAGTTAATAAAGTCTGCTAAACTAGTTAACAATACCATAATAATAAAACGCAATTCAGATGAACGACTTTTGTAGTTCGAGTCGGTGGCCGACAACTCCCGACTTTTGTGGGATGAGGTCGGTGGCCGACTATCCACCGGCTTACCACACAAATTCAGATTTGCATGCCGATAACACACACTCCGATAACGCAACACGCGTTGTATTTTCTGTCCTTTTCTTTAGTAGTGCATTTCAACACGTAACATTCATATCGGTGAAAGTGGGCTAGAACATTTCCGATTTTTACAGGACTGATTTTTGGGACGTGTGCTTTAAGGTATTTAATATCATACGTCTTATATTCACCGATGATTGTTGTTGTCAGTCGTCCGCGTTGTGGATAGATATGTCAACACAAGTTGCTTAACTGAATCTGTATATATCCGATTCGATATGGCAATATTTTCCTTGTGATGCCAGTAATAATGGGTGATTTTATTATTCTTATTTAAATTGTTTTGTTCGGCCACGAATGCATTATGTTGTTTACAATATACGTTCATTTTCCATTCCATTGAGAGTACTTTACTGCTGAAATCAAACTTTTTTTTAACATAAAAATAAAAATGTCCTCAATATATTCGAAGATGAAACTGTATTAATTTTACCGAATCCGTTGGCATACCCTTAAAAGTGCACAAGTTTATTTCGCGTACGGGCCGTAAAACGTTTATTTACATTGGAAATGTTATTTTCAAAATATAAACAGCTACATTGCAATGTAATATGGTATTAAATAACCCAATAACTAATTAGGTATTCATAAAATCATGAATGACTGAAAACTAAACGTTTTAAATAATTGTGCATAAAAAATAAGGACCAAAATTTGTTACCAAGATACTTTCAATGGTGATTACTAATTAAATGAATCGTATGTAAATTAAAAACGATATACTTGATAAAAATCATGAATAACTAAAAACTAAATGTTTTGTAAATAATTAAGCATAAAAAATAAGGACCAAAGTCTGGCACCAAGTAAACTTCCAGTGTTCATAACTTATTGAATGAAAGTATATATATTTCCAATATATTTCCTAAAAATTATTTCTGCTCTCGATCATATTATTACAAAAAATTTATTTGAAGAATATTTCCCATACAAATTACGTTTCTGCAACGCATTTTGAACTATTTATTATATTTTTTTTTTATTTAATTACCATTCTTAGCAACACTAAATAACTCCCAAATACAAAATGGAATTTAAAAAAAAATTTAAAAAAATCCAAAAATTAAAATAAACCAAAAGGAACGTGTAAGTATAGATTTTATGATATTTGACAGCCAATTTAGAATCGTTTTTAAATATAAAAAGCACTTTTGAAATCGATTTTTTTTACACTCAGAAATATCTCTTAAATACTTTGTTGAAATATAAGTTATTTGGGTGCAATGTGAGTAAAATTTGTAAGATTGCAACGTTTTTGTAACGTCAGAATATAACGAATAAATTGCAAGAAAGACAAAAATAGGTACGTAACTAACAACCGCGAGGGACAGATGGAAACGATAGAATAAAACAAGAAAGCAATGATACGGAAATGATAGAATTAAAAACATGTGCGCAAACAGAAACGGTGCCCATTACTGCTGTCAGATGTTCAGTACGTCATGTGTGCCAAAATGAAACGGTCAAAATTTTGTCACCTTACTTATAGATTTATGATTGATCTATTACTAATTTTGCGTGTACTTAAGACTAACAAGCATGTATATTTAACTTATTTATAAATATGCAATGAATCCGTACATATAGTAAATATAATTAGCAACAAGAGGGATACATGGCAACTTTCTTCAGCCACATTTAGCCATGTTTAGATACTGGCATCATCTTTGCGTCTAACAATGTTTTAATTGACGTTTGTCTAGGTAAATACATATGAAGATTTTATTAGAAATTTACGTCAGTTTGTTATGACATTTTATTAATTTTTCTTAACGTATAGTATTAAAATCTTCTTGTACGAATTGAGTACATTCTACAGAGTTATATTCTCCCTCCCTCTCTCTCTCTCTCTGCCATTTTATCCCTTACTATATACTCACAAATTAAGGTTTAGATCGCCAAAGAAGTTTCACTTCTCTCACGTGTATTGAGTTGCACGTGATTTTTTTGTGTTATCTTTAATTTAAACAAAGTAAAAGTTCCAAAAAGTGATTTATATCACTGTTCACAAGATACCTTACGAAATATATTTAAACTGTTACCTTTTCTTCAAGTGTAATATATTTTTCATTACCGTAGAATCCTTTGACAGTTCACAAATTTTGAAACAAAACTTAGCTCGACTGTGACAAGTAAAACAAGTATATTTTGTACTTTAAATTAAATGAATGATAAAATGTTGCGATGGAAATTCACTTACCTATAGTGGTATGAATAATTCTGCCAGTTTTTATGGAGTGCCATTTTTTCCTGACGCATATGTCGCATACAGCTCCAAAGATGAAAGAACAGACCCACATGGCGGCATAAGGCAGAGCGGTCAGCATTCCAGTTTTGCCGATGTCGTATTTAAGCACGTCCGTCATGTACTTGGGAAGATCTGTGACCATGGTGTAGTAGCCCCAATCGTGACCAACCTTGTTACAATAGAAAAAGGAAAAAAATGGATCGAGTTAAATATTTAAAAATGCACAATAGACTTGGTAGGCAGCCGTCTTCAAAGTTACTTTAATTTGATTGAATATGTTGAGTTGGACACTTAAAAATGCACACTAGAATAATTTGTAGACATCTTTAAATTAATTCAACTCGGTTGTAAACAATCGATAAAGCCTATTACAGAAAAAGAAATAAACTTACACTCCTGGTACTAACAAAAATGGAACTTATTTCTGAATACTCTTTCTCTCTCTCTTATAATATAGGAAGTAAGCAGTGCTCTCTTAATAGATTTTTTTTCACTTTCCTTCCGTCTACGTTTTCACAGAATATTAAAGACATTAAAGTAGTACACATTTTATAACATTGCTCATTTTTTGTTCTACCCAAAATTGATTTAAAAATAAATGGGCACCCATTTTTTAGCACCATTCATATGGATCATTTTTAAAGTTTAAGTTGATAGAAACACAAAAATTAGATTGTTTCATCGAGTAATGAAATAAAATCCTTTAGCCTTATCTAATAATAACCGCCAGGATCAATGGCTTAATGTACCTTCCGAAGTACAAAGGAACTCATAAGGAAATTATTAAGATCGGTGGTCACCCATCCGATGGAACCGACCAGTATTTGGTTATTTAACATCATTGATTGGGTGATGTCAATAATAAAATTCGGCTATGAGTCCCTCATTATGTAACCACAATTACTTCCATTAATACGACGAGTACGATTTTAAATCCGCATACATTTTTTTTTTAATTTGCCTTTGTTATTGCCGAGTAGAATCTCGTCTTCATTAAACGTATTTAAAATATTAATGGAAACTCATTGGATAAGGTGCAACAAACGTTATTAGCCACCCTTGAATAAAAAAACCCACTAATGTTCCAAACATCAAGGTCGAAATAACTAAGAACTTACAGCTGCACATAATAGAGCCCAGACTGGCCATGATCTCAGGATTGCCTTCCAAGGTGTCGGATCTCTTCTGCCAGTTTTACCGTCTCCATCCACGTTATCTTCCAAAAATTTGAGCTCCTTCTCTGAGATGTAAGGGTGCGAATGTGGAGTGCTGTAGCATAATATGCTCTGGAAGTATAAATTTTATTGTTTTAATAGAAATTGCTACAAAGCCAATTGTCTACGTAGTAAAAATAAAAACTATAATTAATTTTTTTAAAAAAACCATTTGAATTTTTTTTTCAAATAAAACGTATTTAAAGATATACTAAATATTATTGCTATCAAATTTGTAAATAAATTAACCTAGCTACAAATTTTATAGCCCATAGCTATCAACTTTGTAGAGGGGATATATGCAAAAATGGAGCAGATTTTTATATCAAGTTATAATTATAAAATCTATGCATTTCATGCGGGATTCGGGATTTATATACATAATGTAAAGAGTCCCCTTAATTACAATGAGCCGGAAAGTACAATACTTCGTACACTGTAATGCAGTAGTAAGTTTTAAAAAAATATTAAGAATTGACCAATAAAATCATGACAAATAATATTCCCTACATTTCTATCTCAACATTGTGACAATAACATTAAGGATTGCATCAGCTTTCTAAATAAAAATCATTGTTATTAGAACAATTAATTGTTATTTTAAACCGTGTTTGAATCCTATATTTTCTGGCGAAGAATAAAACAAATACCGTTATTGAAAAAAAAACAGATGGAATTAAATTTTCGCAGATTTCAGAGAAACTATGTCACCTCTCTATTATCTCTATGACAGTTCGGCTCATGATGTTTCATCAAACATCTTTGCATAGTCGCAAAGCTTCTATCAGAAAATCTTCTATTCCTTAAATTAATAATTTTTAAATTGACAAAGTGCATCAAATTTATCAGCAAGTTTTATCTTTTACTGATACTTTTAAACATTATAGCCTTAATATTACGTTTATTTTTATACAAAATAAGAATAAACAATTTCTTTGATATTGAACATATTAAACAAGAATCACTCCAAAACATTGATCTAAATATCGAGAAACGTCTGAAGGAACATAAACCAAGTCAAAAGTGACAACACCAATTAATGTACGCCATCTATTGCCATTAAACGAAACTACTTCGTCAGTCACATGGTGGATTGTGTGCGACCGTAGATATAATGTTGTCATGACGTTATCATATTTTATTATTTATTAACTAAATTTATATTGTACGCATGTATATTGATATGACAATGCGTAAATATTTTAATTTATGTAAAACAATGAAAAGAATTATTTTTATATAACAAAAGGCAATTATAACATAGAGATACAACGACATTATAGAACATATCTATCAGGAATAATTCGTTTCTCTAGGTAGGTCAGGAATAATTCTTAATTATATTAATATCATTCTGTGCCAATCAATTTTAATTTATTCCCTGTCTCGGGAGGTTTTGTACTTATAGTTGTCGGCGTTGGTAAGACGATTATGCAAACATCGATATATACTTCATCAGCGATTAAAAGGTCAAGATTTGGAAAAGTAAAACTTATCTTAAAGAAATTATAATGTTATAATACTCTCCGTCTACATACAGCTACATATCTACGCATAGTTTCGATAATCATTTACCCTGTTCTAGTATTTTATATTATTTTAGCTTAAAATATTTTTTATTACTTTAGTACAAAATTGGTAATGTGCAAGATATATAGAAATGTACCAACTCTTTGAGGATCATATTTAAATTCTTACTGACCAAATAAGAAAACACTAATTTTAGACAATTCTGTCACAATACAATTCATATGTTATACCGAATATTATTAAATCATCTTCAATCACGTTATGTTTTCCTGTTTTATTTACCTTTACAAAGAATTCCTTTCTTATTGCTTTTTCCTG
Organism: Druceiella hillmani; assembly: GCA_039881145.1. Lineage (NCBI taxonomy): Eukaryota > Metazoa > Arthropoda > Insecta > Lepidoptera > Hepialidae > Druceiella > Druceiella hillmani. Next base: position 19,033,384 of record JAYKKI010000025.1, on the reverse strand, counting down.
CTTTAAAAATTACACACCTGCTTTAAAAATTACACACCTGCTTTAATAATTACACACCTGCTTTAAAAATTACACACCTGCTTTAAAAATTACACACCTGCTTTAATAATTACACACCTGCTTTAAAAATTACACACCTGCTTTAAAAATTACACACCTGCTTTAAAAATTACACGATCAATTTAAATTGACTTTGGAGAGCGATAAAACAATTTCGAGTTGTTTGCAAATATTTCAAACTACAACAAAGTCTACAACTTCGTTCCCATGAAATTCGGAATAAGAAATGTCATTAGAATTTTTTTTTCTCTCTCATATGTTGCTCTTGGGTATAAACTATTTTCTTTCCAAATTTCATCAAAATCCATCCAGTAAGTAGATTTTGGTTATTGACGCAAAAAATTACAGACAGGCAAAAATTCTAAAAAATAATTTTTAGGTTCTATTATGATTCTATACGCTAAATCTCTTCAAAATATTTTCCATGCACAGAATTCATTCTGTTATATTGTAACAGAATGAATTCTGTTCTTATTATATGTATAGATAATTATTATTTGGAAGGAAATATCTAGAAGATTTGTCGTTTCTCCCTTGTACATTGGCATACTACATCCTTGGCATACTACTGTATGTGTATAAACACATACAGTAGTATGCCTAAAATATTCTTAAGTAGCCTGCGAAATCCTTTTTCCACTACTTGTACTAAACGAAGAGGAAAATGATTTCAATAATCTACAACGTAGTAAACATTGCTTTCAATAATTAAAATCACAACGTGTGTAAACATGTGTGTCCTTCGCGTATAGGCGTTATCTATATTTAAACATTAAATTATTCAAACCTATGAACATTTTATATTTCCAATTTTAAATTTATTGGTTTAGAAATGTTCGAGTTATTGAAGTGATAGCTGTCTATCGACACACCTAGCTTTTCCAACACCTTACTCATCAGTATATTTTTAAAAATTAAAGCAAAGAAAAATTAAAATAACGCGTGAAAATACGTCCTTACAATTTCGCAACATTGGAATTCATATAGTTACTGAAAATATAACTTACTTTACTTACTTTTTTTCCTAACTACTTTTTTTCAATAAATAACAGAAAATATGTATAAGAAACGATTATTAACCGAAAGTAACATAAGTCAACCTTTTTCAAAATTCTCGAACTGTAATTTAAACATATTTTTACTACACAATCCGGCATTTTTTTTATTGTTTTAAGGATAAACATACTCACGAGAATCGAAAGTCAACTGAAACGAAATGCTGCTAATAACGCCATTTAGCACCGTTTCTAATGAAACATTTTCCGATTGCTATGGGCCTGTTCTTACGAAATAATAGAAGTATGTGCTCCAAAAATATAAATTTTAATTGCAAAAATATATACCTAAAAAGGTATCATAGCTGATACTACCACATTATTAACAATGAAAATAATAATATCAATTCATAAGTACTTATAATTTTGTAATAAATCTTACTATTAAATAGTATGCCATCAAGATGAAAAAGTCTACAATAACAAGGTGTTTTATCAGTAAATCTTGGCATACTTCACTAAGATACAAATCTTTAGATACGTCTATCTATTGTCAAATCCTAGTTTGACTATTTCAAATATCATTTTAGTTTATTTTTTTTTTGTTAACTTTGAACAATTTAATACGGTCTAATAAATTCTTCCGGATCTCACTACACATTTCATATCCTATCCTTCAATTTATTCCTAAGCGTCTCCTTAGAAACATGCCCTTAAATTTAATTATACATATAACTAAATTTTCTATGAGTTTTGATGTTTATAATATCAATACTTCAATTTAAAACACGTTTATTAACTAAACATTGTTCTTTTACTTAGAAATTTTTACTAGATATTAAATAAACCTACTATTTGATAATTAGGGTCAAAAATTTTGCCAAACACATTGTTTCCGTTTTTGCTTAAAATATCGATATAATTCACATTTGTAGTAATTTGAAGGTATCAAAATTATGTGAGTATATGTAAAAATATATTTTCTTAATTTCAAAAGATTATTTTTCATTCTTAATGAAATTTTCTTCAAGTACAATACGCCAAAGAGTTTAATAATTTATATTTGTAAAATGTTTATAAAATTTTCATAACAATAATGAAGGAAAGTTAACAGCCAAATAATAAAAATGGTTTATGTATATAAAGGATTCAGAAATCATTACTCACCCATAAAATGAACCACAGAATTCCAGTACAACCAAATAGGTAGAACACGTTATCCCACAGGCCGCCATCAGCCATAATTAGGCCCGATATGTATGACCCCAGAATATTGCCGATCTGTGCACCTCCAAATACCAATGCTCCCTGAGTAGATCGCTCGGCCGGCGGAATCCATCGCGAAAGAACTATCATAAGGGCAGGCATCGTTGGTCCCTATTTTCGTCCAAAAATACAAATAATTATTCAAAATGAAAGTCCATTGCGAGGTTAACGGAAGGATAACATAAATTACAATTTCCTAGTACTTTATAACTATTATTATTCTGCTTAGAAACTATAGTTTATAAACTGTTAAAAAAATGCAGTTTAAACCTCCATAGAACGCACTCACATAAGCTTACCCTACAATACTACAGAATAAAAAACATACTAAAATAATTAAATTCAAATAGTCTCAACTTTGAAATCGAACCTAAAAATACAAGTACGTAGCAATACTACAACCAACACACAACTACAAGCAACCACAGTTTAGCAATTCCACCATATGTTGATCACCGAAAATCATGAATTAATTACATCAGTACTAAGGTGTATCATAACTCTTATATTGATCCGTATAAATATCTCAATTCCCCTCCAACAAACATTTATAACCTTCCTTATATATACACAAGCGACATCCGTAGTATTCTATGTATATTAATATAGGCTTCAAGCGTTTGGAATTACTCTCAACAATACACGTAGGAAACTAGATGTACATAATATTTGCTTTGCCCTGCCTGTATGATGCCTCAGAAAGGCACCGGCACCCCATATATGTTAAGGGTCGATGCGAGGTTATATTTGAAGCAGCGAGCTTATTCAATTAGGAAACAACAGATGCTCTTGATATTGTTTTAATAACGACACGAAGTTGTTGGCTTTATTGTACAAGAGTGGTAGAGCCATTTTTGATGCGAGTTGTTCTTTGCGTTTTCTGTTGATATTAAAATTTGTTCCGTTCATGTTGCCTGTGCTTTTGCGTGCGTCAACTTTTATATTTGACTTTGTTTTACGTAGAAACTTGCAAGATGGTTTTGGGCACGTTGTTTTCATTCTGATTTTTACTCTTTAGGAATTTCTTAATTGTTTTGCTACAAAAATTGTTAAAGGTTAAACATATTTCATCAAGATATTTTAGTAAAATATTTCATAATATTGTAGTTTGCATCACTCATGAGTGGTTTAATAAATTATGTACTGTATTTTATTTTACATAAGCACTTGTTGTAACCTGCGATTTTGTTCGCGTGGAAAAAGGAAAACGAAAATTCAGTACTTCTTTGAAAAGTATATGTTGACCGAAAAGTATATCTGATGTAATGATACCGAATTGCACCTGTGTAAATTACGTGATATTTAATAAAATTGCAAAAATTGCACGAAAGTAAACATTACTTTTCCGAAAAATAAAAATCGAAATTTAAAATGCTGTCACGTATTTTATAAATAAGTGGATTAATTGTAGCTACTGAAAATGAAGCAAAATTTCTGAATTACCCTTTTTATATTATGAAAATATAAAATCATTATGAAAAAGAGTATTGCTCATGTCATTTCCATGTTTTGGAATATACGCGAAAACATGTTCGTATTTCTCGTCCTTAATATTTTCCCATATTCTTTAATCTTACATTTTGCATGCTCCGAAATTCCCAGAAATCATAATCTACTCAATCTCCAAGTGAACAAGAAGTATAAAATAATCTGCGGAAAATATCTTTACGCGATTTGGGTACTAGAAGAATATCTGTAATCTCATTGTCAATCAAGATACAATAATATCTTGATATCGGTTAATCAGATAACTATGACAGTTTACTGTTTATCAGATAAAGATGAGATGACAATATCGCAGCATATTGACTTGAGGGTCGATAAATTGTATATTTATATTTATAATTTTGCTTTTTAAGCGGATTTTTCCTTGTCATATTGAACAAAATTCATGGATGCGTGTCAATATTTCATTTGTTTACATTTGTCCTTCATAATTTACTTTTTGCCCTTTATTTATTTTCGAATATTTTTAAAAATTAATGATAATAATGATTAATGTACCATCAATAACGGTAATCTTGAAATTGGCGAAAAATTTAACAAATCTCTGAAACATTTTTGTTATCTATTGAACTGTGAAACTTTTTCGTGTACTCTATTCTAACTCGCAAAAATATATACAACCGAATTTGAAATTAGTGCCATCAATCAGCAACCTTAGATCTACTTATGGAGAAAACTAGTTTGGGACTATGTAATTAAAGTGAGGCAAAGATAACTTTATATAAGGTTGGATAATTTAGGATAGATTGTTTGATTGTGTGATGACAATCGGTTATCAACAAAATTTATTGGATATTTTAAACATTCTAGTACAATTACAAATTTTGTAGTCAAAAGTGCAATGTTTAAAAATGTTTACATCCTCGCGAAAACTTGTAATTTAAAAACTAAAGAGAAAATTGTTCGATTATACGTTGAATGTTTTATAAGTATTACCCACATAATTTAAGCAATTTTTTTTTTAATATCAATGACCTAAGAATTTGCTTAATTAACGGCCATGAATAACTGAAAGTAATTCTACTTTTTCTTATCTTTTTTGGTAGAAAATAAGGAAATTGGGATATAAGTTAAAGATATATTTCTCCTTAAGTTTTTGTCATGTTTATACAATATCAATAGAAAGCATAGAATGGAAATTGAAATGTATCACAAGATTTTACCTTAATTTGAAGAGCACACTTACACTTACTGTTTACAGCAATGTATGAACAATTTAGACGACACTAAAGCTCGGTCATACAATTTATTTTCATACAAGTTTGGTTATACAAATTAATTGATAATCTTTTGATACACATAATAAACATACGTGAAGAAAAATAAGTACTCGCGTACATATTTTAATCTGAAATATTGTTGTGTTTACTACAAAGGTATTTTTGTAAAAATATTGACCATATGCTACCATTAATATTACCAGTATATCTTGTAAGTTATACCAGACTATTTTTTAGCTTCCAGTCTATTTGAACTGAATTGCATAAATAGAAGAACCATTCGATCTCTCCCAAAAGTAATTAATTAACAAGATGTTTTCAGATAACAGTTAATCCAGATAATCTTTAAAATTTGTTTTACCTGTGATGAATGGGATAGACAATCAGAAACAGACTTTTCCTTCCAACATAATGCTTACTCTATTTCACGTGACATTTTGAATAGAATTTTACTTTAATTGAACACGAGGTACTACACCTACTACTATATTAGAATTTCTGGAATGACTTTCTTTATCGCTTTACTTTGTTTTATGTGGACAATCAAAAACGTGAAAATTTAAAATATCTTTCCTCAATTAGTCATGTAAATTATCCACATGACTATACTAATCTACTTTGCCATATTTTCGTGAACTTCGTGTGTTTTAATTGAATTCGGAGCATCGATTCTAATTGATGTCAAAGGAATCCTCTATCAGTCACTTGATTAGAAACATGTTCGAGACACAGTGTAATCTATATATATATATATATATATATATATATATATATATATATATATATATATATATGTGTATATATATATATATATATATATATGTAATAATGAAAAATATTACATTTGATTATTTTACACTTTTCGCAATACTGTCATGTGATTTTTCTTAAACTTTCAGTGCCGAATTAAATCCCGAAACAGGAAATCATCGTAAGTCTGTAAAGATAAGTCTCCTTAAAGTTATTTCATCCATTTATAAGAATATAACTGAGTCCCGCAGTTTAACCAGCGTAGAATTATCTTAATTAAGCTGTTCTGCTCCCTCATTTTTCTCGCTTTTCCCTCGCTTTTTGGAAATTCAATTTTTCTATTATAAAAATTTTAAATCTTGCAAATTTAAAACATTCTATTAAATTGTGAATTCAATCTATACTCTCCCCTTCAGTTTTCCCCAATCTACCCTCCAGTTCCCCCCACTCTCCCTTCTAGTTATCAGCTCGATTGTTTGATCGCACTTCTCGTCTAATATTATTTGATTCTTAATAGTATACATTTGGTCCAAGTATAGTGGCTGCCACCAGTCTATCATTGTAGGCATCTTCTGCTGATTTTTATTCTTACTATATCTCTAAGATAGTTTTATGGGCGTTATTCTGTCAATTGTGATTCCACACAATTTATCGATATTTCGTTCATCTTTGTTTTCAAATTTTATGCAAATGGTATAATATTATTTCAATGCTAACATTAAACTCTGCATCCAGTATAAAGTAATCTGAAGGTAATCTAAATTCTTTGGAAAAGCTTTCTTATACGCAACTTAAATTCAAAGCCTCTTCAAGATGATGAGTCGATGCCTTGTCCGACAAAAATCGGCAATTACCAGTCGCCAGTAATTCTTTGTAGTCTACTTTCCATCGACTCAATGCATATATCAATAAGCGCGCACTGCGACTCTCAAAATGTATCCCATCTCCTTCAACGCTTGTTCAATGTCCTTTTCTCTATTTCCCCTTTTTTTACTGGTAATATCCAGATCGACGAAAGGGACCAAAATCGCTCGGCTTTTTTTTTTGATAATTTTTTTTGTCGGAGACACATCCAACAAAAAACTATCAAAGTTAAAGTGTTAAATATCAAATTGTCTATCTTCTCCAATTATAATCGGTCGTCTGCGTTGTGCGTTAAGAATAAAATTGTCGTAACAGAGACAAGTGAATCAATAACAAATGCATTTGTTTATTGTACATAGTTTTTATATTCACTTCGTTGAAATTAAATGACGTCTGCTTCCGTAAAGTAATACAGAATTAATATGAATTTTGATATATTGTTAAAATAGTAATAAATATTTAATATAATTGTATTTTAAACCATAATGGTAAATGTAAATAAACAGGAAACGAATCAAACGCGGAAATCAGAAGAATTACTAATTTTCAAAAAGAATTTAAAGCGAAATTAATTCGGCAACTTCATTGCTTTGTAGATCGACATAAATTTGTATATTATAATGCTTATTAATATCTTGTGCTAAGTGCATTAATTGGAACAAAGTTCTTTTAAGCGGCTTACAGTAGTTTTTGCCAGTTTGCTCAAACTGGCAAAAATCGTCACATAAGGAAAAAGCGTTATGGCCCTTCAGGCGACCTTTACCTCTCTTTCTCTCTGTCTCTTTCTCTTTCTATTATATACAATTTTATGTGTAATACTAAAATATAAAATCGTTGGAATATTCTTACTGCTTTTTATTTTTATAATTTTGGGCCTTTCGTCATTTCAAATTGATATCCTATAACGTATTTACGTAACTATCAAAAAATAAATAGATTTGGGTAGTTATTTAGTGTAATCATCATATGATATATTCGTCTAGTCTTTTGTTTAACAGTAACAAGCTTTGGATTGGGTAACATTGGAAGAAAAGTACCATGTTAAACACATGATACCCTCAGTGAGTTTAATGTGTAACATGGTACCTTTAGCGTGTGTAATATGGTAGAAAAATATCATTCATTTGTGTGATGGACCACACGACATCCTTATTGTTTGACCGACAACATAGTACCCTTAGTCGTGTTAAGCTGATCTAAACTCACTGTACATGGATTTATATATTTATGTATAAAGATATCGGCTAATCTCTGGACTCCCTAAAGGCCTATATTGTCCAAATGTTATCTTTACGCTTCATCTGTCAACCGAGCGATATCGGTCGAGCTCCACGATCGAATATTATACCTCTTTAATTTTTTTTTATTTCGTTTACTCTTTTATTACTAGCCTTATTCTTCTAGCTTCTGTCTAATCGCTCTTTGGTGATTCTTCGTTAATTTTTAAGTTTTGTTTTATTATTACTAGTTATTAAATTTAAATCACAACGAATAAGTAATCTTTTTTATTTTAATTTGGAATAGCAAATCTTTCATCAATGACATAGTAAGTAAAGTGTATGTTTACCTATTTTGGTGTTTAAATAAGAAAAATGCGAAATAACCATGTAAAATATATGCCTTGTTCAGTTTTTATATATTTTATGGAACAAAATCGGTTTATTTTAGTATAATAGTAGTATATTTTTCAAATGAAACAAATTCCGAATTAGTTTTACGTATCCCTATGCTCAAGACTTAACGTTATTATTTAATATCACAACTAAAGAAAACTACCGTCTATTTTAGACAAGATGAGAATTCACTATGAATTTATAATGGTTTTTCTCAGAAAATGTAATTTATACTGAAACATAGTCACAATATATAGAAAAATAACTTAGAATTTATTTCGGAATGATGCATGGTTGATATATTTAGAGTGTCATATTATACAGGATATATTTTTGCAAATAATGTAGCTATATACTGGTGACAAATTCATTAGAGATCACGAAACAAAACTTTATTTACACTTTTCCAAAATACAATGATCAAGATCAACATGAATTTATTTTTAATGGGGTACATCTAGCTCTGTTAGAGGTTTTTCATCAATAGAAGTTTTAAAGACCAGGTTATACCTATTGTCAGGGCTGATTTAGAACAAAAGAAATTGTCTCTAATTTTGTTTATGTTATTCATATAAATAACCATAACATAAAAATAGTGATTCGAGCTAATGTTGGTCTACAACTAATTGTGAAATATCATCATCATCATATATATTAATACGCTAAGGTTAAGATGTTACACTCCCTTTTTAGAAAAAACCTCACAACTAATCCACATAAATTATATATCATTTTATAGATAATTGCTTGCTCTACCGGCATCCACAACTAAAAAATTTATTATTGCTATTGTTTTTGCAAATTAATTAATTATTAAAATTATATACACAAAACAGCAATGCTGCCATCTAACGGCTCAACGTCAATATGATTGACGGTCGGTAAAATGTTTGTTTAATTTCAAATCCACTCACGTATAAATAAAGTGGCGCTTTAGCTCAATGCTTTTGATACTTGCGCCTCTATATGTCAATTTTAGTAAAATATTTGTTTGATCTGTCATCTGAGCTTCATAATGGAATAAATAATGCGAAGACTTCGCACGGGTCACGCTAGTATCTAAAAAATAATGGAATATAGCTAACGCCTTAATTCAACTAATATAAGAAATTTTATTACTTTCTCTATTTGTCGAATGAGACTTATTGATTCATTATTACGTCTAACTTTGATATCTCGTCTTATATCTCACTGTCCACTTTTTCTTCTTTAAAATATGAGCATAACAACATGTATTAAGTACAACAGTTACAGCAACGAATAAATTTACGTACATTCAAGAAGATTTAAATCTTTAAAAGGCCTATCAACGATTATCGTCAATGTTTCCTTATCGTCTTCAGAAACTCATATGGAAACTCAGTTAAAACCGTTATATCAATTCTGCATTTTTTGTAATTATATCTATGCAAAAATCCTTGCTTTGAAAGTGTCGTTAATTAGCGTTTAGCAATCATTTCCAATTCATCACGGTATTTGTTTTCCTAACATGATTGTTTATGGTTGGCTGTAACAGTATGTTCTAAAAGCAATAATTCCACCACTATATACTTAGTTATTTAAAATTACAATAAAGTTTCGAAAATTAATGAATATACAATATAAATTATAAAACAAGAACAGTTATACACATACCTCGCCCATCCCTTGTAGGAGACGCAGTATGAACAGCCAAACGGCTCCTCCAGCCTTAACCACCACAGGCGTCAACAACGTGAATATGGCTGTGCTCAGCAATCCTATTCCCAAGACCCATTTACCTCCATAGCGCTCAGAGAGAATCCCCCCTGGTACTTGGGTGAGAGCGTAGCCGTAATAGAAAGCGCTGAGGAGGAGACCCTGTGTCGACTCACTCCAGTCAAACAAGGCGTGCTGAGAGAAAGAAATATGTCGATTATATAATGGTACACTATTCAAATTATATAAATTAATAATTAAAAGGCAAATTTAACAATGAAAATTCATCGAAATTTTAACTTATAACTCATTTAGATATTTTGCTACTTTTTCCCAAAAAAGAAATATGTCGATTATATAATGGTACAATATTAAAATTATATAAATTAATAATTAAAAGGCAAATTTAACAATGAAAATTGATCAAAATTTCAACTTATAACTCATTTAGATATTTTGCTACTTTTTCCCAAAAAAGAAATATGTCGATTATATGATGGTACAATATTAAAATTATATAAATTAATAATTAAAAGGCAAATTTAACAATGGAAATTCATCGAAATTTCAACATGCAGCTCATTTAGATATTTTGCTACTTTTTCCCAAAAAAGAAATATGTCGATTATATAATGGTACAAAATTAAAATTATATAAATTGATAATTAAAAGGCAAATTTAACAATGAAAATTCATCGAAATTTCAACTTATAACTTATTTAGATATTTTGCTACTTTTTCCCAAAAAAGAAATATGTCGATTATATAATGGTACAATAATAAAATTATATAAATTAATAATTAAAAGGCAAATTTAACAATGAAAATTCATCGAAATTTCAACTTATAACTCATTTAGATATTTTGCTACTTTTTCCCAAAAAAGAAATATGTCGATTATATAATGGTACAATATTAAAATTATATAAATTAATAATTAAAAGGCATATTTAACAATGAAAATTAATCGAAATTTCAACTTATAACTCATTTAGATATTTTGCTACTTTTTCCCAAAAAAGAAATATGTCGATTATATAATGGTACAATATTAAAATTATATAAATTAATAATTAAAAGGCAAATTTAACAATGAAAATTCATCGAAATTTCGACTTGTAGCTCATTTAGATATTTTACTACTTTTTCCCAAAAAAGAAATATGTCGATTATATAATGGTACAAAATTAAAATTATATAAATTAATAATTAAAAGGCAAATTTAACAATGAAAATTCATCGAAATTTCAACTTATTTAGATATTTTGCTACTTTTTCCCAAAAAAGAAATATGTCGATTATATAATGGTACATTATTAAAATTATATAAATTAATAATTAAAAGGCAAATTTAATAATGAAAATTTAACGAAATTTCAACTTGTAGCTCATTTAGATATTTTGCTACTTTTTCCCAAAAAAAATAATATATTGTTAATAATATAGTATTTGTATAATATATAAAGATGCATTTTGTTAATTCGTTTTATTTTTTCAACATTTCGTGAAGAATTTGACATATGGCAATTAATAAATGGAGCTTGCTAACTTCATACCAACAATAAGTAGATATTTCCATCGCCATGTAATCAAATAACTGAGTTAATATGAAAATGTTATTGTAATCTTCTTTTCTTGTCGCCTGAATTTCTTGAAATATGTCGTAATTCAAAAATGGGCTAACTGAAGAAATAGATACATACTTACTTGATCATTCAGTTCTTTCATCGAATGATCGTAATAATTGGATTGGTTAACACCGACTTGATAACTGACTGAACATATAACACGTCGATAATGAACTCGGCAAAGAAATCTATTAATTTTAAATGATAGGTAACAATTTTATTTTAGCATCGAACTAATTATGTTTATCAAGCTTAATTCATGTTTTTATTAAAATAACACGGAACTAAAAATTTACAAAAATAATTTCGGATGAAAAATATGTTTTCCATATAAATATCTTTTATTATATAAATATAATCGCAATTTCGTAGAGAAATATTTTTAGTAATAAGTTACAATTATACGATAGAATTGATTATAAAAATAATCGTAAATTAATTATAAACACAATCGCAAAGCAAAAGTTCTTGGCTTCTGCAAGGTAATTTAAATTACGTTATTTAATTATATATCATTTTCGCACTAGTCCTATGTGTTTACTCCTTTAATTCATATAATATATAATAAGCCTTTACAGTTTAATTTTAATCTAATACAATTATCTTTTACAATTTAATTTTAATCTAAAGGTTAATAGTATCATGTTGATTTTCGAAAAGGGGACTGTATTTGAAAATGTTTAAAAAATTAAATCAATTTGGGATGTTTAATAAATTAAACCTGCTATAGAAAACATTTTAACCTGTATCTAAGTGCGTATTTTTTAAAAATATTATTAATCAATAAACAGACGAAAACACCTTTTTTTACAAAAGCATGTTCTATGTTCAATGTACCTATGTCGTATTCGTAATTCGTCATAATTTAAAATAAGAACTAGCCGACCCAGCGAACTTCGCACTGCCTCAGAATCAACAAATGTTGTGTTAACTTATTAGTGGAATTAAATTCAGTTGTTTTATTAAAGTAAAACGAATACTCAAAATGAATCGAATTCAATAAATGTACAAAAATCAAAATGAAAAGAAATTTAATTACATTGAAATAAATATAATTCACGTGGCAGCAAGGCATTTGTTTTATTGAAGCGAATTGAAATGATTCGCGTAGTATTATTGACGCACTACTTTCTGATAAATGGTTTGCACTCGGGTCGATTCCATTCAGTGAAGCACCTTGTGATACACAACATTTTTCGTTTTGTTATCAAGTGCGAGAACGAATAAAGCTGATGGTTTGCCGACACGTGAACATGCTACATACAACTGACCATGAGAGAAACATTCATTTTCTAGATTCAGGCCACAAACACTGAATTATTGGTCTTGTGATTTGTTACATAATAAAACAATTATCGATGAGCGCACAATCACATATGTCATAACCTCACAAAGTGAACATGTTCGAAGTCACAACGTTTCACAATGTCCACTTCGTTTGAAGAGAATTAGTTTAATCGAATTCAAATGCAATAACAGTCGAAAACTGAAAAATTGTTGTTCAGTTTTCCAATTATAACTTTTGTCCGTGTCTGTCATTTACAACATATTTTTTCATTTTTTTCTGTTATTTAAAACATATTACATTTTGTACTCATTTAAATTATTTGTGATTTTTTTTACTTTTCCAATCCAAGGGGAAACTTCTCGAAGCCGAGACGAAAAAAAATATTCACCGAAATCAGTCAATCCTTTCTCGATATATCATCAAAAAAGCCGCTCCATACAAAAGGTATGAGAAAATGTTATTTTGCTATTCGAGGCGGAGACAAATCCACAACATAATCATAACAAATCAAAAATCATGAAAATCGATCCAACTGTTCTTGAGTTGTAAATGGTGTAACTGACCCGACTTTGTTATATATATATATATATATATATATATATATATAGATTCAGTTTAGATTATAAGTGGAATTCCACATTTATTTCTAATAAATGATATAAAATGACTATTTGTCTTTCTATCTATTTGCTTGTGAGTCCACTTTTTTACGTAGAAACTTTGATACAGATTATAAGTATTAATTATATTATTTTGATTTTACTGTCTATAACACCAATATATATTGTAACTTTATTGAGATATATTGATATTTGTGAAGCAAGGCGAAAAAGTTCTGTCAATTGCAGACTGTTTTAATTTACATACTGTAAACCGTCGCAGATATATTAAAATCATCATCATCATATATATTAATACGCTAAGGTTAAGATGTTACACTCCCTTTTTAGAAAAAACCTCACAACTAATCCACATAAATTATATGTCATTTTATAGATAATTGCTAGCTCTACCGGCATCCACAACTAAACAATTTATTATTGCTATTGTTTTTGCAAATTAATTAATTATTCAAATTGTATACACAAAACAGCAATGCTGCCATCTAACGGCTCAACGTCAATATGATTGACGGTCGGTAAAATTGTTGTTTAATTTCAAATCCACTCACGTATAAATAAAGTGGCGCTTTAGCTCATTGCTTTTGATACTTGCGCCTCTATATGTCAATTTTAGTAAAATAGAATAAATAATGCGAAGACTTCGCACGGGTCACGCTAGTTATATAATATAACTTTAAAATTATTTAATATAACTTTCCAAAAAAAACCAGCGGTAATACAAACATTTCTTTGATCTATTGTTAGAAATTATAAAAATGATTCAATGTTCATAATCTAATTTTTTTATATTTAAACGAGATATTGGAAACATTATTGAACTTTTACGACAAATGCGTGGGAATTAAAATAAAATTAAAAAGTTAACTGCAATTAAGTTATAATTACACGCTACAATACAATTAAATCATTAACATTACAAGATACAAAATTGCCCTTTAAACTCTGTAATTTAAATTAGTAGTTTAAAATAAAAGGTTTTTGAAAGGAAGTAATGTTTGATAATATGTGAATATTTTGATAATATTCACACAATGTATATACACCCTGAACTGGAGAAAGGAGAGCTCAAATATACAAGCTTGGAGTGGGAGTATATCTTTACACGAGCAAAGCCGCCAGATGCATAATAAGTATTGTAATTTTTTTGTGAAATTATGTAGTAAGAAAGGAAAGTAAACAATAAAAATCGATTAGGACAAAATGTACGTAAAACTTTGTTTTTTAATTTTTAATTACCATTAAAGTAAAAAATATTATAATGGCCCCATTATAATACATTACAGCAACAATACGACTACAATACAATTGAGATAAGAATGCAGAGCAATATCATTGCACTAGGTGAGATGATAACATTATATTACGACATAATGTAACCTTGACATCGTCTAACAATTCGCTAATTATGATAACTCGTATTGTTCTCTTTTTTTTTGATAAACTTGTAAAAAGACTAGGGTCATTTTAAGATCTGACTGGTCAATGCCATACAAATATAACGTAAATCGATTTAGAACTACTATTTCCTAAGACGTGTATAGAAAAATATCTGTGCCAATGTCGTAAATCTTACGTAATAGGAAACCTTGCAAAATTTAAAATACACGAATATTCAGTAATGCAATTTAGTGTTCGTATCGTTTTATTAATTGTCATGCTGGTACATAAATGAAGATCTGCTCATTCTTAAGACCTTATCTTAGGGTTCTGTAACTGAAGGGTCAGAACGGAACACTGTTATTATGGCAACGTTGACATCTATAAGATGCTACTAATTTCTAATCAAAATAAGGGAGAAACTTGAATTTCATGTGTATTCTTCCTTGGCTCAAAACTTATAAAAGTTTTTAAAATGACTTGAAATTTTATGTTCGGGGCTACTGACAATGAAAACAAATTTGTTTTACAGATATTAAAAAGATATCTTTAAGCACAGTATAAATTAATTTTTAATTTTTTTCGCTAGAAAACAACGATTTGGTGGTGGAGTACCGATTTGGTGGTGGTCTATCTCAAAACCGCAGTTACGTCAAAACCTAACGGTTTTTATATCCCACTTTAATATTACATTATAAGCAATTATATTATAAGCAATTAAATATATAATACTAGCTGTACCCCACGGTTCCACTCGCGTAAATTAACGGTTTCGCTGGCAAAACTATTATTAATATTTTGTTTTTATCACTGAAAATGTTGGCAGTACTAATATCGTAATATTCACAAAGTTAAGGGGTTTTTTAATTTGTAATATCCATACATGTAATATCCAAAAGTATCCTATATGTTGCGTTAGGGTATAAACTATTACCGTACCAAATTTCATCAAAATATAGTCTGTAGATTTTGCGTGATTGAACAAATTAACATACAGACAGATAGACAGACAAAAATTCTAAAAAAATTCTGGATTCTATTACCATTCTACACGCTAAATCAATCACTCTTTAAAATATTTTCCATGTGCAGGATTCACCCTACACCTAAACTAAAAAAGATTAAATACAAAATATTTAAAGAGTTACGAGTATTAAAACCAAATTATATTTGAGAGATCCATTATATTTTTACGCCTGTTAGGGACATAATAGGCAATATATTTTCTTAGTTAAAATAGCACTAGTATTTACAAATATTTTAATGAAGACACTATGTACTCTTAAATATTTACCTGTTTATGTGTGTGTGAGTGTACATGTATGGAATCCTCGTAGTGTGAATTCTATTTGTATTTAAAACTCACTTACTTACCAGATCTATCTCAATAACGCCATTATGTAATCCCACTCTAATATTATTTATATTGTATTAAAACAGGTAATGCTAAATAAGGTTAAATACAAAATATTTAAAGAGTTACGAGTGTTAAAATTAATTATTTTTGAGAGATCCATTATAGTTTCACGCCTGTGAAGGACATAATAAGCAATATATTTTCTTAGTTAAAATAACACTAGTATTTATAAATATTTTGATGAAGACACTATGTACTCTTAAAGGTTTACATGTTTATGTGTGTGTGAGTGTACATGTATAGAATCCTCGTAGTGATAATGCTATTTGTATTTAAAATTCACTTACCAGATCTATCTCAATAACGCCATTATGTAATCCCACTCTAATATTTTTTATGCTGTATTTAAACAGGTAATGCTAAATAAGGTTAAATACAAAATATTTAAAGAGTTACGAGTGTTAAAATTAATTATTTTTGAGAGATCCATTATAGTTTCACGCCTGTGAAGGACATAATAGGCAATATATTTTCTTAGTTAAAATAGCACTAGTATTTACAAATATTTTAATGAAGACACTATGTACTCTTAAATATTTACCTGTTTATGTGTGTGTGAGTGTACATGTATGGAATCCTCGTAGTGTGAATTCTATTTGTATTTAAAACTCACTTACTTACCAGATCTATCTCAATAACGCCATTATGTAATCCCACTCTAATATTATTTATATTGTATTAAAACAGGTAATGCTAAATAAGGTTAAATACAAAATATTTAAAGAGTTACGAGTGTTAAAATTAATTATTTTTGAGAGATCCATTATAGTTTCACGCCTGTGAAGGACATAATAAGCAATATATTTTCTTAGTTAAAATAACACTAGTATTTATAAATATTTTGATGAAGACACTATGTACTCTTAAATATTTACCTGTTTATGTGTGTGTGAGTGTACATGTATGGAATCCTCGTAGTGTGAATTCTATTTGTATTTAAAACTCACTTACTTACCAGATCTATCTCAATAACGCCATTATGTAATCCCACTCTAATATTATTTATATTGTATTAAAACAGGTAATGCTAAATAAGGTTAAATACAAAATATTTAAAGAGTTACGAGTGTTAAAATTAATTATTTTTGAGAGATCCATTATAGTTTCACGCCTGTGAAGGACATAATAAGCAATATATTTTCTTAGTTAAAATAACACTAGTATTTATAAATATTTTGATGAAGACACTATGTACTCTTAAAGGTTTACATGTTTATGTGTGTGTGAGTGTACATGTATAGAATCCTCGTAGTGATAATGCTATTTGTATTTAAAATTCACTTACCAGATCTATCTCAATAACGCCATTATGTAATCCCACTCTAATATTTTTTATGCTGTATTTAAACAGGTAATGCTAAATAAGGTTAAATACAAAATATTTAAAGAGTTACGAGTGTTAAAATTAATTATTTTTGAGAGATCCATTATAGTTTCACGCCTGTGAAGGACATAATAGGCAATATATTTTCTTAGTTAAAATAGCACTAGTATTTACAAATATTTTAATGAAGACACTATGTACTCTTAAATATTTACCTGTTTATGTGTGTGTGAGTGTACATGTATGGAATCCTCGTAGTGTGAATTCTATTTGTATTTAAAACTCACTTACTTACCAGATCTATCTCAATAACGCCATTATGTAATCCCACTCTAATATTTTTTATGCTGTATTTAAACAGGTAATGCTAAATAAGGTTAAATACAAAATATTTAAATAGTTACGAGTGTTAAAATTAATTATTTTTGAGAGATCCATTATAGTTTCACGCCTGTGAAGGACATAATAAGCAATATATTTTCTTAGTTAAAATAACACTAGTATTTATAAATATTTTGATGAAGACACTATGTACTCTTAAAGGTTTACATGTTTATGTGTGTGTGAGTGTACATGTATAGAATCCTCGTAGTGATAATGCTATTTGTATTTAAAATTCACTTACCAGATCTATCTCAATAACGCCATTATGTAATCCCACTCTAATATTTTTTATGCTGTATTTAAACAGGTAATGCTAAATAAGGTTAAATACAAAATATTTAAAGAGTTACGAGTGTTAAAATTAATTATTTTTGAGAGATCCATTATAGTTTTACGCCTGAGAGGAACATAATAGGCAATATATTTCCTTAGTTAAAATAACACTAGTATTTATAAATATTTTGATAAAGACACTATGTACTCTTAAAGGTTTACATGTTTATGTGTGTGTGAGTGTACATGTATGGAATCCTCGTAGTGATAATGCTATTTGTATTTAAAATTCACTTACCAGATCTATCTCAATAACGCCATTATGTAATCCCACTCTAATATTTTTTATGCTGTATTTAAACAGGTAATGCTAAATAAGGTTAAATACAAAATATTTAAAGAGTTACGAGTGTTAAAATTAATTATTTTTGAGAGATCCATTATAGTTTTACGCCTGAGAGGAACATAATAGGCAATATATTTCCTTAGTTAAAATAACACTAGTATTTATAAATATTTTGATAAAGACACTATGTACTCTTAAAGGTTTACATGTTTATGTGTGTGTGAGTGTACATGTATGGAATCCTCGTAGTGATAATGCTATTTGTATTTAAAATTCACTTACCAGATCTATCTCAATAACGCCATTATGTAATCCCACTCTAATATTTTTTATGCTGTATTTAAACAGGTAATGCTAAATAAGGTTAAATACAAAATATTTAAAGAGTTACGAGTGTTAAAATTAATTATTTTTGAGAGATCCATTATAGTTTTACGCCTGAGAGGAACATAATAGGCAATATATTTCCTTAGTTAAAATAACACTAGTATTTATAAATATTTTGATGAAGACACCATGTACTCTTAAAAGTTTACATGTTTATGTGCACGGGAGCGTATGCGGAACCCTCGGAGCGAGAATTCCATTTGTACCTATTTAAAACTCGTTTTGTTATCAAGTCTGTCTCAATAACGTCATTTTGCGCGAAGATGTAGTACTGCTCTAATATTCAGTATTTAATAAATAATACTAAAGAGGGCTAAACATATAATATTTAAAAAGCTATGTGTATTAAAACTAAATTATTTTTGAGAGGTTCATTATATTTTTCCGCCTGTGAAAGGCATGCTAGGCAATATTTCTTCGTGGCGAAAAATAAGATTAACATTTGTGAAAAGTTTCACAGAAATCAATAGAAAATGTTTACATTTTTACGTGTACGTAAATATGTATAGAACCCTTGTACTGCGCGTTCTATTCGTACCTAATAAATGTCTTATAAATTTATGTAAAATTTAATTACACCTCGCTTTATTTTTTAAGTAATGTTTTGTTCAATAAAAAATTCGCTAAACTACAGAAAAAAATATTCATACTTAGAAACAACCTCTTTTCATTCTTTGCATTTATACCTTATGTACATAGTGTATTGATACTTGGAGCATTTCCCAATATTTCTTTCGCCAATTCCATTTATATTTTAATTCATTATTTCTGCTTGCCTTTTACAAAACATTTACGGTTCAATTCTATTCGATTTATGTTATCGCTAAAACGTTACGTGCCAGTATGAGAAGCGTATAAAACGTTTTATACGCTTCTCATACTGGCTAACGATAAAAATGCGTTTTGTATGAATTTAATTTCTAAGTTAACTTTATTTTAAAAGTTTTGAAATTAGATTTTGTATAAATATTATATTAAGACTACTGATATGGCTACTGATATTACGATAAGTAACCTTCATTACTGTTCGCTTACAAGTATGGCATTTGATATAAACGTTTTATAAATTTATTTTCCTTCCTCAAAGACTGTGGAGGAAAACCTAGTGCACCATATTTATAAGTGAGGTAAATGGTAAATATTAGGCTCCACAACAGCATAAAGATAATTAACATTATTACCAGATTATTATTAGAAAAAATACTGTGATCACATTACTTGGAATAACGCTATTATATAAATACTTCTTATTTGAAAATTATTGCAATATAAGGTAAAATAAATGTAACTAAGGATAAAAATAGTTTAAGTAGAATTCCCATATTTCATTATTTATAAAAAGGGGCCAGTTATTAACTGAGGGTAAAACGCGTGGAAAAACCAAATCATAACTACTACCTTTTTTTTCATGATTTTTTAACTTCTCGAGAAAAGTTACAATTATTGACCAAAAATCTAAAGTAAGACCTTACCGAACCTTTGTCAAAAATAGCCGTTTAAATTGCAGTGGATGGAGTTGAGAGAGATTCTGGAGATAGTTATTTGGAGTCACTTCCCCAATTCCAGAAACTTCTGTATTAATATTTTAGTCTATCGTAACACCTCCGATGCACACTCACAACATTTCCGTATCCACTATCTTCTTTGCTTATCGTCATCCCACATTATCCAGATTTGTTTTTTTTACGTTTAAATAAATACGTATTTAAAAATTTTGTTGATTGACTAGAGTGTTAATTTTGACAATACGCTAGGTATAATATTTTAATAACTTCATAGCTATAATATTTTAATAATTCATGTACGTAAACGTTAACGATAATAAACAGTTTTTATAATTAACTTAAAGTCATCCTCAACTTTAATAGTTAACTTACAATTTTACAGAAGATCACTCCAATACACATTTTTTACGTTTCAAAGGTAAGTCCACAATTATACATTTTCTTTTTTAGTTATCACGTATATATAAAGAAAATAAAAACCAGTCCAAGCAAAGAAGAAATTTCGTTATTAACATTACGTACCATTAATTACTAAACACATGCAGATAAGTAAGCAAAATTTAAACGTAATACAGAGCCCCTGAATCTCCTATTATGATCATTTTGGCCAATACAGACCCTATCACCAATACTCGTGATACTTTCATATTTTTCTGAGTGACAGTTTTCGGATACATTTGAGATGTACACTAAAAGCCTTACATGAAAAAAAAATACCTTAATCACCTCTCCTTTTAATTAACTTTTGTTTGGTAATCAACCACATGACCTTAATAATTATCTGCGCCGTCTTTTTGTCTTTTGAAATTGGTGCTAAAAACCACAAAAAACTACTTTACCTAATTTTTCTTTTCATAAATTTAAAATGCTTTCACTCAACAGTTTTGGATTGCGTCTTTAACTTTTTAACAGAAGTATTAATTACGTAAATTATAGCAACGCATTAAGAAAAAAACTGTTACGTAAACACGTGGTTCATGTCTTATCTTTGTAAATATTCTCTAATACTGTGTAATCCCAACTGTAATTTTTATCTCGCCAGTTACAATATTTGTATCTGAGATGCTAGTAGAAAATATCTCATTACTTTATTATGCTATACATCAAGCATTAAGAACAATGTTAATGGACGCATCAATTGTTAATAATATTACATATTATATAGTTAGCTGCGAATACAGAAGATCAATTCTAAATTAGTATCCGCTATTTCACATTATCCTAGAAGGAGATTAAAACAATTATGATGGAACTATCTCTTTTTATAATCTAATTCATAAAGCAACGAATAGAATTTTGAGTCATTACAGCTACTTTTAAAGTTATTGTGAAATTAGATACAAAGTCATGGTTAATAACATATAGCTCCCAATTCAAAAACAGTCTTCTTCATTTGTAATATTTTTATAGAAACAATAAGAAGTATTATTTTCATATATAAAACGTTTGATACGTCATAAGTTAGATCTTTTTATTTTCATAAATCAGATGTTTTTTCAGTTATGACTTTTAAGAGGAAAAAATAAATGTGAATCCAATAGATCTATTGAAGTTCTTTGGACCAATTTTTCTCAAAACCTGGAATAGTATACTTAAAATATAACTACATATATTTTTATAATCAGCATTTTGAAAATAACTTTATTTTATGATTCTTAGGTTTAGTTTCTTTAATTTAAATAGAAATTAGTTTTCCATTCTAATTTACATTTTTTTAAATTAATTGTTTGTTTTTCTTTTAAAAATCATGTTTGAGTCTAATATATAGGGACAAACGAAAAGTGAAAGAAAAGTTTTGAACGATTTAGGACCTCCATCACCACATAGATATTTTTAACTACTATTATACTTTTGAACCATTTTTTTTAAATTTTGGGTATAAGCTATGATCAAATGTAGTAAGATTCTTTATATTCTAAGCTGATTTTTCTGCCAAAGTATTTTGTCGTGGTCGATGGATATTGGTATGATGAACAAAAGAAGGCTTTAAAATAAATATAATTTTCATACTGTCATTGTGAAATGAACTTAATTTGATATCAAGAGTAAAATGAACTCGATATTTTGTAATAATTCTAAACAAACAGAAAACTTGAGACATTATTTAGACAGGAAAAATACACCACGTATAAATAACCTTTTATGACATTTACTTGCCATCTAACAAGTGTTAGCCACGGTTTACACTTTATTACGAGAGAATTAATAATGTTTGCATAGCTATTTGCGGACATTGTAATGTATTGACACTTAAGTTAACTTATTTTTTTTTTCCAATAATTGGAAATGAACAAAACATGCTAAAGCCGATTGTTATTTTGTAGACGTTATTTGCATACGGAAAACACATCATGTGTAAATAACCTCTTATACTATATTATAATATATGTAATTATTCCAAGAGTTAGTTCCTCTTTCGAATATATTGAATTAAATTTTAACAAATATTTACCGTAGTATACGCTTCATTACAATACAAATGATCATGGACATACCACGCAAATATGATCTATTCTCGAGTATATTTTCATAAATACTACTGACATCGCAATATGCTAAAATTTAAATGAATTTTGATGTAAAACATCTTATGACACGTTTATATGAGAATTAAAACATTCTGATGGTTCGTCATAACGTGCTATTCATCAGCTTTGTGTCTTGTCGATTCTTTTTACTTAATTCGGCCATCTTCGCGTCTTGTCGGCTGTTTCCGACTTAATTCGGCCAGCTTCCCGTTTTGTCGGCTAACAGTATTATTTGCATATATTTTCAATATATTGTTAAGAAATATGTATATATAGAAATATTAGATAAACGATAGCACTAGTTTAGGTTCTAATCAAATATTCTAGAATATAAAATCAAAGTTCTACATAATAAATTACATTAAGAAATACATAATTAACTTCTATAAAATGAGCTTTGTACAAATGCTTATAATTTTCAATAAGACACTCACTAGCAAATGAATATCGAGATGCATGTTTTTTTCAACATGTAAAGCTCGTCATATCTTTAAGATTGCAACATAATTTAATTATAACCCCCTCAAATGCCTATAGGAATATACATAAAATAAAGTACTTTTGTTATCTATTCTCGAGTATATTTTCATAAATACTACTGACATCGCAATATGCTAAAATTTAAATGAATTTTTATGTAAAACATCTTATGACACGTTTATATGAGAATTAAAACATTCTAATGGTTCGTCATAACGTGCCATTCAGCCAGCTTTGTGTCTTGTCGATTCATTTTACTTAATTCGGCCATCTTCGCGTCTTGTCGGCTGTTTCCGACTTAATTCGGCCAGCTTCCCGTCTTGTCGGCTAACAGTATTATTTGCATATATTTTCAATATATTGTTAAGAAATATGTATATATAGAAATATTAGATAAACGATAGCACTAGTTTAGGTTCTGATCAAATATTCTAGAATATAAAAAGTTCTACATAATAAATTACATTAAGAAATACATAATTAACTTCTATAAAATGAGCTTTGTACAAATGCTTATAATTTTCAATAAGACACTCACTAGCAAATGAATATCGAGATGCATGTTTTTTTCAACATGTAAAGCTCGTCATATCTTTAAGATTGCAACATAATTTAATTAAAACCCCCTCAAATGCCTATAGGAATATACATAAAATAAAGTACTTTTGTTATCAATATCTTTTCAAGACGTCGATAAAAGGTAACCGAGATAAACAGATAAATAAAATTGAAGTGTCTGGGATTTTCGAATTTTTCAATATTTTTTCCTTTGCATATTCAATTACTAAAACTGGTCTAATATTTTAAAAAATGACGGTATGTTTGTCTATCTGTCAAAATATCTAACTGAAACTAAAGTTATTGGTATGAATTTTATACTGGTTATAGATAGTAATCTTAGGATCGAAATGATAGTCCCTAGAATTGCTTCAAGTTTCTAAAATTTACACCTAAAAAATTAAAGTGATTTTAATATTAGTTAATAATTTTTAAATCCCATTTACCAAATATTGACTAATTACCAAATATTAACCATTTACCAAATATTTAAATGAAAAATAATAAGTGGGACATGAATTTAATTTCAAGAAACTTGCGTGCTTTACAAAACATTGCGCCATCACTTTACGTATATTAATGTGTTAATTAAGATTCTAGCCTGCGAACGACCTATTAAAAAAAATTCGTGCATATTTTTATTAAAATGTGTGTCATATGAGGCTTTGACATGAGAATGGACGGACAAGATAAATTTACCCATCCTGAAAAGGTTAGTTTTTAAATGTGATTTTTGTAACTCCGTTTGTAATTTTGTAATGAAACGAAGCAATAAAATTATAAAGCTATAGGGAAGAAATACATTTTATTTTTTATTAATATTTTATTCCAGAGTAGTTATTTGAAAGCAATATGTTTAATAAATAATGTTTAATATTTATTTGAGAGTAGTTATTTGAAAGCGATATGTTTAATAAATAATGTTTAATAAATAATGTTTAATATTTATTTGAGAGTAGTTATTTGAAAGCAATATGTATAATAAATAATGTTTAATATTTATTTGAGAGTAGTTATTTGAAAGCGATATGTTTAATAAATAATGTTTAATATTTATTTGAGAGTAGTTATTTGAAAGCAATATGTATAATAAATAATGTTTAATATTTATTTGAGAGTAGTTATTTGAGATAATATTTAATATTTTATTTGAGAGTAATATGCTACGCGTACGTTATTGTTTTTTTTTGTTTTTTATTTTAGTTTCAATTCTATCGTATGATTATAAGCACAAACATTTCTTTTTTTTATTCAATTAACCAAATAATTTTTTCAGTTATATAAACACCGTGGTTATCTATTACATAAAATCAGCGTATTTGCAGAGATATAATAAATTCCTTGTAAAATTATTTGGGCCTTCGATTAAGCAATTAATAAGCTAAACTTCGCGATTATAAATTTTGTATTGTATAAATAATTACACAGTAAATAAAAAAGGTGCGAGCGAAAAAGTGTGATCGGTAAGAATATATTTGGTAATAAGGTAATTAAGTCAGTCATTGGTATGATGGGAACTCAAAAATTCCGTGTAAATTTCGGTCCTCTTTCAAGATACACAAGTGATAGTTCATTTTGTATCAAAACTAAATATATCGACTTATTCCCAAACGCATAGAGTCTTTCTTCAATTGCAGTATAAAAATATAAGAGTAGCTCTGCCAACTAAGGCAAGTTTGACAGGAATCTAATGGATAAGTGTTTTTTTTAATTTAACATAGGAAGTCATTCAAAATGAGGAGTGTCGCTGGTATAAAAATTCCTTCCCTCTAATCTTTAGAAACAATGCTTAAATAGCACACCTTCAACAATCGTTGTGGGTGTATAACATGTCGCATGGCCAACTTTGCGCCCTAAATAGAAGCAAGAATATCCTCAATTCTTTTTGTTTCATTATTATATTCGTTCTTCGCTCGTCGAAACTCAGTCACTAACTCAATAGAATCGAATGCCATACTCTTTTTAAGACACCATTCTCTAATATTCTAGAAATTCAGAATTGAAAAAAAGTATCCAGTTCATTAGTTACCAATCCAATATTTAAAGGGCTTACTACTAGAAAAATAATCTCTTGAAGTCAACCATAAAGCAATATCGAATATACTTGGCATTAATTTTGTAAAAATGCATTATTCACAATTAAATAAAACTACGTGATGTAGAATTATTTCTACTTCATTTAAATTCTTTACCACGAGCTAGGTTTTGTTATATGACAACATTTTCATGTGGACAATTAGCAAAGATTTACAATCTTTAGTCATAAAACGATAATTCTCTAAAAGGAATGGTATAGAATATTAATGAATCTTAATTTTCTACAAAGGAAAATAAAACACGCAACATGTCAGGAATAGAACATAATTAATGCGGCGGAGATGAATAACGCATTGAAGAGATTCATGTTAAAGTAATACCAATTTGTTGGACCTATGTTCAAAACAAAGACACTGAGGGTACATAATCTCAAGCAATAATTCGCGCTTGCCACGATATCTCAACATAATTTCTTCAAAGATTCCATAATTTGCTCAAGTGTAATATAAAATGTTTAATGTAGAATTTTCATATGAGCTAAGATATTAGAAAAATATTATTGACTTTAAAAAATAATTTAAGTCCGTGTGTATGAAAACGTACTAAGTACGGATCTTGTCCTCTAAGTAGTAGTATTTGTTATAATATTTAGCTCAGAAATGGTTTGAGATGTAAAATATTAGACTCAATGTGACAGTTTTTCTAAACATCGATCGTAATTTAAACGATGAGTTTCATCATCAATCCAATCATCTAATGTGTTTTTACCCGACTGCGCGAAAGTAAAGACAGGTTCATTATCAATCCAATCATCTAATATGTTTTTACACGACTGCGCGAAAGTAAACACAGGTTCATTATCAATCCAATCATCTAATATCTTTTTACACGACTGCGTGAAAGTAAAGACTGGTTCATTATCAATCCAACCATCTAATATGTTTTTACACGACTACACGAAAGTAAAGACAGATTCATCATCAATCCAATCGTCTAATATATTTTTACACGACTGGGCTATAGTAAAGACAGGTTCATTATCAATCCAATCGTCTAATATATTTTTACACGACTGGGCGATAGTAAAGACAGGTTCATTATCAATACAATCATCTAATATATTTTTACACGACTGGGCGAAAGTAAAGACAGGTTCATCCTCAACCCAATCGTCTTACGTGTTTTTACAAGACTATATGAAAGTAAAGACAGGTTCATCATCAATCCAATCATCTAATGTGTTTTTACATGACTACACGAAAGTAAAGACAGGTTCATCGTCAATCCAATCATCTAATGTGTTTTGACACGACTACACGAAAGTAAAGACATATTCGTCATCAACACAATAATCTAATTTGATTTTACACAACTACACGAATGTAAAGACAGGTTTATCATTAATCCAATCATCTAATGTTATTTTACACGACTGCGCGAAAGTAAAGACAGGTTCATCACCAATCTCAGCGGGGTTAATTTAAAAGTTTAAACACCGTGGTTATCTGTTACTTGTAGTCAGCGTATTTACAGAGATATAATTAGTAAAACCCTAATGGTGGTCATGAGATGGAAAAGTATATATGACTTTAGGCACATGGGGATGGTAAGATTATTAGTAGTGTTTTAAAATCCCTTTATATATCATATATTTCAAATTTTCAAATCTTACCATGAAACGAATGGAACAATTTAAGGTAATTCAACCTAAATCTAGACCTAAGCTATTTTTGTGCCAACTTACAGCTCGACCAGTTGAGAAATATATCGGGTATTAAAATGTTTTTTTAACCAGTTGTATGAGCTTCTGAATGCTTGCGACACTGTTAACTAGTTGTTGAATTTACAGAGAGCCAGAAAAAATTGGAGTTCAAACTTTAATAGTATCGGAGTTTGGCTCGTTCTTTATTTTAATGACTTAATAAAAACGTGATCCGGTTTTGTTTTTTATTTCTTTAATCTAATGTTTATTAACGTAATGCCATTATCTATCTTGGAGAATCTTTTACAATGTAGGTAATCAGTTTATGGGAAATAAATGCGAATTCTCTCGGTGTTTACATTGGAAAATCACTTCAAGTGTTTTTCGCCTCAGCTAATCTATAGATATAAATCTCTTTTATATGGTATTTTCTCACTCTTGCAATATTCTCGACGTATTGTTTGTCATATTTTCCTTGTACGTATCTATATACAAATATATTTTTTACATTTAAGAGATTGTATTCATAGAATTAAGTTTGCTGTTTGTACTCAACTCAATAGTAAAGTTATTAAAAATTAGGCATTTCTAATATACTGGTTTCTTTTAGTTTTTTGAATGAAACCTCTTTAGAGACGTATAAGTCATTCTGTTACGTTAAAATTGGGTAACTCATCAAAAAAATTGGCGGACGCACCTGACTGGTGGCGGAGTCAGTCGACAGCTCACAATATGGCGGTCGAGAATGTCACATACGTAAAATTTATAAATAACCATGATATCATTTATACAACAGCTTCAAGTGAAAATTTATTAAATAAATCATTTGTCATTAGAAAAAAAGTAGTTTTAATGATAAATAAAAAAAATAACACACACATACGCATATATATATATATATATATATATATATATATATATATATATATATATACTGGTTTTATGAATTTTTTTAAACATTTTCAGAAAAATCGCTCGAAGATTACCGTCTACCTCCTTTTTTACTAAAAAGATCGCTTGGAAGAATCAAGATTGAAATATTCCAGCGTCAATCATTTTTATAAATTATGTAATTGTTTATTTCGTTATAGCTGCTAAACCATTAGTTTTAGAAATAAAATTTGCGGAAAAAAATATTTCTCATGATGTGACGAAAAACTTGTGTCTAGACACTAATTAATTTTTTTTAATTTTGTTAGTTGCACCACTCATACATGATAATATAATACAGTATTTGTGCGGTTGGTGGGGGGAGCGTGGCAGAGGGGCCCCTTTTATATTTAGGTGGAGGCTGGTGGCACCGAATACTAATTGTTCAAGCATATTTGCACTTGACCAATCTTTTTACTTATTTTTGCCCACGCGCTATTTTTTTCCATTAACAATCTAACTCAATTTGGGTCACAAAATGCCCCATATGGTAAGTCATGTGACTCATTCATAGGGACCACAATATATGTTCTTGGTATTCCTAAATGATGCTGTTCTCTCCTCTTCTCAGGTTATCACATTATTCGCGTTACTTGCAATATATTTACTATTAATTTGGTCCATTTCCGATAAGACCTTCGTACGAGATTGTATTTCCGATACCTGATGCTATCTATGTAGGTCGACAGATCAAACTGTTGATAAAAATATTGGCACAATAGTTTTCAGTAGTACGGCATATTTCCATTAACATTCTTAACGTTTTATTTATTTGTGCAAACACGCATGATGGTATGATTTCATATTTTTTTTTACACGGTTATTTCTTTAATATTAATGTATTGTAGCTCCAAACTCAAGTTCGCCTTTAAAATGAATATAAAAAACCACGTAAAAGCACGCGTATTTCATTAGTGAGTACTACGGATCCTCACTTACGGAGCCGAAACTTGGGTAACAACAATAGCCGTTCTGCAAAAGCTCATTGTTGTTCAAAGGACGGTGGAAAAAAGTTGGTGAGAATCTCCTTAAAGGATCGCAAAACAAATAAGTGGCTTCGGAGACAAACCAAAGTAGCTAACATTACAAAGAGAGTGGCGAAACTTAAATGGCAGTGGGCTGGTCACATTGTCCGAAAGTCGGATTCATGGTGCAGAATTCTCTTGGAGTGGAGATCCTGAGAGTGCAAAAGACCACTCGGGTGGCCGCAAATAAGATGGAAGGATGACATAATGAAAGTGATGGAAACAAACTGGATCCAGATAGCCCAAAATAGAACCGAGTGGTGCGGATTGAAGGAGGCCTGCACCAAAATGGTTGATAATGGCTTATTATGATGATGATATAGCCATTAAAAGAATATGTTGACTCGAATGCCCTTTTAATTATTATATTAAACTAGTCCGGCATTGCTCATCGCCACGTGACCTGCGGCAGAGACCGACTAGTCTTAGTCCCAGAACATCGCAATACCGATTATCAGGATAGTTTCAAGTTTGCTGCAACTAAAATTTGGAATGACCGCCCTCCGCTTCTGAATACCGCTGGATCCATGACTATTTTTAAAAAGTCAATCCGTATGTGGCTTTTGACCCAGCAAATGGAAACGGAATAAACTGAAAATATCGGTTCTTCGAAATAATTAGATTTAAATGATATTTATGATTAGTATCTTCTTTTCCTTGTGCTGTTTCCTCTACGGGTAATAATGGGTTTATAGTTTTATGTCCGTATGTAATACCTGTATTAAAAATAATTATTAATGTTATTATCTATTATGTATGTGAGGATATATATATATATATATATATGTATATATTTATATATATATGTGTATTTGTACGTGCATGTATATGTATGTATACATATTTTATATGTATATATGTATGTATGAATATATATTTGTATATGTATGTGTATGTGTATATCGACAGGTACTAGCTGTAAACCGGCCGTGTCGGTGATGCTTATAGCATAACTGCACAAGCCAAGCTAGTAAACTTTTTGTGGATAAAATATTGAAAAATTTAAAGTTAAAGCGTATAACTTAATTTTTCATTTTTATTTATCAATAGCTACAAAAAAAATTATGTACGTGTCTATTACTTTATCTGTTGTATTTTTATCCACAAATAAATTATATTATTATTATATTGAGAAAAGACACTACCGTGCTGCTTTTGATCAAAACAACTCGATTATATGTAACATTCTGACTTGAAAAATGGCAAAAAAGTTTTTTGCCTATACGGACGGGAAACTTTTCTAGATTTATAAAGGTGAAGAAATAATCCAATGCCCCTTTCTTTTGCAACACAGCTTTCAAAACGTTGTTCAATAATTATTTTGAACCAGCGACGGGGAATCGAACCCGGGACTCCGTAAAGCATAAACCTGTGATCGTCGGCTCTGGCGTGTTGCGTCAACCACAGGTTTACGACCTTTGACGTAGCTTGGAAGAACCCTGGGTTCGATTCCCGACCGCTAGTCATCAAGGACATAGGTTATTAGAGGATCTCATAACTTGGAGTCGAGAGGGACTGGAATGGTGGGGGTTATAGATACTATTTAATTTATATTAAGATAGATGTTAAAATATTTATCTCATTAATAAACAGAAATTCATAAAAATTTGTATGTAACTAAGGCTACAATATTTTAAATCGTTATAATAAAATTGGTCCATATAAGTAATCTTCCGATCATATGTCAAGATAATACGAGAAATAAGAATCCCGCATCATATCAGTTCATCATGAAATACCGCACCGGAGTTTCCAAGCAAAATGCAAATAATCTTGGTATTCCCAAGATAAATTTCTTGTTTCCTTGATACTCCTATCTGACTATTGCTAAATAAAGACAGTACTAAAGTATTATAATATTGACTGATAAAACCACTTACAGGTCTCGAAGCCCCTTCCCCACCAGCGCCTTCGTCAGCAGGACACACCAACGTATCGGTCGCCACTGTGTGGTTGGACGAGGAATCCGAGGCGAACACCATCTGCGTAATCGCCACGTTCAAACACATTCTCATAATATAGGCGTTGCAGACGGCCAGAAGGCCCATGACACCCAGAACATAGCGCTGAGGTACTATGAACACTGTTGAATTAAATGTGACATAATTTCAGTAATTTTTAGATTTTAGCTTAAGAAATTATCAATTAACTGTAACTTATACGTTAATTCTTATTTTTAATATAATTTCTTATTTTTTATAAATATAAATTGAAACTTATAAGGAATATGGAAATAAACCGTTTTATGAACTTAGCGATTAACTTTAGACAAGTATTTGTCTCCAAACTCCATTTATTTATAAAGTTGTTGTTTGAAATTTTTTAAAATAAATTTTATGGAATGAGTAATAATTTTAGCTTAAAAATGATATTTCGTAACAATTTAAGTAATATTTCCTTGAATACATAGACTTGTATTATAAAACAGTTATAAAAAGGTATAAAATTATATTTTGTAACAATCTGAGTAATATTTCCTTGAATACATAGACTTGTATTATAAAACAGTTATAAAAAGTCGAAATGCCGATTGATTTACATTAAATAAATGTTGCTTTTTTGTATTTAAAATACGTAGTAATTCTGAATATTGATGTTGAGAAACATACACTACATATTTTATAAATTTTATTACTAAAATATTAGTTTAAAACTATAACAAAAAAAAACTTCTAATGGTAATAGAAAATAATACTGACAAATATAAAAAACTTATTTAAATTCCACAATGAAAAATCGTAAAACCGTGATTTTTTCATAACTGAAACGATATTATACTTATGAAAATAAATTATGCAACAACGCACATATTTTTTTTAATCTGAGAAGTTGGCAGAACAAGCTTTAAGTCACGGGGGTAGAAGCTTGCAAGTAGCACACAAAAATTAAATTTATAGAGGCAAATTCGACTGAAATAGATTACAAAAAAAAAACAAAAATTAGAAGGAAAAACGAAAAACTTGCAATAAACTGAGACGATACTATACTTATGAAAGTAATTATGCAACAATGCGCATGTTTTTTTTTATTTGGGATATTAGCAGAACTAGCTTTTAGTCATGGGCAGGTAGAATATTTCAAGTAGCACATAAAAATTAAATTTATACAGGCAAATCCGATTGAAATAAATTATAAAAAACACAAATAAATTACAAGAAAAAACGAAAAACTTGCAATAAACTGAGGCAATACTATACTTATGAAAAGAACTTATGCAACAATGTCTATGTTTTTTTTATTTGGGATGTTAGCAGAACCAGTTTTAAGTAATGGTGAAGTAGAAGATTTCAAGTAGCACATAAAAATTAAATTTATACGGGCTAATCCAATTGAAATAGATTTTAAAAAACACAAATAAATTACAAGAAAAAACGAAAAAATTGCAATATGTCATACTTACGTTTCGAAACTGTTTTTCTCCATCCCGTCAGCATTGTATGGCCGTTAACGTGTTATGCTCCAACTGAACTCTGTAAACAAATAAGACGAACGCTATGAGAATGGTACATATAATCGCAAAATTCAGCGTGACCGAAAGAGTTGAAACGTATCCGTAGACGACGTTTTTTTGCAGAGTTGAAAGTATTCGCAGTATGAGCATGAGACTTAAAATAATACAATTATACAAAGTAAGTCTGACATCAGACTTTTATATCCAAACTTTCATATCGCCCTACAATACTTATAAAAAATACAAATTCATATAATTGCTGAAAAATGGTAATCGTTATATATCGGAGATAACATATAATCCAGCTTTTATCTCGAAATTTTGCACTATTAAATTTTGCACTTTAAAATTTAATGCTATCAACGGAATCGGAATATTTGTTTTTTTTTATTTATTTGTCTATCTCAAATATAGATGGCTGAGGAGTGCTTTATTTGGATTAAAATCTGTGAATTATTTCGATTAAAATCTCACGGTGTTAATAATAAGGATTAGTATTAAACTCCACGATATATTGGTTTATTTAAGTGTTACTTTAAAAAGTTTTTATACTTTGAAATTATCGGTTAAAAGCATTTATTAGCATTATATATCGGTAAAAAGTATTTATCATCCAACTAGAATTAAACAAGGTGATAAATTAAATTGTTATGATGCGCAGGACATCTTAAACATATTCTATATGGTTGTCGATAACTATGCAACGATATGTAGAGATTTAGTATTTTATTTGATACAATAATTCTTTAATACTTATTAAACGCAAATTTTTTATTTCAACATTTGGTAGCAATGGTAATATTCTAAAACAATAGAATCAATATGAAACATAATATTAGAAATTTTCGATATACGTCGCTTCTTTTTGTGTCTTGGCTAATTTTTCAACTAAATTAAATATTTTACTTTTATCTAATAAGAGTATTAACGCTTTTTTAACCATTATGTGATATGCCTTCAAACTAAGCTCTGTATTTTCCCATTGACGCTAATGAGATTATATTTTATCTTTTACTCGTATTTACTTAGTTAGAGCCACTTAAAATGTGACAAATGATATGAAGATATAACCTCGCTGGATTCCTAACATTCTTCATATATGTATCTGGGCGTATGCACGCGTCTTATTTTGTACGTGTTCTTCATGGATATATGTATATATTTACCTATATATACATATACATATATATATATATATATATATATATATACATATATATATATATATATAATATATATATATATATATATATATATATGTGTGTGTGTGTGCGTATGAATGTGTCCTTACTTTGTAAAAATAAAACCAATGAAAAGCCAATGGAGATTAAATGTACTTTAAATGACCAGTCTTATACTTAATCTTCTTTATATTTTTATGTAAAATATCCTAGAATCCTTTATCTTAATTTATATTTCACCATGGATTACTAAAAAAGAAGTTTTCATGATGAATGTGTGTATGTGTTTGTCTATTTAAATGTATACAAATGTTTTTGAATATTATTTAACCGAACTCCTCCAAATTTGATGACTGAAGCTCCCTTGCTTCTCTTTTCTGTTCCTTTATTCTAATTTCCCACACAAGCTGTAATTAAGCTTATTTTAAATAAGTGATAAAACAGCAATATTAGTTTTTTTCCCGGAAAAATCAAATCGAAAAGGAAACTTGTCTATACTTTCACGCCCTCTTCCAAAAAGGTAGGAGAAAACGCAACGACATAAATCTAAATTGTGCTCAGATCGACAATGTTGTCAATGTTTCTCTATAATAGTTCATATAATAAATTAGTGGAAAACATTTTTTATTTACAACGCAATATTTGCTCAGTAACAAAAAAATTCGAAGGTAAAATTTTAAACTGTAGCGGTTTTAACATGTCTCGTTAAAACCGTTAATGTTTGCGACATACATGTTCAATAACACGCAATAATAAATTGAATGAACATTTAATATTCTGGAGAAAAATATTATTAAATTTTTTATTTACTAAATTCAAACGTAATATTTTATCAAATTGATATTTGTATTTATTATTTCAAACCTCTTCCTATGTTTCTGAGTCGATTTTAAAACAAAGTTCGTATATAATACACGAATCGTCAACAATATTTAAAACTACTTTACCAGCACTATTTACTCAAGGAGCACAGTACACTAGCCACAACACGGTCCACGGCGTACTGAGATCCGTACCGAGCAAGACTGCGGTGATAAGTCGAATTCGAACATGCTACATGTCGAAATGATGCTGGAGATAAAGCATCATCGAGGAAGATTAGCAAATTCATCATCACAGTTAACGCGTTTGTGGCATCTCTCCACGGCCAGTACTCTGAGTAACCAACGTTTTAAGTGCGTAATTGACAAGTGTTATCGTTGTATTTGATATATTGCTAAGCTGATGTCAATTGCGGCATCTGGCCGTTCAAAGTGCCGATAGTAGGTATGAATAAACTTATCATATTTACCTACAAAGGTGGAATATTCGTCAATTATGGAGAGCTATAATTATTAAATCACCACCTCTTGACGTCACAGTTTTCATAAACACGGAAGATGTTGAATATATCCCCTGTTGCTTCTTATGGATCTGGTCACTTTTCCAATACGTTTTTGTTTAAAGTTCTTATAAACAAATAATTTGGGTTGTCGATAAAAGTAACCAAATCTTTTGGTCTACATATCAAAAATTCCACAGACACAACTTCGTCTTTCCCGGCATTAGATGGTATTCAAAAAAAGCTATGACATTTTCAGTACTAATATTTATAAAAACAATAATTTTAGATGAACAAAAAACTATGTTATTTTAAAGATTACACCTATTGTTTTGGTCAGTTTCTCATAAATGAGGATCGTGTTAAACGGGTTTATTTGATCGGAGAAACTTTCTCCACCAGTAGGGTACTTGACTATATTTTTTATTAATAAAATAGAATAAGTAATAACATTAAAAACTGTTAAAATAAATATATCATACCTAGGACTTTTCATTACAAAGTTATAACGACTTAAAAACTGAAGAACTACGATACACGCGAAAACGCCCCATACAAAACGAAAATTATGACGTCGCTGGCCCGTATTTAGCATTAAATTTTACTCATTTTTTTTGTGTGGCAACTGAATTCATAATAATTTTTCAATTTAATGAATAAAAACTAACACTTTTTCCTATTTAGAAGTTTCGATTAATTGTTTGTTATATGCATTATTGTTTCATCCCAAGATTTTTTTAAACCTACTCTATAGTTTTAAACCCCATTTTTTCTGTTGATTTTTTACAATTGATACTTTGACTAGCTTTATCTATCTTCGAAGTTAATATAACGAGTTTTTTACAATTTTTTTCTGGCTACTGAATATAATTTTGGCCATGTCCATAAGTGTTATAAGGTTTTTTGCAATATTCTTTAGTTCAAGATCTAGCTCTCATTGATGAGGATATTTAAAGTCTTATCTGTAATTTGGCAAGTTTATATATTTAAAGATCTGGCCAACTTCTTACATTTTCGGAAGAAATGTTTAGTCTCTTTTTTATTTATTTCGTTTCAATATGTACGTAGGTGTTTTTTGTCATGACCTTTCCAGCATATTTTCTGACCCTGAGTAGGTACTCCATTCATCATTCTTTTATATTCATCAAACCCTTCTATCTCAAGTTTAAGTTAAAATAAATTTTGTAATTCACTTTATTTTTAATCTGTATTTATTAGTTAATAATTACATGTCTGCCATCACCAATATATAATTACGTGGGTCCCATCGACTGTAATGCTATTTTATTAAAATTTCCATTATTATACAACAGCTCTACCGTATCTAAATTAAGGCCGAAATTTTAATTATTCCACTATCTCAGTTTTCATGTAAAGTTCCATAGAAAATACGGAACCTTACTACCAATGTCTCCCGCCATGGGTCTTCCTATACTATAACGTAAACATCACAAATAAACATGATGAGAAATTTTATTATTTATATCCTCAGTTTTGAGAAATATTGAATTTTCTTGGTTTTAATATGAGAAAATCTCGATTTATAATAATATGCATCGAAGTTGTGCTGTTAGATGCTGTTGTCAATGAAGCAGTAAATAAAGTTGTCCATTTATTCCCTAAGAACAAACAACGTTGGAAGCTGTGGGAAGTAACTGTGCATCGCAAAAACCTTAAGACAAACAAACAAAGCTTTGGATGTGTTCAGAACATTCATTTTATTCTGATTCTTTAATCCTATTATTACCGAAAATCCGTATCGCATAAAAGTTTTAAATTTTGAACGTCACAAAAACCTACCACTTTTTTGAGAGCTAGTTTTGTTTTCGTC
Organism: Druceiella hillmani; assembly: GCA_039881145.1. Lineage (NCBI taxonomy): Eukaryota > Metazoa > Arthropoda > Insecta > Lepidoptera > Hepialidae > Druceiella > Druceiella hillmani. The sequence continues at coordinate 18,995,837 of JAYKKI010000025.1, read as the reverse complement.
TTACTTCGGTGGCGCTATCTACACATACCCTGGCGTAAGATTCCCTATTGTCAATTAAATTAGTCTATGAGATAAATTATTGGTCCTGTTGTAAAGTATATTTACGTAGACTATATGTACGAGTTCTTTGCGGATTTATAAATAAATTCAATACATGGGTTGTTAATTTTAAATTGAATTAAGTACATGCAAAATTATTAATAAATAAATCGACAAAATATTAACAGTTTTCTTTTGGCATACATAACGTATAAAAGAGTTGATAGCAATAGTGAGCACTATTGCTTGTTTTCGCGTATGTGTACACATCTCGTATTATGCTGTCGAGTTTATAATATTATTTCTAATATTATTAAATATCCGTAATTTACAAAAATTATATAATATACACAAATTATATATATTCTAAGTTACATTTTAATAAATTAAATGGAAACGTTAATAGATTTAGTATCCAATACGATGACTTTATCAAACAATTGTTTGTTGTCCTCTCTCGGCACTCAAAATTGTTTCAAAATGCCAATTAAATTTTTTGTAAATTAGTTCTCTGATCGAACAACTACTGTCCCAAAATTGCAACTTTCCGCATCAAATTATCTTTCCCAATTTTGTTACGACATTTAAATTAACAAACATAATTAATTCTTTATTTACTTTTATGAAATTAGCTCTCTAATCGCACAACTACTGTCCCAAAATTACAACTTTCTACATCAAATTATCTTTCCCAATTTTGTTACGACGTTCAAATTAACAAACATTATTAATTCTTTATTTACTTTTATGAAATTAGTTCTCTAATCGCACAACTACTGTCCCAAAATTGCAACTTTCCGCATCAAATTATCTTTCCCAATTTTGTTACGACATTTAAGTTAACAAACATAGTTAATTCTTTCTTTAATTCTTTTAAATCAATTTTCGTAAGTAATAAAATACTTATAAAACATTTCAACCATAGAGAAAACTATTTTTCAGTTATTTAACTTCACCTTTTCCGGTTACATTGCTATGTATACAAGATAAATTCACACAAAATAAGAAATTATTTTCAACAGATAATATAGAAGAGCAAAAAGGTGCATAAAAATAAGAGTCTCCGCCTCTACGATAAGGCGATAAGAAGTGATACATTAGATATGAACATCGACAGATATTTTGATACAGCCATGGACGTAGATAGTAAATAATGATGTATTTTTCCCATATAGTTTACTTGACTCATGACCTTCGTGGGCTTTAACGCTTTTACATATTAACTGACTAACTGAGTGAATCATAGTCAAATTATTTTAAGCAAATGCTGAAAAAATTACCTAAAGTGAAAAAATGAAAGTTTTATCATAAACATTTATTTTACGTAACATAAACTCGCAAATAAACTACTGTATGCCAATATTACATCACAACATCTTGTGAAAGAATCTTAAATCTCTTAAAATTAAATCTTTGTACACCTCAATTACTTAGTAGCAAGAAACAAATAAATATACATTAGTAGGAAATAAAATATACCTCCACGATATTCTTTTCATTCAATTTATTTACTATGGCCATATAATCATAATGATATGTGTACATAATTCAAACCAATTCACAAACCAATTCAGCTTTCGACCAGCCATAAACTAGCGCCAGTAATGAATATGTTATAGTAAAATTAAACTGAAAGTTATATTACACTCTTGGTGTTAAAGCCAACCACTAGCTTCAAGCTGCTGTAAATTATGACGAAGAAACAATGTTTATCTTATTCTGCCCTAATCCTAACTGGAAATCTGTGATGTTTTTCATTGTGAGTTTTTTTTCACTTACAGACACTTCTCTAGGAAATGTTATTATTCTTGATTATAACCATTGAAAGTTTTCAAGTCAAGTCAATGCTGGAACCCCGTTTTGATGTCAGATTTTAACATCTGTTAAGTACGTAGACATATCACAGCGCTCTTTTTCATATAACTACTTAAAATAAAAAACATGAATACGTACGGAAGTTTTGTGAATAAAACCCGTATATAACTCGCTGTCTATTCAGTAACGTCACAGAACTTATTTAATTTTACCTACTGATGAAATATACTGTGTACTGATATATGTACCCATATGAGGTCAAAATCAGGATTACCAACATTTATTTAGATGGTAACTCTCTACCGCTTACCTTTTCGCAGGTCAGTTTTATCTCGTGATCTCCAAATGCTATTTGCTCTTAAAGTTTTCTTAATTTACTTATAACATTTATATAATTTGGAAAACGTTTCTATGCGTGATTTTTTCAAAGCTTTTCCGTTTTTGCTTTCAATTAGTGAACGAATTCTTAGAATTGTTTTCATAAGATTTTGAGATTACCTCGTAGAAACATAGGAACTTACAAAACTTGCTTTCTTTATAGTTAAAAACTACTTACAATTTAGAAAAAAATAATTTAATTACATTATATTATAGCTTTTATATATACGAACAACTGTGAATTATTTCTAAAAACAAATCTAAGTGTATGAACATTTAAGTCGACAATGGTTTAATGTTGGTGCGACTCGAATTCGTTCATGAAATATCCTATACCATAATTCAGTTCAATTGCATAAATGCGCTGATGATTATTATCGGTAAATATGGATCCCTTCACCCATCAGATGGTATTCAATTTTTTGCTATTGCTTTGAGAGAGGGACGAGGGTGATTATTTTTGGTGTTTTTTAGAATAATGTTTCATTTCAAGATTTCCTATATCTTTTCTCATTGCAATTCCATTACCTTCCCACATTAATCTACATTGCGTGCCTTTTTTATCTTGCCATAGTTTACAATGTATCATAACTTTGTTGCTTCTTATGCATAAAATTGTTTAAAAACTTCAAAACATAAATGACAAAGTAGTCATGTAAGAGACTTAGGTTTAATATATTCGATTCCCGACCAGGATAGTTTTACATTAAGATTGTGAATATTAATTATAGGTAATACATGCTAAATTTGTTGTTCTAAAAATATACTCGTATTTTTGAAGTTTATTATTAGTTAAATTCTTTTCAAATGTATCTTCTTTGCATTTTCAGAGATAAGAATAAACTGTAATGAACATTGTCACTGTTTATGTATTCAAATGGATTGTTTTTATTCGACGTTCCACTAGAGGAATTTAAGAGCCAAAATTCGGGATTTAGAAACGTATATCGCATATAGACAAAATTAATGTATTGAACAGGTGACAATTTTGTTTCTCTAATGTCCATAAGAAATAACTAAAGATTATTAATTCATTACATATTGGTGTATCAAAAATCAGCGACATGTAGGTTATTACTTACATCACTGCATATCAAACTTTTGAATTTACAAATATCCCTTGACTCCTTTCTTTTTTATCCGACTGCTGCGAAGCTCAAAGGACGGTAATGTTTTTCATCGGTGGCTATAAATGTATGGCCTTCCATTTATCCATTCGTAAAGCTTCAACGAGTGAAACGTTTTTAATAAATGCGGCTTCATTAAATTCCTCTTAACATCATGAGTGACCCATAAAATGGTAAGCGATAGTAATATGTATCAGCAGCTTAAAAATGTAACATTGTAAGCTTTACTCTTGTGTGTATGCGTGCAAATTTGTTCGTATAAAAGTTTATATTTGCTCGTAATCCAATATGCACATATATATAAACTTCCTCATCCATAATCTTCCTAATTCTCATCCATAATCTACACATATACTTGAAGCAATAATAATAGATTAAAATTAAATGAAAAGACTTGACACAAAGTTATTAACCCTTCCGTAAGTTACCTAGTCCATAAAATGATTTCATAGCTATGATTAAAGAAATATTATGATTTGATCTGATAAAGATATCTTGAGAATGTCTCATTCAGATTTATTGGTTCATACATGCGATTTTTCATTGTTATATTTAATTCATCTTTTGCAAAAGCTATTAATGATTGGGATTGTTCACTTGTTTTATATTATATTAATTAAAAATATATTATAAAAATAAAATTAATCATTAATAAAAGTGCCATCTACGATTTAAATGCTATATTATTGTTATTAAATATTAGAATAATTTTTTCCCTGCTGAGCGTACCCACAAATATAAAAATTACACCTTAATATTGATAGTATACAAAAATATTTAATTAAAATTTATACTGTTGTTTTGAATGAAATAAAATTTATGTTTTTATTATGAACGCAAACAACATATGTTCAGACGCATAAGTTAAAAGGAGATGTTGCCCTCGTGAAAATTGATTTTACCCAGGTTTACAAAAGGTTTAGCATAGCCAGGAGACGGTGTTAATAAGGAAATAAGATTGGATGTCACTCTAGGCTGTTAGTCACTCTAGGCTGTTATGCTTTTGAATATTATGCTTTTTAAAAAGTAGTGAATTTTAAATACCATCGAAATCGGAAGAAAATAATATTTTTGGACCTTTTTCAATATGATCTCAAATAAAAAATCGTAAAACAATGTACCACTTCGACTGTGCATACAATATGTTTGTATTGAAGTATATAATGTACACATTGCTAACCCGTTAATGTAAGTTAAAGATAAAAAACTTTAAATGTATGATATGTTTTTTTTATACAATTTATTTTGAACCCATATTAAGTTAAGTAAATACGTGATTAAAAATTAGGTCTAATTTTAATTTATCTCCTTTCGAAATAATCAATGGAAATTATTTCAGTCTTTCTTTGTTTTCACAGATACAACTTTTATCGAACGCTGACCTTCTTTGTTCGTCGCTCAAACTAATTCCACAGATAGTCTGTAATATATGCATTTGAATCGCATTCAATCTATTTTTATCCTTCTTCCATATTATACTATATTTACTTCTCTTCGCACTTCTTAGCACTTTTACTCCTTTATATACCACAAAGTTATATTCTATGGTCACCGCTTTATGTACTATGAGGTTATACTCATTGGACATATTATAGCCAAATAAAATGAACAAAAATATGGCGCCAAGTAACACAACGTGTTAACTATGATAAAAAAGATACAGTTAAAAAAGCTCATTTATAAAGGAGATAGTTATATTATGGAAGTGAAAACTATTTCTCTTTTTGAAGACCACTTTCAGGACGTTAATGACGAATCTATAAATATAACGTCATTGTGTACGTTTACATATTCAATGACGCAATGAAATATAACGATATAGTACACGTTTATATATTTAATTTACTATATTAATTTTCATTTCTATACTTTTATTCTTAGTCTCTAATATATATCTTAATTTTGTCAGTATGTACATCCGCTCATTTATCATTTCTTTCCTCAAAAATAAACATTGCTAAAATAATAAAATTTTCTTCGGAATTCGTATATTTCCCTGTTACTGGCTAAGAATGCTTTCCAGTAAAACTTATCCGAAAAATTTCCTTCGGCAAAAAAATTGTCTTAATATGACCATTACTCGAAGTAGCTCTCAAAATGTTCTCAACCTCATGACATGTCAAGTAAAATAGCTTAAAAGCAGAAGTTACTTTTATTTACTAATGAAGTATCAAATATTCTCGTGGTTAACCATTTGACATTATTTCAATTAGATTACTCTGACCAAGAACAATATAGTCGATATGAGTATTTTTCCTAGTAAGTCCATAATTCAGGCACATTCCCATTAGCATTGGTTACTTGAATTTTATATGCATAACTTAAACAGTCATCTATTGAGAAATATGTATTTTTTTTACTTCCAAATATAAAAGTTTTTCAGTATTTATGTTGTGTTGTTTTTCATTGAAATATTTTTCATTTCATTGGAAAATGTCTTGTAGCGTAAGACAAGGACAGATGCTTATAGTTTAAAAAAAATATATTTAATTACGTATTAATTTACTAAGAAGATAAAAATCGGTATTAATTAAATCACTCCTTATAAAAATAATGGACACATTTATTGTCGAAAAAAGGATGTTTAAAAAAAATTAAAAATGGGCATCTCTTCCATTCCTATGGGTGAGTAGCCTATACTTATCAGGGATCAATACCTATGGTTAATAATCAGCACTTCATTGGATCGTTACTGTAATCTTCGTGAAACCACTACTGGCATTAAATGCACTGTGACTAGTCGCATATCTTCTTAGTGGCGTTATAATATTCTCCACACAAAATACAAATATCTCTAATAACTTTGTTTTCAATATCTATTTCTGAAGAAATGTCACTTAGAACAATTTTGTTGTCATGGTCTCTCGAATTTTCAGAGATCCGTTTTTAGTTTACTGCATTGACTTTAATCCGCTTTGCATAATTTTTATCTGATGATAGTTTTTTCCTCTGATTGTGTTGTCTTCAATGCTTTTTTTTTTTTGATTCTTTCTGACACCAACTTTTTCATTCTTTTATTTTAGATTCATTCTTAATTTTTTCCAAATTTTCTTCAGAAATCAATACCGTAGCATATTGTCTTATGTTTAATGCAGCCCTAAGCCCATAATGAGGGCACTAGATGGATTTCATATAAGATCTTTAATGGCGTTTCTTCTTTAGATTTATTTCCCCATTTTTTAAGCAGTAGATGAATAATCTGTAGTATTCAATGCTATATTTTCTTTATTTATCTCACTTCTTGAACAACTCAAGCTGACCATGCTAGTTGACACAAGCTGGGCCTACCGTACAAGAAATATTACTTGAAAGTTCATGTATTACTTCGGGATAAATGCGGATACAAAAGCGTACTCTGCGATTGCGTTTTGTTGGATGGAAATATTCCACAAGCCCGAAATCCTTATGCATTATTTCCCCCCTGCTTTACCTAACAAATCTGTTATTGTTTGTGTCCTAATTTATGACCAGGATTATTTTTAATCAATACATTATCGTCATTATTAAAATATAATTTCCAAAACTTGAAAAATGCTGTAAATAATGAGTCGTGTGACTAATGAAACAGAGTAGCACATTATTACTATCACAAATTCCAACATCTCTATGGAATTGCAATTGACATATGTCCACCTAATAATACAATCATTGGACCTAAAGTTTTTCCAGGAAAAAAATGGACCATCACCCATTTGCAGAAAAAATCAATGTTAGCATAGCTAGATTTTTCATGTATGTAAACATCGCTACCTGAAGGCTTACCATCAGTATATTCGGGCTTTTCCTTTTACCTTTAAAAATTGAAAGGGAGGAATTAAAATTACCCTCTACGCTGCAACAATTTAATCCAATTATGTCTTCCTTTGATGTCTTGTTAAAATTATGTTTTAGTTTCAAACATTCAGCAAAATAAAGAGCTAATAAGCGTCAATCATTAATGGTTGGTGTAAACCCATAACTTTTTAATTTCATGATACGAAGAACAATTTTTTTCATTGCTCCTAAAAAGAAAATTAGGCCTAAGAGTCCTTTTTTAGTATTACCCAAAGCAAATCGCCGGCGAAGAGTTCTGTAAGAAATGTTGAATTTTTTTACTGGTTTGGTTAAAATTCAATGCTTTGTTTTTACAAGGGCAATAGAAGTTCGTAAGTTAGCTTCACTTCATTTAACCATATTAGAATCTGATGCCTTCCTTTGGTATGTATTTGATAACTGGAAAAATCAAAAGAATACATTATTCACTGAGCAACTCACCCTTAAAATTATTGGGCGTTTCCTCCAGTTTTAAGAGAGCGATATCTAATAGTCTTCAACGCAACCAAAAAGAAATACAATAAAAAATGGTGTTACCACATTGAAATTGTAATTTAATTGAATAATTGAATACGTGAAATCTGTATAAAATAAATCTAAATTTAGATTAAATAGTTTTATGACGAAAAAAATTATTGTACCTACCGTTTTCTGACAATAATCATCAAGATAATTATGTAATTATCGCAATCTTGTTTTATTTATTCCTCCGGAACATTTGACTTTCGATTGACATAATTAGATGCGATCCGATTCAAGATTTTTTTTTAAATTGAATAGGCGTCTCACCTTTATTGGCATCTATCCCCGACTTACCTTTTCTTAAGTTGCAAGGAATCGATTTTATTTTCTACTTATCATGTAGTCATTAATTTATTTAATACTTTCGAACAATTACTATAAAAAATGTTTAACATGCGTTATTCGAAAAATTATAAAAGTCACATCACCATTATTGGTTTGACCTAAATTAAAACCACAAATTTAATTATTTAAAATATATCTATTTTGGTAAAAGAAAAACAAAACTAATTGAAATCATAATTTAAGTCCAAAGAATTATAATTAATTAAAGGTTTTCCTTCGTTAAATAGTTGTCGTCATCCATTTTTTTTTCATTTATAAGGTTATTAAATAAATTTGAATCAAAATATTTATAAGTATATGGGTTTCTTGTGTTTGTAAAACAAAATAAAAATAATTTCGACCTGTAAAGATTTGTTTGTTATATTACTTCCATAAAAAAGCAAAATTTTTCATGTAAAGTACACAAGGTTCATTTAATCAGGTAATATTTAAATGAAGTGTACATTAAAAACTCATTTACTTAAAAGATCAAAGGAGCCCCTATTCGATGGGTTTACTATTAGCCATTGTGAATTTCCCATGACACCTCTTTCCTCCATCATCATATCCACCTCGTTATAATATATGACCGAAGAACTCATTGAGACAAGTTAAACGAGCCCAAATTCTATGGAGTTACTGTTAGTCATTGAGAAGTTCCTATGATCACTTCCCTCTTCTATCAACATATTAATCCTTATAATTTGTAACAAAAGAACTCATTAAAATAAATCAAACGAGATCGAATTCGATTAGTTTACCCTCAGCCATTAAAAAGTTCCAATTATCACCTCCCTCCTCGATCATCAGATCCTCCTGATTATAATATGTAACGAAAGGAATCATTCAAACAAGTCGAAAGAGCCTAAACTCGATAAGTTTACTATTAGCCATTGCGAAGTTCCCATGCCTACCTCCCTCTTCAATCATCAGATCCTTTTTATTACAAAGTGTAACCATAAAACTCATTGAAACAAACCAAACGTGCCTAAATTCAATGGGTTTACAGTTAACTACTGAGAAGTTCCCACGATCACCTCCCTCCTTACTCGTCAGATCTTCCAGGTTATAATATGTAACTAAAGGACTCATTCAAACAAGTCGAAGGAGCCTAAACTCGATGAATTTACTGTTAGTCATTGAGAAGATCCCATGACTACCTCGATTCTCAATCATCAGAATCTCCTTCTTATAATGTGTAACTAAAGGACTCATTCAAACAAGTCGAAGGAGCCTAAACTCGATAAGTTTACTGTTAGCCATTGAAATTGAGAGCCGATTTTTCATGATCCATGAATCCTCCCTTCTCAATCATTTATCAAACATCTACATCAGTTGTAATGTGTAACCAAACAACTCGTTAAATCAAACCAAATGAGCCTAAATTCAATGGGTTTACTATTAACTACTGAAAAGTTCCCAAGATCACCTCCCTCCTCACTCATCAGGTATTCTTGGTTATAATTTGTAAATAAAAGACTCATTAATACAAACTAATTTTAATTTAAATTGGGTTTATTATTAGTCCACCACCTTCCTTCGTTATCATCATACAATATAAATCCTATATTTCCAAAAATTTGTTGAAAGAAGTTGAATAAAATAAATGGAATAAAATTTATGTTTGGGCCCTGAAGTTGAGAGAAAGGCGGGCTAAAATTAATCAATTTCCTGTGACTTCAATAACATACTGTCGCATTACGGAAAATGTCACACTATCTTAACTAACTTTACAAACTTTTTAAGTATGTTTCTCTAAGCATACTTCGTTGTTGTCTGTATATTCACATACTGAACGAAATTCACTCGGTTGATCTCTAATAATTTATAGTTTTTTTAAATAGATTCATTACTCTAAATAATACTACGAATTTCCCTGCAAATTTTGTCATGGTGATAATCGAACTATGATTGTCACTTATTAGATTGAGTATACATTATCGATATTAACCTTAAATAGTTTAAAGATTGAATGTTTAGCTTTACATGGATTAAGCCACCAACACTGCTAGTTAGAGATGTGTGTTGTTAAAAAATATGTGTTTTCTAAATTTTGACACATAAATAATTAACACATAATTTTGTATAAAAATGCAACAAAATATTAATTTTTAGATAAAATTGGATGTTAATTAATTACGCGTTAAATTATATTTGAAATATAGCGATAGTACAAGAAAATACTGGCATGATCAACGTAACATGATTATATGATAGCATGATTGGTACGTAACTTGTTGTTGCTCTTGTAATTTCATCAATTAATTTTAATTATCCAAAAATTTCCTTCCGGCAAGATATTTGTTTGTGCATGTTTCTTATTTTTTTAACTAATTTGCGCTATGATATAAATTTTTACGCAAAATTATGTGTTAATTAATTATGTGTTAAATTATATTTGAACAATACAAATCGGTCAAGAAATACTGGCAAGATCAATGCCAATGAGTATAAAACTAATTGCATGCAACAAAGTTGTCTGACAGTTAGAGTTTAGATTTCCGTATAATTGCTGTCGAGCAATATCTTAAATATCATATATTGAGACTAAGTTTTCGCTTGTCTTGTAATTTTATAAATTAATTTTAAGTAGTTATAAGGTTAGTCATTATTCGACAAATCCAGTAAGAGATTTGTAACAATATTTAGTCAGGAAGGGTCTAAATAAGTTAAAATAATTTTAAAAATTAAATGAAATGGACGTAGAAATCGAAGCACTGTATTAAATACAATGTTTAAATATATAAAAATAATGGGGTTATAATCACAAATAAATTTACTCAAATTTCTTAGAAGCTAATTTCCATAACAATATTATACTTGACTTAATTCCAATCAGCTAAAACCTCACTTGTTCTGAAAGATGTCATTACCGAATAATTATATTGTTCAACAAGAAATTGCAACAATATTTCTCACATAGAAATAAATGGTAAAATTGAAAAAGATGTAAACGTACAAGAATTTCGGGGATTATTCAATGGAAACATAAGAGAGCCATGAATTTAATGAAAACCACAAGAACCGTCCCAGAAAAAGGAACCGGCTTAGTAGTTTTTACGTACTACTCCAAAAAGCCGGTGAACGAAAATTCTCGATCTGGCTTCTACTTGATACCAGACACACCCATATCATGAAACTCCTCCTTCACCCATAGACTAATTTGACAGAATAAAATTGAAAATAAAATACGGGTATTGACCCGTATTTTATTTTCAATTTTATTATATAAATATTTGTGCTAAATAAAAAGTCATGATCGATCTCCGTAAAATACCACTACTGGCATGTCATTTAAAATATCTCTTTGTACGTTTCGCGCTGAAAAATAAGATACACACAAAAGCCAATAATTCACATGAAGTTTCTTAAATACACACGATTTTTTTCTTAAATTTAATTCATATTACTCTATAAATAACTTTATAATATTAAAATCATTTTCTATTTTATCATCGTCAGTAATCTAAACTTCATAAATCATGCATGATTTCTTGAATTCACATTGAAACTCGTTTTCTTTAAAACCAGTTTTTCACTTCAACTAAAAGTAGAATTGTTATCTACTGCCTGAAGGATTAAGTTATTAAATGATATCTTCCCATAATAATCATATCGATCCAATCTATAAGCTATACTTGTATCTATAAGATATAACGAAACGTTTTAAAAGCAATATGCAACCCTTCAACTATTCAATGAATTGAAAAAAAAACTTTAAAGATATCCCCCTTACATTACAATAAATAAAGTGACGCTTGAAAGATGTTCATAGATAAACAAGATAAGATATCCTCCTAGTAACCAAAGACAATAACCAGCTTAGCTTATCTTACCACGTTTGACGTACAGCGGCAAATAATTCGACAAAATTCATCAAAACAACGTCGATAGCTGCGAACAAAACTGTTTATAGCCGATGACTGAAGATAAAATACACGCCTACTTCCATTAAATAAAGTATTGGGAATAAGTAATGGTGTATTGCAAGAAAATCTTTCAATGGAAGAAAACGGACCAAAAGCGTTCATGACTTATATTTATTCAGGTGTTTCTAATTAATTCGCGTAAGTAAAATTCCAGTACACGCCAACACAATTAATTTTCTTGTCGTTTCGAATATTATGACACAGTTTAACCAAATGCTTTTCAGAATTTTAATCTACTCATCATGATTTTAAAAATGATTTTTTTATAATGTTGTAATGAAAAAATATATTGAATGTTTGTTTGTATCTAAGAAATTCAGGAACTGCTTACCAGATTTAGAAATAATTCTCACTAATATATTATCGTATGTTTTCCAAATAACATAACAGCATTATATATTATGAAACTGTTTTAAAACAAGGTTTGATAATGATGGTAAATATAAAACGGATTAGATAAATATGACTGTAAACCAATCATTAAATATGGTATCTAATTTCTAAAAATACTTTCCATGTATAATCTGTCAAACATATAAACGTACACGTTCATAACAACGTAGTTAATAGCGTCGATTGTGTTTATGTGTGTTTGGAACACAATAATTTCAGTAAAACTAAAGAAAATTTAAACCAAACCCGGTATCGATATTTCATATGCAACTCCTGATTTTGGTTCGATTTTAACGGAAATCCGCCATATTGAACCGCCTTTTTTATAACTTTGGAAAATAATTTTTTTGAGATTTTACACGTTCAAATCAAAGGTATAAAAGAATAATTTTTATGTATAAATGTATGAATATTTAGCATTTTTTTGAAATTTTGCTTTGGCTGAATAATTTTAGAAATTAAAAAATATATTTTCTTTTAAATATTGAGAGCTGTATTAAACTAACAAAATTGGAGAACTGATCCCGAATATTGCAAAAATACCAGGTTATTAGCAAAATATTATTGCATTTAAAGGAGGCCTATTTTATGCCATTGTTTTACTTCTTAACTCCTATTTAAAATTATGAGTCATACGACAAAGTTATTATTGGTTCAAAAAGACGAAGACCAAGTTATTATTGGTTTTTTTTAGAAATTAATAATCCCTTTTCGTTTAAAAAAAAAACACATAACCAGAAATTATACACGAGGCCGAACTCGAAAAGTAAAATATCATAACAAAAACAACAACAACAACAACAACAACAACAACGACAACGACAACGACAACGATAATGACAACGACAACGGCAACGACAAAGACAACAAAAATAACAACATCAACAACACCAACAACGGGATGACAACTTTTCCACTGCATGTCTGCGACCTGAATTCTCTTTGGCGCTGAACCTGCAATGGGGAATATTTTCTAGCTCGTTTTGTGTATTTAACATCAAAAGACAATGACAATGATCTGACTGACAAAGTTCATCGAATCAGAACCAATGCGAGATTATTATTTTAACATGTAATAATATTTGAAACTACTCAAAAATAAAATATTAAACACTAACTCAATGTACTTTAAATATTATACTAATTATATACATTAACATTCGCGTATTATATTAAAGGATGATTTGAAACATCTAAATTTTATAAAAACGTAGGGCAAGCATAGATTTGAACGACGCGTCAGTATAGCGCCATCTATCGAACATTATTGCCAATAATATTTTATGATTACAAATAATTCTATTTAAAATATAAACTTAACCATGTATATCAAAATTCCAACAACTACATCAACGGCTTGTTGATCTAGTGGTATGATTTTCGCTTAGGGTGTGAGAAGTCCCAGGTTCAAATCCCGGACGAACCCAACTATATTTATGAAAAGTTTTTAGCGTTTTGAGACAAATTTAGTTTAATGCAGTGCACTAATATAAACGATTTGGTGAAATTAAGTCGAAAAAGCCGAAAGACGCGAAGCTAGCCAAATATACTCGGGAAGGGCCGACAATATAATAAAGCTGGCCGAATGGGGGATTAGTTAAAAAATAACATACGCGTATATCAAATTATACTAAAATACTTTTATTCAAAAACAGAACGTAATTTTAAAAGGATGCACTCTGTGTTAGACAGTGAACTCGCTCGAGTTAGACATTGAATCGAGTTTACCCGATTTCGCATCACCAACCCGAGCTCGCTCGTTTTAGACAGTGAACCGAGTTTACCCGATTTCGCATCACCAATCCGAGCATTGTATCACGACCTGAACGTGATGTACTCAGTCTCACGGACCCGAGCGTACACCTTAGCTTCATTCGCTTCTCGCATTCCTAAAGTGCGCAGGTGTTCCTATAGAAGTTTTCTTTTCAAAAATTCAAAAGTAAATTCTAAAAATGTGCCTATACCTAAATTAAATATAATTTTACATATAACAATTTACATTTTAGTGTAAATTATTCACTAAAATAAAAAATATTCATACAAAATTTATTAATGGGACCGGCAAAAATCCATAGTTTATTTGTTACAAAGGACAAGGGTCCAGGTGTTGCAAGAACAAAAATAATAATCTCAAGTACATAAAGTAAAAAATAAGCTTAAAGCTATATTTAAGCTTCAACCAGATAAATTATTACTAATGATATTTTCATAATAGTTTGTAAATGCTATTTCTACGGAACTCTTTGAATCAGCAAGATGAAATAATATTATGTCTCATAGTATCCTCTATACCACGATGTAACATAACTTTGATCATACACCACAAGATATTAATCCGTGAAACTCACAGATTCGAATTGAAGAAAGTCAAGTAAAACTTGAAAAAAGTGAAAAAGGCATTAATTTTGACAACAACGCAACAAATTGAAATGTCAGTTTACAGTTATTTTTAATTAATGTAAAAAACAATGGGTGTTGGTTATTTTTTGGAATCGTTTCTAAAACGTTATTATGTGTTTTGTTATATTGTTATTAGTGTTTTTCTCTTATTAACAATTTTTACGCAATTACGGCAGAGGAAGTGTTATGAATTTCAAGTGGTACATATATATGTACGTATGTATGTGAGTTAGTTTGTTCCCTCATAAAGATTAAGCTACTAAAGTAATTTCGTCTGGATCTATAGAGTTTCTCAGGGTATATACCGTTACGAATATTATAGAATACATATGTATGTATTTCGTGCTTTTCAGTTATTTTTCCGTAGACGGGTTTGATTTTTTTCTTTTCGTAAATATTAAAAATATAATATGTGGATGTTTATAAGGATGGCTTTTCTTGGATTTCTATTATGGATACTCGTTATACATATGTATTACATATTATGTTCATATATATATATATATATATATATACATATATATATATATATATATATATATTTATATATATATATATATATATATATATATTTAAATACTATATTTATAGTGTTTAAACTCTATATTCAGATACTATAATCTATTTGACGGTTCACTAGTTCATATCAGTCAAATGAGGTCTTTTTATCCCAAAAGCAAAAAATAAATAATATTTTCACTTTTTTCAACTTCAAAGCATTGGTTTTTAAATACCTAAAATAAGGACGTCTACTTTAATTAAATTTAAAACAAAATTTATACTTGGGATTATAGTCAAGTGCAACAAAGATACTTCTTTTAAGAAGAGATTCAAATTTGTGTTTGCGTTTCTTTAGTAAATCACACTTTACACTGATAAACCTATTCTTTTTTTAATAAGAAGCGCTTTTTTGTTTCCACCAGTTACGTTGGTGGAAGAGTTTATTTTATCAATCACCTTTACGTACGAATGTCCAATTCTAAGTGCATTGACTTAGTGATTCATGTCTGGTCACTCAAAAACATTTGTTTGCTTTCTGCCTTTTTTACTTACTGTTTCTTTTTTCATTTGGTGAGAAGCCTTACTATTTTTTTTACAAATATCCTTTTAGCTCTAATTTACTCGCTGTAAATTGGACAAAAAATTAAAATCAAATTACTTTCAAATCCTGCTGAAACTTTTACAATGACTATTAATGTTAAATTAGTTTTAGCGTATACTGTTGAGCAAAACACGAGAATATTATATTCACCAAAATTATTCTGCGACATTAAAAATTGTTAATCTCCATTTTTAAAAATAATTTTTCGTATCACCGTTTTAAATATATCATACACTATCAACAAAGAATTTCGACCGATCTATCTGTCTATAATACATCAAAATTAAAAAGCTTTTCGTCGAGTTTTAATAATATTAAGTTTGCTGATTTGATTCGGTTGAAGGTTTTTATTTGCTACTTAAAAAATTACGTTATACAACAATTTTATTTTAGGTGAAAATAAGTATGCCTATTTTATTATAAAATCCATAAAAATCCATTTAATTGTGTTTTAGACACATTTAATTGACGAGTTGATAGACAAACAGTTTAAAAACAGTCAATTCGTTCCATACCCATGATAAATTTATTTGAAACTCCTAATAATTTAATTAAATAATTAGCAGATTTATTAAACCCATGATCAAAAAATTGGCGGGTAATTGATAAATTTCAAGTAACGTTCAGTCCTATTTTTTATAAACAGGATTTAAAAATAAAAAAAAATGTCAAACGGAACCTTGATCTCATTTCAAAACACCTATCCTTTTATATCCCACTCGGTGGTACATACAAATATTTATACACACACACGCACATACACACACACACATATATTATATATATATATATATATATATATATATATATATATATATGTATATATATATATATATATATATATATATATATACATATATTTTAAAATACAGCTATAGATATTCTACAAAAAATTCATTTTTATATTTTCTAAGTAAAAAATTGAACTATTAAGTTCTTATTTAACTAAAACTAAAACATTGAGTATAACGCCAACTAAATTAATAGTAAATAATTAGTCCATCAAAAAGCCATTAAAACAAAGTACAGTCGTGGTACCTTTTCTACAGTGGCAAAACCAAGACCTTCATTATTTTTGTTATAAATAAAGATTACCACATTATCAGAAATCGTCGATTATAGAATTTTTTTAATATGTTCTAAAAATGTTTATTAAAAATAAGAACAAATGAAAGATGGCCAAAAAAAATACATTTCTACAAATGTTACTGAATAGATCAAACATGTCTCACAAAATCACTTCAGATTAAAAATTGATTTACCGAGTCTGTAAATAAACGTTATAAATAATTACCTGAATCTAATAAGTCACGTAAACTTGAAAAGTTATTGTATATTTAACACAGCAGTTTCACAAAAGAACTGATTATATTATATATCCAAAACAAAATCGGGTTTTCTACCTATAATTAAATTGGTAACCAAACATGTGGCATGTAAACATACATAATT
This sequence comes from Druceiella hillmani, assembly GCA_039881145.1. NCBI lineage: Eukaryota > Metazoa > Arthropoda > Insecta > Lepidoptera > Hepialidae > Druceiella > Druceiella hillmani. The sequence continues at coordinate 18,978,543 of JAYKKI010000025.1, read as the reverse complement.
CTCGCTGGCGTGTCTTTTTCCATTCACACCTTATTCATAATTACGATATTGTTTCGAGGAAACATTTAGGTTGCAAGAGACCTTGGTTTAATTAGAATTGGTTTGTTTGTGAAATATTTCTATTTTCGGGACACTCTTAAATAAACAAAGTATTGTTTGTTTTCGTATCTCGTTAAGTATATTACGTATATACCGATAAAAGAGCCTTATAGGTTAAAATGTCTTTCACTTATTTTTATATTATTACAGATGGTGAAAATTAATACAAAAGAATTTGAAGCGATAATGAATTAATATTTGAACAAATTGATATGAAGACGTGCGTCATCAACAAAATTCAAAATAAAAGTATTAGATCAACCTTTCCTTTGTTTGGTGTCATCAGACGGTGATATACTTTCACTAAAAATATTCCACTTTAGAAAGCGTTCGTCGAATAAAAACTCAAAAAACCTTTTCTTCTCCGTGCTCGCGATAAAACTTGTGATACAAACTGATATAAAATTTAAGCAGAAGCGTGATCGATAATAACTAATATTGATATCTTCATTACAAAATAATGTACAATGTTCGGACGCTGTAAATTCTATTAAAAACCAAAACGGACAATAAATGATTCAACAATGGATTTAGTCTAACAGATCGTATGAGGCTATGTCTATTTAAACAATGTACTATTTACTGTAGACTTTTACAGTAATTTGTATTTTTCCCTTTAATTATATGAAATATAATATAATCGTGCGATAAAAATGATGCAATTGTTATTCAGGATAAAAATATAGTTTGTAGAACGTAAGGATAAAATGGACTTATTAATTTTGATGTTGACTAATTTCTAATCAATTATACAGTCATTCATAACAAATCATATTTATACGTTGAATATCTGCACGTATAAACTACACTATTAATAAAATTATAACAATGTGAATACTGTACGTGGAAAATATCTTAGAAAGAGGGATAAAAGTCATGATATAAACTAATATTACTATGTATAAATTATAAAATTTAAGCAGAAGCGTGATCGATAATAACTAATATTGATATATTCGTTACAAAATAATGTACAATATTTGGGCGCTGTACATTCTATCGGAAACCAAAAGCGTACGGGCAACAAATAATACAACAATGAATTTATTTTAACATATCGTATAAGGCTATGTCTATATAAACAATGTTATATTTGAGTTACTGTAGACTTTTATAGTGTTTTGTATTTTTCCCTTTAATTCTATGAGATATAACACCATTGTGCGATTCTTAGGAAATTTGCGCAGGTAAAAGTGATACAATTATTATTCAGGATAAAAATATAGTTTGTAGAACGTAAGGATAAAATAACTAATTAATTTTGATGTCGACTCATTTCTAATCAATGATATAATCATTAACAACAAATCATATTTATACGTTGGCTATCTCCGCGTGTAATCTATACCATTAATAAAATTATAACAGAGTGAATACTATACGTGGGAAATATCTTAGAAAGACTGATTGATTTAGCATAAAGAATGATAATAAATGTCAGAAAACCTGTTTTTAAAATGTTTGTCTATATGTTAATTTGTTCGTCAATCAAACGAATCTACTGGACGGATTTCTATGAACTTTGGTATGGTAATAGCTTATATTCAAAAGCAATATATGAAACAAAATTCCTATGATTTTTCTTATCCCGAATTTCACGTAAATGAAATATATATATGTATATTATATATATATATATATATATATATATATATATATATATATATATATATATATATATATATATGTAACCAGCATACATTTCATTTAGATAGAAAACTTAATTACTAATATGAAGAGAGATGGACAAACTATAGGCGATCAATTATGAATTTATTAAAATTTAACTTGTGTTTATAAATTGGTTAAATTATAATGTTCTCAAGAACGTATAATACGGTAGTATTAATAGGAACATCTTCGAAATAAATACGATACCTAACTTTGTTGTAAACGGTTATAATCGGTAACGTTCGGTAACGTTAACGGCATAACTGCAATTTCTTAAATTATAGGCCATAAAATTGCAATCTCAGAAAGGTTTCTCGGATGCGAGGACGGTTGGTAAATTTCAAGAAGATTTTTACGGTTTCGCCCGCGTTGGTCTGTAATATTTTATATCGTCAAGATATTAACATTTATATCGTTTGGCTATTATCGCTTTAACGTTTGCACGTGTGACAAGGATTCTTATGTCTGAAGGCGAAAGGTCTCTCGTAAATCTTAGTGCCTGACGCCAATGTTTTCCGAGAGATCGTAAAATACGAAAGTCTCGATTGATATTATTTTTATACCCTTACCCATTTTTTATTTTTTCAAATATTATATTATGTCACCGGTAATGATGATACCACATTTTTGTTACCTGAAAGCTTTTGGAGCGTTCAGGTAACACAAATGTGGTTTCACCGGATAGTTTACAAGTAACACCAACGTGGTATCACCGGACGATCTAGCGTTAGTATGAGAGTTCATGACTTCGATTATTCAAATATAAGCATTTCGCTGAGTTAGGAGTCTACGAAAAGTGATAATTTCCCTTTTGTAAAGAGAAAGTGGCCAAAAAGTTAAAAATGTTCAAGAAAGTCGATTACAAATTTTATTGCTATTTTTAAAATTTTAGCTATCGGAGTAATATAACGTATATCTTTCATTTTGAAATAGTTTTTGGTATTTTCTCGGATCTGAAGTGAAAGAATACATTACACTTTACCTCTTTTTTGAGTTTTTCAGTAGATTTATTATTTCTTTGTCTACTGGTGCAATTTTAAAATAACATTGTTTAGATTTATTTTTTCGTGAAACCTTCAAGATTTATTCCAGTGACTTTCGTTATTTAAAAAATTTGAATAAATTATTATCTTGTACAAACAAAAGAGAAAATATTTATCTATTCCTCCATATTTAGTGCTATGAACTAATTTAAAAGTAAAATTAATAGAAAGTAGTTTAAAGCTTGTAAATATTTCGCAAGCTTACATACATTAAAATAAAAATACAACTTATAACAAAAATATAAGCAATCGAAAGTAATTTAAAGCTTTTAAGTGTTTCGCAAGCTTACATACATTAAAATAAATATACAACTTAAAATAAAATTATAAGTACTCGAAAATAGTTTAAAACTTTTTAAGTGTTTTGCAATCCTACATACATTCAAATAAATATATAACTTATAATATAGTTTACATTCATACTAGTTTAAAATATTATGAATAAGAACATAATGTCACACTTATGCCATGTACGAAGATAAAAAACTAGTACATAATGAATTATTAAGTATATACTTTATAACTCTCATAAATTGACAATAAATATATTTTTAAACCACGACCAAGGAGGAAACATTTTACGAGTTGGACCGTAAACTAATTACTGAGTTCATTTGCTGCTTTTGCCTCTATAGCTCGTAACTTGTACCTCGATATGATTATAAAATATTTTTAAATGTCATTTATTTATAATATTGTTATATAATATTAAGGAAAATCAGCTTTAAGTTTCTAAAAAATATTAAAAAAACTGAACATAAGTTATGTATATATATATATATATATATATATATATATATATATATATATATATATATATATATATATATATATATATTTACATATATGTATATACTTAAACAGAATTAGTCTAATACTTTGAAAATGGTGGCGATTAAAAGGGTAAACAAATTTGTCAAGAATTCGCCTTACCACAAAACTCCAGAAATAATAATAATTTCGTTGAAAAGAAACTTAAATACTGCACAATTTTGATGTGTCTACAAATTACGGTAAATATTTATTTCCAGAAACATAAAATAATTAAAGGTTTATCCATCGTTTTGAATTGATCTTATTGAATTCTGTTGCAATGATGTTTGGATCTCTGGAATAATTATATTAGTTTGAAGTTTGAGCCGAATTTATGTTATTTTTTGGATAAATACTGTTCATCAGTTCTCAAGCCCGCATGCTCGATTTTATTGATGGAATTTATTTGGAAGTCTACCGAAAAATATTTGATCTAAAGAAAAAACTGAATATTTCAATATAAATTTTAGGCATAATTGAGGTGAGAATTTCATTAAAATCAGGACAGTAATTTTACAACATGCAGAATAATAACATAAGTTCACGTCAAAAAAAATACATTTTATATACAAGCTGGGATCGCGAAATATCGATAACTCGGGTATCGATAGAAATTATTCCATAAAAAACCTCATCCATTAAATTCTTTGTTGGCCTTTATGTATATTTATACAAAGACCATGCTCACTTAATATACGATTAATAGTTTGCAAGTGACAAAGAGCCGATATGAGACATCAACTTATTACTTTAGCTTTATATTCTTGGTAACCTTCGCTAACAACACCTCTTTGTAATCCGTAATAAAAACGAATATAAATAATATGAAAAGATTCAGAGTACAATACTTTGAATAAACATAATATGATTATAGATCTACAGGGAATATGATGCTGTTAAAACATAAAGCACGGTGTGACAATTGCAAGAGTGTTTACGACAAGTTATTGGAAGTCACTTATGCTATGTATTCTCTACGCTAAACTATTTTGATGAAAACAAAAGGCAATCTAAATTTTAATTTGTACCCAACAGTAATTATTCAAGTAAAAGTTCTAATCGGCCCAGCAGTTTTTGCTTTATGTTCTAAAAATCAGACATATTTCCATGACATGTTAACAAAAGAAAAAACATTGCATACAGACATGTTTTAAAAAAAAACATTATTTTGGCTTCTGTTTGATCCCTAAAACGCCCTGGTAACAAAATTGCACTAGATTCGGCTTACCGCGACCGACTTATTTCGTTATGCAAGTACATTGCAATTTTTTGGACAATTTAATAGTTGCCAAGGTTTATATTATTATGTAAACGTTATTGACTTGGAAGAAACTAAAATGTCTAGGCGAGCGGAGCCCCAAAAGCTAGTCCTTTACAGTTAGTTCATTTTTTTTTGGTTAATTGATTTGGTTAATTGTCAAAGAGCTATTTTTGCTCTCTTTTTTTTATAAATAAATGAGTTTCATTTTCTTTTCATTAGTCACATGTTAGGTTAAGTTATATTATTACTTAAAAAAAGGCCAAACGGCAAATGTTTTATTCAAATAAAAGTACAAGATTTTAACTTTTAAGATTTTTTTTAAGATTTAAATGTAATATTACGTTTTAGTAACTTCGAGTCACTCGTCCTAACTATATTTGAATCTGACTTTCACCTTGCTGTTAGTTCTAACGTGTTCTGCTTTCTTGTTGATCTGCAGTAATGTGGCGTTTTTAGAAACGATTACACAAAATAATCAATACTGATCGTATTTTAAATGTATTAGGATAACTAATAACTATAAACTGTTAACGATAAACTGTTAACTAGTTCTAAGTAGCATTTTTATTACATAAATATCCACACGTGAAGTCAAAAATTCGCGCAATGGATTGGAAGGTTTGCTAATATTGTGTTATTTATCTTTTTACAATATATTCTACCTTAACTCTGGCACATTTCTCAAATCTATCGATTAATTTTCTTCATTAATTTTCAACAGCGTCCGAGAAGGTGCCTCGATTGCCCGCCGTGAGCGCCAAGTTGTTTTCGATCGAACCTCTGGTTTGTTTGAAGAGATCATGCCACTTGTAAATCATTGTTTTACTGGAGCAAGAGACCCCATTAAGCGATGATATCTCATTCAATATGACTTTTGGTGTTTTTCTTTGCTCTGTGAACAATTCGGTTTTCTCTATAAAGAATCATTTTTTTTCCACAATGAGGTGCTTGATTATTGATAGCTCAGAGGCTAACAATACAATTAAGCTGAAACTTGGTATATATTTTTATAATGAGTCGCTCAATAGCAACTACGTGAGTAACCAATCACCCCCTCGCTATTTCCTCCATTCCGTGAACTTTCTGACCCACTTACTACGTACTACGTAACATTTATTACACATATCACAATGATATTGCTAACAGAGCGATGAAGAATACAAAGACAATACTACACTCCATATTGACTTTTTGTCACTCGGTCCTTGTCGCTATTAAGTACATATTAGCGTGACCTGTGCGAAGTCTTCGCATTATTTATTCCATTATGAAGCTCAGATGACAGATCAAACAAATATTTTACTAAAATTGACATATATAGGCGCAAGTATCAAAAGCATTGAGCTAAAGCGCCACTTTATTTATACGTGAGTGGATTGGAAATTAAACAACAATTTTACCGACCGTCAATCATATTGACGTTGAGCCGTTAGATGGCAGCATTGCTGTTTTGTGTATATAATTTTAATAATTAATTAATTTGCAAAAATAATAGCAATAATCATTTTTTTAATTGTGGATGCCGGTAGAGCAAGCAATTATCTATAAAATGATATATAATTTATGTGGATTAGTTGTGAGGTTTTTTCTAAAAAGGGAGAGTAACATCTTAACCTTAGCGTATTAATATATATGATGATGATTAAATGAACTTGATCTTTATATAAACGTAAGTAAAAGACAAGGAAAAATATGATTTATTTTGAATGAGGAAATGGATGAAATAATTTTTAACAATATATTTCATAACCCAGGTTTGATTGCAAGACGTACCTTTCTTCGACACGGCGTATCCAATACCACATTATAGAACATTTTAAAAGTTCAAGGACTTTATCCTTATCATTAAAGGTGAGCTCAAAATATCGATGAACGATATTATCTTCCACGTGTCATTTTTGTATTATCTCGCAATCTATGGCACAACGACAAGTATATGGATTTTATATTTTGAATAGACGAAGCTAAATTTACGTGCAATAGAATTATGCATTTTTGAAATCATCTTATCTGGGTTGATGATAGTTTAGATTCTATTTAGCAATCGCCATTACAGCAGTCTTCTTCTATTAACTTATAGGCAGCTTTATTTGGTCGTAAGCTCATCAGTCTAAGCATATATCCAAGCGGAATTTTTTTTTTATTCAACACGAGAAAATTTGGTATACATCTAGGAGTGTATTTTGCTTGAGCTCTAGTAAATCAATTAGGCAGTGGGCTCATGAAATGGGTCTTTTGGTTAACCCAAGCAAGTCTTAAGCTATCATCATTGATAGTCTAAGACTGATTTATAAAGTAACCTAACATTTCTAAACTTCTAAAGTAATATTCCGAAATTAGTACTGAATAGTACAATATTACTATATACGTCAATTGTTAAAACCTGGGCCTACTGCTTGATCAAAATCTTAATTGGCGCCCTCAAGTAAATGATGTTAGTCGTCGTATTTTCAACAGGATACACTTTTTAAATAGTCTTCAAAATTTTCTAACTAAACACTTCTGTTACCACTAATCAAATATGAAGATGTGTGCTATCTATTTATATAAATTGGAACGTATTCAAAATTTATGCATCCGGTACATTTTCGGCCTCGGAAATTATGATCATATTTCTAAATTCAGGTCACTTCTCAAATGGGTGAAAATCCGTGATCGACCCCACCTTCACATACTTACACTTCTTCTAATATATTAAAAAATCTTCAGAGCCCAAATTATCTTACTGGAAAATTTAAAGATTTGTCTGCTCACGGCTTTGGGCTACGATCTAAAAGTTCACTCACCCTGCTTATTCCTAAACATACCTCTACCACTTACGAAAAATACTTCACTGTCCAAGCGGCAAAAATTTGGAATCACCTGGATCCTGACATTAGGAAAATAATGTCCCTAACATTTTCAAAGATGGAGTGATTAAGTCCTGCCTCTCCTGAAACCTTTTCCTTTGTGGCTTTATCGTTTCCTGCCTTTTCCATTCCCAAATCATGTCAATAATTCGTATTACTTATACTTTTGTATTGTTTTTATTTTTTTGATCTAATGTACTATAAAGAATTTTCATTGTAAACCCTCTTACAGTCTACCGACTAAATTTCAACACCAATTGTCATAGTTGACTGAGAGAGGTTGGTCATGTAGCAACAAATCCGCTATTTGTACTATGCATAAAAAGGTAATAAATATGTCACATATAGCTACAGGTAGATAGATTTTTTGCTTGTTTGGATTGAATGTTGCTTCACCAACTCGGTCATCTGATGTTACAACGGTGGACTTCTTATGCAGCCCTATGAAACAAACAATATATGCCACTTTTTAAATTATATACACAAAACATGGCAGAGGAGTCTAAGAGAAGGACCGTTCATAGTACAAAAACCGTAAGACGTGACGGCACCATGTTCAGTAGAGTGTTTTGAAAGGGTTTATTATAAAAATATATAAATATTTCTACGTCTGTAAGAAATATAGTAGACGATACATTTACGTTGTGAAAAATTTATATTTGCAAATAGTTTATTAGAAATACTATGTACCTTTAAGTATTTTTAAGTGTCTAAATATATACGGAACACTCGTAGTGCGAGCTTGACAGTTTGGTTTTATTATGACTTAAGCATTTCAATGCAAATACTTCAAAAGCACCAAACCTTTAATTTTTGGATGAGAAGGAATGACGGGCAAGAGGATGAAGAGACAGAAATACAAGAACGAAACAAGATTAAAAACATTTTTGATAAAGAAATGATTTTAATATTTTGCATAACAGACAAGACGTCAAGTATTTACCTTATAAATGCATATCATTGGGTTCACAAATGTGGAAATTTTCTTATCTATATCTCCCTCCAATAGATGCACCGATTAAACCACTGCAGACTTATATAAAAGTACCCGCGAGTAAAATGGAAAATCTTTTTCTGATAGGAAATTTATTCACAACTGAATGAAACTAGGTGATGTAGTATTATTTCTATTTTATTTAAATTCTTTACCGAGACCATGGTTTCGTTGTATGACAACATCTTCAGGTGGACAATTAGCAAAGATTCGAAATATATTTCGAAGAAAGGTCTTTGTTAATAGCCCACCTGAAGATGTTGTCGTACAACGAAACCTAGGCTATGGTAAAGAATTTAAATAAAGTAGAAATAATACTACATCACGTAGTTTCATTTAGTTGTGAATAATGAATTTCTACAAAATTAACGCCAAATATATTCAATATTAGAAAATTTATTAAAAATAATATAGTTTTTCTTCTTATCTATCGAAGATGGATAACGTCCACTAGTTAATTAATCATTGCGCCATACAGTACGACAGGTTTCTATATATAATACTCTTAATATCATGTACATTTAGTTAAGTAAATAGTTAACTTTTACGTATATTTTGAACCAAAAACAGTTTGGAGACAAGGTAATGAAAATTAAAAGTGAGTTTGGGATAATGGAAGCTGTTTAAGAACGAGAAAAATTTGGCAAGACCCCCTCCCCCCCTTATATTTTCTATGTTATTTCGTTTTTGAATAACAATGTTAACGCAGAGTTAAACATTCGGCTGTGGACGCACACCAACCGTCAGCGTCACCATCAAAGTGGCGCGTTCAAACATCTTATTCGGCTTTTGAGCAATGCGTGTAAATTTAAAAAAAATATATATTATTGTACTTATGATCCAATGTTTTTCTTATATTTTATTTTTTATAGAAGTTCTGCTTAGGATAATGAGACGGTTAAATATATTTATTATTGGCAAAATGTTAAAAATGGAAAAGGTTTTGTTATAAAAAAATGTATTATTTCTCGTATATGCAGACAAAAAAAAAATTATAGAATATATTCCAACTACATTTTCGAGAGGAATCCGGAAATAAATTCTGATTCTTCCTATTAAATACAATGCCCTTAACTATAACGTAGGCCCTTAACTATTTGCCGTCGAATGGTTCTAATACATTTCTCTCTAATTTTTTCACAGCTCCCACTTTCCCAGATATCTTCAACAGGTTTAGCTCATTTCAAGGACTTCACAAACTTATCTAGCCATACCTACTCCGATACATTTGTTTTCTGTACATTTTTGCCAAAGTCTAAAAATGTCCTTATCATCTCTCATTATTACAATTATCTTTTCTTCGAATTCATATTATGTTCTTATTTAGGTCTATACTTTCGTGAAACGATATGAATGCAGTTGGAGTGATATCTTATCAGTTCAACTGCATTCATCTTGCATTCTCTTCCAGCCCTTATAAGACCTCTCACTGTCCCTATTTCCGTCGACCTTTTTTTCTCAGAAACCGATTGACGTAAAATTCTCAGAAAATATGCGACGTGAAAACTTGGAAGTTGGCATCGTAATACATCTTATTATACCTAAATATTTCGCTCATATTTTACACCAACCAATTTTTTGAAATGTTCACATGGCAATTAAAGATGAGGTGAATAAAAGTAATAAAGAAAAACAAATTTCTCATTTTACGTATCGCGTGGAGTGTCATTTGAAATGGTTTGGTAAAAGAAAAATACTTTTTCGATATTTTAAACTGCATATTTAAGAATACACTCCAAATAATATGCGAACATACAGTAGGTTCGGGGTAGGCAATCTACTGAGTCGAAAATCATGAAAAAACACGGCTTTTAAAATGTAACTAGAAAATTGCATGAAAACTATGGCAATTATTCTAAATCTAATAATTTTTGTAATATGCCACATATTTTTATAAAAAGAAAACATTTGTTATATAAAACATGATTCATTGTTTTTTCTTTCCCCTACAAAGGAGTTTGTGAAATCGTGGAACACTTTGGTAAGTTCCTTTAATATTTTTAGTGATTTGAATTACTACTTTATAGAGAGTTTTAAATGTAATGGGCGTAGGAAGCTAACGAAAATTAAAAATATATTTTTTACTTTCTACTGTACATTAATACAAGAAGTTCGAAAAGTTACGCAAAATATCCCCGAGTACGTCAAAATATAAAAATGTTTACTTACGTAAATCCACAATAAGTACGCATAAACTAGGTTTCTGAAAAAGCTACAAATAATTTTGTTTTTTAAATACTACGTATGGATCGTATAATATGTTATTTATTTATTTACTTATTTATAATCTTTTATGTACCGTACATATCGCAGACTTATTGCTACATGAGTAAGTAGTCTCTTCCAGTCAACCATAAATATCTGTATTGAAATTTAGTTGGTAAACTGCAAGATATTTTACAATGAAAATTCTTTATGGCACATTAGACGAAAAAAAAATTAAAAAAGTACAAAAGCATAAGTATAAAAAAACTATTGACATGATTTGGGATAGGAAAGGCAAGGCAAAGGTTTCAGGAGAGACAGGACTTTATCACTCGATCTTTGAAAACGTTTAGGGACATTTAGGACGGTTTATTTTCCTGAGGTCAGGATCCAGGTGATTCCAAACTTTTGCTGCTTGGACAATGAAAGATTTTTCTAGGTGGTAGAGATATGTTTAGGAATAAGTAGGGTGAGTGAACTTTTAGATCGTAACCCAAGACCGTGAGCAGACACATCTTTAAATTTGCCACTAAGATAATTTGGCCTATGAGGATTTTTAATATATTAAAAAGAAGTGTAAGTATGTAAAGTGGGCGTCGATCACGGATCTTCAGCCATCTGAGAAGTAAAGAAATTCAAAGAAAAAAGAAATTCAGAAATATGATCATATTTTCTGAGGCCAAAGATATACCGGATGCATAAATTTTGAAGACGTTCCATCTTGCACAAATATTCTTTAATTAAGATCAGGATAGCACACATCTCCATAATCAATTAATGGTAATAAAAGTGTTTAGAAAAGGTAGATTTTCGTTTTAGTCGGTAGAAAATTTTGAAAAGGTTTCAAAGAGTGTATCCTGTTGAAAACACGACGACTAGCATCATTTACTTGAGGCCGCCAACTAAGATTTTTATCGATCAGTAGGCCCAGGTTTTTAACAGTTTACGTATATGGTATTATTGTACTATTTAGCACTAATTTCGTTAAACTAGGTAGGTTTACTTTAGAAGTCAGTCTTTGACTACCAATGATGATAACTTGTGACTTACTTGGGTTAACCAAAAGACCCATTTCATGAGCCCACTGACCAATTGAAGCGAGATCTCGATTAAGGATGTCGATGGTTTTTAATAAGGAATGGAGGTTCGAGGGCGAGTAGATTTATAGGTCATCAGCATAGAGATGATAATTGGTAGAAATATTTTAACAACATCATCAATAAATACTGAGAAAAGGAGAGGGAATAGAACAATATATATGGGGTCTACTGTTATAATACGGTGATCCCTAAATAAAAAAGTTGCATAACTTTTTTTTTAGGTATCACCGTATTAAAAATCCCTGAATAAAACTGAGTATTGATCATAGATATATGAACTGAATAACAATATAATTTATTTATTTCTTATTGACACACAAGCAGTAATATCGCAATTATAACAATTTAATTCTAGAACACATAATTATATATATATATATATATATATATATATATATATATATATATATATATATATATATATGTTCTTATAACAACCAAAACAGTGGTCACAGAGTGATTAATTTGGTATACAATTTTGGTGCACAGAGTGAACAATTATCATATAATATAATTCCAAACAAAAAACATTTCAATAAATTATGAATAATGGAGTTGGTCAACGAAATGTGCAGTTAAATTTTAAATTAATTATAGCGAATTAAATAAAAATAAATAATGGAATTAATCAATAAAACATAGAGCCAAATAAATTTAGGACACCACAATCAAAGTTAATAAATAAATTAAATTGAATTATTTTAAATATAAACATAACAATATACTAAATATAACTTAATTACAAGTAGAAGTTACCTGTCTTTGTCAATCTCAATAAGTTTATTTTGAAATGATGAAGTTAGGGACCCAAAGAAATGTACAGTTGAAGGAAGATCATTCAGGCTTAATCTATTTACGAGAACAAAAATGCTAAATTCGTGCGACATTTTGATATAAAGTAGAGACAATATATATGAAGTCTATTGCTATTGCGTGGAATGTTAAACTGAAAGTGCTGAAGAAGTGGACTGTTGCCAATTGTATTGTGGATAGGTTTATGGAGGAATATGCAGTCAGTACGATTTCATCTTTAAGCTAAAGTGTTTAATTTTAAATATGAAAAAGACCCTCTTCATAAATGAGTAATTTCTGGCTTAACCCAGCTTTATAGGTGACGTGGTACAAAAATATCTTTTAAACCGAAATGAGCTACACAAAAATTAATAAAGGACATATAAAGATGTCTACGTCAATGTCTATGATATAAACCCAATAAAAGTATGCATCAATCAGATATCTAAAAAAGCTACAAATTATATTTTTTTGTTAAATACTACGTTTGGAATGTATAATACCGTGATCCCTAAATAAAAAGTTATGTGAAATATCCGTGAGTAAAACTGAGTGTCGATCATATACATATGAATTGAATAAAAGTAGAATTGAGCACACAAATTAATAAAAAAAATATAATAATGTCTATTTATATAAATCCACTAAAAGTATGCACAAACCAGATATCTGGAAAAGCTACAAATTATAAATTTAAAAAAAATAACTACATATGGGACGTATAACACGGTGTACCGTAAATAAAAAAGTTACGCAAAATATACCTGTGTAAAACTGAATGGCGATCATATTCATATGAATTGAATAAAAGTAGAATTGAGCTACACAAAAATTAATAGAGAAAATAAAAAGATGTCTATTTGTGTAAACCCACTAAAAGTATGCATAAACCAGATATCTAAAAAAGCTACAAATTGAGAAATTGAGAAATGAGTTTCACTGAAATTTATAAAGAAAATATAAAGAAGTCTACTTATATAAATCCACAAAAAGCATACACAAACCAGATGTCTGAAAAAGCTATAAATTATAAAATTTTTAAAAATACTACGTATGGAACGTATTATACCGTGACCCTTAAATGAAAAAGTTATACGAAATGTCCCCTAGTAAGAGTAAGTTTTGATCATACACATTAATTGAATAGAAGGAGAATTGAGCTTCACTGAAATTAATAAAAAAATATAAAGATGTCTACTTATATAAATCCACTAAAAGTAGGCCGAGTAAGGTTGAAGGTCGACCATATAGACATGAATTGAATAAAAGAAAAATTGAGTTTTACAAAAAATAGTAATTAAAGTATAAAGATGTCTAGTTATGTAAATCCACTATAAGTACACATAAACCAGATATCTGAAAAAGCTACAAATTATAACATTTTTAAAAATTCTAAGTAAAAAGTTATTCGAAATGTACCCTAGTAAGGGTGAGTGATGATCATATAAGCATGAATTGAATAAAATTTGATAAAATATATGAAAAAGTACAAATTATTTTTTTTTAAATACTACGTATTGAATGTATAATACAGTGATCCCTAAATAAAAAAGTCATGTTAAATACCCCTAAGTAAAGCTGAGTGTCGATCATATACATATGAATTGAATAAAAGTAAAAGTGAGCTGCATAAAAATTAATTAAAAAAATATAAATATGTCTACTTATATAATTCTAGTATAAATACGCATAAACCGTACATCTGAAAAAGCTGCAGATTATAAAATTTTTAAAAGTGCTTCGTGTGAACGTATAATACCATAATCCCTAAATAAAAAATTCATTCGAAATGTCTCCTAGTGAGGGTGAGTGACAATCATATAAGCATGAACTGAATAAAAGGAGAATTGAATTTTACATTAAACATATAATATATTAAACATACATCTGAAAAAGGTGGAAATTATAATATTTGTAAAATATGGAACGCATAACATCGTAATCCCTACATAAACAAGTTATCCAGAAATTGTTTATTAAATTAAATTACATGCTATACATTTCAGTTCAACGTCCTCAAAATATAATTTCGACATCTCCACTAGCGCTACCTTATTCAAAGCTTTCTACCCCCTTCCCCCGTTGCTTTCCAGCACGTTATCCTATTTCGCGTCCCGAGTATTATTTCCCAAGAGACGCTATGTGTTTGATTGGACGCATCCTCCACAGCCTCTCTCCGCATCTACCGTCACGTAAAATGACACATGACTCGGAGACTGTTCCTTGACGCGCGTCTGTTCGAGCGCGCTTGACACGAAGACGTAGAGCGACTTGTACGCACAAATAGATACCCGGAAAAAGGTCATATTTATTTGATAGATGATCAAATAATAAACAGGTAGATATAGACATTGCAAGTTGGTACTGACGGAAATATTACTGTCGTTCATAGGGTGTTGAAAAGAGTTTTCCTAAACCCGAGGGAAAAGTTCTTAAATTAGTAACGACGATAAATGATGGATGATATGACGCGTATACTCACTTTTCATACTGGCAGACTGTGGAATAAGTTAGACCCTCATTGATAACTGGAAAGGACCGGCCATTCATGCATTCAAAGGAGGCGTAAAAAAAATTAATAATTACCTTTCATAACAACCCATCATCTGTTTCTCCCTCCTGCATCCCATCTCTCTTACCTCATCCTTTTTTTCCTCTTCCCTTTTCCTTTTTTTCCCTATATATTTTAATTAATCATTTGTAACATGTTTTTTTCTTTTCTAGCTTGCCATTTTATTTGTTATCGTTATTGTGTCATTTTTTGCAGTTATATTCACAATCTTCTGCAGTCTTCTACAATATATCTTAATTGGTACTTTGGTTGTCTGGAAGAGATTGCTCACCTAACAATAAATAATACACCTTAGGTATTGATACATTAAGAACAAATAAATAAATAACTATTCCTACTACAACCTATATTTCCACATTCATTACATTGATACTAACCGAACTACGTCCAATTACAGTAATCCAATAACAAAATAAAGTTGGTTAGGGTAAATACGGTTAATATCTTTATACTTATAATTATCACTTTAAAAATTAATACAACTATAGCAACCATTCAAATTATTGATAATAGTGAAAAAAAAATTACAAAGATGAAAAATTAATAGTAAAAATTGGATATAAAAAAATTAAAACGACAGGGAAATACTAAAAAAATTACATAACAAGTAAAAAAATCAAACTAATGTGAAAATCTCCAAAACGAACAATAATTCGCTGTTATAAATAAGATTAAGCAAAGGTATTTTTTTATAAAATGTCAATAATTAATAAAATGATTTCATTGTATTAAGGTTGTAGCTACCTAACATTACGTATTGCAACATCTTCAGGTGGGCTATTAGCAAAGATCTTTGCTACCGAAACGAAACCTAGGTCGTGGTAAAGAACTTAAAGAAAGTAGAAATAATACTACATCACGTAGTTTCATTTAATTGTGAAGGTTGTACCTAATAGCATTAACAAATCAAACAAATTTGCAACTTAATGAAAATTCTAAATTTTTGTGGTATGATGTTTTATTTACAATTATATAACCATTTTTCCTGTTACAATAAAAAAACAATTCCCAGTTTCGTATACATGATCTTTTGCTCTTGCGGACAGAAAAATTAATTATCGTTCAAGCTAAATATGATTCCTAAATATTTATTACTTTGTTCACAATTTTAAACGTGTTCTTTATTATCCTACTGTCCTTAATTTTTTCTTTCGTTTCTATCTAAATAAATCTTATTTTGCATTGATCGGTGAAACGGTGCGGAAGAGGGGACGTAATTCCATCAGCCAACTTATAACGATCTATTAACGCTATCTTTTGGCCTATTTATTACACTAATTATAACTAACACCATTCTTTGATATCAATGAAAACCATATTGAAATATGAACCAGAGACCACAGATAGCGTTGTTATTATAAGGCTGAAATAATTTTTTGAACTAAAAGTTTAAATGGTGTTATTTTTATCATAACTATTTTCATATTTATTCAAATAATCGTTTGAAGAAATTCTACATAAAAAGATATTTATGAAAATCCTTTTTCGCATAGAACCTACAACGAATATACATATAATTAAATTAGTTATGACTAGCTTGTTTTCAATAAAGAAATGTTATTTATACGCGTGTGTTCTCCCACATATATTTTCTGTAATAATTAATTAATATATTATACGTATTTGCTTTCTCATATTCTCTTGAGAAAGGTACAACTTTTCCGAATCTTAAGCGTAAATCGGCTATGAAGTTAAAATGTAATAAGACGCGACTATTAACTGCAAAGTAAAAAATTAAGCTACATCTAGTATTTCTACTACCTAAATAAATAATTGTATCGAAACATCATGAAACACATGTTCAAAGATTTCACAACATTAAAACAAAATTCTTGTCAGTATGAGACAATAATTGCTAATACCACCGTTAATTCCAAATATGAAATAATGAACACGTATAATGTCCATTATTTTATAATTGGAACAAAACGAGATATTAGCAATTATTGCGTTATAGTTACAAGAAATTTGCTTTAATGTTGTAAAATCTTTGAAGTTTTATTTCATGTTGTTTCTATACAATTATTCATTTAGGTAGTAGTATAGAAACATCATGACACACATCTTCAAGTCTATAGTGTTAAAGCATCAAATTACAAAATATTAAGAAATATGTATTACAGGTGCAAAAAACAATTAAGCTACATCTAGTGCTTCTACTACTTAAATGAATAATCGTATCGAAACATCATGAAACACATGTTCAAAGCTTTCACAACATTAAAACAAAATCCTTGTCAATATGAGACAATAATTGCTAATACCACCGTTAATTCCAAATATGAAATAATGAACACGTATAATGTCCATTATTTTATAATTGGAACAAAACGAGTTATTAGCAATGTATTTTACGTAGCGTTGAAAATGGTTAAGAATGTGTGCATAACAAGCAACAGAAACAACCGAAGACGTACGAAGACACTCGACCAATGACGATGATCGGAATCATGTTAGAACACTCGGCCGTTAGTTTACTTCCTAAATTTAATAATTCAATGGTGAATTTGTTTCCGACCCTGGAAAGATATATCTGAAACTATAAAACCAATCCATCTAAACAATAAGTTTCGAAACTTAATGAGCACTTGTACAAGGTGACCTCAATGATAGACTTTAGATACAAACTAAAACTGTGAGTTTCACGGAGGTTAACAAGCGTTAACTTTCAAATCGAAAATGCTTGTTGTTTTTGCGCTGAACAATACAATAAACAGACCAAGTCGTTATACAAAATCTCTTTCGTATATACATATTAGAAATATGTACTGAAATTTAACATCAGTTAAACTACAAATAAAATTAATAAAAGGTTATAGTAATTTAAACAATTACTTACTAATTATAACCATGCAGATTTTTTCAATGAAGACGCTGCCTATTATTTATTTACCGGAAGTTTTTTTTATTCTTTATATATTTTATCAATGTGCCAAAAAATGTATATACACATACACACACACACACACACACACACACACACACACATATATATATATATATATATATATATATATATACATATATATATATATATATATATACATATATATATATATATATATATATATACTGGTTAACACAGCAGGAATAATATATGTATGTTTGATCTACCTCATACTTTTGTGTCTGGACAAGACTAAACGGAATCATTATGGATCACTCACATATCTGACTGTCTATAAATCATACCCGTTCTCTTCCGAAACGTTTTGAAGTGTAAATTTCAAATTTATCACAATGATAAACCTTGTATATTACAGTCAATACGTATGTGGAGAAAAATATTTACATATTGCTGAAAACATCTCCAAAAGACTTACGTTAACCATCCCATCTCTGAAAATTCTAAAACCAATGTTACGAATTAATTGTGTTACTAAAAGTTTAGCTAACATTCACCAGCACTAGTGAACTACACATACTGTTACTAGTAGTTTATATAATCAAGCTTACGAGCAATTATGTTACTAGAAATTTACCCGAAGTTTACCAAAACTAGTGAACTATACATAATGTTACTAGTAGAGTCAAAAGTTACCGGAGAGTCAATAATTTTTAGAAACTCACTAGTCAATATGTTTACGTGGAGGAAAATAATATTATCATTTATAAGTATGTAAACAGTAATACGACATACGTTTAAATATTTATAGGTGCCAAGTGTTTACGGAACCGTTGTGATGAGGATGCTACTCTTACATAATAGGTCCCAAGGATAGAGATAAAGTTTCTTTAATACTGTTTTCTTATGATAATAATATCATACGTACGTCTATCGCAACGCATATCGAGTTAACCCTTATTGCTCTAAATTTATAGTATGGCTATCGACTGGCAATAAAACTGTGGAAGTTTACAAGTTCCAGCTTTTAAATGCTAACATATTTAAATATTGAAAATAACTTGAAAAGTAATGAGAAAGCGTGAATCGCCGATTGTAATGCCATATACAGATAATGCTTGAGGTTGACAGTTTAAATGATAAGAACCAATCGTACACAAACTTTGAAGAAAAAAGGAATGACAGATATCACAAATCTATTGATTTTCAATCTGTGCATGAAGCTGAGTGTATTCTAAGTGTACTTTTGTAAAAAAAATTGCAATTTAACGGTGATTTTTCTAGAAACGGTTTATAATTTTTATACAGTTCCTTAACATTTTCTATACACCTCACGCACGCATACGCGCTCGCACCCACTCACGCACGCACACACACACTCACACACGCACACACGCACGCACGCACGCACACACACATATATACTTGTAATTCTTTTTGTATTGTACCGTGCCATATAAAGTTTACTGTTCCTGCCTCCAAAATTATGAAGATTCATCACTTTTGAAAAACATTTGTATACTGTTGAATACACCTCGTCAAAGGCTATCTTGTAATATAACTTGGAATGGAAATCACAATCATATATCTTGATATATACGAATGTTACACTAAGATATCTTGATAGACATGATTATTACACAAACGGTTCACTGAATTAACCGTAAAATATTCATTCGATATCGTTAGTATCCACGAGTTGATTAATATTTAAATGTTACCAGTGTAGTAATATTTTAATATTTACCAACTACAGTATACCCGTGTGCAGTTTTAAATGACTTTTGTAATAAAAATAATAAAGAGCGAAATCTGCACTGGCGCCTGACTTTATACGCCTGTTTTAAATTTCAGCTAGGTCATTTCAGTCATATTAGGACAATTCTGCGAATTATGGTTGCTAATACGACTATAATGAAGCAAATTTAAATTCCACACGTTTGTGCTGTCCAAATATAAATTTAAACTGTTTTAATGTTTGTGCCGAAAGCGGTTACAAAATAATACAGTACTTTATGTATCTGTTGTTTACGCTATTGTTAATCTTTGAAATTTTACATTCTGAATATTCAAGAATACGAATTCAATTGGCTTCGACGCTCCCCTTAACACCGCTTACAGAAGTATGCAATAGATCATATAATTGTTATTTGAGTTATTACCAATCTACGAAATTCATATTTACTTTTCAAATTGTACATTCTGAATATTCCAGAATACAAATTCAAATCACTCCGAGGTTTATCTTAACGTAGCTTACGAAAGTATGCAGAAGATTGTATGGATGTTCTTTAAGCTCTTGTCAATCTATGAAAATCATATTTATATTTTTTAAATTCCACATTCTAAATATTCACGAATACGAATACAAATAGATTCAAACCTTGTCTTAGCGCCGCTTACGAAAGTATGCAGTAGATTATTTATATATATATATATATATATATATATATATATATATATATATATATGTTTTTTCAGCCGTTAGGAATTCACGAAGTTCATATTTATTTTCCTGAAATTTCACATGTGTAAAATATTTAAGATTACGAATTTCAATTACTGCAACGTGTATGCTAACGCCGCTTTCAAAAATATGCAGTAGATCAAACATACGTATGTTATTCCAGCTGTTGTTACTTTATGAAGTTTATATATGTTTTTTTTTTAATCTGAAATATTCAGCAATTTTTAATTCGACAATTGTATCAAAAACCACTTGCAAAATATATACTATATGAAAGACATGTTCTTCTATCTGTTGTTAGCCTTTGAAGTTCATATATATTTTTATGGTCCAATATGATGTAACTAAGTCGTAAATATTTAAAATTATTAGATTTTTATACTATAAATACTATTACTGACAACTCTAAAAAAATTCACTTATATTTTTCATTCAGTAGGATTTCTTCGCTTTATCCTTTTATTAATTACTAAAATTAAATAAAACTAAAAACGTGAAAAACTTATGCCAAAGCAAGCTATTATATAGGTCTATAAATTACCAAATAATTATAATATTTTATTAAAAATGTTTAATTTGGAAAATATATTTCTGCTTTTTAAGAATTCTCAAATCAATCATTTTTAAAAAAAATATGTCCTGCCAGCGTTCAAATTCTTATAGTTCTAGACACAACACCCAAAGAACTGTCAAAATTCGGTTTGGTTTAGGGTTCCATAGGGAAAAAGGAACCATTTTGAATTAGTCATGTCCGTCCGTTCGAAGCAAATTTGTTTTTTTCGCACTTCCTTTAAAGTGGGAAACCAACTGAAAGTTCATTCAAATTGAAATTGAGATTCTGTTTTACATACTTAATTTATAAGCCACGTTTGGGAAATATTATGTTTCAAAGTAAGAGGTTTTATCGATCTTATAACTTTTCAATCTCGAGCTGGGAAAATCTGAAAAAATTGTAGATAGATTTCATCAGGACCTTTAATTAAAACTATTATGATCAACATACATATATATTAGATCAACATACATAGCTATTTTAATTCCAATAATTTAATTGAATTTGGGCGTTTAGTCTTAACTCCGATTTATAAAAAAATATATTCCAATACGCCTTACATATTGTTTACAAAGACTAAAACATATTTAAGTTCAACGATTTTGGTGTTATTAATTAAACCACAGTTTAATTTTTCCTTAAATATTATGTTAAATTACTGTTGTATTTTTTAACAGCACGAAAGATTAAATGATTAAAATTACAGAGCTAACGTTAAGACGTTTATTGTTCTAACAAATGAGCATAAAGGCCAGTTTTCGATAAGCTTATTACGCCGCATATGGTTGTCAAATTCTTTATTTCAATGTCAAGTCTGTTTGCACGTGCTTCGTGAACGATTGACAGCAAATATTTATCTAGCTCTGGGAACTTTCGTGTTCTCTTTTCAATATTCTCACAATGGTTATAAATATTCTAAAACGTTACCTCTTTATTATTCTGCCGAGTTTTTCTAAAGAACTTGTAATTGGAAACGAAGTGTGATTGCGAAAAGATGTTCTTACAATTTCACGCACTTTTTACTGTCAGTACTCCCGTTCGCTTGTTGCCAGAAAATAACACATATTGGTCTGTTAACATTTTCATATACGTCGGATATTTATAAATATTGTATATGATGAGGCAAGATATAGTGTAGAGCTAAACAATCTTGATCTTCTATTCTTTAGAGTTCTGTACCTCAAAAAGAAAGAAAGGGAACCTCACAATCGTATTTGTCAGAAGCCGTTTGATTTAGAAAATTTTAATTTATAATCGTAACTGAAGCGTTTTTGATTTTTAGTCTTGTAAAATGTCGGTTCAAATATTTGGTAATAATCAAAATTTGAAAAAAATATTTTAGAGGGGGCAAATTTACTATTTAAAAAATGTTTTTATTTTTAGTCATGTCAGTATACAGAACGAACTAGAGGAATTTTAAAATTATATTTTATAGAATTGTTTTATAATAGTTACAAATTGGTCTTAGAGACATATTACTGAAAAGCTTTTTATTACCCTGCCCCCTGTCCCATTTCCGAAAATACTAAAGATAAATTGGTTTACTTGGATAAAATAGATTTACTGAAACTTAACCGGAAATTTTAAAATGACAGCAATGTTTCCAGATCTCATAGTTTTTTAAGAGATTTAAGTTATTTTTCAAATTTATGTTATTTACATGTTTAAAAATAATAATATTTATAAACAAATTATTTTAACAGAAATCCTATATATCCTTCAATTTTTTAACTTTAATACATATCTCAGCATGTATCGAACTTTTATAATGTAAATTCTACTCATAGTTAATACGTTATTCAGGACGATCCTACGGTTATAACTGCAAAAATAACTCGGTTTTCCGTGAATAATTTTTGTCAAAATAGCATTAACAATGTTTTCGCACGAAAAAAAATTATTTAAAATTATCTAAACATATAAACAGCAATACAAACATCGCCTAATATTTTGTTAAAAACTAGTATACCCGAAACCAGTTAACAAGATAAAGTACAGGTTTGTTTTATTTTTATGTAATAACTTTATGCAATTGCATTCTTCTATAAAAATCCGTCAAGTATGAACAGAGAACTGTGCGAGTCCCGAATGCATTGTGCGGGTTCTGCGGGGGTCCCGAACGCGCAGTGCGGGTTCCCTACACATTTAGGCACTTAGAAACATCTTGGAGTGCGTAATGTTTATATTAAGTTATTTGAAAATATTAAAATTTGACAACGTAAATACATTGCTTATTACATATTTAACAAGCTTAAAAACAGCTGTATATCAACATTAAGCATATTGCAATAAAAAATTGAAACATCTAAAGTTCTCGCTACATTTTCCCTATAATCTTTGCATGGGCTACTAAAATTTTTATTTCTTTTATAAGTTTAGGTTCAGTAATCTCAAAAATTAGAAGAGACACGTATTTTTCAGTACCTCTCTATCTAAAATTATAAACAAACTATTTTTTCACTCTTATGCATAACCTTTTCTAAGGAAAAAAATTAAAATTTTATATGTATTGATTGGTATAAATTACTATTATACTGAAATTAAAGAAAAACGCCTGTTACTGACGGAGGGACAGAAACTTGAGTAATATTATAAGAGTTCTCTTTTTTTTGTTTTGGGATACGAAACCCTGAAAATTAAAAAAAAAACATTTGTTTCTATGTTCTTCACAAATAAATATAATACACTTTTTAAGAACAAAGTTAAGCAGCCTGAAGTAAAATGAAATGAAAGTATAAACAGGCGGTCCTCGTTCTTACGGCACCTTACATTCCAGAAATATTCGACCTAAGACGAAACATATTTTTTTAATACATTTCTATAAAATATTCCGCAGTTAGGTTCTACAGGGGCTTTTATTACAAATAAATCTAGATTCAATATCAATGCAAAACGTTATATTACGGAGAGTAAGTACGCAAAATACATATTTATTACAATAATTATTATTTTTGGTACGTAATGTTAGATTATTGCCTTTGATTAGGTAATTTTATCACAATTAATTGCAAAAATATATACGAGTAAGAAACACCATAAATTGGACCTTCGGCTTGAAGAACGCATCAATTCTAATTTGTTTTGCTTATTTTTTTGTTTTGCTTATTGTTTTGTTTTTAACACTAAAACTTTTGTAGAAATTGGGATTTTTCCCTCAAAAATCTCCATTGCATTCTCCAAACTTTTAAAACCTTCTGAAACTTTTATTAATGAAAGCTCCTTTTCAGTACTAGCCATAAATATTATTTTTTGTGTTTCTATTTTTTCTCTCTATGCCCCGAATTCAATGAGAACCTCTTTAATCAGTTCTTGCGAGTGTGAATTTAGTAAATCTTCAATATCATCACTTCAATCTTAGGTAGTAACTCTAATATTGGAAAAATGATTGGCCAAAATAAAAATTTTAGTTTTAATCTCATTCAAATTTGCCTGATCTTCGGGTAAAGAACGTTCAGATGACTGAAAGAAGTGTGGACTTATTTTTCTTCAAACTATTTTAAAATTTCTTCATTTTACCTCTTCACATGCTGCAGCAATATTTTTCACACCTTGAGAAATTTTGTAACATTTCCAAAATCCAAATTCAAATATTCATTCGCCTTCATTGCCTGATGCAATGATGCAATGATCCTTGGTTCCATTGGTTGCAAACAAATATATAGTGTTTTGAAGCAGAAATACAGCCTTGATTTCGGGTTCAATATCGACAATACTCCGAGTATTGTCGATATTGAATCGATGATCGTGATCGAGATGATGGTGATCGAGAGCACCGTCTAGGAGGAATAGTTTTATAAGCCAAATTATTTTTAAACAGGACTGTTTTATTTCAGGTATGAAATGTTTAACAATCCATTCTTTAAAACAAGCTGATGTTACCAACGCCTTTGGGTTAGCCCTCTAAATAACCGGCATATTATCCTTGACGTAATTTTCAAGAAAATTTTCAGGTCTATAAATAGTGTTTTTAATTTGCATCCCTTCAGCATTTGATCCCAATTTTTTTAAATTTGATCCTAGAGTGTTAAGCAATCTTTAGCAACTTTAAAGTCAGGAATATACTTCTCTTCTTGCGATATTAAAGTGCCTGTGGGCATTTTCTTCCAAAATAAACTGGTTTCATCCAAATTAACTTCGGTGAAAAGTCCCTGCTTTCAATTATTTCTTTAATACACCGGGAAAACTATGAGCAGCCACATGGCCGGTACTAGCAGCCTCCCCTTGCACTCGAATGTTATGCAGTGAACATCTCGTCTTAAAGCGCATGAATCATCTGCGACTTGCAGAAATTTTTTTGTATATTCATTGTTATTTTCGCTGCGATTGTTTTGCAGTGTATTGATAATACTGATACCTTGTTTTGAATGATAGCGAGACTAAGAAAGATTCATTGTAAATCCAACTGTTTAAATTTTTTTTCATCTCAGAAAGTAAAGCTTCTTTTTACGTACGATAGTAATACTTAGAGAAACAGAATGTAAAGTTGTAAGATGTTTATCTTTATCTTTCAATATTGTATTATTATAGTTATCCGCGATAAATTATGTTCACGTCCAGTTAATGAAGTGGATAATCTGCGATTTTGAATTTTAAATTCATATATTTAACTTAATTGTTATTGTGTTTCCTCTTTTTCCTGCACTTCGTTATTACTGTTTCATTTAGGTGGCATACTAGTAATTCAGTTTCAATAATTTGAAACAAATTTCGACATAACACGTTGGATCGTCCATCGCATACTGCGTGATATGGCGCGTGCCCTCTTTGACACAGGAGATCCTCCGATATCCGCACCAAAGGAGTTCATATTGCCCTAACCTAACACAGCTACAATGTGTTGTAAATTAAAACAATTGCCGCTATTTCTAGGTATGGTGTCAAAATATTATGCATAATAAATGTATGTATTTGTATGTGTGTGAGTGCGTGTGCGTGTGCGTGTGTGTGCATGCGTGCATGCGTGCGTGCATTTGTGTGTATTTGTGTGTGTGTGTGTGTGTGTATGTGTGTCTGTGTGTATGTATGTATGTACATATAAGCAGCCTTTGCATTAAACATTCATTGTATAATATTTAAAATACATCAAAAATTATACAATTCTATGTACGTAATAAACCTTATTGAGTACGCGTAGAATTCGCACTACAAGATTCGGTACTCTATTAGGTATATATAAATATTTAAGAATATAAAACATTTTAATTAAACTGTTTATAAATATTAATATTATTTGTTACTCTGTACTCGTAAATATAACGCCAAATATAAATTTCTTAAAAGCAAGATTTAAAATCATTGCTCTAGTTTAGTTCTCTGCTTGAAGTTGAGTAAATTTCTAATAGCACAAATATGACTTTAGCAATTTTGAAGATTGGGGAAAGTATATTTCATAAAAAAACAAAAACAAAATGTTTTAACAAGGTATTATTTTTTGTAAACAAAATGTCTTAAGAAGACATTGTTTTTTTGTAAATAAAATGTTTTAACAAGATATTTTTTTTTATAAACAAAATCAATATCTCTAAAATTACATTGGACAAAATTCTGAAAGGCAGCGCAATCCTTATGGATTTCTCTTTAATCGACGCCCACGACATTTTAAACTCAAAAAAATCGATAATTCAATTAGCGTGGTCTAAACTTTCATAGCAATAATTTTGAGTATTAGAATAGGAATGCTTAAAATGTTACCTACATTTTACAATCAGTTACATAATATTTTTTTAATAATACAAGAAATGAATTATGTGACGATATTCTTTTGTGATTAGATTCAACTCTCACTAATATAACGAAAAGTAACCAATCTATACATTTAATATTATCGTAAAAAAACAGCCTGTGCATTGAAAACATTTAAATAAAATAAGTGCTACGTACTAAAGACAGGCTACTAGGCCTAAAACTAAAATTTTAAAATGTTTGTCTGTTTCATTTGTTTGTCTGTGGGTACCTTCATTGTGCACAGCTTAGGCTAACGTTTAGGCTTGATTTCAATCTGTTCATAAATAAAAAAGATACGTCAATCTTTAATTCACGTTTATTGTACACGCTAATATAAAACCGGAGGAACCGGTTTGGCTGCCAACGCCATCTATTAGCATTTTTAGTAAACTTTATACTCGTGGAGTTCTGAGAGAGAAAACAAAAAAGATAAAAAATTCCTAATAATTTTTCTTACTTCGAATTTCACGCGAACGAAGTCGCGGGCACATTTAGTAGATATTTAATAAAAAATGTCTTTTCCACATTCTATTTAATACTTCCCGAACTATTTCAATGTATTCAATTGGATTAAAATAATTATATAAAACCACGTCCTTGACTCAGTTAGTAACTTCAAGGGAATGGTCATCTCATATTGAAATATGTTCCTTCTATATAAATATAATATGGAATACCTCTTTTTTAAATTATAAATTGATATTTCTTAACATAATTATAATTTACAAAATATAGAATGCATTATGTTAAATCTATCATCACTTGTTTCTTAGGTATCGAATACCGTCCTCAAAAACTTAACCGCTACTAGCGCACATGAACGATGACCTATCATGATCCGATAAATATATAATCAAACATATAATCAAACAAAATATTCCAGAGTTCAACTCATAAAATTAATGTAATTTACATATTCAATCACGGTCGGCCACTCGAGGCACATTTTGCAATGCAGCCGTCTTTATGCTGTCCAAATATTAACCACTTACCGACATTTATTTCAACATTGCCAAATAAATACTCCACGTCAAAATGATACTAGTATCAAAACAATTATCCGCTCTGTCGAGAAATATTAAAAAATACTTTAACTGTTATTGCTCAACGCGAATCAAGCTACCGAAATGCTCAATATTCACTCCGAGGTATGTATATTACGATTAGTAATCAAAATTAAAATATATACATTTCAAAATCACTTACAATGTTGAAAAGTAAAGATCAAAGCCTTTGCGAAATTAAAATGATAAATAACTGCGAAGATAACTTTTTAGCCTAGGTCAGTGTAATGATACGTTTTTATTTCAACTATGTGTGCAAATATAATCGTATCACTTTATTTCAAAACCATTTGGTTCATGTTCATCTTTTGATAGTGTAATTTCTTAGAATTTTGTTCGAAAGATCACAAACTTCTTGTAATATAATAGTTAAATAATATGTCGAAAGATCAATTTTAATCTTTTATTGCCGTTTGCGAAATATTATACTTGAAATTTACATTGAACTTATCTCAACCCTGTTGAACGATATGTCGAGAAATCAATTTTAATCTTTTATTCCCGTTTGCGAAATATTATACTTTAAATTTATATTGAACTTATCTCACCCCTGTTGAACGATATGTCGAGAAATCAATTTTAATCTTTTATTCCCGTTTGAGAAATATTATACTTGAAATTTACATTGAACTTATCTCACCCCTGTTGAACGATATGTCGAGAAATCAATTTTAATCTTTTATTCCCGTTTGAGAAATATTATACTTTAAATTTATATTGAACTTATCTCACCCCTGTTGAACGATATGTCGAGAAATCAATTTTAATCTTTTATTCCCGTTTGAGAAATATTATACTTGAAATTTACATTGAACTTATCTCACCCCTGTTGAACGATATGTCGAGAAATCAATTTTAATCTTTTATTCCCGTTTGCGAAATATTATACTTTAAATTTATATTGAACTTATCTCACCCCTGTTGAACGATATGTCGAGAAATCAATTTTAATCTTTTATTCCCGTTTGAGAAATATTATACTTGAAATTTACATTGAACTTATCTCACCCCTGTTGAACGATATGTCGAGAAATCAATTTTAATCTTTTATTCCCGTTTGCGAAATATTATACTTGAAATTTACATTGAACTTATCTCACCTCTGTTGAACGATATGTCGAGAGATCAATTTTAATATTTTATTCCCGTTTGCGAAATATTATACTTTAAATTTACGTTGAACTTATACTTACTTGAATGATATGTCGAGAGATCAATTTTAATCTTTTTTACTTAAAATTTACGTTCATCGAATCTCACCCCTCTTTATCTTTTAAAATATTTTAAGTTAGCCATACGATCCAACACGAATGTCCTTTAATATTTATTGAAGAATTTAAACAAACCCTTTGCGAAATAGATTTATGAAGCTCTTTATGTAGTATTTATATATATATATATATATATATATATATATATATATATATATATATATATATGTATACACACATGTGTAAATAAATATTTATTTATTTTTTTCTCGACCGAAAATATAGTGAAATACCATATGTATATATGTGATATTATTGAAACTACAAAATACTTATATATTTTAGTTCTAAAAAGCCTTCTAAAGAAATGTACAAAATTTCGTAAGTTTGTCCAAGTATTTCTCAGAAACTAATAACCGGATTGCAAAAAATTTACTAAGGCAAGTCAAACGTACATACAAAACAAAAAACTTGTCTTGGCTGGCACCAACTTCAAAATGAACCTTTATTTTAAAGTGTAATTTTACATTATCCTTGTAAAACTTCCTCAAACTTGTAAATTTAAAATGTCTCGGCAAAAATTCATTTAATTTTTTTCTTTTTAATAACTTCTTGTCTCTTTTATTCGCTATGGTAAGAAAATTTTATGAACACAGCTGGTATTTAATGCTTTAATGTCAGAGGAATTTGTTCGTGTCTTACAGATGTTTTTATGACAGTGCAAAAAATAAAGTAATTACTTCTGTTTTTGCATTTGCGTTGCAAAGTGAATTTTTTTTATTACTATTCATTGTTAAATTGTGTCGATATTCGCAGAGTTTATTTATCGAAAATTTATACACTATTTTTAAAGACTAATAATTGGAAAAAAAATCAATAAATTTTTGATAGAAAAAGCAATAAATTTTTCAATGGGGTCTGAGCAACAAGCTACATTTTAATTTAGGCGAATGTGCTATGATTACATACTCCCGCTTGCGTGTCCATCGTGTGCGTAGTTATGAGCCGGGCGGAGCAACACTCAAAAGGGTTATAACTATGCGGGATCTCGATGTAATTATGAACAATCATGTTACATTTCACAGTCATATCGTGGAAACCTGTCAGGAAGACAAGGTACTAGGATTTATCACATGGAATACCCATGATTCTCATGATACCGAATATATGATTACACTATTTAACTCTTTAATCCATAGATATTTGAAACGAATGCAGTTATCCGTATGAAGCTACTTATATCCTCATACTGAAGAAAATATTTAAAAAGTTTAATAGGTTTTTGAATTATAAAATGTATGGGTGTCATTCTTACTTCTTGCCCTCAGATTTCATAATGGCCATAGTCAGATATAAGTCCCTTCAACTCCAACGGGAATCGCTTTTGATCAGGTTTTTTTTTAAATTATTAAATTATTATATTGATAACCACGAGGTGGTTATCAAATATCCTGAGTTCATAAGCACTTTATGCTCCTACGTGCTATATGAGAGGACGATGTCATTGTTTATTTTACCTGCCTAAAGCAGCTATGCCTACTTTTTAGGGGCACCATACATTTTTAGCTATCATATGAACTACTTAGGCACATCATGCGTACTTCATGGTCAATGTTTTTTTTAGGGTAATTTAAATAATATTATATGCGTATATTAATGTATGTTAAAATAATAATTTCGCATTGCTTCTGATTTGCTGAACTAACTTCCATCATACAACATCAACGTAATTATTGCTATATATATATATATATATATATATATATATATATATATGCCACGGAAAATTAAATAAGCGACTGATGCTAATTAAAGTATTAAATACAGATATGGATATCTATTAAAGCAATATTGACTTTGAATAGTAATGTGCTTTGCGACAACCATGAAAGGAAGCAAATATTCATAAACAGGAATGAATGAAATAAAATTTTATAAAAATATTTAATGACAATTGAAGACTCAGTATTTTATTAAATTTATTAAAAAAATACAGAGTAGGTTCAAACATTCCAAAACATTTCAAAATTTAATATTCATGTGAACCTATTAAAATAAATAGCCATTCACCGATATCCTTTCATAAATCCTTTTCAAACACTTCTTACTCATTATTATTGTATAAGATGAATCGGCACTAGAAAAAAATTATTTCCAAAATTTTAAACGGAGGCAAGTGTAATCGTAGAAACTAGTTAGTATACGGGTAAACGAACAACTATAACGAATTCATAAATACCATTAGTTTTTCTGTCTTTCTCAGACAAAAAATTGTATTAATTAAATATATATTATTTCCACTTGCGTAATGTACTTACACCCCTAGCTCCATCTAGTAGACATATTTTATTGTTTTCTTCAAATAATTAATTAAAGTTTTATTTTTTCTTTTTACGTAATACGACCTTAATTTTATCTATCTCAAACAACCTTTTTTATGTCATAGGACCTTAATTTTTGTTCAATCCAAATACAAAATCAGTGTTATGACTACGTTTTTTTAGTTTTACAACCTAGCGTTTTGCGTTGACAGTTGCACAAATACATGTTTAGCGCAAAAGGCATAACTGAGTTCCTATGGTGAGACTTCTTTGACGGAAATTTTGTTTTTTTTTTCAATTTGTTTACCTTAACCTTCTTTACTAATACGCAAAATAGAATTTTTATCAATTATTTAAAGAAAACAATAAAATTTATATGTACTAGATGGAGCTAGGAGTATAAGTGCATTACGCATGTGGAAATATTATATATTCAATTAATGTAATTTTTTTCTCGATCTACTTAAGGAATTCTCATAATGAGTGCATGGATTATAAAAAATTATAAAATGAATTATCCGGAAAATACTGTAGTTACGTATTGAGAAAAAAATCTTATAAATTATATTTAATTGAAAGTAATGTTTTCTTATGCAAAATGACATTCTCCCTAACAAAGACCTTTTTATGCGACAGATTTATTTAATACAACATGGTATATGGCTTTTTCTTAATAAATTAGTACAGTTTTTTCAAATCGAAAACTTTAAGAAGTTATGAAATATACCATAAAAGCAAAGAAATTAAATACGTCCTTTCATAGCACCTGTCTTCTCTGTTTTGCTTACAAATGATATGATGGTTCCGTTAGATAGATAAATAGAAGAAAATGTTATATTGCCATTTATATTAATAACATAATACCTATGTATAATCGATTATAAATGTACTTTACTTAATATACTGATAATGTCACGCTGTTTGAAGATATACTCTTAAATATTCTTCCTGAAGATAACTTTTTTTAAATCTGTTTCTGAAACAATTGGCAAATATACTTCTCATAGAAGCAATTGGCAAATATACTCCTCTAGAATTTCATAATAAACCTTAACTATTTTACTTTAAAAACAATGACTGTATTTTTAACCGCAACTAACCTCTAAAAAGCACCAAAACTAACCTCTCATATTATAATTTTTGTTGTTTAACCAATAGCTGTCAGAATTGAATGTTCTATTTTGGTTTGAAATATTAATACGCTTCAATGTCAACGACAGCCTACAATGTTTTGCAAACATTTACATATATTTAAGCAAATGTATGTTAATTACCTTCTCTCCATTCGCAAACTTAAATTTGTTCGACATTATGAGAACAACCATGAAAAATAGGCAAGAAAATAGAAAGAGCCATGCCTTATTTAAAACTGTCTCCCAAAATCCATTTTCACATGTCATTATTCAGCTCTTTTACCAGTCTTTGAATTACCAAGTTTCTTTGTTATATTTATTCATGTCACGGGCAATAATTTAACAAAAGTTTGAACTGACAGAAACCTAATTTGCAATGACATTTAAGTTACCTATTAAATAAATTGACCAAATGTCGAAAAATACAAGAGAACCAGACAGGAACAGAATTTCATAATAATTTTACCAATCAAACTTGTTAATAAAACATGACCGAAATGAAGATAACACTGAAAGCCGTTTAGAATATCGAAAATGGAACCAACTGCCAAATTGGTAATTTATTAATAATTTTCAAAATATTTTCAGGGATATTCTATGCATCAAATATCTAGAAATCGCATGGTGCAAGATCAGGGATGTATTGCGGATGACCCGTAATTTCTACACACGACGTAGTCATAACTCTGGCTGAGTGTGCAGAGCATTATCGTAGTGAAGAATGATACTACTGCAAGTACGTTGCTCTCAAACCTTTTCTAAAACAGTGGGCAAATAATTTCTGGCTTACCAGTCTGTGGTAACTGTTATTTTCTTTCTTTTGTTTAGTTTTTGAGCTTAGGTCATTCATTCACTTAGTACAAATGTTCCTGATACCTAAATATTCCTGCATAATTTTGGGTATTTGACTCAAAGCAGTACCTAAACTTACCCGAATTTACTTCCAGGTTACTCCTCTGTCAATATTTATCGTAAATCACCATCGAGATTGGTATGATCGTAAATCACCATCGAGATTGGTATATAGCTTAAACTCGTTGAAACATCAGCGCAGAATGTTGCTTCATCATAAAATACCATCGAAGTCGATCGATATTGAATTCGTTTTGAAATGGTACACATAGTTATCCAATTTTCGCCAAATTTTAAAAATAAATGACAAATTCATGCAAAGTACCTCATGGAGTTACTCCCTGGTAACTTAAGCGTCTTGGACGTTTTTTAATTTTTTTAATATTATTAAAAATGACCGGTTCTAAGACCTTTTTTTACTACCCTCGTATAATAAAATAGTAGTAAAGAGAATACACAGTATCCGCAAGCGCATCACACAGAAACCTCTGGAGATTTTAATGGAAATTTGCACTTTTATACCTTAGAGCTTGATCGACATTTGCAATAGAAATCACCAAAACGGATACTCACTCTATAACTATTTAATTAATTTTAAATGTATCTTAATGATGCTTTTTACTCACGGTTTGGTAACTATTTAGCATCGTTACCTATCGGAGTTTAGAGCCTCTTTCAAGACTTATCCCATAGATAAAATTGGAAGATATAGAAATCTGTAATATAACACAACTATAAATATTATAAATATAGCACAACTATAAATTTGTAATATAGCACAACGTTACTATATGTCACAACTAAGCATGTTACATAGCATAATTGTACATAATAATATGTGTAATATATAAAAACAAGAAATGTATGACATAGCACAGCTAGAAATTTGCAATACCGCAAAAATATAAATGTATAATAAAGCACAACCATTCTATGTAGCCCAACTAGAAGTGTGTAACATAACAAAACTTCTCTGTATGAAACAACTAGTAATGTGTAACTAATTAAAACAAATTTAACGCGAAGAGAAGGTACAATAGATGAGACTTAAACATAAAATGTAATATGTGATGCTTTATTTTTATTCAGTGACGTGCTCAAAAACAATATTTTGCTCCAATTTTATTTATATTTTATCTTAATATTATATTATTATTAGTATTATGCTGCAAGTAACTTAAAGTACCGTCTACAGATCTTCCAATCTGCAGAATGTCGTACAAATGTATGTATATATATATATATATATATATATATATATATATATACACACACAAACTACTATGTAAAGATCGCACAGCATATATAATCAATAGACACAGACACTTGATTATCGTCTAAATTCGAATTGATACAAGGTCTATTACTTTATACAAATGAAACAGGTTACACCTATCACAAAATATCGTAATAACTGTAATTAGACATGAACGTAAACATAACAAAAATTATGCATCGTTCGAGCCATAAAATATTTTCTCGATATACAAACGTGAAACGTAAACCGGTCCTCTCTTCAAAAACGGTTCATACCTTTGAAACATAGTATTGCAGCGACCACTTTCACTGTGTTTTGACAGTTCAATGGCAATGCGCATATGCAAATGTGAGTTATTTTCACAATAATGTTTACATATTTCGTTCGGCGATTAAGACTCGTTTCGCTTACATTTCCCCTTAGTTTTTTTAGGACATACAGAAATCGTATGTAAGATAAGACGCTATAACTCCAATGTGTTCAAGGTATTCTCATTTGATGAATATTTCTAAACTTACTTGCTCGCAAAATTTTTACGTCGAGCTTTATAATGGAATCTATCATAATGCTACTTGTACAATGCACTTCTATCCATAGTGCCATCTAGTATACCTGCATAGACTACTCGTGTAGTTTACTTGAACCCTTAGCGGCATCTAGTATACCTATGTAGACTGCTTGTAACGTATTGTACCCATGGCACCATTTAGTATATCAATGTAGACTACTTGTTTATTGCACTTGTACTTTTAGTGCTACTTGGTATATCTATATAGGCTACTTGCAGAATCCACTTGTACCCTAGCGCCATCTAATAAACCTGTAAAGACTACTTACGTAACGCACTCATATCCCTAGCGCCATTTAATATACCCTATATAGACTAATTAATTTATGCCCCTAGCGCCATCTAGTATACTGGGTGATGGTCTACAACATCTAATATACCTACATAGACTAGTTGTACAATACACTTGTATCCTTAATACGATTACTTCCAAAATACACTTGTACACCTGGCGCCGTCCAGTGTACCTATATAGAACATGGTCACATTTAAATTACAAGTAAATTTCGAGTCCTTTTTTCGGTCTCTTTATGCAATTTTAACAATTGTTTGATCCCTAATTGTTTTTTTTCCATAGAATATGTTACAGCGGAAGTGTTCAAATATTTTGATTAGACATTCAGTCATTCGGCCACTCTTTCATTTACGTACGACAATAAATAATTTAATAAATATCTATACAGATCTTATTTTAGATCAATTTTTCTTATAGAGATAAATATCTATAAGAAAAATTGATTGAAATTTATTTACTTAATTTAAACAAATTTTTAAGAAAAATCAAATTCATGGCATCGGCAATTTAATGAAATAGAACTATATTTTTAACACTTTTTTAAACACTGGTTTTTTATTTATTTCCTTAACCGTTTTAGTGCCATGGTTTTTTACTCATATATACTTAAAAATGCCACAGAAATATTTTGTTTTTGATAACATTTACCCTTGATAACATTTACCTAAAAAAATGTATCTCTTCCAAAAATTATCCAATTTTAATAATTTTTTCGGTGTTTTCTTAATAAAAACTTGTACAAGGATAATAAAATACAAAGAAATTATGAAAATATATATTGTGAACAAAAATTATAACAAAAACTGAAATCAAAGTCATATCGTGTTTTTGCAGTCCGGTACATCCTCCGTATCAGCAAAATAATTGTTATCGTCACTATTATCACTATCACTCAAAATTTGCATTACGCCAAATTTTGAGTGCACTACAATGTCACTCCCACTATCACTTTTTTCACAACTTGAAAAACGATCATTTTCACTCGAATTATTTTCGTATTCCGACATTATAGGTTAAACATTTTCTTTTCCTGGATCCTTTTTATATTGTAATTACTAATAATATTATAATTTAACTGTATGTAACACGTAGAAAGATAAAAAATTAGCGACGCGTGCGAACGACCTCCCCTACCGCGCGCTAAACAGCAACTGATTTCGCGAGCGCCATCGCGCTCGTGGCAAATTTACTTAGTACGCGCACGAGCGCCATGGCACTCGTTGGCACTCAAACGGTTAAGGTGGCCATCATTTGATAAAATGCTTAGTAAGTTATAATAGTAAAATTAAATTGAAAATCATCTTATGTACTACGTCGCTTTCGCATTGGTTTTTATTTTATATTTATTAAATTATATTTTTTGTTTTTAAATCCGTTCTATGTTAACAAACTATCAGTAACAAGCAACAAAATTTATTTAAATTTTATTGCGGATATATTGTTGGGTTAATTATTTAACAAACTTCACTTTCCGTAGATTATATTAAAAAAAAAACTGCCATATTCCGTTTCTTTCATTTAAACCTTTGGCATTATCATTATGAATATTATAATATTGAATTTAAATCCCAAACCTAACTTACGTAGTTTTTGAAATGCTATTATTTGTATAATTATATAAAGTCCGTTATTTAGAATAATATGCCCATTTGATTCAGTTTTAACTGCAATACGTAAAAAGACATTGATATGAATAACACTGCTAAACTCTAGTATCAATCATTTATTTTTTACTAAGTTTATCACAATTTTTCTGTAACACTGATTTAAAAGATCAATCAAAAGTGATAAAAAATTAAAAAATAGGCAATATAACGGAAGAAAAATTCGTGCTATGTCTTAATTATCATTCGCCAAACATAATTAAATGCATTAAATGTAATAAAATAAATTTCATATGCAATGGTCACCTTTCTACGTAGTGGCGATTGCAGTATTTTTACAACCACGTAGTTTACAGCCAATCGTAAAGTTTATTGTTTAAACAATTGCAGCTGTGGACTACTTTTAATTTCATCAATATCATTAAGTTGAAATATATATATATATATATATATATATATATATATATATATATATATATATATAATTTTTAACATTTATCAATGGTAAATATTTAATTTTTACATTTTATTAACATCGTTGCTATTTCAGATTCTCACACAAAACGATAAAGTCCAAAAGATAAATGCCGACGCTTCTGTGAAATGGCTTACTTATCGTATCGAAAGTAGTTGTGCCTTATTAAAACTTATAAAACACGAATTTAGTTAAAGTCTTGGTGATAACTGAATATTGGCTATTGAAGTTGAATAATATAACTAACTCTCAATTACAATTTTTTATTACTATTCGGTATATCTCGTAACATTATCCTTAGAATATCTCACTATCAACATTATAAAATACGCCAATCTCACTGAATAACAACTATATAACTTTCACAATAGCAAACACATCATATTACTCTCGTATGTTTACTCAATTCGGAATAAGCCTATGTGAAGATTATTGTGGCAGATGGAGGAACATTCATATGAGAAATAAGAACCATATGTATCATAACAATATGTATTATAACATTCATATGAGAAATAAGAACCATATGTATCATAACAATATTTTATTTATAAGTTAAATAAATAACAATTCAAATTTTGCCTGTTTTTTAAATGATACTTTTAAGTAACTTGTAGAGGGTTATTATATTAATTACTAGTCTTTTTAATAACAATATTGAAAATAATTTCTCCGAATCAAAACCGAATTAAAACACAATTGTAAACCAACAAAATAATAACAAAAATAATATTCACAACCAAACTATCAAATCATATACTTTCACCATAGCATAGCCATAGCTAAGAATAGAAACTACAGCCATATTGTGACAAGCTATTAATATTCTTGCGAGTTTTTTAACCTTTTCTATAGTAATAAACTCGCCCATATAGTTTTATCTATATCATTTGGAGTAAGTCATGACAAGCAAATATCTGGTTTTTGACATTACGTTTGACTTATCACGAGGAGATATATGCTGTAAATTACCGAGAAGAACTTTGAGAAAAAGTAACTTCAAGATCATTCGAGGTTATAGTCGTAAAATTTAATATTCGAAAACAGGAAATTGCATACGATACCTGTTTTAGTTATTAAATTCTGACTAGAAGTATTGTCGACGGAAATTGGGGTATGTTAAAGTAAATAGACATATAATTTTTAACGTTTATTTGATAAAGAACCCTTACTGGTGGACATTCCCGTTTAATCTCGTGTCATTTTAATTCTTTGAAGTGTTTGTTATAAATACTTGTATAAATTGACCAATAGATGGAATTAGTGTTGCATCGCATGCCAGTGAAAAACAATGGAATTATCTTTTAGAGTTTATTTATCAATAAAAAAGAATTTAAATTAAAAAAAATATTGTTGCGGTTTGAACACATGAAACGAACGTTGTATAGTTGAATATAAGCATTTATGGTAGACCCATAATTCGAACTGGATCAGATATCAAATATAGTAAAACAAAAAACACATCACAAAAACCCTAATTTTATTAAAGTGTTCAATATTATATAATTTAGATTCTGTAAATCTTAAAAGGTATGATGCAAAATGAAGAAAAAAATGTTAACTCACAATCGATATTTAATGGCTTCAAATTATTACAGTGTAATATTTTTATTACCTTTTATTAATCACTTCCGGTTGGCTCAAATAGATGTCGCTACGCGTAAGGTAACTCGCCCTAAAAAAGGTATGTCGTGTTAAATCAGTTTTCATAAGCGTATATCGTCAATTCAAAGTTGTAATTCTTGTACTTAGTGTTTAATAAATGTTAACAGCATTTTAATATGAATCGCATCAGCATTACGGACAGAAATGTACAATTATTCCACGCACAAATTATGAGATAAACAATTTTGGTAGTTAGTTTCAATTAGATTAATAACTTTATAAATAATTTAGTCATTAATACTCGTAATACAGAGGTAACGATATTAAATTTTACCTGATACTTTATATCCATTAAAAAGGGCAACCCATGGAACCAATCAGCCTATAATTGTAGGCTTCTCTGCGTAAGAAACAGTCATTAACGTCGTTAAATGCAGTTTAATCGCAAACCTTTATCAAGAGGTAACAGTATTCTATTACCTCATTTATAAAATGCCATTATTTGTTTATAATTATTATCTAATAGCAACTCATTATTCGCCTATAAAATCAGGAAGAACCGTAATTTTCAGAAATGGTTTTCACACAGGAAACGTCTACTTTGAATTATATTTATTTAGTATCAAATCTTTGAATCGGAACTTTGCCGGTTATTAATTTTAAATATATTCCATAGTCACGCTTCAAATATCACACCGTTCCTCTCGGCTGCACCAGCATGAGTCGTAAACAGCAACTACTTTTGCGCAGAAATATTTCGAGTGTTGAAAATAAGACTCATTCGAATACATTTACTTTAAGCACGACTTTTATTTAATAACCCCAAGTCCAGACGCTGTTTCTCGAAACCTTACAGTCATTTCAATGAGTTTGATTTCGTACATGTACCTAATAGTTGTGACCATATTTTCTTAGCCATTTTCATCAGTTCCATATCAAAATATGTTCAATGTATTTTATGAGTGGCTTACCATTGTAGTATCATATTGTAGTAGTAGAAGAGAATCTTATAAATACAATTATTTATTGCCAATATTTATAGTAAATTAAAACGATTTCATTTATGACCAATAATACGCATTTAGTAATCACCTTCTTTACCGTATCTGTAGTATTCATTAAGCCGGTTATGTTTATTGTTAAACTCATTACATAGACAAGTATTTATTAACGCAAACATTCGAAAAGGAAAATATAAGAATTGATGAATTTTATATAAATATGTTTTCAAGTAACGAGCCTATTATTGACCAGGTTATTTTAGCTCTTTAGATGTTACGTTAATTTTTTACAATCAATAACAAGTGCATTTGTATTTTTTAAGTATCAAAAACCGATATATGGAACTGAAAAGTTTATTTAAACTGTCGTAAATGGGTCACGACATAGAATAGTATAGTAAATTCGTGGAAATTTGGAATATTCATTTCTGCTAGTAATTTTTTTGATACTAAGATATTAATTAGAATATTACTCGAAAAATTTAGCAAATTTCCGAATAAATTTCTAATATAATGTTACCGACTTTTTACGAAAAATATTATATTTAAATAAAACTTGTTAAATACGAATGAACTGTGGGTAGGTATGACTCGCACTTTAAACACTTAGGCGCGTATAAATATTTAAGTGTACATATCGTAAAATATACTTCCATTAAACTGTTTACAAAAATATTAATATTATTTCTGACCGCATAAAAATATAAATATATTGCCTAATATATCTTTAATAGATTTAATTAACATATATTTTAAAATACAAAATTATTCTTACAGTTGATTTAATTAATTTGTATGAAGTTTCTATGAACTTTTTACAAATCCTATATGTCGTAAGTTGTTCGACTATTACTCGTAAACTAGCAGAGCCTATTTAGCTGTATAATTTTCCTTTAGTTTTCGTTACGTATGCTACTGTTGCGAATATATTTCAGATATTGAAAAATAGCAATTCACCTAATAGGAGATGGGGATGCCTAGCTCTAGCAATAATGACCACTTTAAAGATTAATACTATTTATTAACTAGTTTTTCTATATTCGTAACTTTGTAATATATCGTAACTTCGTAGGCGTTATAAATACGTATAATAAATTTCAGCTTTATGCCCTAATAGCCTGCGAGTTCATGTTCCTAGTTTGGCTACAAAACCTTAAAATGGTGATCTTGGAACATAATTCCTTCCAGTGTTTCTAGTACTAATATATGCCCTAATAGTCGGCGAGTAAACGACATCCGTGTTCAACTTTGGCTACGAGACCTTAAAATGGTGACCGTGGAACATAATTCCTTCCAGTGTTTCTAGTACTAATATATACCCTAATAGTCGGCGAGTAAACGACATCCTTGTTCAACTTTGGCTACGAAACCTTAAAATGGTGACCGTGGAACATAATTCCTTCCAGTGTTTCTAGTACTAATATATGCCCTAATAGTCGGCGAGTAAACGACATCCACGTGTTCAACTTTGGCTACGAGACCTTAAAATGGTGACCGTGGAACATAATTCCTTCCAGTGTTTCTAGTAATGAAGTAACTTACATACATGTTTCTTAAATTGTTAAACAAAAATATCAATTGTAATCATGCATCACTTAATAAGCAAGTACGTATGAAGACGTAAATTGATCTTCATATATATACTAGTACAGAATTGGTCTTCATATATATACTAGTAGTAATTTTAGAGTCGTTTTTAAATTACCTTCAGAGTTCGTTTTCCTTAATATAAAAAAAATTGCTAGTAGAAAAGAATGTCCCAAACATTTACGAATTGACTACACTATTCTACGTCGTGACCCATTATTGATAGGACGACCGTTTAAATTAATTTTTGAATTCCATATATCGGTTTTTGATACTTTAAAAATACAAAGACACTTGTTATTGCTTGTAAAAAATTAACGTAACATCTAAGGAGGTAAAATAACCTGATCAATATTGAACTTGTTACTTGAAAACATATTTACATCAAATTCTTCAATACTTACATTTTCCTTTTGGAATATTTGCGCTAATTACGTCTCTACGTAATGGGTTTAAAAATAAACATAACCGCTTTAATTAACACTACAGATACGGTAATGAAGGTGATTACTAAATGCATATTACTGGTCATAAATGAAATCTTTTTAATTTACTATAAATTTTGGCTACACATAATTTTATTTTTAAGATTTTCTTATCCACGAATTTTTATTACTAAAATATGATACTTCGATATTTAATTATCCGTCAGCCACTCATAATACACAAAGAATATATTTCGGTATGGAACTGATGAAAATGGCTAAGAAAATATGCTCACATATAGGAAAACTAGTTAAATCTATGTACAAAATCAAACTAATTGAAATAGCTGTGAGATTTCGAGAAACAACGGCTGGATTTGGGGTTGTTAAATAAAAGTCGTGTTTAAATTAAATGTATTCGAATGAACTTATTACATTATTATATAATTAGCCTATGGCTTCGTTCACATGCAATTTCGATTAGGCGCCGGAATTTGTCCCTTGATCTAATATTGAATATATTTGGCATTAATTTTGTAGAAATTCATTATTCACAATTAAATGAAACTACGTGATGTAGTATTATTTCTACTTTCTTTACCACGACTTCAGGTGGGCTATTATCTTTGCTAATAGCCCACCTGAAGATGTTGTAATACAACGACACTTAGGTCGTGGTAAATAAAGTAGAAATAATACTACATCACGTAGTTTCATTTAACCTTGATCTAATGTTATTGCAACACTTCTTTATAAATTATATTATTAAACGTTTTACCATGTTCCAACCTTATGATCAACGGATTTAATTTACACGTTACGCCATCTATTGACCTGTTGTAGTATTAAATTTTTGTTATTATATCAAAATCATTAAGTTTTATCCTACAAAAATTATGTTAATTCTCGGGTCAAAAGTAGGCCATATATTAATTTGAATCATAAATTATGCCTATACTAAATTTTATGACAAGCTATCTCCCTGCTCACCATTTAAATTTTTTTACATTAAGAGATTTTTAA
This sequence comes from Druceiella hillmani, assembly GCA_039881145.1. NCBI lineage: Eukaryota > Metazoa > Arthropoda > Insecta > Lepidoptera > Hepialidae > Druceiella > Druceiella hillmani. Next base: position 18,935,133 of record JAYKKI010000025.1, on the reverse strand, counting down.
TAAATATTATAGTTTTAATAATTTATAGTTTTTAATTTTACGTGTTCTGTGCGATTTTTCCATATGATTCTGCCATCCCATATGTAACAAATTATAAGTAACTTTTAATGAAATTCATAAAAAAATTATGCTTAATATTGGTTTCCATACATATATCATAGTATTAAGAGGTATTTCATTCATTTATATAAGAAATTTATTCGATGTTGCATGACTGAAATACAACATCGACTAAAGTTTCTTTTAATAAATCGATTGAAATAAAAATGATGTTCCGAATATTACGCTTGCAAGTGCTTTACAATATAAGTAATTTTTAATCCGATGTAAAAACTTACAACCATATTTTATTATAAGCCATTCTCTATTCAAGCTGCAAAACTTTGAAATGAACTAAATATGTAAATGTTTTCAGAAGCCACCTGAAAAAATCCTTCCTCTCATAATCCCCTAGTCATTATCTTCGTTAATTCCATCTTGGTACCCTGTCCTCAATCGTGCCATATCAACATTTATAATTAATAAAAAATGTTATGTTTGTTATCTCATCTTTTACTTATTTATTTTTACATAGTATTTATTATGCTTTTTTTTTAATAATGTATATACCAATTCATTAATTTAGTGAGTATTCAAGATTTTAGAATATTTTTACAGTGGAAAACATCACTAAATTCTCACATTCACCCATCGTGGTTGATTAAAAAAAGTTGCTCACGTGACAGTCATTTGGCCAAATCTATATATAATTTTATATATACCTTGACGTATGTAATAAATAATTAATAAATATAAAAAGCGCGTTTATTTTTTACTTCCATCATTATGCATTAACAAATTTGTTTTTAATGAATACTAAACTCTGGTGAATGATCTAACACACACTTCACAGATTTATTGTATCTATTTATATTTGTACACGTTTTTTGCTGAATCGCAAAACATTTTGACCCTCGCATCTGAGTAGATAGTTCTTGTCGTGGTCAGTAAAGCATACGTCTTAAGGATGCGATGACCCGGCTTGCACTACTCTATGCAGAACCAATACCAAAAAAATTTTAATTTAAAAGTTCGATAGTAATATATGGTTTGTTATAAGTCGTTTTATTAATTACGGAATATTATTTATTCATTTACTATAACTTGCTTATTATGATGTTCACGTATATTAAATATTTTTTTACGTCACCAGCAATTTCTTTCACGTAATCGAAAACTCTCAATAAGAATAATAAATTCTCAAAATTTACAAACACAGTAGAGAAGAATTAAGAACAGAACAGCATAAAGGAGGTAAGGACAAATGTTTAATAGTAAGAAATTAAGATAGGAAACGCTTTTTAGACAACATTTGAAAAGACGATAAGTTTTACGATGGCGATTACGATGGCCAAAGTTTTTTTTTAAGATAATCAACCTTTTTTTCAGAAAGATATAGAAAGACAAATTTAAGAGATATGTGACTTTATAAAGATAATGATTTATCTTACACTCTAAAGTAAAAAGTTAAAATTGATTTCGCAAAAAGTTTTTATATTGTTTGTTTTGTAAATATCAACAATAAATCTTTATCCCTTCGAGTATGAAAGGTAGAAAAAAAAGATTAAGTTAAAAACAGAGTTACCAGATTCTTTTCTATAATTACGTTTATTAGCTAAACTAACTTTCATAAAATTGCGAATGTGTAATAAACTACTGAAAATAAATATGGAAGCAATATACTGATTTTTTTCAGAGAAGACGTTCATTACTTAGACAAATTGTAACGCGATAATTAATCTGAATAGACAGGTAAACGCCAATGCAATTTTAATTTTTTCGTGATTAGGCTAAATTAATTTTTTTAATAAAAATCATATTGAGAGTAATTTGCTTAATTGATGTGGTTGAAAAGATTATGCTAAATCCGGGAGATTTTGCGAAAATTTCAAAGCTAAGTGTTGTGAGAGCCGTTGAGGCTATAACAAAAAAATATATGGATCTTTTTTTTGTATCACTAAATTCTCTACAATTTACTTGTAATATGATTTTCATACAACCTACAAACTTTGCAAAAAATATTTTTTATGCAATAATATTTTCAATAATAACATTGTAAAAAATATCTTCTGTGCTAAAAGTGAATGAACCTATGACGTACAGCATTGACTAATATTAGTTATAAATTATACTAAGAACAAAGAATTAGCTGTTAAAAAAAGAATAGCCAAACTTCTGTTATGTTTATGACCAATGATAAATAAAGTCAAGATATGCATATTAGTAACGAAATTAAGTGAAATTAATGAAAACAAATGGAATAATCAAAAGTAACCTATTATAAAATTACATATCCTTATGGTTATACAATTGACCAAAGAAATGATAAATTGTTAGATAGCTTCTGTCTTTATATAATTATTATTATTTTTAATGAAGTATGTATTACTTTGAGTAGTAAAAGGTTATACAATAACCATCATTGGTCCCAGCTGATCTATGATACTGTCAACATATTCTGATTAATAAAATGCTATAGAATAATAACCTGTTGTAAAATTGCATAACCTTATGGTTATACAATTGACCAAAGAAATGATAAATTGTTAGATAACTTCTGTCTTTACATAATTATTATTATTTTTAATGAAATATGTATTATTTGATTAGTAAAAGGCTATACAATAATCATCATTGGTCCCAGCTGAGCTGTAATGCTGTTAACATATTCTGATTAGTAAAATGCTATAGAGTAATAAACTGTTATAAAATTGTATAAACTTATGATTATACAATTGACCAAAAAATGATAAATTGTTAGTTAGCTTCTGTCTTTATTTAATTATTATTATTTTTAATGAAGTATGTATTACTTTGAGTAGTAAAAGGTTATACAATAACCATCATTGGTCCCAGCTGATCTATGATACTGTCAACATATTCTGATTAATAAAATGCTATAGAATAATAACCTGTTGTAAAATTGCATAACCTTATGGTTATACAATTGACCAAAGAAATGATAAATTGTTAGATAACTTCTGTCTTTACATAATTATTATTATTTTTAATGAAATATGTATTATTTGATTAGTAAAAGGCTATACAATAATCATCATTGGTCCCAGCTGAGCTGTAATGCTGTTAACATATTCTGATTAGTAAAATGCTATAGAGTAATAAACTGTTATAAAATTGTATAAACTTATGATTATACAATTGACCAAAAAATGATAAATTGTTAGTTAGCTTCTGTCTTTATTTAATTATTATTATTTTTAAACAAGTATATGTTATTTTGAACTGTTAACATATTCTGATTAGTAAAATGCTATAGAGCAATCATCATAAGTCCTGGCTGAGTTATGATACTTGTTAACAAAAGTATCACAGTTGCCACGAGAAGTGTAAGTTAACTAGGCAATAATAAATTGCTCATTTTTTGCTGAGGAAGTGTAAATGATAATAAGAGACGGTTATTTAAACATATCTCCACAAAAATATTTTATGCGCATACGATTTACTTATAATTATTAATTTGAGTTTCTGATCAGTAGAAGGCTATATAGTAACCATCATAAATCCTGACTGAGCTGTAACACTTGTTCAGAAACGTACCATAGTTGCCACGAGAAGTCTAAGTTAACTAAGCAATAATAAAATGGTCATTTCACATATCTCCAAAAAATATTTCATGCGAATACGATTTACTTATAATTTTTAATTTGAGTTTCTGATTAGTAGAAGGCTATATATTAACCATCATAAATCCTGGCTGAGCTGTAATACTTATTCACAAACATATCATAGTTGCCACGAGAAGTCTATATTAACTAGGCAATCATAAATGCTAATTTTTTTCTGACAAAATGTAAATGATAATAAGGGACGGTTATTTAAACATATATTCAGAAAAATATTTTATACGAGTGTTATTTACTTATCATTCTGAATTTCAGTTTCTGATTAGTAAAAGGCTATACAATAACCTTCATAAGTCCTGGCTGAGCTATAACACTCGTAGTTGTTAACAAACCTATCATAGTTGCCACGAGAAGTATAAGTTAACTAGGCAATAATAAATTGCTCATTTTTTGCTGACGAAGTATAAATGATAATAAGAGACGATAATTTTAACATATCTCCACAAAAATATTTAATACGAATGTGATTTACTTATCGTTTTTAATTTCAGATTGTGATTAGTAAAAGGCTGTACAGTAACCTTCACAAGCGTTGGTTGAGCTATAATACGTGTTTACAAACGTACCATAGTTGCCACGAGAAGTCTAAGTTAACTAGGCAATAATAAATTGCTCATTTTTTGCTGACGAAGTATAAATGATAATAAGACACGGTTATTTAAACATATCTCCACAAAAATATTGTATACGAGTGTGATTTACTATCATTCTGAATTTCAGTTTCTGATTAGTAAAAGGCTATACATTAACCATCATAAGTCCTGGCTGAGCTATAATACTTGTGAACAAATGTATCGCAGTTGCCACGAGAAGTCTAAATGAACTAGGCAATAATAAATTGCTCATTTTTTTGCTGACAAAATGTAAATGATAATAGGGGACAGTTATTTAAACATATCTCCAGAAAAATATTTCATACGAGTGTGATTTACTATCATTCTGAATTTCAGTTTCTGATTAGTAAAAGGCTATACAGTAACCATCATAAGTCCTGGCTGAGTTACAATACTTGTTAACAAATGTACCATAGTTGCCACGAGGAGTCTAAGTTAACTAGGCAATAATATAAATGATAATAAGAGATGGTTATTTAAACATATCTCCACAAAAATATTTTATGCGAATACGATTTACTTATAATTTTTAATTTGAGTTTCTGATTAGTAGAAGGCTATACATTAACCATCATAAATCCTGGCTGAGCTGTAAAACTTATTCACAAACATATCATAGTTGCCACGAGAAGTCTAAGTTAACTAGGCAATAATAAATTGCTCATTTTTTGCTGACGAAGTATAAATGATAATAAGAGACGGTTATTTAAACATATCTCCACAAAAATATTTAATACGAATGAGATTTACTTCAGTCTGCGCCACTTTTCGACAGAGACCGTGTGAAAGCGCCTACTTATTCAGATAAATATATTCAAATGATTAATATGAATTAAAAGATTATTTTTCTCTCTGTTTATAAAATGATATAAAGTTAAATAAATAGAAATGCATACATAATTCTGAAATAAACTTCTACCCTTTTGAATGAAAAATGTGAGAAATAAAATAAATAATTGTTAGAATGTTTGGCTTATAAACAATGAACTGTGAGAAGTAAATTTAAAAAATTATTTCTTTTCTATAGTCGATAGTGCTCGAGTTTATTATTTTTATATATTTTGATTTAAATATTTTTTTACCCTTTATATTTTAGTGTGTTTCTTTTACTATTTCAAAGGAGACCGGCAAAATGGGCCTAGAAATTACAGAGATAAAAAATAGCTGGTATTTTTTAGAATATAAAAAACTAAACAATTGGCAATCAAGAAAGAGGAAAAAATGGAATTAAAATTTGTAACCATAATACGAAACAAAACAGCTATCTTCATAAATGCGCATATATTATACTTTTAAACTATAAATAATAATTAATTTTAAATAAAAATAATAAAAAAAAATTTCCTCTTGCTTTTTTTAACGTGTAGCCATTGCCTAAATTAATTAAAAATAAATTGTTAACAAACATTGACAATGGTTCTATTGTGGTAAAATGAATGGCTTTTTCCCTCTTATCGAAGTTTCCTTAACTTTTCCCGACTATCCTGTCGTACCTATACATAGTATGAAAACATTTATTCATACTATGTATTCAACAATCAGTATTAGGTAATTAGCATAATAAAACAATATATATAAACTCAAATATTTTCGAAAATTATAGGTATTTCAAAAATTATAGATTTATTATTACATTTATCTAGTCATGTTACTATCATTCTGAATCGAGTTTCCTTGTTATTCTTCCCGGAAGACATTCAAAGACTTGAAGATAAAAGTTAACAGTTCAAATTAAACATGACAAAATCATATTGACATATATTCGAAATTAAAACCTTTGCCTTGTATAAAGAGTAAAAACGATCACCAAATATAAACATTTTAAAAAAAACTTAAAAAAACATTGATTGAAATGGAATGCTTAAATTATTTTTATCAATATACCCGTGGTCTTCTTGTCTGAAAGGCCATTATTTAAATATTACAAAACGTGATAATGTAACTAGACAAAGAACAGGAAACGCATTAAAAATAATACATATCGGCTCCTATAAATTGAAAAATTATCCTTTTGTTTCCACAATCGTAGATCTGGCACATCACAAAATACTTTTTTTTAATAAAACTAACATGCCTAATAATAAAAAAAAATATTAAATTATCGTACATTGTACGAAATAATCATACATTGTACGAAATTGAAACAAATAAATTGATTTTTTAACAGGTAATTCGGCTAATTAATGCTAATTAAGTTTTTTTTAACTCAATCGTATTTACTATTTATCAAGGTTTGATATACAAGCTGCAATACACATTTGAAAGTCGATAACATATTTCAATGTCATATGAATGCATTCACCACAGGTATTGTACAATAATACGCCGACAAAAGAAAGATAACCCGTTCACTGGTAAATAAAAATAATTAAAATAAAAAATGAAAGCAACTCACCGCAAAAGAAAAAATAATGAGCCTCTTCTAATCTTAAAGAGATACTGCTGCTGCATGGATCCTCGTTTTGTTTACGACACAACGTTACCTGTACCATCAAACAATGACTTTAATCAGGGCCGATAATATTATTGCTAAATACAATCACTAAATATCATAAGAGTTCGGTGAGCCGTGGCGTAACCGAGCCGAGGGTCATTCTCTAGTGACTCCGCATAAGAAACACAAAATTAATTTCGCAATTTGGATCGAGTCCATTGGATCATTTGTGTTGCAAGATCGGTCTATATATCTTACATGTGATCTTTTGTCATTATTTACCTCCTTTTCAAATCAATGTTTAGATTAATTTGTCAGTCAAAAATGCCTAACTAAAGTTAATAAATTAATGGAGAACTCTTAAAATTTTAAACCGTTAGTAACATAATTTCGATAAGGAAAATTTGCGATATTTAACTTTTAACAAATTTAACTTTAAAAATTCGTCCACATTTTTGCTAAATAATTAATGTTTTGAAATATATCTAAATTATATTTTCGAGAAAAGCTTAATTGCTTTTTACAGTCATGCTCTTTTTCTCTGTAAATATAGTCGTTTAAGTAATAAAAAACGTTTCAAAACAGACTTACTTTTTAAATGTATATATGTAAATGTATTAGCACATTTATACAAGAAGTTAATAAATAATTGCAACACTAAAATTTTAACACGGTCAACAAACAATAATCACACCACTATATTACCACGATTAAAATATTATTTATTTATTTTAAGAACAATTTATATATTTTTTAACTAAAACTTAACAACACTCGGAGCGGCGTCAGCGCACACCTGCACACTGCAACGCAGCTCCTACAATAATGTCTTTAACCAAACGATAGGTTCATTAACTCGCTTCGAATGTTTAATGATTAATCGGCATTATTTGTAACTAAAAGTGATAAATTTTACGTGCGCCAAACATGATGTTCATTAAATTACTGAGTTTCAGTTTTCAACTGATATATTTAATGTTAATATTTCATAGAAACATCACGTTTGGATACGTTTTATTTTTGAAGGTCACACGTGTGTTTGAACAGGTTTAATTTCATAAGATGTATATGATCGACTTTAATTGGCTAATTGGCACGTGATGCGGCTCAAAGAAGTAGCTTACTTTCGAATGACCTGTTTACATTTTATAGTAATATGTCTCTGCATCGAACATAATATTCAGAGTTAATATTAGACAATTAAATTAAACTTAAAGATAAAAATAACGTTTCTTCAAAACAATCGAATTAATTTTAATGAAAACATTTTTTTCTCTAACATACATCAAAGGTGGTTCAAAAAACCACCATTGTTTTTTAAATATTAAAGGACGATATTGTTCAAAGATTAAAGTGTTTTTGACATTTTTGTCAGTAACATTATAAGATCCCCTTTATAGCTGTACTTAAATAAAAGAGTTTTCTTCGAGTACGGAAGACGTTTATTCAAAAATTAATGTTTAGTAATTTTCTAAAACTACAATATCAATATTTTAAGTTTAAGTTTGTTACATCTGTGATAGACAGACAAATAAACAATTTTGTAAATAATAAACGAATCTATTATTTATTAAAGATAAGAAGTAAACTTTTGTGAAATAAAAAAAACTTTTTATTTTCATTAATTAAGTGTTTATTGTTTCAATTTTTTCCTCAAAGTTTAAAACTCTGGAACTGACAATCATTATAAAAATAAGTTTCATATTTCTAACTTACTATTTTGTATTTAAAAAAAAAATTTTCAAAACGGCTGACAAAAGCCTTTCATAAACCAAAAGGTTTTTAGCTTGGAGAAATGGTTATTATTAGATAAATTAACATCAGTTTATTGTTTATTTATATTTTTAAATAATACTCATATTATTAGTATATTATTAAATTATTAAAATTATTTACATTACAACACTTTTACCAAAAGGTTTAAATATTGTTACCAAAAAATTGGTTACATTTCGTACTATTTAGAGTTATTATTATTATTGCTTTTACACTATAGGCCAATTGCACTATAGGTCAATCAATGAATTCATTGTAAAACCACACGTGTTCTCGGGGGATTCTTGATATCCATACTGAACAAGTTTCTTCAAATCATTCGTTTCTTCTTTACGGTCGGCACTTCGGTTTTATAACTTTTTTTGGTGGAGAAATTCAGGATTGTCCAATAAGGTTCAGATTAGCCAGTATGAAATGTTTGCAGACGATTTCATCAATCAAATCAGATGCTGTGACTATTCCTTTCTAAGATTGTTGGAATGCGAACTCATGATAGAAAGATACAGTAAAATATTGCTTTTTCCTTTTCTATTGATTTTTTATTTTTCTCTGAAACAGTACTTCTTTTTAATTTCCCCCGACTGTGGAAATTTAAAACGTCACCTGTTTCTTATAAAGCGAACTTTCCCCATTTTGTAGTTGATAGTACTATTTCTGTTCCTTCTTTTGTTGTATAGTATCGGACACGTTTCCTTAAGTTTGTTTTAACAATGTGACATCCCAAATTGGAGTGGCCTCTTATTGGAAGTATAAACACAACACTTTTTCAAACCTAATATTTGTAAGCCATAATAGAAACCTGATCATCGTGTGATTTTTATTTTGACCATTTATCACTATACTGATAAAATTCATCAACATTCACTAATATATTATCACTACTGAATTTCATTATAAAAGGACAAACTTCGTCATTTTCCTTTCTGGCAGTCCTTTGGCGATGTAAGTAAAAAAGTTTCTCTGTCGTTCCTATTGTGTATGCCTTTTGTGACTGGCAGTCCTTTGGTGATGTAAGTAATATTGTGACTGGCAGTCCTTTAGTGATGTAAGTAAAAAAGTATCTGTGTCTTTCCCATTGTGTATTCCAAATGGTTAAAGCGATAGTTACCCAAGATAATAGATTTCCTGAACTGGAATCATGGGCAATGGTATATGGGCCATGTAACTAAAACATAAAAGCACATTATGTGTTGCACAATATTCTTTAGTAGCACGTAGCGATGAATAAAATGTGTTGCATCGCATCTTGTGCACAAGCAACTGCGCAACTGCAACCCGTTTAGCTGTCTTGTTAAACTGTAGGTTTTTTATCCTAATTTTCAGCTTCTCATATTCACAACAATTATAAATTTGGGGATAAGTATAAATTTTACGCCACATTCATCAAATTGCTCTTCAAATATATTATACATTTTTTTATATCTAATTTTGGATCTAAGTATTTTATTTCTTTAGATGAATGGTGACTTATTTTAGTGGGAATGATTGGATGTGTTATTTGACATGATCCGTATAATTTTCTGAAAAAGTCTTGTGGTTCTACTGTTGCCCTATTAAGTCACCTTTGAGAAACAACTCTTAAAGTCTTACTTTTTTTCTCGTCAATAGCATACGAAATCAAAAAAACCTTTTTGCAATTCTGGATTTCTTTGTCCTGAAGCGAGACATAAAACTTATAAGAACTCTTATGTTCGACGACTTGCTTAAGCATACACTACTTACTTATAAGAACTCTTATGTTCGATGGATTGCTTCTTCTTCCTGTATATTTGGTCCTTTAACAAAATAATAACAAAAAATATAAAAGCTTTTTAAAACCATTTCTCCTTCTTCTTGGCCCTTTTCTATCATTTCAGTGTGGGCCTCCTTCAGTTCTTTATTTCTCTGTATCATTTGTCACCTGTATCTAATTCAAATCAACTAACCTTTTAACTCTATAACTCCACAACTATCTCCACTCCACAACCATCTTACGCTAGACCTACGTGACTAGCCCATTTCCACTAAAGTTTTGTTAATTGCCCTTATACTGAGCCATTATGTGTTTATCTTATAGCCGCGCAATTTTCTTTGTACCAATTTCTTTGTATTTCTGTAATAAATTCTTTGGTATGAACCAAAATTACGATTCTAAATGAAATAAGAAGGAAACATGTGTGAAATATGTAAACTTTATGTTATGTAGTGATATTAATTTTCAAATTTAATTCAAATTTGGTGTAGGAAATTCATGCGAGACTTGTACGTCTCTTAATTTCGTTGATCTATCTGTCTTCTTTCTCCGTTCTGTTTATAGTGATTTGGTTTTAGTTTGATAGTTGGAGTATTGTTTATACAATTTATCATAATTAGTTAGTTTTAGTTTCTTCAAATTAATTTGCAAATTTATTTCTAAGGAAACATCGCTTAGATCTTGAAGCATGGACTAATTGCCCAAGTTTCCGCGTTAAACCTACAAAGACAAAATGTTGCTAAAGGAACCATAGATAAAATATATCGGCTTAAAAAATTAAATCCTTTTATTGTCAAGTAGTTTAAAGAGTAAAAGACGTATGTGGAACTGAAACATTAAACTTTTTTTTTTATTCGGACACATTAACGTGAAAGCTGATATTATATAGATCTCGTGTTTAGTTAAAAATATACGAACAAAGTTATCATTTAATAAAAATTCCGGAACTTAATTAAAAAATACTTGTCTAACCTCCTTATTTCCCAAAGTATTCATTGAAAAAATGTGGAAAAAACTATTACTAATATGTCGTAATATCAACATTGAATTAAAATTGATGGGTAAACTTTCAAAATTCATCATAAATTAGTTACATATAATTTATTTCTTTAAATCAGAATTAAAACCAAAAGTATTAATAATATCAAAATAATGGTTTTATAAATTCCTCGTAATAAAATACATAAAAAAAACTTGAGAGGTGTCATGGGACACCCGAATGGAACGAAGTTCCTTTCGATTAATTAGTGAAGGAATTGTAATAAAATTTTATTTCTTTTAAGTTATAATAATAATTATTGTTATTATTTTTTATTATTTATTATGTACAAAAAACCTGTATACACTCAACAAAAATATTCATCGCGACACCACACTGTTCAATGTGAAATAGAAAGATGAAACGAAAATAACTGACTTGCTTTCTATGAGAGAGAGAGAGACAGACAGAGAAACACGCGCACGCCGCACGGCTTGCAGCGCGCTCGCTAGCAACTAGAGCAAAAAGTGTCGTTACAACTTTTGATCTTAATTTTTTCCGTCTAGCCCCCTTTCGCAACGCGCGATAAGGAACTTCGTTCCAATATTTTAAAGTTTTCATATTTGAAATATTCGCCAAATTATGAAAATGTAATGTGTCAAATGCAACTGATAGGTACTGGACGCTTTCATGCAAGTTGGTTTATGAAAAGTAAATAACTGGTAGTTTTTTAAGCAATCTACGGATTTATACTGAATGTACTGTTTACACTTAATGTGCCGTTAATTTTCATCAAATATGTTAAAAAAAGCAAGCATCGTCATCAGTAGACTAGCAAAATATTTAGCTATTTGCCATTTTTCTGCAGTAAAACCTATCCAATTTAGAACACCGTGACCTTAGTGTGCGAAGTCACGTAGATGGACATAACATCCAATATTATTTTAAATAACTCAATGGTGTGATTACAATAATTACGACAAAATTATGTATGCAAAGTAATACTACGAGTATTTACTTTAGATACGGTTAGCAATTATGCTGAAGGCTTGTTACTTATGTGTTACTTATGTGCTTTTTAATATTCGGTTAAGTAAATTTCTTACACTCGTACAAATTTGTGGTGTACCATTTTGTTTTTTAATCTCATATAAATCCATATATTTCTGAATACATAAGCGTAGTCTCTCTTTGCATGTTTGTTCAATCTAATCTCAGAAATTAATTAAAGTACATAATTCTGAAGGTATACAGTTATTTTTTGGAAATCGTTTTATTATTTTCAAGTTGTGGCGCACTGTGTAAAAGTGAACGGATTTCATTCACAAAAAAGGACAGACGGAAATGGATCTGATATTATAGGAATACACAATAATTTTTAAAAAACCGGTATTTTTTAAATATCAAAAGCAAATAATGCAGCGACAGGTAATTAAGAAAAAGCAAAAATAAAATAAAATTTCTGATCAGAACAAAAAAAACTTATGTTTATAAACACACGTATGTTTTATTTTTAATATATCAAGGATCGTTAATGATAATTTTTTAGAAACAGATTGTTTTTTTATGTGCAGCAATTGCCGAAACTAATTAAAAATCAAGTGACATTAATTATTATCAAAATTAATGTCTTTTTCGCTATTTTCGAATTTGATGCGACTTTTTCGATAACCCTGCCAGACTTTCTGAGTTTCATGACTTAGTATGTTGCATTTGTGTATGGGAAATACTAGGAGACACATTTGTTTTACAATATGAAAAGTAGCCTGAGTTTTCATAAAAAAATACAAATTTTCATATTTGTCTGGCTGACAACTTAAATAAAATTTTCAATGAGTCATTTTTTTCATTTTCCCTATTTGAAATTGTCACTTTTATTATTGTAACACCTGGTCCAACACTATATGAATATTTGTCAGTTTTCTTTTGTTAACATACACTGTATTTACGCTTGTTTCCTTCATTAGGTTCACTAGTCAGCCACGAGTCAGTAAAGCAGTTTAAGTACTAAACGTTATCGTAAACTTCATTCCATGAAAGGGAATATTCTATCATAATGTCTGATTCTGTCAAATATGGGAATATAGTCGGATTTATACATTTCGTATTTGAATTAGTATATACTTTAATGGATACGGATAGTATATTGCAATATAGATTAGAAATATCAACCGTAATCATCTTTTGTTATTTGTATTCACCATCATATTAATTACATAACATGGAACTCTATATATAAATTGTTCTCTCTTAACGATAGGATTACTTGATACAATATCGGGTATAACATATTCAAATTAGTCACCGAGAACATCTCAAAATTTCAACATTAAAATAAAAATTATAATATATATATAGAAAATATTTTTTTCTCTCTATTTATTATGAAGTGGTACTATTTGAAGTGCTAAAGTAGGTCTCAATTTTATACATACTTTAGAGTAATTATTTGTACCTGAAAAACATTTGCATTTGGTTTTTGTATTTACTCAATACCCAACGTAAATTTGTGACCGGTGCGGTGTCTTGAAATAACTTGAATCTAAAAATAAGAACATAAAGATTATAAGTAAATGATTATTTGATGAAGAAATTTGTTACTACAGCAAATTAACAGCAGCGCTATATATTTGTGTTACAATTTTTTTTCCTTAAAGTGATGTTTATTTTTGCTACCGGATTACACATTTAGCAAAATTCGATTTTGATAAGGTTTGCTTCATTATTTGAAGAACAATAAAGTGAAAAATAAATGAACAAACAACAATACTTTCAAATTTGTAATATTAGTAAGGACGTGTTGATCATGTTGACAATATGTCGGCATCGGGTAAGATGTATTTATTTAGAAGTGTGAAAATATAATCCGAAGAAGTGAATATTCTATTTCAAATACAATCCGATTGCGATCCTCAACAGTTCGTGCGCTGTCGTTGCTTAATAAAATGTTATAGATAGTATAGTATTTCTCTATTTTTAACCATTTGATTCGCGTCTTTAGAATTAGAATCGTAGAGCGTTTAAATTATATTTTTACTAATAGTTTCTGTTACTAAATTTCACATCAGTTTAAAAAAAAATCTTTAATTACGTTGCCCAACGTATTGACACCAAGCAACACGTCGCATTAGTGACAACTTATAAATAAACAAATAACTTCATCACGTACGGTATACAAATGAGTAAATTCAAGTTACAAAAACAGATTTGCATAATATCTGCACGATAGATATCGTTATGTATTAGTGGTAAATCCAGATGTCCAGACATCTATGTAGTTTTCTATTAGCAAAAATCCATGTTATGTATAGGTATATAAAATACCTGAGACCTACGCTACGCTAATATGCGTGAAAAGTATGAATTTTCAATAAATAGGGAAATTAAAAATATTTTTTTGTAATTTCTCAATAATACAGAATATTTAATTTATAAAAAATATAGAATGTCAAATAGAGAAAACATATTTGATATGTTGAAATTTTCAAATGTTTTCTATGACTAATATGTGATCTTATATTCAAATATTTTCCATGACTAATATGTCATCCTACATTTTATATTCAATATTAGGACAAGTAACGGGATAGTCAAGAAAGAACAATATATTAATGGAGATCCATGTTATTATGCGATTAATACGATGGTGAACACAAATAAGAAATACTGATCACGGTTGAAATTTCTAACCGACATTACAATACGCTATCTGAGTACATTAAAGTAGATACTAGTATAAATACAAAGTATCAATCATTATGGTCCAAAATTCCCTGTCATGAATTGAAGGGTACGATAACATTTATTATTTAAAGCACCTTTTTACCCAAAGCTGACTCGAAACCTGATGAAGGAGGCAAGTGTAAATACAATATAACACGACGAAAGAAGACCAACAAAAGTTCATACAAAGTTGGATTACGATATTATAAAGTTGGATTACGATAAAGTATTACGATAATAAAAATGTTACTTTTATTAGATAGAAAAAATGAAAAAATAACTCTGAAAATTTTCTTTACATTGTCAATGAGACAAATGAGAAAATTTGTATTTTTTTATGAAAATTTAGGATACTTTCCATAGTAGTTTGTAAATGCTGTTTCAGTAAAACTGTTTAAACCGACAGTATAAAACAATTGTGTCCCATTGTATCTTCCATACCCACAAACATACATACTAAGTACAAAACATACTAAGCCATGATACCCAGCAGGTCCGACAAAGTCGTCGATAAGTTGCGTAAAGCTCGCCAACAGCGAAAGACATTCATTTTGACAACGGTATAAATATCGATACCATTAACAATTTATTTTAAGCTACTGTCTACACTTTCTGAGCTTTTCTGTTATGATCACAAATTATATTCTATTATTGTACAATTAAATAATTTTATACGAAGGATGCTTTAAGTTATTCAATTACAACACATTAAATGTAAGCATCCACTTAGTTAAAGTAGAATGTTGATAAACAGTATCAAACTGCTTCAAAGTCTAAAATCTACTTTCATAATTTAAACAACCAACAGAGTTCTTGAAATATTTTGGAATTCATATTACATTCTTGTTAAAATAATCACGTATCGAGATTTCCGTACCTCATAAGAAGAAAATTTCTTTATTTATCATAAGTTGTCACTAACGTAAATTTTCTAACACGGAAAATATTTAGTAATACCTAATATAGTTAAGTAGAGGGGACATATGTATTATCGTGAATACCTTAGAAACTACAACATCTAAAGCCATCGTTATAATTTTCCTACTGCTTTTGCATAATCTTCGAAAAATCCTTTTTTTTTTCATAAAATTAGCTTCATTCTTATTTCAGACGCAAGTGGTAGGAAACACATTTTTGCATAACTTTCATTATATGTCTAAAGATGCACTACCTTATATACGGTACTCCATATTATATAAGCAGTTTTAAGAAACATTTAATTTTTTTTAAATACTGAATTTCTCCTCACTATAACTGCCATAAAAATAATATTTTTGTGTGTTAGCTATCTAGTTACGTACGAGTTAATAAGCTCTATACGTCAAGCAACTGTAAGAAAAACGTCAGCGATAAATGGACAAAAGTACAAAGGAGTCTTAAAGGTCGGAATCTTTTTTCCTTCTAAGTACGGGAACCTAAAAATAGTCAAAAAACGGATTATCATAAATGTGAACGATTATATGTGTTCAGTTCTTCAAGAGATTCGAGAACGCTAAAAGTGAGCCATTAGCCATAACTACGAGTAAACACCACGACTCATGATCGTGGTTCTTAATAAAAACAAGAAATAAATAATAAAAAAAAGATTGTATTAGTATACAATTACCGTAACCAAGCAATCTTGTACGCATCAGGATAAAATCGGTAAAAATTGATATTGCCTCTAAACAAGTTCTTGGTCATAATATTATACTTTGAGTTCGCACATTGCCAAAGCTGTTTATTTCTAAACAGTGACTCTTTTGTATACAGCGCGATGTAAATTTGTTAATATAATTATAATCGGGGATTTTCATTACCATTTGCCTGTATGTAGAAATGAAACTAAAAAGAACAGTATTATTCTGATTGTGCTACATAATTAGAAAGCCGTTTCTTTATTTCTAAATGAGAAAATATCTGTACTGAAAATCAGGATTGCTTAGGATAATTTAAGTATATAGTGGTAGTGGCTAAAATGAAAAAAAAAATCCCTAAGCCACAAAAATGTAATTTTACAGAGTCCAGAACGGTTCCGTACAAAAACTATAAGTTAATTTTCTGGTAAAGACTATAAAATCCTATGTGTAACGAACTGGATGTTTCTGACTAAGAACAAGAGAGCTTAGGAGTTGATTTTGCGTAAGGCAGGAGCCTGTCCTGAGCTGTTAAGCCATTGAAGAAGAAGAAGAATTTTCTGGTATTTTTTAATTGAAGCAATAATAAACAAAAAAAGTTTTACTCGTTGCCCAATTGTTTTTTTCACTCGCAGATGTTAACGAAGTTGGGAATGAAGTTGAGATAGCTTTTAAATATAACTATGGTGATAACTAACTGCGTCGTGTATGGTGTATTCCTTTGATTGCTTGGTCTTCGACAGCATGGCCTTTGACGGCGTGACGCAAATTATGATGTAAGGGTAAACTGCTGAACCGTGAGTCTTGAGTATCTGCAGTTTCTATATTAGTACAATGTCACAAGTAGAGACTCTGTCATTGAACTCCGGATTCCAACTCCTCGGTTCTGATGCTGCAGGAATACTTTCTGACTAAACCATAAGATTTGAGGATCTGCTGTCTTTAAATTGTATTACGGATCTCAAGCAGAGATTCTGCCGTTAAACTTCGGATTTCAACTCCTGAGGCTTGGCGCTGTGGTAGTACTGAAATGGTGAGACTTGAGGATCTATTACAATAATACGGTCTGTTTTATGTATATTAATCCATATCTCCGGAATAAATTAACCAATTTGAATTATTCTCTTTTTTCTTTTAATGACCCCAGTGTAGTATCAAAAGAAATTATTAGAATTTGATCATGTAAATTAAAAGATAGACCATAAAATGTTCCAGAAATAAACAGCACAGTTGCTATGATTGAATTTGGAGGATACAGTTCTATGGATAATCTAATAATCGAGTCTTTAAAGTTTGGACACAACTAAGGGCGGAATAAATTTTGCCTTCAACAAAATCAGGGGTCTAGAAGGTGATGACAGAACCTTTTAGATGATAAGGAGTAAACTTATCAAGTTTGGACGCGTTTCACTCCTCTTGACTTAATCAAGAAAGAAAACAAATTCAAGAGGTAGGTAAATATATACAAAGGCACGAAGCAACAAATATATTAGTAGATAGGTAGAAAACTTATTAAGTACAGGTATAAATAAATGCAGTGACTAAACATTAGTAAGCAAGTCAAAAGGTAAGTAAGTATGTACAAAGCATATAGCAACAAGGATATTAATGGTCAGGTAAATACGTATGCACAGGTAAATACAAAAAGATTAATTAACTAAACAATTAGTGAACATATATACAGCATGTACAATTATATACAGGTTTGAAGTACTAACTGGGGTGAAGCTAATAGAGGGAATATAATTTATAGGTCTAAATATATGTATGTATATTTATTTGAGTATTGAATATATTTGGCGTTAATTTTGTAGAAATTCATTATTCACAATTAAATGAAACTACTTGATGTAGTATTATTTCTACTTTCTTTAAGTTCTTTACCACGACCTAGGTTTTGTTTTTTACCACGACCTAGGTTTTGTTGTATTACAACATCTTCAGGTGGTTCATCTTTGCTAATAGCCCACCTAAAGATATTGTAACACAACGAAACCTAAGTCGAGGTAAAGAAATTAAAGAAAGCAGAAATAATACTACATCACGTAGTTTCATTTAATTGTGAAATACGTGTTAGTTAATAAGTTTTACTATTATATCAAATTTTAAATTTCTACGTCAAGAGATTTGTAAAAAATTGTCTATGATGGACAAATGGACAGATAGCTTAATAGTCTTATAGGGTTTCCATTTTTCTTTTTCTGGTGCGGAACCCTAAAAATAACCTGTATGAAAAAGTCTGTCAGCTTACTTACTAGTGTAAGTAGTTTTAGCATATGTCATAGCTTGATGCTCAGTGACAGGATAAGACAGTATATCAAATATGAAATTGGTAGCTGCTGTTTTGCTCTACGCACCAGAGTATCAATGTATCAAGTCCATGCCCTCCTCTCCCGTAATTTCTCTTTTTATGATAGAATATATTATTAGACTCTAGTTTTGTGCCTAATTCTTCTAATTTTCTAAACTTCAGAGAAACCCAGTACCTGTTGGTTCCATCTTATCCAATTCGCGCAATAGGATTTCGCCATTAAATACTGCAATATTTCAAATGGTTCTTCCTTGAAGACCATAAGCCAAGAATGTGCCTTGTTGTTTCCTCCTTTGTTCTCGTATTTTCGTTATTTAACCTTTTGTCAATCCAATCTTCTCCAAGATTGTTCAAAGTAACGGAACTCACTGCAAGATGTGGAGAATAGAGGACAGTCAGTAAGTCACTGCGAGATGTGGAGACTGGAATCAGGTACCAAATCCTGCTAGTTTCCTCTTGTAAATATATGTATTTGCATACAACACCCATTCTGACTCTTACATATCGTACATTAAGCAGTATATATACATGGCTAATATTCATATTTGGAAACAATTTAATGGAACTACTATACACGTTAGGGAAATATGTTTAAATTGTACATATATTTAAATTGTACATATTAAATTGTACTTGTACATATCGTATACTAAGCAATATTTACATGGCTAATATTCATATTTGTAAACAATTTAATGGAACTACTATACACGTTAAGAAAATATGTTTGAATTGTACATATTAAATTGTACTTGTACATATCGTATGCTAAGCATTATATTAACATGGCTAATATTCATATTTATAAACAGTTTAATGAAACTATTATACACGTTTGGGAAATATGTTTAAATTGTACATATTTAAATGTGGACACGAAACTATACTGTGGTGAGTGTTTTACTATCATTTAAATTTTTTTTTCTTTTAAAACATTCGTTAAATATTTGTTGTAATTATCTATTGAACAACCCTTTCATATACCGTCATGTTTTTATAACATACAAGAAAAATATTGTTTACATATGAAGGAAAAATTTTGATGGAGACGGGATTCGATTATGCTCTCGTCTGCGCTCATTTTATTGTGCCTCTGAACTGAGCTACAATAGTCTTTAGTAATAAACAATTGTGCATACAGACTTTCTCTTATGGCAAAGCACGAGATTGCGAAATGCAGTACAGCGCAACAATTGCATTGCGAATGCATATTCTGATTAATTGCGCACAGCTGTTGTATCCCGCTGATTTATTTTTCGTGGTCAGCTGGAAGCTCTACTATATTCCTTCACAAGATTTATATTCTTTTTGAAGAATGTCACGTTTAAACGTTATTTTTAAAGGATGATATTGAAATTACCGACTGATTTGAAATAAGCAAATATGTATTTAATATCACTATATGTATTTAATATCACCGTCACTAATCAGAAACTTATTAGTGACGGTGATATTATTTTTATTTAAAATAGATCGTAATTATTAGTTCGATATGCTAAAGTTGTATGAAACTGAGATGTGTGTAATATTATACTGAATAACCGTCAGATTTTGAGGCACAAATAAATTCAGTATCGCTGTTTAAGGAAAATCACTATTGCGAAAACCCCAAAAAAAAACTTTTTTCATGACTCTTTTCTGTGAATAAATTTAATATTAAAGGTTCGTGTGAATAAATTTTGGTTACCTTGAATTACACCAATCCAAATTTTATTACTAAGTAGACGATTTTTGTCAATGAGTACGTTATCGGAATCACGCACTAAACGGTATTAAAATTATAAGCATTTTTCAAAAATTTGCATTTCTCAAAAATCCTGTGAAAAACAAAGTTATTACTGCAGTAGGTACCGAAAATATCCCATATCTCAAAAACTAAATGGACAACATATCTTATTCAAATCAATTTTCTTCGAAAGTTTATTTTAAGTTCTCCTGGTTTAATTTTTTTCAGAATTTTACACGTGTTGGTTGAAAATTTTTAATATTTAGAAGCGCATATCTCACCAACCATCTACTTTAATAAAAAGTAATTTCAAAACCTCTACATCATTTTTAATACCTATTTAATGATACCTATATCAATACCATGATGTACTGAATTTTATTTAGTCCCTGAGTTACATATATGTAATGACAGTCCTAATATATATATATATATATATATTTATGTATATATGTGTATATGTACATATATATATATATATATATATATATATATAAATGGACAGAAAGATGGACGGACGAAATTATAAGGGTTCCATTTTTGCCTTTTGACTACAGAACCCAAAAATTGGTAATTTTTTTAATGAGAAAGATAGTTATCGCTAAATGTAGTTGTTTTTTGTTTAAAAAATAGCTTCTTCTTTTATAAAACCATTACCCATTTGGCTAACCTTATTGATCGCAATATTCATATCCAAGTTGGTTTGACCGCCACCACAAAAGTAATGTTCCAGTAAAAACAGGTTCAACTCTATTAAAGAATACCTATATAAACTTTCATTTTCGAAGTAAAACAATAAACACTGTACAGTGAATGTATACGAAGCGATTCTTTATCAAAATGAACATTCAATGTTTGATTGACAGTAATGATATACAAAGTATGTGCTTACGACGTATTTTCACATAATGATTCAGCTCATAATTCTGAATAATGAAAAGAAAGAAAGATTATTATCAAAATTGTAAAATAGTTATGCCCACATATAACTAATCATCACCTGATCTTATTTATCTTTGATATAACATTTTTAAAAAATTAGTTAAGTTCGAATGTAACTCTCACTGTGAGAGTTTTATGTACTTTTAGGCTCATGTAACCATTTAAGCGTGCATCTATATATAGTATTTCTATAAAACTATTCACAAATATTATTATTATTCTTCACCATATAAATACGAAAGTGTATTGCGTCGAAGTTTTTCACAGACATAATATATATTTTATAATATAAAAATTCGCACTACGCACTTAAGCGCATGTAACCATTTAACCGTACATTATATATCTATAAAACTATTTACAAACATTATTATTGTTCCTCACCATGTACGTGATACGTGAATACGTGAGTATATTACCTCGTATGTTGTTCACAGATATGATAAAGAAACGTTTTTAAATGTAAACTTATTTTTGCAATTTATTTAACACATTTGTATGAAATTTTCATGAAATATTTCAGAAACACGCCCTTAGTTATTCGACTACTACTCGTAAACTATTAGAGCCTACCGAATGGAGATAATTTTTCCTCTCATTTCGTTATATAAGGATATAACCTTGTAAAAACATTTGAGATATTCAGAACTACCATTTTGCCAGGCAGGTGGTGGGGAAATGAACTTTTAATTGCAATTTTACCAGGTAGGTTGTTGGGAATTGTTAATATTTCGTAACTGAAACCTTTATCGGAAAATGATCATTACATACCCCCAATAGCTGTGAAAGACTTTTATAATGATAGCCTACACAAAGTAGTACGTGAAGAAAAAAAATCATCTATCTTTTTACATATAACAGAGATACCCCAAATAAATTTTTTAGAAGATTTTATTTTTAATTTTGTGGAATTTACAAGTATGTATAACCACGCCCAAATTTCAGCTTAATTCCACTAATAGTCTGCGAGTCCTGTGCAAAATCGGTTGTGACATACAGACGGACGGACATAGCGAAACTAGAAGGTTGCTTCAATCACGGAACCCTAAAAGGGGTTTTCTGACAGATTTTAAAGTTTTATATTCCTGGGAGTAGTAGAATTTGATACAATAGATATATGGAAGAAATTTTCAGTCAAAAAATTCAGTTTTTTTTATAATTTCCAACCTTGAAAGCGACTGTCTTGAAAAGGTTCGAGTTTTTTCAGATTCCCAAAAAAAAACGTTATACGTCCAAAATTATGAGAGGAATGAGCTCTGTAAACATGTTTTAAGGAAAAATACCAGCTGTAGAAGAAACGTTCGACGAAACGATAGGCCCGGGTATTACCCGGCAATGCAATAGACGCTGATCAGACGAGATCAAACGTTTTACCTGCTTCTAACACAAATGTTGCAAACTCGTTGCTTTTGGGAATTTCGATATATTTTTCAGTGGATATTACGTATCCTTAAAATTACATAAGGAAAAAATTGACTATTTTTTTACCTGTCCTATGAGCAACGGCTCTTAACACCAGCAGAGCACAATTATGAGTATTATTTTTTCTTCTAACGCAGACAAATTAACATCAGAAATGTTTCTAAACAAAATTTAATTTTTAATAGGTAAAAACCTATGTGACGACTGCGTGAAAAGGAATATAATGTATTCAAGGAAATAGGCTACTTATCCACGTAGCGACAAAAATCCTTAATAGATTTTAATAAATGAGCTACCGTGGATATCGGTGCATAATTCCGAGTAACATAGCGTTACGATAAAACTGAAAAATGATACTCGCAATATATAAGTTTACAATAGACAAAAAAATTATCTGTATATTTATATATATATATATATATATATATATATATATATATATATATATACACACATATGTATATGTGCGTGTGTATGAGAAAATCCTATTGATTGTGATATTATAGTTAAGAACTCTTCAGAGGATTCCAAAACAGTTAATAATAGGTACTTATGATAAGATAGAAAGGATGCAATTATAAAAAATGAATGAGTAAATAATAAATAACCTGTTAAGAACCTCCTTATGGGCATTTATGATGATGTAGATAAGAAAAGCTAATTTATTGGAAAGAAGAATTTTGAAAATGTTTCATAATCTATGCTATTTATGTTGTTAATGTATAAATAATAATAAGGAATAGTATACAAGAAACAAACATTTCTTTTATGAACCATTCCAGCAAAATATTACGGTGCCACCTAAATAACTAAACACTTGTTGCACAAATATTTTAATTCTATCCATTATATAAAAATTACACAGCGCGTGTTCTAGAAGCAACTTTTTGTTGCAAATTTGCGTCTACTTAATCACGGATTGAGTTACATTGTGTATTACTCAGGGGAAAATTGAATTTTTATCAAGTGTACAGTTATAACACTCATACAGTTATATATTTAAAACGCTTAAGGAGGCACATTCGCAAAATCAATTACGCAAAATAAGTGAAAAACTACAACTAGGAAAAAAACCGCGTGTGACGAAAAAGATTAAATATAATTCTCGAACACACATGTGACAAGAAATTTAAGTGAAATAATCACATTATAATTGTTCTTGCGCGAATATTTTAATTTTATTTATTATATATAAATTACACAGCGCCACCTCCTGAAAGCAAATTTTTGTTGCAAATCGGCGTCCTCTTAATCACGGTTCGAGTTACATTGTGAATTACTCAGAGGAAAAATGCAAATATTTATCTAGTGTACAGTTATAATACTATATTTAGAGCGCTTAAGGATACGCAAAATCAATTACGCAGAATAAGTCTGTAATACTGGGAAAAAAACCGCGTGTGACGAAAAACATCAAATATAATTCTTGGACACACGTGACAGGAAGCTTAAGCGAAATAATCGCATTATAGAAAGAATTATTAATACATAAGCCAACGTTACAGGAAATACATAATAATGACAATTATATAATAATAACTGTTTAAACAAACTTGAGCTGTTGAGGAAGGAAGAGGAAACAAACGAACTTAGTATATTGCTGCATTTTTTTAAATACAACATGGGAGAATTAATTAACAATGGCTTCAATTTTAAATAAAAGAAAGAGCCAATTAACGATTAACAATCTTAACTAATATTGTTAACCGAAATTCAGAAGTTCGTTTACTTCTTTGGATGTCTCTTGTTCAATTACAATATGCAGGTTCGATACTTTTTCAATGAGATTTGATACAGGGATACTCTATACCCAGGGCGTTGTTATTTAGAATATTTTCCCAAACAGCATTCATTTTTTTGTTTTGTTTTCAAATTAATTTCAGTTTTTCACGTATATCTTTTTCCTTGGCAGAAATTTTGTTACCACATTTCTTGGATCCATTTCCTTGGTGCAAAATTTCGTTTTCACAGTCCATAAATTTGACACTTGGAAGGATTTTTTCCTCTGTGTTTTTTAAAAATTAATACAGCTTTATATTGTTTCATTTACAGTAAAGAATATTACAAACATATGAAAAACATAAAAAATGAAGCCGTGAACAAAATCAGATTTAAAAATTTATGAGATAATTTTAAAATTATGTCCAAATATATAAGATGTTCATTTACAAAATATTTACGATCACGAACTGGAAATTTTGAAACTTTGTAAATTATTTTTATATCTTCCATGAGATATCACAAAATCATAATTTTCTGTATGCGATTAATTGTTCTACGAATTTTTGTAGACTTATCGATAGAATCGGTTTTGTAAATTTAAAAAATATGCGTGTGATCGATAGGTAGACACCATGATAATCCTATGAGGATAACCTTCTTGCAATATTTATGGATATGTTAAACATAGAGAGTAGCTAGAAGCGCAGCGGAGATGGAAAAAAAGATTAATATTAGGTTAGATGGTAAGTCTTTACTTCGACTTTTTCTTGGATCGTACCAAGTAGCCTATTTTGAAAATGCCCTAATTTATTTCAGCGCTTCAAGATTCATTTTTACTTCAGCCGTAAAAGCCGTTTTTATTATGTTTTCTAAAGGTTTTTACCTATCAGCGTAACATTTTGCAAGTGAATTCTTTAAATTAATATTTCATTAATTGGATTGATTCGAAAAATATAAAAAAAATTGAATATATTTGGGGTTAATTTTTTGGAAATTCATTATTCATAATTAAATGAAACTACGTGATGTAGTATTATTTCTACTTTCTTTAAGTTCTATTTTTATATATATATTTGCTAACAGCCCACCTGAAGATGTGGTAATACAACGAAACCTAGGTCGTGGTAAAGAACTTAAAGAAAGCAGAAATAATACTACATCACGTAGTTTTATTTAATTGTGAATAAAAAAAAACTTGACGCTAACATTTTATTAGCACTTTCAATTAAAATTAAATTGATTTAATTGCAAGTGTTAATAATATCAACACTGTCAATAGGTGTATAAAACTAATTTATAGCGCGTTCCGGCCTACAATTTCCCAATTTTTTACTAATTGTTGAGCTTAACTGATATTTGTATTTATTAGTTAAGCTCAATAATATATACTAACTGAGTATTTTGAAATATTTTTTTCATAATTTTTCATTATCATTTTAGAACTATTTTTCACTGAAATATATAGACCTTCTTTTTTTGCCATATTCTACCGCATAAGTGTAGATCTCCTTCATCCTATACGACTCCCCGCGATTTTGTGCTTTTTCCAGCAATTTCCCTCCAGCTGTTCTTTTGATGTCGTTGTACCATCGCACAAGGAAGGTCAAATGCCTTCTCTCTAAGCGCTCTTCTCCCCACGATCTCCATTCCACGAGCGTTTAACACCACGAGTTCTGTTTTCTGGCGTGTGTGTATGTGTGTGTGTGTATGTCTGTGTGTGTGTGTGTGTGTGTTTGCTGACATGATGTTGCCTTACAGTGTTAACTAGCGGGAAATAAGCAAATATGAATTTAATATCACTGTCACCAATAAGTTTATATTTAAAATACGTCGTTCGTTCGATATGTTCAAGCTATATGAAACTGAGGTTAATATAATATTACTTTCTGAATAACCGTCAGATTTTGAAGCACAAATAAATTCAAAAATGCCGATAGAGGAGAATCACCATTGTGGTAACCTCCAAAAAACCTTCTCGCGAGTTTTTTCTGTAAAAATAATTAATAATAAAGGATAATGTGAATAAATTATATTTACTTCGAATTATAATAACACAAATTTTCATTACGAAGTAGACAATTTTTGCAATGCGAACAATTATTGATGTGTGTGATTTTTGGTTTGATTTATTTGAAAACTAAAAAATTGGTAATTTTTTTAAATGAGAAAGGCAGTTATGGTTAAATGTGGTTTGTTTTTTGTTTAGAAGATGGCTTCTTATTTTATAAAACTGTTACGCATTTAGTAACACAGTTTTTGTTATTATATTCTGTTTAGAAAAAGCTATTTCAATATAAAAAAGTTTACGCTCCACACAACGATTTCTAACAAATTGGTAAAAAAACCTTACTGATCACAATATTCATATGTGACACGGTTTGTTTGCAACCCTAAAAAAAATTCTTCAATAAAAACTTAATTTAATCAAAGAATACTCATATAACCTTTTAACTTCGAATAATGCAACAAACACTGTACAGTAGTTGTACACAAAGCGACTTTTTAGAATAATTTGCTAAAAAGTCACTATGCAATAGTTAATAGTAATAATACACAAGATATTGTTCTTTACGACATATTTGCACTATAGTAATAATGCCTATAAATCTAAATTATAAAATAAAGGAAAATTAAATATTAAAAAAAATTATAAAATCGTTTTCTTACTTTTTAACATCCAGAGTATTGTAGTGAATCACACTAGCTAATGATACGCAAAGTGTTAATATCAAAATGATATTAACACTTTGCGTATCATTAGCTGATATTATTGGTGATATTTAATTTTTAAAAAAACTTAGCGAACTTAAAAAAGGAAATATAACCATTTAAGCATACATAGTAATTCAAATATATTATTTAGGAATATTAATATTACTTCTCACTACATAAATGGATATATTTCCTAGTACATCTTTCACACATAACATACATTTTAAAATATAAATTTATATACCATAATGTATAATACCATTTTACTTGGTAAAAGATAGGAATATGTAACTCTAATAAAAATGACCAAGTAAGGTTTAATATTTCGCAAACGCATCCCTTTATCAAAAAATGTTCATTAAATATTTCCAAGAGTTTTGAAAAATCTGTTCAACGATGGCATTCACAATATAAAAACACTCACTTTATCCGAATAAAAAATACACTGAATTTTGTATATAAAAGAGAAGTAAAAATTTTTTTTGTAAATTTCATTTTATAATTTTATAGGCGTTATAAATATATATAACCATCCTGAGTTTCAGCTCGATACCATTAATAGTCTGCAAGTCCTGTGCGAAAACAGCTTTAACATACATACTGACGGATGGGCACGGGGAAACTATAAGAGGAGTTTAATTACCGAACCCTAAAAAAAATTTTCCAGGCAGATTTCAATGTTTAATATTCATGGGAGTAGTGATATTTGATATAATAGACATATAAAAGATACTTGCTGATAAAAAAATATTTTTTTTAAACTTCAAACCATGAAAGCGATTGTCTCGTGAAAGCCTAGGTTTTTTCAGGTTCGCAAAAAAATGTTTTGTATTCAAAATTATAAGAGGAATCGACTCTATGACAAAATGTTTTGAGGAAAAATACGAGCTGTATAAGAAAGGTTCGACGAACGAATAGGCCCCGGAATTACCCGATAATACAATATGTGGACAGACGAAGTCAAACTTTTTACATACGTCTTACACAAAAATTGATATTTCGTTATTTCTGGGTATTTAAACATGTTGTTCAGAGAATATAATCTTAAGGATAAGTGTATATTTTTCCTTAAAATTAGATTAGGAAAAAATGTATTATATTTTACCTGTCCTGCGGGTAATCCTTCTTAACACCAACAGAGCACAATTAAGAGGATTATTGAATATATTTGGCGTTAATTTTGTAGAAATTCATTACTCACAATTAAATGAAACTACATGATGTAGTATTATTACTACTTTCTTTAAGTTCTTTACCACGACCTAGGTTTCGTTGTATTACAACATCTTCAGGTGGGCTATTAGCAAAGATTCACCTGAAGATGTTGTAATACAACGAAACCTAGGTCGTGGTAAAGAACTTAAAGAAAGTAGAAATAATACTACATCACGTAGTTTCATTTAATTGTGAATAAGAGGATTACATTTGTAAAATAGGTATAGGGATTAATATACAAGGAATAAATATTTCTTTTATAAACCATTGCATTGGAAAAAATATAAAAACCTCGTGTGACGCAAAAAATCAAATATAATGGTAACTGAAAATAAGCACATTCTGGAAATAATAATAAAAAATAAACCAATTTTATAGAAAGTACATAATAATGACAATTATATAATACAGACTTTTTAAACAAAACAGAGTTGTTACTAAAGGAAAAAGTAAGAAATTTACCAGCTGCATTTGTCTTAAATACAACATAGCCGAAATGTAATTAATTAAAAGAAAATGTTTAATTAAAGGAAAAAGTTAAAAATACTAAAATTTTAGGAATCTCCACTAATACTGTAAATCCGAAATCGAGAAGTTTGTTTCTTTGGATGTCTGTTGCTTAATTACGGCATACTAGTTTAATACATTCCGAATGAAGTTAGGATATGTTTGTCGCATCATTTGTTTGTTTATTTTCTTTTGCATTGCAATGCATTTAGTATTTCATAATTGTTGTTACCATATCATTTGAGTCTATTTTCTTGGGTCAGAGTCTCGTTTTCACAGTCCCTGTATTTTCCAATGGAAAGGTTTTATACCTCTATCGTTTTTCACAACGATAGTTTTAGTTTGTTTGATTTTCAGCAGAAAAATGCCTTAGAGATATTAAAAATCAGCACAACCGAATCCGCGAACAAGAGCTGGTTTAAAATACATGGAATAATTTTGAAATGACCAAATACGATAGATTTTCATATACGAAGGATTCCGATCTATTTTCATTGCGATAGTTCAGATGAGGACTATTTTGATAGGTAAAAATTTGCCGCAAGGTAATTTTTTTGCTCATGAGCACAGCGATAATTTTGAATAACACTTTTTTATATATCGAATAGTTTATCACAATTATGTTTTAAACACTCAGAAATCGCATACGGTGCCATATTCACTATTTCCAGTGATCCACTTCCAGCGCCATTTTTAAAACCTAAAATTTCTTGTCGAAGGAAAATTTTCCTTCAATTTTTCCCAAAGTTGGTCAATTGTAAGTTATTTGATTTTCGGCGTAAAAAAAACTTGACAAATTGAAAAAGTGCTCGAATACAAGTCAAACTAGAGCTACTCGTAAGTATTCCGTACGACAATTGAAAATAATAGCACTTATATATCTACCATTGATATCTTGCGTTGAATACAAATACCATCAAATATATCCTCGATTTTTCTCAGATCTTCCTGTTGCCTTTAAAATATTGAAAGGTGGGGTGACGACATGTCCCGTTTTTTACCAATTTTCTTTTTATATAAAATTGAGGACTATGATTTTCTTTATTGGTAACCTATAGCGTATCGTTAAATGTGTGGTAAGCATCTAAACACATTTACCTAATCTGTTTAGTTTAACCGCGTTAATCATTTCTTATACCACAACTTATTAAAAGTAACCACAAAATCTATTTCTATATTATTGATACAAGTTAAACGTAAAATATCCACCGCAAACCTTTTATTATTTAATCACAAAATCTATTTCTATCGTACTGACACAAGCTAAACGTAAAATGTCAACCACAATCCTTTCATTATTTAAATAACAATTGCATTGCCATTCCATTTAAATAAAACACTTATTCAAGAATAAAACAATGAATTGAATAGTAATTTATGGCACGTTTTTAACCACAAAGGTAAACCCGAGTGATTTAAATAAAATCTGAATTATAAGCACGGTGATACTATTGACGAAGAATTGTTGCAACTAATTGGATGCAAAGTTGTGTGACAGTAGAACAACGGAATCAAATTTGAATTGGACATTAGTAACAAGCGTGTTTGGTCCAACAAAGCCTTCCTAATATTTGTCAATATTGTACTATTTACACGCAATAGATATACCTCTCATTATATAGACAATACATCAAGACAAAAACAACTGTCATTTACTACATTTATTAATTCAGTGTGAACATTTATGTCGGATAAACTGTGTCTTGAATTATCACGTATTGTACGTATAGGGAGAAGAGGCATGATAATGAAATTATTCGGACAGCATAAAATGAAGCCGTTTTAAGATCACTTTATAGTCTATCCGTTCGTCCATCTACGTTATATCAGAAATGGCTTGAGATATCAGTTGAAATTAATATCGTATGCAGAGATTTATGGCATTACATTTCTACGAAAAATTCCAATTTTTTCGTTCACGCAACGATGGCACTTTAGAGATTGTTTTCTATTTGAAGTTTGAGATTTGCAATAAATTCTGTAAACTTCATCAAAATCTATAAGATACTTCCGATCGACTTACAAACTCGAAATGTTATACAACGGTAGTTCTTATAATACAAATAAAGGAAATAATCCAAAGATCAATTATTTCTAATGGAATTACACTTTTTTTTAATGCGTGCCTGTGAAGTATACAATACTTAACATAAGTATACATATATATATTCGGTTGGCTAGTAAATTTTTAGCCACAATTTCTGAACTTTTCTAGAAAGATTCTCGAAACTTCTAGAAGGTTTTACTGTAGGGTATAAATAGACCAAAGGGCAGTCGATTACGACAGTCTACGCCGAAGCTTTAAGTGAATTACATAAAAGATAATGGATTTAAATCGATATCAAATACGGATTCTATTATTTTACGAATTTCGTCTGGGTCACGATGCGGACTGCCACAAATAATATATACCACCAAGTTCAGGAATAGGGACTACGATCTTGAGGACGAAACCCGTATCGGACATCTTGTTGAATTGGACGTTCAACGATTACGACGCCTAATTGAAGAGGATCATCGACTGATGACTTGTCAATTGGCAGATGAGCTACACTGCAGTCATGGCACCATAGAAACACTTTTGCACGAATTGGAAAAAGTTTCAAAATACGATGTGTGGATACCCCACGAGTTGTCATCATATCCCCTTCGGTGCAGAGTTGATACATGTCAACAGTTATTGACATTGAAAAGTAACATCGACTGACTGAATAATTTAGTAACTGGCAATGAGAAGTGTGTTACATACGTTAACCATACACGCAAACGTCAATGGCTGGGTGTCAGATAAAAGGGAGTTTCAGTATCTAAACCTGAAATAAGTACCAAAAAGGTGATGCTTAGCTGCTTGTGGAATATCGAGGGCATTATTCATTGGGAGTTGCTTCCAGAAGGATCTACAATTAATGCAGATATTTACTATAAATAATTGAACCGATTAGCTAACAAGTTGAGTAGTCAACAGGATCGAGTTTATTTTTACATGATAAAGCTAGACCCCATGTTGCAAAACGTGCTCGTGTTAAATTAGAAAAGCTCAGCTGGGTTCTACTCACTCATCCACCATATTCACCATACATTGCGCCCTCTGATTACCGTTTATTCAGTTTTTCAGAAAAAATTTGACGTCAAAGAAACCTCCAAAAACGACCTCGGACAGTTTTTTGAATCAAAGTCACCGGAATTTTACAAGAAAGCCATATTGTCACTGCCAACTAGATGGCGACGAGTAGTAGATAATAATGGTGCATTATTAAATTATAATGGTGCATTATTGTATATATATATATATATATATATATATATATATATATATATATATATATATATTAAAATATCCCTAGTCAGAAACGAGCAGAGCAAACCGATTTCATAGAATTCGAATCGACTTATGATTTTATTGGTGCACACAACACGTACGTTATTGTTGTTTCATAGTTTCATAGTTTTTAAATAAGTTAAATGCGTGTTTGCTTAAGTTTGTTATTGCCAAATTTGCTAATATATATACACAAAAAATAATTAATCATTTAACGCGGTTAAATCTATTCGGAGAAAATATTTTACCTTATTCATCTGAACTCTTAAAAAATCTTTATTTATTGTCCATGTAATTGATGTTATAGATTACATTACTTACTATTTCTTTAAAATTAATTTCAAAAATATTTCGAAGCCAATTTAAAAATTGTTCTAATGGTACCATTATAAATGCAGTTTAATGTAACTTGATCACTGCCTATTGTGCAGGGTATCAATTAAAATAACAATTTATAAAGGCTCTAAACCAGGTCTTGATTAGTTGTAGAGATATTACAGAAAGTACCTCCAAAATTATTACCCCTTCAATTTCTGAAACTGCTAAAATTCATGAAAAAATTGTATTACTAGAAAACCTAAAAAAAAAAGGTTAGCATGCATCAAAATTAATAAAGTTGTTTAATTTTTGAGAAGCAATGACACATTTATTGAAAGATCAATTATTATTTTGTTTAAAATATGTGCCGATTTATTTATGTTTTACCTATTAATGGGCAAACTAATCACAAAACATTAATCTGGTTTTGAAAGAAATTGAATCGATTGTTATTTGCCATTATCGTAAAGCAATACAATTTTGAAGAAAAATTACTGTTGATACATGGAAAACACATTTTACTATCCTTTCCTTTTTTGAACATGTTCGATTATCTTGAAATTAAAAAAAAAATTTTAAAAATATTTTAACTTTATATCAGTCTAATATAAACGTACAAGCATCTAAGTTTCTTTTTCGTTATTCGGACCTTTAACATAATGCAATGAATGAAAGTCGATTCTCTTTTATAGTCGGTAATATTTTCTAGCGTAACCATTCATTTCAATCGTTTACTTAATCATTGTTGAGGGATAATTATCGTCGCAATCTAATAGATGTTAATTTAATAATTATAGCAATCGCAAATAATTCAATAAAGTAAAAAAAATAACTTATCAATAATATAAAATGGATAAAGTAACCGAATAAACGATTAGAAAAACCCTAAAATACCAAACTGTGTTATATCGAATAATCAGGGCATAAAAATAGGTTTCAACACAAAATCAGAACTTAATTTTTAACTGTGATAAATTAGTTTAAATAAACTTGTTCGCTAGTTGAGAAGTAATCATTAATAAAACGAGATAATTTGCAGGTATTAATTAATAATATAAATATAATAATAAGAATTTTATAAGTTTCCGTTACGAATTAGTTAAACTTTTTAATGTTTAACAACTATCAATTTCAACTACATTACTTTCACTCATAATCAATCACAGTCCAATATTCATATAGGTAGATGGATGACCAGATAAATACCGCAGAAAAAAAGAGATTTCCAGTGGAGAAATTATTTTTACAACTATATTTAGTGAAAAATGACCTAGTCAATATACGGCCCAGAATTTTTATTTCATACTCGGTATGCAGAAGTAGTTTTCCACTAAGAGAAAAAAGAGCGGCATGCGGAACCGCATGACCATAGTCAACATCCTGACACATTTATAGCCTGTACATCCGCGCAATTGTCTCTGCACTTATACAATATTACACTCGAATCTTGACAAGCGTATATTCAAAGGATTGAAACTGTTGTTTGGGCAACATAGAGTTTTTTTTTTCATAAAAATCGTCCACAATTAAATGAAACTACGTGATGTATTATTTCTACTTTCTTTAAGTTCTTTACCACGACCTAGGTTTCGTTGTATTACAACATCTTCAGATGGGCTATTAGCAAAGATATATATGGCTATTAGCAATTAGCAAATTATATGTGGGCTATTAGCAAAGGCATATCTTTGCTAATAGCCCACCTGAAGATGTTGTAATACAACGAAATCTAGGTCTGAGCATTCCTATTGATTTTCCTGAGATATCTCAAGTTCTGCAATAGTTTTATTTACGCTTAAGGTATAAAATTGACGCAATTTAATTAAATATAAACAAACATACTATTAAACATTCGCTTCAATCCAATTCACAAATATATTACGATGATATAATAAGCAAAAAGGTCAGAGTTCAACGTTCTTTCCTCGAAACGAATAAGCGTGTCTTACGATATGTTTTACGCGAGGTTTCAACCTTTGTCTATAATATTAGTACTTAGATATTATGCCTCTCTCATTCAGTTCCATCGGCAATTTACTTATGCATGATCATGTTACCTACTATTAATTATTATATTATCAAAAAAGGCTTAATATGTATAAATAGGAAGTGTGATTAACTGAATTTATGAAAATACATATGAAAAGAGTAAAATAAACCAAGATAATAAGTAAACAAAATTAATTAGGGATTAATAACATGTTTAATCGATGATATATTCTATGTCGGTACTATAAATATACGTTATAAAAAAAACCTTATTTAAATTTATTATATTAACTGTTACTATATTATTAAATATACTTCATAAGAAAATGATTTTCTTTATCTTGTTACGTGACGGTAGGCCCGCGTAAGTTTTATTAGAGTATTTTGTAGGAATTTAAAAACTTGCTAATTGGAAGAAAGTTTCCTTGTTACATTTATTCTTTATATAGAATTAACTCTAATATTTATCGCTTTGAGTCATTATATTGTTGAATGAGACATCAAGGTATATTGCGATATATTTTCCGGCTATTTTTGAAGTGAAGCAAGTTTGAAGAGGCCTCAAATTAGCTATGTTTAGGATTTATTTAAGCTATGTTTATACTGTGCTTGTACTTTATACTCTTTATAATAGTCAAGATCGTACAGTTTTTATAAATAGAGCTAACGAATGTTATGAATTTTGAAAGCAAAAATTACCATGATATCTGTAAACTTATATTATATAAGGTAACAATTTATTTACAATTACTAAATAAGAAAATTCAATATACCTACGCCTGAACACAATACACCTGTTTGTTGATCTTTAAAAGAGTAAAGACTAATTATTTAAACTTTTGCGCGCTCATATATGGCCATAATGGATCTATATTTTCTTGGTCACCTATCTAGTATAAATACAATGATAAATAATATATAGATTTAGGAAATCTATATAGTATTTCGGTATAATGGTATAGAATTATACTAGCCTATAATTGTAAAAATACTATTTTGTTTTACTTGAACGTAATTTAAACTGTAAATCTTAACTTTAATAAATTAACATTTATAATTCCTTTATTTGAATTAATCGTAAAGTTAATTTAACGTTACGAAATTATTCCGATGATCACTTTAACACCACATGTAAAACTATGGTATCTTCTTTGACGAAAATAGGTTAATTTCAATGATTATTATGAGGGCAAAAATTGGTACGCAACAGACGTTTTTTAGTAAAGTGGCTTCGGGTCATGGTAGTTAAAAACGAAGGCACCCGATTTTAATCCGATCACTGATGCTAAACGATATCTCACTTGTTCAGTAGTAGAGTGGGTGATAGCAAGTTCTCTCGTTTGCATAGTTTACATGACGTAATGGGCAGTACATGGGTTATGGGTAGTTTTCTTGAATTAGTTATTACTTTTTTAACTTATATTTCTTGGACGGAAATAACGTTTAGTAAAGTATATTGTTTGCTTACGCGGTTTCCTGTATTTGAAAGCATCGACTGACTATAGAATTTCATGAGCATATTCGTTATACACACATATATACTTGAATTTATTTCTATTCAATTTTTAAAAAAATGAATAGTAATAATTATTTTGTTTGAAAGGATATACAAGCGAGGTGGTCTCTTACGGTGATAATCTGATGATGAAGTTCGGAAATGGAAACTCATTATCAGATAGTAGTTAATAAACCTTGATTCGAGATATTTACTACTGATAGTTGTTACGTTGCAATATAACTTCACCATCGACCGGTCAGGCTCTGATAATTAGTTCTAGAGATGAACGATGTAACTCCTTAACGGATGATGGTGAATCAACGGTGATTCAACCGTAAATCAAAATAACTTTGTCATCGACTAGGTAAGGGTCTGATGATGAATTGTGGAGATGAACAATGAAACTGCTTAAAGGAGAGTAGCAAATCAATCGTAATTATAGATATTTGCTACTGATAGTTGTTTCTTTGCAAAATAACTACACAATCAAATAGGTCAGGGTCTGATGATGAGTTCTGGAGATTAACAAGGAACTCCCTAACGGCTGATAGCAAATGAAACATGAATAAATATTTGTTGCTAATAGTTGTTACATTGCAAGATAGCTTCGCCCTCGACCAGGTCAGGGTCTATTGGTGAGTTCTGGAGATGAACAATTGAACTCCTTAACAGATAGTAGTAAATCAATCGTGAGTCAAGATATTTGCTACTGATAGTTGTTACTTCGCAAAATAACTTCACCACCGACCAAGTCAAGATCTGACGATGACTTCTGGGGATGAACAAAATAACTTCCTAACAGATGGTAATAAATCAATCGAGATTCAAAATATTAGCTGTGGGTAGTTATTACTTTGCAAAATAACTACACCATCGACCAGGTAAGGGTCTGATGACGAGTTTGGAGATAAATGATGTAATTCCTTATCGGATGGTTGCACTTTGCAAAATTACTACACCATCGACCAGGTTATGGTATGATGATGAGTTCTGGAGATGAACAATATAATTCCTTAATGTATGGGAGTAAATCACGCGTGATTCGAGTTATTTGTTATTGGTAGTTGTTACTGGTAAAATAACCACGTCATCGGCTGCATAATACCTGCCACAAATGTCAAAGAAGTTTTATTTCACCCGCGCCTATGGTTACTCGCACTCATTTAATTTTGTTTAGGGAAAAACCTTATAATTTTGTCGAAACTATCCGCCCGTCTACAATAGCCTCACAATCTCTGCGGTTTTAGACTTGTATGAGCAAATTTTTTGAAGTATTACTTTTTTAATATGAAATAGCAGTGAATATATTTTTTTAAATCATGAACCCATTTTCAATTATCTAATTTTGAAAAACCATAAAATATTCTTGATACAAAATTTTTATTATAACTTTCAATTGTAAGTATTTCGGATAACGTGTATAAACAGTTCTGTGTGAATTTCGATATGCACTTGTGTTTAATTTCGCTTTTTTTGAATTTGGTCTTTCTCGGATTACATTTAATTGGACTTGAATTGATATGTATTTGGAATGGATTTGATTTAGATAGGGTCCAAATTCATTCAGATTTAATTTAGATGCATATTTACTTTTATACGATTGGATTGCACTTGATTTTTATTGAATTCGATTAAGGTTAATTTGGTTTCTATGGCGATTCATTTTTATTTTCTTTGAATTATATCGTGTTAGCTTTTTTGTATTTGTTTGAGTGCGATGATTAGTTTTAATCAGAATTCAAATTAAGTGATGAAAAATTAGGATAGTTTCGATCCATCTTTCATTGTATTAGATGTGGGTTTTAATTTACAATTTCACTTAGTATTATACATTTTATTTTTCTATAAATATCTCCACTGTTTATCGTCAACTCCACTGTTTACCGTTTAGCTTTCTTATTTCGGACAACATATTCTGCTCGTGCTTTAATTTCGTAGAAAATCAATTAAGTTGTGACTAAATTTATTCTGTTAAAACTATTTCTACGTAATCTTTGTTTTTTTTTACATTTAAAAGTTAACTTAGAAAGGCAAACGCACGCAAATGTTAAATCTCAACTTTTACTTCTCACATTTTAAATTAGTTCCTTTCAACAAACATCATTTCAAAGAAATCTAAATTAATCATTTTGTATGTCTGCAGTACCTGCATTATTTAATTGGTATTAAATTTCAGTATATTTAATTCTTATTGCACTTACTTTTAGTCATCAATCAACGTCACTTTCATTGCATTCACCTGATTTTTTACCGAGTGACTTGATTTGTTTTTGAGATAATTAAGACCTTTTACGATATAAACTATGTTCAATTATATGCAAGCAATTGTATGCTAGAATAGATTGGCTCACAATGTTGCTATTGTACACACCAAGGACGCTGTTATCAGGGAAATGGCTTTGCAATTAAAATTATTAACGACTCATTAACGTATCGTTCGAGGTAATTATTAAATTTTAATGAAGGTTTCTTTTTTATTAACTTAATTGAGTTTGTAATTAACGTTGCAAATATATGTCTCTGTTACTAGTGTAATGAAAGACGTTGCAAAAAACTTAATGAAAAAAGTTTAAAGCTCTTGAGAAAATATTTCTTAATTTTTACTCTAATTCGATTTTCACGCGTTTTCGTTTAAGTTTTTTTGCTATTCTATTAATGCTAACAATTCTAAAATTACAAGTTATTTATTAGATAGTTCCAGTGGTAACAAGTACCCTGTTTCAAAATTCGTATATGATTTAAGAAGTTATTTAATTGGCAAACTATCATAAAGCCTTTACTTTATAATATTTTGCTCGTTCCTAAGCACCCAAAATATGAAGATATTGTTGGGGTCACGTTGTTTATTGGATTCACTACCACTCAAAGACAATTGACCACCCAGGAAAAAAATGTCATATAAGATTTGTTGTAAATTGTGCCTTGGGTCCCAAATTTCTTAACAGAGAATCAGCAAGTAATATTAAGCCATATATAGTGAGACACAAAAAATGAAACCTAATGTTTTTTTTTTGGAAATATAAAAAAATCCACCTGACCAAATACTTTTGGGTGATAGTGAAGTTATTAATGCCCGAGCGCGTCGTTCCCCACACGAAACTAATGGTAATAGTAAAACAACATTTAGCGTAACTTGTCAA
Organism: Druceiella hillmani; assembly: GCA_039881145.1. Lineage (NCBI taxonomy): Eukaryota > Metazoa > Arthropoda > Insecta > Lepidoptera > Hepialidae > Druceiella > Druceiella hillmani. The sequence goes on along the minus strand of JAYKKI010000025.1, from coordinate 18,895,755 downwards.
AATTGTCCTGATATTGGCATCTTGCCTAAAGCATACGCACACATGCGTTGCAGTGATAGTGGAGTTACAAAAAACCGAAGATGGATCCAGCAAACAAACTTATGGGTGCATATGTTTGTTTGCTGAATATTTGTTGGAAACAACCCTTATAACAGCAGAAGCAAAAAAGGCACATAAAATATTATACATCTCTTCCTTGAGTAATGTTGTAATATTCAACACTAGTATTCGTACACTATTCAGAATAATATTCACATACTTTTCAGAATAATATTTGTACCGTGTAGTATTCATACACTATTCAGAATAATATTTGTACCTTGTAGTATTCATACACCATTCAGAATAATATTTGTATCGTGTAGTATTTCTATACCATTCGAATAATATTTGTGCCGTGTAGTATCCATACACTATTCAGAATAATATTTGTATCCTGTAATATTCATACACTATTCAGAATAATATTTGTACCGTGTAACATCCATACACTATTCAGAATAATATTTGTACCGTGTAGTATCCATACACTATACCGAATAATATTTGTACCGCGTAGTATTCATACACTATTCAGAATAATATTTGTTCACTGCACTCTACAATATACTTGAAAAGAGAATGTGTAAAAGTGGATTTATTTAAAGATGTACGAGTATGTAATTGTCTTTCACAGCATAAGAAACCGGTATTCAAGTGAGAAGTTACGAATTTCATAGGAGATACGCAATGATCTTTTAATATACGAGTACAATGTCTTATTTTAGGTAATTAGTACTAAGAATACATATCGATTGTCAAGAAATACATATATAGCATGAAAGTACAATTTACAGTAGCGAATCATCAAAAATGTTTACATTTTCGAAACTCGAGGTTGTGCTGCTTAATTGGTCTGAATGTTATAAGACTTGCTATATAAATACTTCACTTGGAAATATAAACTAAAAATGATAGTTATGAAATACGTGACAACAAAATAAACTTCCTATTCAAAATCTAAATGAATTAATAAAACAATACGTTGAAAACTGTGAACTAGCTCATAAAAATGTTTCATTCGATTTTACATTTTTTTACCCTTTTTGCATTTTATGTCTGAAGAAGAATGAAACTATTACAATATAATAAGTGTATTTATTATGATAATAAATTTTTATGAAGATTTATGTACCCATTTCAAATTTTAATTGATACATTGAAATATATTTTTTTATGCGGAAAACATCATTTGGCGGAATTACGCTCTACGCACAACTTCTTACAGTCAACCGCAATGTTAACATTTTAAAATATGGTATACGAAAGACTATAAATTATTTTAATGGAGATATTGTAAACTTTACAAGTTATGAATACATTAAAAAAGGTATAAAAATTGAAATAAAATAATAGGATATAAAAAAAAGAAAATTATATACATATTCTGTCATAATACGATTAAGAAAATGAAATAATATGGGGCTATGGAGCGGTACCAGTTAAGTATTGCGAGATGTGACACTTTCCCGACGACTCTTAAACACATTCGAAAAAACAACTATATGGTTAATTCCGAAGCATTGTGACTTAAACCGAGAAAAAATTCCATTGTAATGGTCACATGTTTATGAAAAGGATAAACTGTCAGCAAACAAGTAATTGTAATACTTCTAAGAAAGGTTGAATATTTTTGAATGCACAAAATGTTGTAAATAAGCGTAAATATATGCAAATAGTATAGATCCTGCACTTGAATTCATTTTAATTCCACACGGTGTTCATAAATACGAAAAATTGTTATTTTTTATTTTTGTGTTTTATTATTTAATGATTTATTTAAAAGACCCGTTTTGGAAACTTTTTAAAGGTTATGGTCCATACTTAATAATTTGTCTATTTCATTTACTACATAAACCTAAAACATTTTTTGTAGCCTATTCAAAATATTTGCTTAAAAAATCTCTCATGGTTATTAAAAGATATCTCCAAACAAAAGAGGATTAAATTCTTTGCAGCAAAATCTTACCTTATTCGAGATACTATAATTTTCCTAACATAATAATTTTTATAATCAGCTGCTTAAGGTAAAGATACAACAAAACAAGATAAAGCAAATGTCATGTATTGTCGAGTACAGACGCCTGGCGTATTTGCCACAATCAGTTTCCAAAGTATCAAAAATGATACGCTGTTATTAAAGTCACGAAAGTAAAAATAACACATAGATGGCAACCATATTTTTTTAAATATTTGTACTTTTACCAAAAAAAACAACACCGCAGAGACAAATAAACAACGATCGTCCGTACACTAATGAAATTGTAGTATATAGTAACAAAACCTTATAATTTTTGTCAGATTTCTATAAAAATTCTATAGTCCAATACATCATCAGAGACACCAAATACTTCAATCTGTTAAAAATATTGCCTTCATTAAAAATTAGCCCACCTGCAAGAATACTGTAGATCTTTCTTCAAAAAATCCTGAAACAATCCCTGAAGTACCATTGAAAATTGGGAAACTATCTATTTAGATTTATCATAATCATGTGATATGTGTAAATTTGTTTTCTTACATGTTTCATTGCTTTGTTATAGAACCAACCAATGGAATTGTAGGTAACAGAAATTGTTTTCTCAAATTGCATATTCTTTCCAATTACTTTGTAATATATGTTACTTTTTTATAGATAAACGTAGAAAAATAACTAAAAAAAACTTCGACAAAAGAGAAAGGTCCCAAGAAGGTAAGTTTTGAATTTATAGAACATTGGTAACATTAGTAATATTGCAGTTTACAATTAAGCTTTTTTATAGTATGCATTGCAGAAAACAGATGTTATGGGATAAGCAAGAACTAATTTTGGGGTCGTAGCAGAGAATTAACATAGATGGCGCACCAAAATCTATGAAATACAAATGCAAAATTAAACGAAGGAAGAGAGGAACGTATTTTAAATATAAATTGTTGTTGGAAAAACTGAAATATTATGAAAAAAACATAGAATAAAAAGTGTTTTTTGTTGTTTCTAATTGCACTCATACGGATAAGAAATTTGCAGGCTAACGGATTAAGATAACCAAAAATTCTTGTCATTAATACAATTTTCTATATTTTGGTAGCGTTTTTTCGTCAGACGGAATTTGATTTGTAATTTAAACTTATAAAAAGGCAATTAAACAAGACTAAAACTGGCATTTGATTACACGTTTTAACACACATCTCTACAAACAATTTTCCTTCCTTACAAAGTCTGAAGTTAGGAACAGAAAGTTTTTACATCTATGGTTGAAATTATCTTTTTTTCTTAAATAGAATATTTTTTTATGAACATACATTAAAATTTTCTCCATTTATATACTGGGAAGCTACTGTTATTGTACACATTTTAGTACAAAGATTTAAATTTGCTTTTTTACTGTCATAACATATATTCTATTTATTTTTAAACAGATTTGGGAAAAACCTCCTACGTCCGAAAAAGAATAAGGGATGCTGATAACTGATAGAAACCTGCAACATATACTGATCTGTATGTATCTGTACTTACATTAATGAGCAGGCTATATAGATTACCTTCATGAATAAAACCAAATGTTAAAACTAATTTAACCATGATACACAAACCTAATAAAATTTCAGTCAATTCACAAGCAATATTACACAAAACTGCCAATGCCACTATCACTGCTTTTCCATTTTGAATACTTACTGGAAATACACGTAAAAGACATTGGAATATTTGCTTCCACACACCGAAATACCTTTCCACAGTTTTCCTGGCAACTATGTGCGCTTTATTATATGCTTCTTCGGCTATATTACTCTGCCTAAGAATTAGCTTAAATAAATATTGCAGAAGAGGGTATCCAGAAACACTAATCGATCGTCCTCTAAAATGTCCATCCTCAAAATATTCGTTAACATGATATTACTAAAAATTCTGCTAACATGGTTACTTTTTCTCCATCTGGCTACTACATCCTTGATTTTTAAACCAACCTTACAATAGCCTGAAATCAAAAAAAGAATGATTTAAATTAACGTTACAAAAAAGAGTTCTGGCTAACTGACTCTTAGAGCGATAACTGCTGAATTTCTAATTAATATGCTAGGATATTTAGAAATTATTTATTAAAGGGTAAAGAGTGAAAAACTATCTTTTGAAAATAGTTCTAGTATTTTTTTCACAGATACATAACCCGTAAAAGTTTTTAATTAGTCCAAAATAAAAGCAGACAAACAATATGAATAAATTTTACCTGAATATTTAATGAATAATTGCCTCTCTCTTCATGTTATACTGTACCTGATTGCCTCCCGTCTTTTTAATTTTTACATGGGTACTATCAATGGCCCCTGTTGTCGCTCTAAATGTTTTAATCGGCTTAAATTTACTTACTGTAGTGTCTTGCTCTTCAATAAAGACACGCATTTTAATAAATGAATGAGTTTTTAGCAATAATAATAATATGCACCAGAGTTGCTCGAACTCCGGTCTATATTCAGTTTACTATCAGCTAGCTTAGACAATAAAGGTCACCATCATCATCTTATATCTAAAAAATTATATGTAACTATTTAAATAAAATAGATAGGTGATTGTTTAAAAAAAATAGAAGATAATACAACAAACTTACTTCACGGTGTCCCCAACATCTTATGGTAATCAATAATTGCAGTTCGGGAGAAGTACCAGCATCTCTTGTTTCTTTCATAAGATTACTCTCAACTAAATTTATAATCTCCCGAATGGACTCTTTGTCACATCTATACTTAAGTTCAAAATCCAAATTGCGAAAGTTTGAAGGGTTTCGATGTTGGAAGTAAACTTTTGTTCATCGCTCTTGCTCTATAGTATCCCTATTTTAAACAACTTGTAAAATAGCATTTATGGCTATAAATTCTTCCATTTCTAAAAATTTTCTTTTTTCAATAATTTTAATGTTGGTATGTTGTAAAATCGAATGTCTAGATGTAACATATGTAAATCAAAGTCAGGTTAAAATTGGTTCAATATGACTTGGAAGTAAGTCGGAGCTCTCGTTAAATTTAAAACACCACATAATCTAGGTTTTAGCATTATTGGACGTTTATGAGTATTGATTTTTAACCAACATCTTTTAAACTTCCCTTAAGCCTATTTTTAATTGCGTAATGGTATGTAAAATTACGTGATAACTTAATTATTTAACAAGAAATAACATAAAATTAAGGCCAATACAAAGTATAAACGAAAATACAGTTTTATTGAAAAATTTGATTATGCGATTTTTTTTATGAAATAACTCATGTGTGGCCTTAATAATTATTCATTACAAGATTTAATATTAATTTTCCATAATTAAATTAAAAAAAAAGGGTAAAATTCATTTCAGCTAAAATATACTTTTGCGGTCGTTTAACATTTTGTGATCTATTCCATTCACGTCTTCTATGACAACTCTCTTTGCTTTCAAAAGATGTTAGGAATTAGAGAGTTAGCAAATAATCGTACCAGAGTTAAACTCCGAAAAAAAACCAATTTGACTAACAAAATATTGCATACGTGTGTTTATGACGCACGTATGCATGCAAATATTTTGTTACGTAGGTTTAAACTTAGGTTTAAACTCATTTAGTTGATTTTCTTCAAATCAATATTCTTTAGACATTTTCATCACTAATTCTGGGTTATTTTACCGAACTACTGCTCACTAATACGGCTTAGTATCGTTACCTATTTCGCAGTTTATATTTGAATCGATTTATAAATATTTTTTATAAGTTTGTAAACTGTAAATAATAAAAATTTCCTGTAAGACTTTAATAACTGATTCTAGCGATATAAAGATTTCTTTGCCAAATATTTGAAACCGAATGTGGGGAAATACATTTAGTTTGAAAACCAAAATGTCAGCTGCAATAATTCCTGTAGTAAGAATATAATAAAAGTATTTCATTAGGCAACCAATACTGATAAGTATCGGTTACAGAAGATAATGAAATGGTGTCTTTAAAAGTTTGTGACTTGTTATTTAATCCATAATGATTATCTGTTTCTTGTGTGTTTGTTTGTGCACGCATCGCGTACAAACTACTAATTCATTTCATTTAAACTTTCTGAAAAAATATAGGGATCAACCTGAATTTTCTAAAATTCATTTGTATTATATTGGTACAATGACAGAAAAGAATTACCTAACTATTCTATGCGCAGTAAATATACAAATGTGTATTTTACATCAGTAGATGACGTTATATGTATTTCAAATGGCATAATGAAGTTTCCCACTCGGACAACCATTAGCGAAATGAAAATGACCAGGGGTCAAGAAGGGAAATGTAATTATAAAAATCAGCCAAGTGCAAGTCGGACTCGCGCATGAATGGTTCCGTAGCACCATACAATATTAAACTTATAATTGTGTATTTCCCAAAAAGACACTATGAAAAAAAAGTTATTGCTGCGGTCGATACTGAAAGTATCCCATATCTCATTAACTATATAACATATCTTATTCTGACCATTTTCCGTTGAAATTTTATTTCAAGTTCTAATATTTTTAATGTTTTCAAAATTTTACACACGTTAGTTAAAAATTTAAAGGGGGGCACACTTTTTAAGATTTTAGAAACGCATATCTTACCAAGTATTCACTTAAATCAAAATGTTATTTTGGAACCTCCATATAATTTTTAAGAGCTATCTATTGATATTCCACACCCTTGTACTGGAATTTTTTTCCATCCCTCAGTTACGTGTATGGAGTGCTACCCCTAATATTATTTTTTTGATAATTTCATTGTATAACGATTTATAGAAAACACCTACCATCAAAATTTCATCTATATAATACCAATAGTCTCTGAGTAAAATTGTTGTGACATACGGACAGACAGACGAATGGGACGAAATTATGAAAGTCTCAAACTACATCAATACATTTTCATTGATCTTTGCGTTGCGTAGTATTATGTAATTCCTCAACTCAAAATAAAAAATCGTATTTCAAAATATTCTTAATTTATTTTCCAGGGGACGTACATTTTTCCACTCAAAAATTACAATAGGGAAGACCGTCAAAATGGCTGCTTTTATACCATATTTATACACACACACACATATATATATATATATTATACACGTATCATTTCAAAGTGTATGTAATTTTGAATAATATAAATCTCGTCGCTCTTAGGGAATTTCATGTTTTATTTAATTATATTCATAAGCTATTTATGTCAAGTAATCATTGAGCAAAGAAACTTACGCGAATGTGTCTTATATTACTTTCTTAAAAGAATAACAGAAATCAAGTACACTTTCATAATCAAATGTTTGCCTAAAAAAATTACATAACATCCATACAATGACAAGGACCAATGTATTTCAATATCGAATGAGGATTTATTGAGACATTAGTAAATAAAGCCATACTTTTCAGTATAGTATTTCACAACTATTGAATGCGAATGTTATATGCCAGCAATTAGAATAAGCTCAAATTGAGCTTGGTTCCACCTAAAATAACTAGAAAAACTAGTTACCCATTAAAACTTGTTGCATCCAAGTTCCAATTGTCGACCGTAGTGAGGGTCATTAAGTATATATATATATATATATATATATATATATATATATATATATATATATATATGTATATATACATATATACATATATATATATATATATGTATATATATATATATATTTATATATATATATACATAATTATTCGGTTGGCTAAAAAGTAATGAGAGTTTTTTTTCGGAAATTATCTATAATATATGGGAATAAGGGAACATTCTAAAAGTTTCCATGATCGAAGATATATAAAGGGCGCTCGCACTGATTCAGTATTAACTAAGACACTGCACTGTTAAAACGCACAAAATGTGGCACAACACTATCTAAGAAACCCAATCTGGTCACTCTACTGCCAAAACTACGCGTAATATATGCCAAAGTGTAGCTCCGGAAGCAATATCTGGAGCTACTGCAAAATGACGATTCCAGTGGTTTCGCAGCGGCGATTATTTCCTGAGCGAACACCGCTCTGGTCGACCAGTGGAATTGGATAACGGCAGGTTAAAATTATTAACTGAAGAATATGACTGATTAGCGACACTCTGGCTAGCAACTGAAAGGGAGCTCCAATGGAAATATAGAGAATAATTTACACCACTTGAAAAAAGGCTTGAATACGGTACATGGGTTCCACATGAACTTAACCAGGAAAAGTCGTAGCCTTAGCTCGGCTTTCGGATAGCCAAACAGATCGACCTTAAAGTTTTAGATTTTGGTTGGACTCAGATCCCCACCCACAATATTTCCCCAACCTTGCAACCACTGATTATTGTTTGTTTAGATCACTCATCAACGCCTTACGCCAAAAAAACTTGAATGATAAAGACCACCTACAATAGTTCAGACGCCAATCGTATCATTCTAAGCCACTTGGAATTTTATGCAGATGCTATCCACTTCCTGCCAGTGAGTTGGAGACATGTAGTATAAAATAAGGATGATTGTTATACCAAAGATTTAGAATTATTTTTGAATTGAAAATGTAGTAAAAAATTATAATATTAATGACCGCCTATTACTTATTAGTGAACCCTATATTGTTCATATGTACAACAGACTTATTCCCTTTAATCCCTAATTTAAAGTGAAATATTTTTATTTCCATTTGTAAAATATTATCATGAAAACAAAAGTTTAGAATTTAATTTCTTTTAATCACCCTAGGTGGCTTAACATGCTTTAAGTTTGTAACTCTAACCACGCGAGTGAAGTCACAAGTATAAATAAATATGAAAATAAAATAATATATAGCTAATATTTTCCCCTTAACTTTTTTTTCTTTTTTTGAACAAAGTGCCTTATACTCTTTAAACATAAATTTGAACAAAGTGCCTTATACTCTTTAAACATAAATTTGAACAAAGTGCCTTATACTCTTTAAACATAAATTTGAACAAAGTGCCTTATACTCTTTAAACATAAATTTGAACAAAATGCCTTATACTCTTTAAACATATTTAGTCTTTAAACATAAATTTATCCTGCTTTCTTTGACCTATTTATTCTTTTTTTTTATTAAGGCAATATTTGACTTGGAAATTATAATTAGCTATAAATTTATTATACGTTGTTTTTATGCTTTTTTGAAAAACTTCCTTTATATGTTATCCTTGTTTCAAAATGTTTACTTCATTGTTCTCTGCAACTAGTTATTTCCTTATAGTCATAAAACACTTTTCAAGTACTTTTTCTAAGACGCTCTCAATACAAATAGTGACTATAATAAGGTCGCATTAAACTAAATTAATTTTTTAATAAACTAAATATTTGTCATGCCGTTTTCTGTGTCACATTTTTTATCTACTTAACCACTAAATTACTAAGCTATTGTCACGCAACCAATGCCTACTAAAAACTTTAACGCGATGCGAATAAAATAACTATTATCCTGTCAATGTAATCTTCTCTTACGTTAGAAGCTTCATTCAATGCCATTTCCGCAGTAAAAACCGCTTTGAGAAAACATCGCATTTCCTTATTTCGTTAAAACATATCGTTAAAACGACTTTGACGTTGTCAAGTTTCAGTAGTCATTACTACGTCAGTGAATACATCCCTGCTAATGTGGCCATATAAAATTGTACCGTAGTGCGACGATTACAATAAAAATATTAGTAACACAACTTTTACGACGAGGACAACAGTTAGTTTAACACGGACACATAAGGAAAAACATTAAATGTCTCTTTAAAATAGGGTTTAAGGCACCAACAGACGATATGAAGCGTTTTATAAAATGAAAAGTTGGTGTTTCACTCAATTATTTATTAAGCATCGTTAGGATAAATAAAATCATTTCCGCTGTCCGATTAAATTTGAACACGTAAGAAAATGATATCAATTGAATGATATAATGAATAAAAGGAAAAAATTAAATTTTAAAGCTAGATAAACATCCGGTGTTTCCCGGTATTTTCAGACCACTCCACTCCCCTCTAATACCCTCTAGATACTAGGATAAGAAGATGGGGTAAGGATTGCCACTTCGTTAGAAAAATTAGGAAAATTTAAGTTAAAATAATATAAATGGTGTGTATATATACGTATAGATGTATATCATTTCCAATACATAATTCCAATGCAGGCAGTCAGTTATACGGATACTATACAACCATTAATCGTTTGAAAGCATCGACAGTACATTTTTTTTTACAAATCCGTTTTATTGTAAATATAATTATTAATATTATTAATTATATTACTGATAATAAAATAGTGAATTTTGAATTGAAGACTGATTTCAATAATTTTAAATATTTATTGTTTGATTACCAATATTACATGTTTATATTTCAATTTAATGTTTTATATATATATATATATATATATATGTATATATATATATATATATATATATAAATAAATATATATATTTATATTTAATATGTCAAATAGGATTCATTTCTGAAATGTTTTCATGAGATCTATAAATATAAGCAGTCAATTATATGGATGCTATACTACCATAAGTCCTTTGAAAGCATTAATATTAAATTTAATTTTTTTTAAATATATATTATTATTACGTCTATTACTGATAATTATTATAATGCTTTTCGAATAAAGAATTGATTTCAATTAATTAAAATATTTTTTGTTTATTTACCAATATTACATGTTTTATAATTTAATTTAATGTATTATACAATTTATGAATATTTAATGAATTATACAAATATTTACATAAGATATAGATATATGTACGTAGAATATTATTTTGATGTAGGAATGGTAGGATAATTATTTATAATGATTAATCAAATACTTCAAAGACTCACTCATTGTATCTCACTATGACTTGTATCTGTTTTTGCCCCATAGGTGATAAATAAATAAGAAAATTTTAAAAAATATATATATATATGTGTATATATATATATATTTATATATATATATGTACATATGTATATAGAGTGTTACATGTAAAGATATACATAGAATTTCGCAATGCATAATTTGAGGGGATACCGGTAAAAACGGGTCTGACGTTACAGAAATGGAATATAATGTTTAAAATGCTGGTATTTTTTAGATTAAAAAAAATACATTTTTTCAGTGATTAAAAGTCAGGAAACAAAAAATAAAATAGTTTTTATGCATAATATAATACAAAAAGCTGCTATAGTCAAAGTGCGTTACATGCAACAATTTCACAACAAACTCATGTAAAACAATGCAAGAATTGGTAATAAGAAATAAAAATAACAATGAAAATCAAATTACAAAAATTTTTTAGAAATAATTACAAAACATAATCATAGCGATTGTTTTTTTTTATTTACTTATAGCATTTGCCTAAATTAGTCCGATGGTCATTTTTGACTTGTAGCCATTGCCTAAATTCATTAAAAATAAACTCTTATGTCACATTGACATTTGTTCTGTTATTGTCAAAAACAAAGTCTTTTTCGTTCTTTTAGAATTTTTCTACGAGCATTTTTTCGACGAAACTTTGCGGGGTATATAATTTTCATGACTTTCCTTATCAATCAAAAAAATAATGGTCAACTTTAACAATATAGTTATAATCGACTTCAATGTCTATGTTACGAGTATCATGAAACCCCACCTCGCACTGCGGTTTATAATAATTTATTAAAGCTTAAGCCGAATGCCGAATACTCAGTGAAGGACCCTGACCGATTAGTTTAATATTTGCTTATATTTAGCATATACATATATACATGTCAAAATACTTTGCATTCAGTTACCATAAACCTTTACTTAGACAAAGACGATACATCAATCTTAAACGCAAGAAAAGCCTTCGGTACTAACCGTGTAACAAGGGTTAATGCAATTTTTATAATAATTAATAAGGATAAATACTTGTTATAGATAAAGAGCCTACCAGAACACGAAGGGCTTAAAATACTTCAAAACAAACGATCATAAAAATGCAATCGTCCCTTCTTTGGTTCTAATGAAAGGTAACCTAAAAACCCTGAATGCAGGTCTTTGTATCATGACAATAAAGAGATTGTGGCTGTAATAAATAAAAACGATTACAAAAGCAGATCACTTGATCTGCTTACATCATATTGATGATTTATTGTAGAATATACTTTATAGTTTTATTATAGTGAATGACACCATTGGTGCTAAACCTGATACTTTGTACATCACGTACAAATACGTGGAAATCCATTTTCTTGATGGGTAGTAAATTGAATGCAGTTTCCTCAACAGATAGTAAAGTTTGCAGTAAAATATTTATCCGCGCGTCGAAGCAATGTTTATTAAATTAAAAACGTTTACGGAACTGGCTATATGTTTCCAAAACTATCATCCGGTAAATAAAAAAGAAATAGATTACGTCCTAATGACGCAAATAAATTGAATACTCATTTCCGCATAATAATATACCGTTACTGTACCTACCGTTCTCGTACTTTGATTATTAGATTAAATAAATGTTTTGAATGTTATACAATGTTAAAAATAATAATAAAATAAATAAATTATATATGTGTTATTTAAATGCGTTTAGCATTACATAGTAAAATTCAAATAAAAAAAAAACTCGGTTTTAAAAGAAATTTTAGGTATTCTGTACTCGGTTGAAAGCTAATATGGAATAAATTTAGAATAATTGTCGAATATTCTTTGCAATTGTAGATAAATATGTTTATAAAGCTATTCTTAAATCATTTACCATAATTAACTTTAGGGTATTGAAATTTTCAAAAGTAAAAAAAAATATTAGAGCTAGAAATTTAGTATAATAGCTAGAAATTTAGATAATAATAACACATATACCTAATGTTACGTTTCTTTTAATTTTTACATATTCATAATCTTTCAAACAAAAAAAAATCGATTTTAAAGAAGTTTTAAGTATTCTGTAATTTAGCATCATTGTCGAATATTCTTTGTGATTGTAGATTAACATTTTTATAACGCTATTCTTAAATAATTTACCATAATTAACTTTATGATCTTAAAATTTTCAAAAGTGAAAAAAAATAATTAAAGCTTCAAATTTAGTAAAAATTGCTTTCGAAAGCTAATATGGGATAAATTTAGAATAACTGTCGAATATTCTTTGCAATTGTATTGTATAAATATGTTCATAAGGCTATTCTTAAATAATTTACCATAATTAACTTTAGGGTCTTAAAATTTTCAAAAGTTAAAAAAATAATTAAAGCTTGAAATTTAGTATAAAATTTTAAACTTTGAAATTTAGCATTTGATCAATATATTACACTGATACTTTTCAATAATTTAAATTCTATACTTTTCAGTTACTTACACCCTTCAACAAAATGGTCAAATTATGTAAAATAAATTATAAAAGTGATAATTTACATTATATAAAATACATTTAGTTTCAGTAAATGTATCTATACCTATGTGTAGCTAACATAAATGACAATATGTAATGGGACAAAAGAAATGCGAACATGATTTATAGTTTCTAAAAAATAAACTTTAAAAACAGAAAAAGAGATTAAGTTAAATATTCAATCGTGCCAAATTAAAATTCAAGTATATATATATATATATATATATATATATATATATATATATATATATATATATGTATACACGTCGCCGCGAATGAAAGGAAAGAGAAAATATTCTGTACCATTTTCACTCATCCGAACAAAATTGGAAAAGCCCAATTCGATAACATGCAGATGTTTTTTCATTCCGTCATCCACAGTGATTCCACTTATTCCTTTGTGACGTTGGAGGCATCGGAATATACGCGACTCTGTCACTGTAAATATGCATGTCGGAAAAAGCACACAAAAAATTTGCCACATGAGAAAATACACTTGACGATATGATATGGTATTTATCCGCATCATATCCTTCTTTGTTTATTATGCTATATAGTACAACTCGTCAGCTTTATATGGAAGTCTTTCATTTGTTATACGGTTGCGCTATTGTCTGTTTGTGTTTTAAATAAGACACTTTATCTGAGACACTATAGTTTATTATTTGTGCAAGTGATGTAAGTGTATATGTGTTTTTATAATATACAGTAATTTAATGCAATACTGCTAAATTTGTTGTGTTCCTAAGTCAATTTCATTCTCATACGGCAGATTTTGTCTTTCAGAACTAGAAAACGATACGTCTGATAGGATTTTGGAGATTGTGCGGTATGTTACTTTTATTTTATTTTGTTTTTGCTTAAGAAAATAAAACAATAAAGCTTATTGACTTGAGAAATATAAATAATCTTTACCGAATTCGATTTTGTCATCCTAAAACATCAATTAAAAAATATCGAACATAAGAATATTTTTCGAAAAATCATGCGGCCTACCAATGCTGTGCTGTTTATATAATTATAATTTCACTCGTATTTAATTAATTTTTTTTAATTTCTTTAAAATGAACTAAAATATGTTGGAGAAAAAAACACAACTGAAAACCGATACCCATTTTCTCTTTTACATCGGTACGGAACACTAAGCCGATTTGTCTAGTTCGCATGGACAAAATTTTTGTAATCATTATATGGAGTACGTGTGATTGAAATTTTGTAATAAATAGTCCTGTAAGGATAAAATATTAATAAATAACGAGAAAAAAACCACTATATTCTCCTCAAACGTGATATATCAATTAAATGCCAAGCCATTTTTTTCGGTTAATGAAGGTTTTTTAAGTTGTGATAAATCATTTCTTATTTTGTAGAAGTAACGACTATTTACAAATATTTGTTTACACTGTCATTATAATATACGTCAAATTTTAGAATTTTTACCGATGTATATTTTTTTAGTCTTCTTAGTAAATACCATAGTAGTTTTAATTTGTTTTTTATTACAAATATAAACAAATGTATAAGTTAGTAAAAAAATATAAAGATTTTTTTCAACTGTATTAAATTTATTCCGATTCGGATTTTATTTGATTTTAAATTTTTTGACCTTTTAATTTACCTGAAATTTATTCAATATTATATTTATTTGCTTGTATCGATTACACGTCTCAACAGCTCAGCAGAACTTTACGAAATTTTGCATACCTATGGCCCTATGTCATAGAAATGAACAAGAGATATTTCTAGTTTTGAATAATACTTAATCTAAATTTTAAAAATTACTCCTTTCGGTATAAGAGCTCGAAACATAAATATGTTTATGCATTTATATAGAAAGAGGGTAATATCGCCCTAACCTTACAAGTAATCTTATCGATTTTAAACATATTTTTCAGTAAGACAGTAAAATATTTTCCAGCAAAGCAGCATATCAAAGTACACCTACCCACGTAACAAAATAATAGAAATGCTGTTGTACAACACATTTTGATTTTTTAAGCGATTTCAATAAATTGCAAGCAAATATAAAACATAGTTTTTTCGAATGTGTGCTGTGTGCAAAAATGTTCCTTTTTGTATTTTTTTTTATTTTGTTTAACAATAAGACTTTTTTAAGTAATTAGTAATTTAATAAGACTTTAACTATTATATAACTTGATCCCCGAGGAAGAATTACACTACATTATCGAGGAACTGATTTGTTGAGTAGACACTTATAGAAATCAACAAGTGTCTCGAGGAAATACATTCGCTGCATTTTATTTAATTATCTTTAATTTTTTCGTATTTTAAAATGTGTCGTGAAAAATACCGGCATCTGTTAGCTATAAGTTTAATTGAATAGTAAATTAAACTTAATCAATATCTTTAAATTAAACTTAATCTAATTATCCGTAATCTAATAACTAACCCTTTCCCCTACTCCAAGGATCGATTAATTAAAAGTGTTGATTGTGTAAAGATTTATTTATCATAGGGCTTTTTATACGTTTGTATATATTGAATGTATGGGTTTGAATCATTTTATTGTAATAGTTTATACAAATAAATTATTAAATATATTTTTAAATACACTTTTATAATAATACTATTAAAATGAAATATGCAAAGCGATCTTATGTTTTAGAAAAGTGTAACTTTAAAAGATAAGAAAATTTTCCAAAATCTGCCGTGCAATAATTTAAAATATGTCATATATTATTTATACATTACACTAATTAGTATTTTTTTCATAATATATTATAGTTGTTTAACTATTTCTTATGAAAATTGACCTGAGTTTTTTATATCTCTCAATGGCAAAATGAACTGTCCAATTTAAGACGATACACATTTGTAATAACTAAAAGCAGAATTAACAAGATCAATTCTCACTTTAGAATCCTCGTGCTATGTTTTTATTTACTTTACATTAAAATTGAGAAGACTCCTAATTCTATAATATCTTTCATTATCTTGCAATGCAACTCTGATCAATCATACTGATTATTAATGTCAACGCAGCCGTGAAAAATAGATAAATTACTAAACCAATTTCTTTATTCTGATGTGAATAAAAAACAAATAAATGTTACGCAATAATTAATTTCTCCAAATTATTACGCTGATATTTTTAAAAAGTCGAAAGTTTACATTTTTCCGCCATTTAGACCCTTAAATGAAATTTGTGAATTAAAAGCAAAAATTGGGAAAAACTAAATTTTAAGAAACATTTATTTTCGATAAACATACCCATACCTATATCATGTGTAGCTAACAAAAATAAAGGCGAAGTGGAATGTGAAAAAAACGAACAAAGTGTGTCCTTATATTCGACTACTCTAAACGTTTTTACAGTTTATAAAATACAAAGTTTAAAAAACGCAAAAAACGGATTAAGTTAAATATTTAATCGCGCCAAATTAAAATTAGAAGATATTTGCGCGTAGCCACGACAAGAAAACATTTTCTCTCATTCGAGCAAGATTGGAAAAGCCAAATTCGATAGCAAGGAGGTGTTTTTCCTTCCGTCATCAACAACAACTCTGCGTATTCCTTCGTAACGTTGGAGATATCGGAATATACGCGACTCTGTCACTGTAAATATGCCTGTCAGTAAAAACCCATAAATTTACCACACGAGAAAATACACTTAACAATATGATATGGTATTTATCCGCATCAGTTTCCTCTTTTATTTATGGTACAACTTATCAGTTTTATGTAAAAATCTTTCGTTTCCTATAAGGTTGCGTTATACTTATACCATGTGTAGCTAACAAAGATGATGTTAGAAAAAAAATATTGTAAAATTAATACCAATCTTTTAGAAATCTTAGAGAAGAGGGGAAATGAACAGACCGAAGACTAAAGCATTATGATAAATATGCATTACTAATTCAATTCTAACAAACGTATGCATTAAATATTCTTTGCGAAATCTATAAAAAATACCTTTCGCATAACTTGTTGTGAAAAATGACATCGAACGTGTTTCCTAAACGCAATCCAAGGCCAAGAGCACAGTTAACTTTTTTTGTTACGTGTATTTATAATATAGCAACCTAAATCCATCTGTCAATCGACATGAAAGATTGTCGGTTGATTAGCAAGTTTATATGTAGCTGGCCTTACGGTATTGCTGACTAATAGCAGTTTGATTACGACATTTGAAAGGTGGCTTGGGAATCTTTTTTTTCTCAATAGCTCTATTTTTAGTAACAGAATCTAAATATAACTTTATGAAAGTCGTGTTTCGTATACAAAAATATGAAAGAAAAAACATTTCATGTTACGTCTATGATTATTAGACACAATTACATCGCATACGGATGAGTAGTACCCCGTAAAGCAAAAGGTCATTCGATTGAAAGTATATTTTCAAATTACGTTGGCCTTCTTTCTTAAAACACTGCTAAACTGTTAATAGTCCCGTTCATTTTCGTGAAAGGTATATTTTAAAGCGCTTTTTATATTTTATATAATTTTTATAAAGCATTATTCTCACTCTTTCTAATTTTTTTAGTACAATAAAGCAATGAAGTTTAAAAGAGAGTAGCAAAATTTCATATAGTGATGGGTCAAGCTCCAATCCAAGATAGATTTCATTTAAAGCGCTCTTCATATTTTATATAATTTGTAAAAAGCATTATTCTTTCTCGTTCTGATTTTTTAAATACAATAAAGCAATGAATTTTAAAAGTGGGTAGCAAAAGTTGAAATAGAGATGGGTCCAGCTACGGTTCTAGAAAGATTTAATTTAAAATGCTCTCATATTTTATATAATTTACATGAAGCATTATTCTCACTCGTTCTGATTTTTTTAGTAATATAAAGCAATGAATTTTAAAAGAGAGTAGCAAAATTTATGTAGTGATGGGCAAGCTCCAATCCGAGGAAGATTTAATTTAAATCGCTCTTCATATTTTATGTAAATTATATAAAACATTATTCTCACTCGTTTTATTTTTTTTATTAAAATAAAGCAATTAATTTTAAAATAGAATAGCAAAAGTAATGAAAGCATATAGTAATGAATCAATCTCCAATCCAAGAAAGATTTAATTTAAAGCGCTCTTCATATTTTATATAATTTATATAAAACATTATTCTCACTCGTTCTGATTTTTAGTACAAAAAGCAATGAATTTTAAAAGAGTATTGCAAAAGTTCATATAGTGTTTAGACCAGCTATTATAAAAGTAAAGACTGTAGTACTCTTGAATACACAAAATTAAGAAATCAGCTCATCAAAAGTTTAATTTATCTTCAAGCAGTCAAATTAGAAAGCTTATATTTATTTTTAGGAAAAGTCAGGTTGTTTTTAACAATAGTTTTACACGCTATTTCTGTAAAATTCTTTGAATCAGCAAGATGGAACAAAGTTTAGATTGTATGTCGTTGAATACTCCATACACATGTGTAACATATTAAGCCTTCAAACTGGCATGCCCGATAACGATATCGAAAAAAGCCACACAAAACTCGAAAAAAATGAAAATGTCAATGTCAGATAACAGTTTGTTTTCGTTTAATATAAGCAATGGCTACACATTTAAAAAAAATAATCGATATTTTCTTATGTCAATAATTCTTATGTCTTTTATTCTTATGTCAATAATTCTTGACATATTAAAAATATGATTTACGCACATTAATGAAGATGGCTTTTTTCGTTTTGTACTATGGTTATAAATTGTATTTTATTTTTTGCTTTTGCCTAATTGTTAATGGCTGAATAGTTCGTTTTCTTTTATTTTCTCAAACTACCAGTTTTTTCATAATTTTTTTGTTATTTCTTTACCGTCATTTTCTCTGGTTCTTTTTAAAACATAATTTTAATCGAATGAGATTTATACTCGCGCTCATTCAAATAATTTTTCAAAAATTATAATTGCGAAAATACTATTTGCAGCTAATTTCAAATACACCAATATCTTTTAAGTCTCTTATTTTAGTTACATCTATATAAATTTATGTATCGGATTCAATAAAATAAATACTCAAATTCTTTTCATCTCCCACTTTCTTTGCTTTTCTACCAATGCTTACTTATAATTATGTTTTAAAGTAACGTAATAATCCATAACTTATATTAATTTTTAGTTAAATACTTACGCAAGTACCTACCTATAATAGCGTGAACTAAGACTAACAAGTGTTTCTTCAGGAATATGGACAGTATATAATTAGGGACACTATTTCAGATAGAATATAAAATAAAATTTGTCATTAGTTTTTTATCTCCGTTTCTCACCGTTTCTCTCACGATCTTTTCAGTTACATTTACATAATTTATTACGTAATGAAAATGCATTCACTCAATTTACTGGTGATATATATTTTTTGGGTGTTATGCGTTTAATAAAAACAGATTTTTCTTCTCATCAAACCTTGAAAACCAAGTGTTATAAAAACCTGGAAACCGTTAAAATAGAAAAACACCGAGATTCCTAAAATGGTGCCTAAACATATTATATGTTTTTCTCGCATTATATGTTTTTCTCGCATTATATCTTCCTAAAAATATTATATGTTTTTCTCGCATTATATGTTTTTCTCGCATTATATCTTCGGTCAGAATTCTTTATCAAATATTGGTATGTTGTATCGCATTAGAACGTATCCTTATAATGCCACCTAAGAATTTCTTAACAAATCTCCATTACAATTATGTGGGCTCATTGTTGCACCTTTCTGAAATGATTCCATTATATTAAAGTGCAGCTTGGCCGATGAGAAAATCTATGTTTCCGCATTCATATTTGTATAATCATTTGTTTTATTTAGACTTAATCTAGAAAATGTACACGTATTTATTACTGTCATAAATATTCAGCCGTGTTTTCTGTCTCATTACGAGAATTTGTCAGTTGTACAGGATGTACGATAATAGAATACTTATATTCACATTTAATTTACTAAATAAATATTTGCGAGTTGGTAGAAGTTAAGAAAGAAGTGAAATGCAGTAGTTGATGATAAATCGATATTTGAATGAATGCCCTTTGGTTTGCCCAACGTCCGCGGAATTGTGCTAGTGGAAGGATCTGAATTCGTATACTACCTACCTTATGACTACCTACCTTTTCTTAGGCAAAAGATAATCTAAGAATATAAATTTAAATATTTCTTATTAGTTGGTAATACATTTATAGCATCTTAAAATAACGACATTTTTTGTGAAAAAATTTTATTTTCAGGTACTCGTATTTATTTTTTTAGGTACTCGTATTTATTTAGCAATGTACAAAAAAGTAATACCTACCGGAAATCTGAAAAATAAACCTATAAACATATATATGTATATATATATATATATATAGGCAAACAGCGGACGGATCTACATTTCAAAACTTACTGTTTCTCATCTCACGTTTAAATCCTTTCTCTCATCTCTTTCAACTGCTATATATATATATATATATATATATATATATATATATATATATATATATATAGATCGGTGAAGTTTTAAGGAAGAGAAACGTTGCCACATTTTATATGAAAATTTGATTCTTCAATATGACCTTGAGCTAAATTAAATGTGTTATAGACAAATGGAATTATACTTTACATAACATATACTCACACAAATAAATAGAACTATTTGTAAGACGATGTAGCAATACTCGATATATGAATACGTCTACCAACCGATTGCCTACAGACTATAAGCTAATCTCTAACTATTCTGCTACAAGCTGAGCTACATTATTGCAAGATGCTCTTAATACCTGATTTGCCAACAAAGCAATCTTAAGAAGAGCGAACAGAATGTCAGCTTAAAAACGTACTGAATTCTAATGATCTTATTCATCGAGCTGTTGAGTCATAGAATTCTATTTCCAGCCTCTATACCTCTGTAATATATTGTGTTAACATCACTAATCTATGATAACAAATGATAAAATTTCATGTAAAAGTGACAAATAAAACAGAATTACATGATTAATATTATTTAAGTGTTTGTAGTTCATTTACATTTCAATGAAATGATAATTGTCCGTTATGATAAATGAAAACATAATATTCAGATAATAAATAATAAACTTATATTCGATTATCACTAATATTTTAATTAGTGATAATCGAATATAAGTTAAACACGATCTGAATATTTTATTTTCATTTATCATAACGTCCAATTATCATTTCATTGAAATGTAAATGAACCACAAAGAATTAAATAATATTAATCGCCTAAATATAGTAAAACTAGGCAAAAAATAAGCGATTTAAAATATATGTGTATGATAAAAAAATTACAACAGTCGTATTATATGAATCGGGTTCTGCAAAGTAAATATCACAATCATATAATCTGACAGGTTTTTACGCTTTGTAAATTTAAAAAAAATCAAGAAATTACGAAAATTGTTACACAGGTAGGTGTATTTAAAAGAATCGGTAATTCTTTTCGTTTTATTTAGAGGCAAACAGCGGACGCATCTACATTTCAAAGCTTACTGTTTCTCATCTCACATTTAAATCCTTTCTCTCATCTCTTCCAACTGCTTGGCATTAATAAAGATAGAAAAAGATCTCAAGAAGTTAGTAAAAGCAATATTCACTCGCCACAAATGAAACTGTCAAAAGAAAAAAAAACTAAGAATGAATGAATTAAAGGAAACAAGCTTCAACCGTAGTATTTATATAAAAGTGCTTGTAACTGGAAATCTACATTATTTTATATAAATAGAAAAGAGGTTTATCAGGAATTAATCACTGTTTAGATCAGAGAATAGTAACAAGTTAGAATACTCATGATATCTAAAAATTGTCTGTTGTTAATTTAAATAATGTGTAAAATCATTTGGGGTATATAATTAAAAAACAAAATTTCAATATTTCATATATCTATCCGTCTACGTATTTGTTTTCATGGTTCATAAAACTATTGAACATTGAAATTTGCAATTTGACAAACTACAACTATACAGAAAATGTTATCCTTTAAAACCCATTTTCACAAGGAAAATCCGGTTAAATGGACTGAATAATAAAAATAAATAAGAAATTAAATTTTCCAAAAAAAAATTAATAAAGTCTTTTTTCTTTTGCCTTTTGAGAATAATATGACGAATTACACGTAATGAAAAACTTCAGCGGGCACTGTGAATCGTGAGATCTTATTAGTGATATTTAATTTTGATTTTTTTTTGTTATTTTAAAAGTTTTCTTTTCTGGGTATATTAAAATTTGTTATAATAAGTGTATTGAAAATATTTACTCCGAAAATAGACGATTTTTTCACATTCAATAACAATATTTAATTTCAAAAAGATGAAAATCAACGCAAAGAAAACACCACTCTTCAGACATGACAATAATCACAGGTTATGGGATTAAAATTCACTAAACTGAATAACTAATAACTTGTCTGTCAAAATTTAGTAAATAATGTATTTAATTTATTAAAACATGTTCTTAAAATATCATTATGGGCATTATAATACAAAAAGGCACAATTTCTATTTCTTTGTCTTGGGAAATGTGAAAATTTTATATTGAGTTTCTAATTTCTAATAAAATTCTACAGAAGTAAAGATTTATTAAGGTAATAATGCTTTAAAATCAATCAATGAATTGAGCCACTTCTGATGTCTGTTTATTTGTGCGAAGCTATTTACTTGGAGATCTAAAATTTGGCTTCAATTATTTCGAAACTGTAATGAAGACTTAGTCATTAGGAAAACTCTTTCTCCAGAATCCCGCATTTTAATACAAAATGCAATTAATACGTTTTTTTCACATTTTATATTTATCAACAATTCCTAGAAATGAACAGGAAAATTCCTGGCCGAAATTTTTCAACAATTCCTAGAAGGAAGGAAATTTCCGGCTAAACAGGAAAGTGAATGCGAGGTCGGGAAAACAAAATCCTAATATCGACTATATTAATATAGTTCACTTTCCTCCATCACACCGTTACCGCTATGGGATTTGCCAATCATCCTGTTTTCAATCTTACCCGATGTCACCAATATTATGCATAAAGAGAATTTTCATTTCTCTACTATATATCTAACTATATACTCTATTAATTTTTATACATTCTATACATGTTTATATATTACATACCCCACAATTAAATAAAACTACGTGATGTACTATTATTTCCACTTTCTTTAAGTTCTTTACCACGACCTAGGTTTCGTTGTATTACAACATCGTCAGGTGGGATATTAGCAAAGAATCTACATATAAATATATGCACATGTATTCTGTCCTTTTCAGTTGTTTTCCGTAGTTGGGTTTTAGTTTCTTCTCTTGTTAGTAATATTTTTTGTATACAAAAAATAGTGCCAAACCTACAATGTTCAATTGAATTTAATAATCGAACATTCGCTTAAACTTTAATATTAAAAAAAACTTAGTTTAATGTAGTATTTTATCCGTATGAATATCTCGTGTGAATGCTTTATTATCGTTCTGTGCTTGATTACCCAAGTGTGGCACGTGTAATCAAGGCGTATTATGTGTTCCAATTTTGAATATTTTTTTAGGTAACTAACACCTCCTTGACCCTTTCTAATATGAATTTAAACAGAGCATTCACACAAAATATTCATACGGGTAATACAATATTAAACTAAGTTATTTTTTATTACACAAGTATGCCATGTGTAATCAAGGCGTATTATATGTTCCAATTTTGAATATTTTTTAAATAAATAACACCTTTTTAAGCCTTTCTAATATTAATTTAAATAGAGCATTCACACAAGATACTCATAAGGATAATACAATATTAAACTAAGTTATTATTTAAATATTAAAGTTTAAGCGAGTGTCGGATTATTAAATTCAATTGAACATTATATGCTTGTTGACAATATTTCTTGCATACGAAAAGATATTGCCAACGAGAGAAGAAACTAAAACTCGAAAACGGAAAACAACTGAAAAGGACAGAATACATGTGAATGTATTTATATGTATGTATGAAATTCATAACGTTATATACACTAGGACACTCTCTCGATCAAGACGAATCTGAAGACACCTAGTTTGTTGAAATCACTTTGGTAGTTTAGTCTGTACGATGGAACAAATTTACTCCCATACATACATACATATATATATATATATATATATATATATATATATATATATATATATATACATAGCCTGTGAAATTCATAACTTTGTACACCTTAAGCCATAAGACCGGTCAACGATCAGATCGTTCTAGAAGATATTCCAACTTCTGGTTGAGATATAGAAAATATTTTCTTGCGTAATTCTGAAATTAAGCTCTATCTCTAAGGGCACCCCCTAAAACATCTTAATTCGCTCAATATAACTAAACTAGCCAATGTCAAATATTGAATAAATATCAAAAAACGAAGGTTTTTATGACTAAATTAGTGACTTTTTAAAACATGTTCCTCTTTAAGTTTTTAACAACTCAACTTTGAAAGTATCGTTCAAATACATTATGATCGGCAAAATATTTTACCAATTCTGCTGTTGTTAATAACCTGTTTGACATACACTCTCTAAATTCTTTGTTTGTCACACCTCCAAACAAGTCATTTACTCTGAATAGTACAACTCCGTCATCAAACAGTAATGATCAGTTTTCATTAGGTCAACCGTGAATTCCTAATTAAGATCTTAACTCGCACTACCGGAAATATAATTAATACTTCAATCGCAGCTGCTTTATTCCCTTTCCATTAAAAAACTAGATGCTGGGAGGATCTAGTTTTTTCAGTCTAAAGATTTTCATTCAATCTTTGTGTTAAAATTTTTTTCAAAGGTTTTCGGCGTAGCACATTTTCACAATTAATAGCTGTATTAGTAAACAACGGTTGCTTAACCCCTTCCAAGCTCATTTCAAAAAGAGCGTTCATGCAAAATATGCATAACTAATCAGAAAATGTGAAATTATCATTTATCAAACTTAGAACTTCCGTGCAGTGACTACGATTTTAGAGTTAATTGATACCAAAACTATTATAAGCAATCAACTATCCTGACCATTTTAGCAACTAAAATATTCAATTAATATGCTAAGAATCGATCTATCATATAAGGTTTTGATAAAACTGTTGAAAGAAAAACCTTTCAAGTAAATTAGTTATGCCTCAATGATATTAACCCTACCAACTAGCGAACTGAACAGACACCATCTAGCACACTGCGCTAGCGTACTTGTTGTGAAATCTAGCCTACACCATAAATTGATAGCTAAAAGCGCGCCTATCAACACAACTACCAGCATATCATTACAACAAATGATATAGCACAACATACAATGTACAAAAACTCTATTTTGCATATTATTGTGTCAATCTTCTTATTGTTAAAAAAAATTATCTACAAATATATGAAACTACGTGATGTAGTATTATTTCTACTTTCTTTAAGTTCTTTACCACGACCTAGGTTTCGTTGTATTACAACATCTTCAGGTAGGCTATTAGCAAAATATATTTGCTAATAGCCCACCTGAAGATGTAATACAACGAAACCTAGGCCGTGGTAAAAAACTTAAAGAAAGCAGAAATAATATTACATCACGTAGTTTCATTTAATTGTGAATAATGAATTTCTACAAAATTAACGCCAAATATATTCAATATATATATATATATATATATATATATATATATATATATATATATATATATATATATATATTACAATTATGCAAAACATTATGTAAAGATCATAAGTTCTCCTCATTATTGCAAATAAAAGTAAAAGATAAGTATATGCTCAATAAGTGTACTGTTACCTATACGAGTACATATTGTACTCGGTAAAATAGCAGCATGTCATGTGTGTAACGTCTCTCGCAACTCTCACTGCTCAGATCAGGACGTAACTCCAGTCACCTGTATCCGACGTAACAGTACGTAATGAAGAGATAAGAAATTGGATCCTTTCTCTAGTTAGCTCGCTTACCAAGGCTGCGAATCAGCTGTGCGGCGAACCGGTTCTCTCGCGGCCACGATTACCGCTTATGCAAGAATGCATTCAAGTGATTGTATCAGCAGCGCTTTGTAGGTTAAGTTTAACGGTACTATCGATTCTGTTCATCTCGGCCTTCTAAATTTAAGTACTACTTATTATATTGCTTTTTTGTGTATTAACTAAAATACCAACTTAAAGATAGCAACGTTGTCACTTAAAAACTCAGGGAGTAACGAAAAGTTTTTTTTTGTTCCGTGATTTCAAAGTGATCTTCCTGTTTAAACAAATAACAAATTTCTGCTTAATATTTATGAAACTTAAGAGTTTATGAAGTTCCGTATATCTTTATTCTGACACGAGTTTATTTTTCTTTCACTTCATTGGCAGCTATGCTGGATTTCATTTATACTTATGTATTTTTGTCTTTGACATCATTGTTTTATAATATTTCCTCACTTTTATCAAAATACTCAGTTTCAAATACATTTTTCCTCATAATTTTCTTCATATTTACCTTTCCTTTAAACTTTATAGTAACAATCATAAATATTTCAGCCAACGTTATAATTATTACGTTACTTATATCCACTGTTTTTTTAACGCATACGCTGATAATATTCAGCCTTTTCACTACCTTAACGTAACTTTTTATTAATAATAGAGCTTAGAAGAACCTCCTGGTCAAAGTATTCTGTATTAAACTTCCTATTAAGAAACCTATTGTATCACATAATGTAACATGAATATAAATACTACCAAGACTGTATAGTTAGTTACTCAGTTACCTGTAATTCGTTCAAACAACTTACCGACTACACTCAATAAGTGTATGACTACATAACAGTACTTATGAACACCTTTCCCTTTGTACAACAGTACAATACATACAGACATATCCAATCTCTCGGCACAAAGCCAGATTGTTAAATCGAATGCATGAAAGGGCCATTGCTCGTAAGACTGTCTATTCGATATATTTTAGTGCTTGTTGCAGTAATATCACCGTATTTTATAGTGTTTTCCACTTTCTTACTTTTCTTTGTTTTTTTTTTTATATTTTCTTGTCATTTCACTAAATTATAGTGAAAAATACGGATATTTTAACACACATGTACACAGTTATATTTTGCATTCTTTTCATTAACTCATTTCGCCTTTCTAAGCAATAGAAACATTCACTTCGTTCGAGATACATACACCGCCCGATTCATTAATATATCTCTGAAAGATCTTAATATTACTTTAAAAGTGCAATGATATCTTTATCTTTTACGGCTTATCGCTAATTTTATTAAGTGAACGCTCAGGTCTACATTGAATGCTGCAGGAACCATGGTGTTAAAATGTCTTGATATACCTATTTTAAAAATACTAGGGCTGTTAATAAACCCTAAAGTTATGGGAGTATGTTAGTATTCCAATTTGACTGGATTTGTAGACAGCACACGTTTAAGATATTTTCCTGGACATAAATATATAGTGATGATGACCACAGATGCGTTAAAAACATTCTATTGAACAAATATATTGTTGAGTTGAAAACAGTTAATTAAGATATGTTAATTTCACATATTTTAACTCAATTAGTATAAACATTTATGAGGTCAAAACCCAAGTCGAAATTCGAGGGAATTTTTTTTTTATTTGTAGACAGCACACGTTTTAAGATATTTTCCTGGACATAAATATCGTAGTGATGGTGACCACAGATGCGTTAAAAACATTCTATTCAATAAATATGTTGTTGCGTTGAAAACAATTAATTAAGATATGTTAATTTTACATATTTTAACTCAATTAGTATAAACATTCATGAGGTCAACACCCAAGTCGAAATTCAAGGGAATTTTTTGATTGAATTTCAAAACCTAACACAACCTTGAAGATATTTCAGCTATAAAACTATTTCAAATATCAAATAGCTAGCTTCATCCGTTTGCCAAGGAAATTGGTTATAATAAATAGATAGACAGATAGATACTTAGCTTCGCATCACGAGGGTCCGTTTTGCGTTTTTTTTAATACAGTACCATTAAAATAAAGGCACGAATACCAGGTAAGAAGGCGCGGGCAAAATCATTGCATTAAAATATGTGTTTTAATTTGTGGAAAATATGTTTTTTTTTATTTAAGATGAACATAAAATTCTTTCTTTTTTATAACTATGTTCAATATATATACTTTATACATAGGTTTTACCTTTTGTAATACATTATCTTGAAATAGATTATTGATTTACGAGGAAAGAAACTTGCAAGTTTCGTACATTACTAAATCTTATTTTGAAAAAAAAAACATTTTAAAATTATGAGTGATGATTTATTTTACGTTCGTACAAAATAAAAAACAAGGTAATGACTTTTAAGTTATTTAGAAAAATCTGTCTTTGTTGCACACACACGTGAAAGTGTATACAAATGAGATTGAGCTGATGAATATTACAATTTACAAAAAAAAAGTCGGATCACTGACCGCGTTTAATTTAGTTAATTATTATCATGATCTGTATAAATGCCGTCAATTAACATACGACGTGAACAAGTAGGTCCAATTATGTTATGTCTACGTTTTTAATTATATGAGTAGCAAATAAATAAATACAAATCTTTAAGTGCGATGGACCCCTTGTCGTTGTGAAGCACTTATATTCATAAACCCAAAGGTGGTGACAATAGTTGATCATTTTTTTACCCAAAAATTAATCGTTAATTTTTTGTTACTTCAAAGTAAGTTTTGTTACTTCACGAAATAAACAAAGATTCATCTTAACCCGTAATCAGAAAAGATATTTGAGATAGTTATTAATTAGTGAAACAAATTTATTTATGTAAATTTTATTCTATATTAATGTACATTTAAACTAATATATATACATATATATATATATATATATATATATATATATATATATATATATATATATATGTGTGTGTGTGTGTACCAGACTGAAAAAAGTCTATGCAAAAAGCATTGAGAAATTAAATTAAACAATAAAATGAATGCCTACATTACGATTATTTCAAGTATTTTAATATTAATTTTCATTTAGTTTACCGATCGTTTTATCAACTCACTCCAAAATGACTCTTTGCTTAACGGATAAATATAACAAATTCTTAAAATATAAAGCGATTGTAATGTCGCCTTCTAGATCAAATTATTCAAGTTGACTAGAACTTAATCCTGAGAAATTCATAGCCGAGGTAGGATACTCTATAAATGAGGTGACCCTGCCAATATGTATAGGCACGGGTGGTTGCCCACACACCGGTGGGTAATTAGATGGCTGAATAGCAATCACACATCTTAATAATTTCTTTAGAAGCTGCTCGTGGTTCGGCAGGCATGTTAAGCCATTGGTTTTGCTATTGTCATCAGATAACAGTCGTTAAAAGAAATCTAGATGAAAAAAGAAAGGCAAATCTAGCTGAATTTGTTGCGAAGATCATATGGTACTCGTTTTGTACAAAGGTCAGCGCCCCGGCCAATTTCATCTGGTTAAATATCGGACCCCGATGGAAAAATATGGAATTATTCTAGGTCGAAATAAGTAATTGAACTAAATTCAGAGGAGCAACGCGTTCTGTAACCTTTGTAAATTGGCCGACACTTTTCAGAAAAATGTTGATGCCAATTTTTCTTAGAGTTTCACATTGTTTAATACAATTAAATGACATTTTGGGCTGAAATAAAACAGTGAAGTTTTTGGATGAGAAGATGAAAAACAATTTTCAAACATCATTTACAAACTATGCCTCCGATGGATATTTTAGTGTATCTTTCTTTATCTTTTTTACTATCAAAACAAATTTAAGAAAATCGGCCATCAACCCACACATTGTTTTGTCCTTAGTACGATCATCATCATCATATATATTAATACGCTAAGGTTAAATGTTACACTCCCTTTTTAGAAAAAACCTCACAACTAATCCACATATATTATATATCATTTTATAGATAATTGCTTGCTCTACCGGCATCCACAACTAAAAAATTTATTATTGCTATTGTTTTTGCAAATTAATTAATTATTAAAATTATATACACAAAACAGCAATGCTGCCATCTAACGGCTCAACGTCAATATGATTGACGGTCGGTAAAATTTTTGTTTAATTTCAAATCCACTCACGTATAAATAAAGTGGCGCTTTAGCTCAATGCTTTTGATACTTGCGCCTCTATATGTCAATTTTAGTAAAATATTTGTTTGATCTGTCACCTGAGCTTCATAATGGAATAAATAATGCGAAGCCTTCACACGGGTCACGCTAGTATTGGCATAATAGCTGACACGGAAAAGCGGTGATTTTTCTTTCTTTTTTCCCATGTCGCCTCAATTTGTACTTTTTAACTTATATGAGTACAATAAGCATTTTATCAGTAACCACTTATGTTTTATATTGTATAGGCTTACGTAAAATGATCTAAAATTGTAACTTACCGGGTGACAGATAGAAGGAGATAGTAAACATTAAAAAGAAAAACAAAGAAATAAATGAAAATTTAAGTTACAAAATTAACTATTAAATATTGGTGGATGACACAATTATAATGGTGATTGTGAATAATACAGATTATAAAATACGAAGTATAAATTATGTTTTGTCTTTTTATGACAGGTATTTGTCTTTTTATGAGAGGTATTTGTCTTTTTATGACAGGTATCTTTTTATGACAGGCCTGTAACCAGATTAATTATATCAGTCCGTTGAAATGTAATTTTGGCCACATTTTTAAAAAACAACATTAACGAAAAATTTCCGGATAGTAATTCTGTTATACTGTACTATTACTTGTATCATTAAACATGGCAAGAATGGCTATAAAGCAGTAAGTAAAAAAGGCAAAAAATACAAATGAAAGAGCACCTCGGCGTGGAGTAGAAATCTGGAAAATGTTTGTAATTCAGTAACATTTCCGTCTTAGATATAACAGCGATACCCAAAGCTACTCCACGAGTTTTACCGTAGTCTTAAAATTTTTACGTAAATGGACTTTAATTTAAAATAAAAAACCTATCAAGCACGATTGGAACTCGCACTACGAGGGTTTCGTACACAGTTAGACATTTATAAACATTTAATGGTACATAGTATTCCTGTTAAACTATTTCCAAAATTTTAATTTTTTAGAACGAAAATATATTGTCGGCTAAATGTTTCACAGATACATATTTAAAGAAATTTTTTTTTATGTGACATAACTATAATTAACAAATTTCTGATTTTTACTTTATTTATACTATGAGATCTTGCTTCTTGCCAAATTTCATGATTCTAGGTCAACAGAAAGTAGCCTATAGGTTTTAATTTATTCGCGAGTGTCAAAATATGCAGCATAAATGGCCGGAACAAAAATATATTGCCTACTATATCTTTCACAGGCGCATTTCTAAAAAATATTGTTTACACGATATAACTACAAATTAAAGATTTTAGGACTTTTTTCTTTTACTTGTGTTCGCAGCACTTTGTCTCTTAGCATATTTCATAATTCTATGACAACAGGAAGTATCCTATAGGTTTTCATTTGTTTGCGAGTGTCAACATATGCGGCATAAATGCCGTATTTTTTGGGTTTTTTTTTTTTATTTTAGAACCTTATTTTTTACAACTCCAAGGAACCATGTACGGAACTGAGTACTTTATATTAATTTCAACTTGATACCTCCACGCGTTCCTAAGAAAGAAGGTCTTGACAGACAGATAGACAGACGGACAATGATGTTATCCTTTACAGGTTCCTTTTTTCCTTTTGAGGTAACGAACCCTAGAAAAACTATGTTCAAGAAAATTGTGTCAACTTGGATATAAATTTCCCTAAACAAAACCTGTTTACTGAAATTTTTACATGTTAAACTTGAAACTTGAGTATAATTCCTCGAAACCAACACCAAAATAATTAAATGACGAAATTTATCATTTTTTATCAATAATTTAAAAACGGAACTATGATACTGAAAATATATCTTTGCAATTTTGAAAATAAATAACTTTAATACCGGCAACTCTCACTCACACATTACATTTACTCATAGTCACACTACATTTACTCATATATGAAATTTATTATGTATTTATTCATTATTCATTATGCAAAACTAACTTCACATATGACATTAAACAAATTTTAAAAATGTGGGTGTACTAATTGTTATTCATAAGTACGCGCGTTAGAAGTTATACTTCTTTAGCATAACACAAGAATAAATTTATTTAGCACGCAAATCATTAATAGAAATAAAATAATAAAAGGACTGGAACATGATTACAAATACGATTCGTAAAATCTACATTCAACCAAACAAATAAATTTGAAATAATTTATAATGTATAGCGCAAATAACTACATACCTAAACATAACCTCGCTTAGAGAAAAACACTCAAAATATATATTAAAAAGCTTATAAGCAATATTTCTATCACGAATATTCACAATACATAAATGTTTTTTTATTATACAGCCAACTATTCAATTTAAATTACTAAAAATATTATTTAATAGCATAGATATAACTGAAAGATATATTTGATTACAGAACACGCGTTGTGTATTTACAAATACCTCAATAACTATCATTAATATAGTATCGGTCACCACACGCATGTTTAGTGAGCAACTTCATCATGTCGATTTTTGTTGCATCGTGCGCGCGCTTCGTAAAATTTCACTCTCGTCATTTTTTACAACGCACCTAAAGAAGTATAACTTCAAAAATATCTGTTTAATTATGTAAAGATATAGTTACTGGCTAGATGTACAACTACTGTTCCTTTCTGGCGATTTCACCGAACACAAGTACAACGAGCGGGTTCCCCGAACAGCGCGTCTTTTTGTTTGGCTCTCCGTCTCTTTATTAACGCTCAGCGTCAATACTGAAAAATAGAAAGTAACTAACTTCACAGAATACAAACTCCACGTACCTAGATATTTTTAACTTTGTAATCAAAGTTCTTATTCAAAGTTTATTGATACAAACCATTTGATATTTTTCTACGCCTGTCACAAATATATTAGGCAATGTAATAATAATAGAAATAAAATGTTGCAAGCACGTCAACATAACACTTGACAATAATTTATTTTTATGTTTAACTAACAATTGGTTTAACAATTTTGAGTGATTTACACGTATAAAAATATCATATTCTTTTTTAAAGTTAGTATCTCGAAAAGGAAAAAACGGAATACTGAAAACATCATTCTGCGTTAGTGTTTCTATCTATCTGTTACAGAAATTTTTCTCAAAAACTGTTCGATGTGAAAACTTGAAATTTAGACATTGCGTTGTTAAGAAAAAGGATACCTTTTTCGGTACACATATACCATGATGACAAATGATAGCGATGGTGCTTATATAATTGGAAATTGACTTTATTAATTACATAATTACATCACAATTAAATGAAACTACGTGATGTAGTTTTACTTCTTTTTTCTTTAAGTTCTTTACCACGACCTAGGTTTCCTTGTATTACAACATCTTCAGATGGGTAATTAGCAAAGATCTTTGCTAATAGCCCACCTGAAGATGTTGTAATACAACGAACCCTAGGTCGTGGTAAAGGATTTAAAGAAAGTAGATACAATGCTACATCACGTAGTTTCATTATATTCATTAGATAATTGCATATCAAGTTTCGACCCTTGACACTATAACCTTGTTAACATAATATTTGAAAAATATATTGTTTTTTTTCAATAATGTAGGCATCGATATACCTAGAAAGGTAAAAAGGTTTATGTTTTTTATAAACATATTTTTTTTTTATATAATTCATTCATTCTAATGGTCTTAAAATATAGTTTCTAAAATATTTTCCTCTTATAACGTAGGTATTAATTAATAATATTTATTAAGCGTAGCTCTTATAACGTAGATAGGTTTTTAACCATAGAAATGGTAAAATACATTTTTTTTTAATTTATCTCCTTCTTATCTGAAATACTGATTTAAAAATATTGAAATTCTAAAAGATATTTCCTGTTCAGACAAAGAATTCTCTTTTTCATAACTTTTAATTTATTCTTTTTTTATTTACGAGTATAATACTCGTAAATAAACAAATAAAAACGACTTCCTAAACATGTGCGATAGACGCAATGCAACTGTGGCGGAGTTGAAAGAAGGATGCTTATTTTATAAGGAGTCTTGATTGAACCCAGAAATAAAATTCATTGTGGACAAATGAAACTTGTGCCATTTCAACGGTAAAAAACATTATAACGATATTTAATAAAGACTTCGTTTTTATTAAAATGCGTGTCATAAATATTTAAAAGAATAAATCATGGTTATTGGCCACGTATCCCTATTATAAAATAAACGCCATAAAATAAAAGACCATAATTGTAACGATTCAGCGCCACCTAGTATGCAACCTATAAAGATACAAATGTTCTACTTTACAATTGTATTTGTCATTTTACGATGTCTGAAGTCACTCAACGATCACTGGGTAACAGTTTTCACGATTCAAACTTATATCATTTAATAAAATAAAATGATTTTAACGGTATATAGTAAGCATAACTAACTTGTAGAATTTTCTTAAATATTTACAAAAATAAATTGTAGATTTACCAATAGCTAATATCGTTTAGTCAGAATTAAAATTTTGGAGCAAGCTACCTTACCATACTAGGTTTCTTTTTATTTTTGCGCTATCAGATGTCACTAAGCAATATTTTCTATAATATATGTATTACCGTACATTTATCTTGTCTTTCGTCTCATTCACTGTCATTTTACCTATCATAATGATTCTTTATACATTCACACATAAATCATTAATGACACTTATAAAATCATTACGTAATAAAAACACTGAATTCTAGTAGCTGGTATATTTAAGTTTTTAACATTATAAAGCTTGTATTATCATAATCATTAATGTTCTCCAATATAAACTAATAACTACGCCAAAAGTGTTACAAGACTAGATTGATGCCGTGCACAGCTGTTGTACAAAAGTATATTTGTGTAAAGAGCCGATAGTCTTTTTCCGCCTTTCTATTAGTCAATGAGCATTTGACGCACTTTCAAGTTACTTTGGTTTATTATAATAATGTTCACATACAATTACATTATTTTATTTCACCTAGTAATGCGTGTGCATCGATTATGACAGTAAAAAAATGGAGTGAGCGGAAGGAAATTGACTACAAATGTGGGACAGGTGCGTCATGATCATTTGTTTTCAAAGGGCCCTAAAACGTAATTTTTAAGTTCCAGTTATAAGACATTTTTAATTAAATGTAGAGTTAAACCCACCTGCTATGGATCATTAAAATTAGACAAAACTCACCGGCTGAGATTTTTAATATCTACATTTTTTTTCAATACAAATTTTTTTCTTTTTTTTCGTGAAAGGCCCATTTTCAGCATTCTCCTTTGATTTACTAAGATCATCAGGATGTACTTCAAATCCGAGGTGGATAATAGCTAAAAAAGCAGGTAATTTAAAAAAAATGTGGTGTTTCTGTGAACTCCGACGTATTTTTTAACTTAAAACTTAAACCTCGCCCAACTATAAGTCGGTTCTTTGCCCTCTCGCTCTTTCTCCTGCTTTACTCATTGTCAGTGTCTCACTCGCCCCTTTCGTGGCAACGGTAACAACAATGCGTAGAAAACGGACAAAATTTGGAACTGCTAACTCCTGAATTACGAAATCAAACTCAAACACAATTTAACTGAAATAATTTAGGCAAGCCAGCATTAGTACTGCAGCTTCAGCACATCCCTTGTATTCACATAATAACACGAACCCTACACATTTTCAGCGTCTCGTAGTTCGCGCATTTGTATGTGTACGAAATATATGTTGAAATAAAATGTGTTGGTGAATAACTATTACGTTCTCTGTTTGTTTTCGAAGTTGAATTTCAATAAGCATTTAGTAATAGGAAAAAAACGATGTATGATGGAATCAGCCAACCGCGCGTTTGCGTAAATTTTTATTTTTGTGCTGAGTAACATTTTATGTCTCTTTCCGTAAATTTCTTATTTTCAAATTGTGGCCTAAACAACATTATATATATATATATATATATATATATATATATATATATATATATATATATATATATATATATATAATTTTTCTGCAATTATTACATATTCACATAGACTTGCGCGACTCTTTCAGTATTTATTTTATCAAAATCACTCGAATCGTTTATAGAAACATCGAAATATATATATATATATATATATATATAAAACAATTATAAATACCACATTTGCTTATATAAACAGCTGCCAAAAGCTACCCTACCTTTATATTAATAAGCCGACGATTATATAAATATTACTTTTACAAACTCAAACATTCAAAAACAACTCGACGCTTTTCAAATTGTGGCCTGAAAAAATATTTGGTTGGTAGCACAATACATAGAAAGTGGCTCCATCTATATCCAAGCGAGTAAAACGCACTATCTTAGCACGCCATTATATAAAATTAACTGCCATCTGTTAGCGCGGTAATGCAGCTAGGTATTAATTTTGTTAATAGATGTCGCCTACTTGTTTGAGTTAAGTTTAATATTATTAAATTTAGAAACTCAGTTGTATTATTATTACTATTATTATTCCAGAATTTTGATTCATAAAAGATTTCTTTTATTACTAGCTTTTACACAAAATCTTGTAAAAGCTAGTAATAATTATTCCAATAAAGGAAAACGGAAAAACTTATTATTTTAAATTCATGTCAATTACATGCTAATTTCTATTTGAAAAAATAAGAACATAGACAATTAAGCGCAATAATTGTTTTTAACTTTATTTTAATTTTCAAATATATGTAAGAAAAATTATTTTCAATCGACTATCCACTTATGAAATTTAGAAAAAATTGTTAAATTTACCTTGTCAATAAAACAACAAAAACGAAATGTTTGTAAAGACTATAGATATTCAACGAGTATTACTAATTAACAAAAATAATATTGTTTCTGAAACTAAAACATTATTCATCATAAAATAATTTTACACGTCTGCATAAGATAGAAAATATTTAATATTTAAATAGTGACCTATTATTAAGTTAAAAACAAAATATACTTTGATTTTTAATTAAAATAAAAATAAAGTGTTTCGAAATTAGACATCATAATAATAACCGCACAAAACAGTATATCATTCAAAATAGAAATATTAAGAATAGTATTTAAAAACTCTTAACGTACGAGTAGCACTACGAGAAAGACACAGACACAGGACGCTAGACGGCACTGACGTTACATACCCGGCCAATAAACGTTTCAACCTTTATTGGTGCATGAAATTTCTATTAAACTATCACATAGGTATACTTATTTTTGGCTACTTAAACATTTATATTGCCAAGTACATGTTTAATAGGGGTGAGAAAACAACTTTAGTGTTAATTCGACGACACATGTTAAATAAAGTAACCTTATATTTCAATACATAACTTCTATCGTAAATTTTTTTTTAAATTTTTAATACACGCGGTTCAAAACTCAGAGCAAAAAAAGGCAAAGTGCTAAGGAAAATTAAACCGATTACCGGACACTTAAAGTTTTTGAAGAAAAAAGTACAACACGTTTTATTAAAACACTTAACATTTTTAGATTACCAATTAAAATAGACGTTCAAATAAATCAACTTGGATAAATATCAAATAATAACCACCATTAGAAAAGAAAATTCAAATAAAATTTAATCATAAAAGAGGAACTATTCATTGACTTAATTTTTGGTATCATCGAAATTTGACACCTAGTACTGGACAGGTATAAAATCGAATCCCTGTGACCGGACAGTAATGAAAATTTGAACATTTTGAAATATCATAATTTGCACAATAATCTTTCAATAAAACGGCAAACCTTCTTAAACACATAATTATTATAGACATTAAAATAAATCAACAAAATAAAATATATTTTAACCTCGATGAAGTGATGATTGGTTTAGTCTTCGTTATTTTAACACTTAATATTTTAAGAAACACAGCCATTACAGAATTTAAAATAAATAAACGTAAATAATAATTAGCTTAATACGAATATAATAAGAATTTATAAACGTAAATAATAATAATTACAATCTGAGAATAAATTTAAAAAATTATGATGATCACAAACATAGATATCGGAACACTCAGGTAATCTCCACAGGCTTCATGAGTCCACCCTAAACGTGATCCGCACTGGATTCAATCTTCGTCGTAGTCCTCGCAACAAAAGAACACAGTAGTACTTCTCCAGCTGCTTTTCAATTGGTTTAAGTTTTTTTTCTTCATTTTTCCTATGTCACTTTTCTTTTTAAATTTACGATTGCCTTAGTCTTTTCTTTTTCTTCTAAACGTTCTTTATATATCAAATTAGTTAAAACTTCACTCTATTCAACTCGATGTTTACTTGCTTGTGCTCTTTTTTTAGCAGCATCTGGTAATGGTGAATATTCAAAAAGGTTTCTTTGCATTTATTATGCCGACTAACTAAGAGCTTTAGTTTTATTGCGGTTTTCAGCTTACAGAGATACTTTGCTGGTAGAAGATTGCT
This sequence comes from Druceiella hillmani, assembly GCA_039881145.1. Classification (NCBI taxonomy): domain Eukaryota; kingdom Metazoa; phylum Arthropoda; class Insecta; order Lepidoptera; family Hepialidae; genus Druceiella; species Druceiella hillmani. The sequence goes on along the minus strand of JAYKKI010000025.1, from coordinate 18,856,963 downwards.
GTGATTTTGAAGTGATAATATCCAGAGGTGAATCTTGCATGTTGTACGACTGCAAAATAGGCGTTGACTTAATGGTGTAAGGAGTGGTACTGTCATTTGCTGGAACTTCTTCCTAAAGTATATTTTGTACGATCTTAGGCTATTGAATAGACGTCAAAACTATCATTAGCTTCGATATTAGTTGCTTCCGAATCAATTATTGGTTCATTGCTATCGAAAGGAATGTTAGTGATATCATTAGATAAATAATCCAGATCTTTGAATATATTTTTGTCGAATGAAAGTACAAAATGTGATAAAGATATATTGTTTTTCGTCCATTCTTTAGGCTGAGCTGCAGTTTCACTTTCTAGTGATGCACGGTCAAAGGTAAACGTTCATTTAATCTTTGACGAGGAAATATTAAAAATTAAAAAGAAAATTGTCGCATAGCACTCATATAAAATATTATAGTAACATTTTTTCTTCGTTCTGCTGCTGTTAATTTGCCTACTTCTCGTATATTTCTTTATGCTATAATTTTTTTCATGTTTCTGGACAGTTGTCTCATCACAGTTGTACATATTTGATGGATGGAAATTATATATATCTACCAGTTTCTGTGAATTTGCAAAAAATATGGCGAATGGGTTTTTATTAAAACCAACAGTACGCATTAAGCTTATAGACTCTGCCATCCTTATACTTAAATTCCGACGTATTTACATTAAATGATCATAAAAATATTTACCCGCAATTTTTTTTTCATTATTAAAGTGAGCTTGTCAGTTAACTCACGCCCAATCTTTAAAAACTGTACTCCTCTATTCTGTCCTTTTTAGACAATGGCATGCAACGATTAATTAAGTATTTAACGTGATTTTCTAACAATTGCTCGTATTCTACTGAAAATATTTTCTTAATTCTTCCCATGACAAGTTTAAACTAAAACCTTTACCTTGTTTCAATAACATTACTTTATCAAATAAAGTGTTTTTTGGTACATCGAAACGCTCGGAAGCTTCTCTTATTTCCATCTTCTGATTCAAAATATTTGCAACTGCTTATTTTAACTGTTTTGACTCGAAGATATTTTTTTTTCTCTCCATTATTTCAATATTTCAAACAATCTAAAAAGATAAATAATAAGTCTTAAGAATTATATAACATAGGATAAGCACACCATTTTATCAAAATATACTTGTTCGGTACTAGGGAACTTGGATGAGATAAAATACATTTGTCCGGTACTAGGAAAATTGAATGAGACAAAATAAATTTGTCCGGTAATAGGGAACTTGAATGAGACAAAATACATTTGTCCGGTAATAGGGAAATTGAATGATACTAAATAAATTTGTCCGGTACTAGGGAACTTGAATGAGACAAAATAAATTTGTCCGGTAATGGGTAAATTGAATGAGACAAAATAAATTTGTCCGGTAATAGGGAACTTGAATGAGACAAAATACATTTGTCCGGTAATAGGGAAATTGAATGATACTAAATAAATTTGTCCGGTACTAGGGAACTTGAATGAGACAAAATAAATTTGTCCGGTACTAGGTAATCTTTAATGGTCTGACCTACGTACAATAAAGTTGTTAATATAATCTGCTACAAAAGTATATCAATGTAAAAAAGAAACACTAAACTTTCTCTAAATAATTATTTATGATAATGTCAATATTATTCGATGCAATGGATTCCCACGCAAAAAATCTAGCGTGTCACGAGTAGGCCATATCGTTCGAGACTGCAGCTTCCCGCGCCACAGAAGATTTTCCCCGTTGAGTTTGACATCTGTTTAAATACGAGTATCAATGAGAGCACTGTATCAGGTTTGGATATGTTCTGATCGGCACTAGGGGATTCCCCCTGATCATTTCGAAATTCACCAGGTAAAACTAAAAGTACTCAAGACTGGTGATTCGTTAGGACAGTCCCAAAATAAGGAAAAAATGTCTCTCTAAAACTTTCTTAAGTGGCTAAATAGAATTGAATGTGATTCCGCCTGGGTCGGTACCTCTGACGAGGAAATATGAAAAGTGAGAAAGAAAATTATGCCATAGCACTCATACAAAACATTATAATTACATTTTTTCTTCGCTCTGTTGTTGTTAATTTGCTTAGGTCGGTATATCTGACGAGGAAATATAAAAAGTAAGAAAGAAAATTATCTCATAGCGCTCACGGAAAATATTATAAGTACATTTTTTCTTCGCTCTATGTCTGTTAAATTACATATTTTCATTAACCAGTTGGCACTAAATTAATGAACAATTATTTTAAACTAAAATAATGTAAAATACGAGGACAAGGTAATATGAATACATAGATGGAAAGTATTATAATATAAACAGTTTTTAAATATTAAGATAAATTTTCTTTCTAATATTGACCTTTTCATCGCCGATGACGTATATATCCGTTATTGCAAAATGACGTTGAGAAAAATAATTAAATTTATTACCACATTTAATTTGACCGATTATGATAAACATGTAATTATCCTTGTACTCTAGTTATCTAAAAAAATTGTCAAACTTGTATGTTAAAACTATATTCATTGTTATTTCTACAATTACAGGAAAAGTAAAAGCAAAGATTTAAAAAAATAATTTAACATTATTATATTTGAATACACGTAACTGTGCAATGTATTCTTTTTCTTTTACTGGCAGGAGAAATAAAATTTATTCACCTAACACAAGATGGAATTTTAATGTGGTCATAGGATTTTTAACATTTTTGTCGTAAAAAGAATAGTCAAGTAAAACAATTAAGAGACAAGCGGCTGACACAGGGAATAAATTAAAACTGATTGGCACAGCTTGAAATTGGGACAATTAACTTAATTGCACCGATTTTGAATCGTGACACATCTAACTAGTGTAATGCCATTTTGTTAATGTAATATTTAATTTCCACTTTCTTATTCAATTGAGTTTAATTCCAATAAATTTTAAGTAATTTAAGCATTGACATTGCAATATATACCCAAAAGAATTGAGAATTTTTTTTAAATTTTGTAAAAAAGAAAAAAATAAGACATGTGCCACGACAAATGGCGTCGTTATTTCTATTCGGCTAAATGTCCTTTTCCCCATATTTTGATATTTTGATCAATATTAAAAATAGGCGGGGGTTTAAAAATTCATCTTGATATGTTACATAAACATATCAAGATTAATTTGACACGATAAAATTATAGTTCCATAGTTTTTATGACTTTTTTATGATTTTATAGTTGAATAGACGTCAAAAATACCAATAGCTACAATATTAGTTACTTCGACTCATTTATTGGTTCATTGCTATCAAAAGGAATGTTAGTGATATCATTGGATAAATAATCCAGATCTTTGAATATATTTTTGTCTAATGGATATTTTTGTCTATTCATGCACACCTAGATCCTGCGTCCGCTATTTCATAGTGGCGGGGATTTGAAAATTCATCTTGATATGTTATATAAACATGTCAACATGAATTTAACACCAGGAAATTATTGTTCCATGGTTTTTATGACTTTCGTTGCCCCCTGCTAATGTTAACAACTAGTTTAACGAGTTAAAGTGTGGTCGTATCAATCTTAGTGATTATTTGTCCGACGCGTCTTTCAACAACGACAAATGAAGATAAAATTAAAGGTGTCTAACTATGAGCCGCTCATAGTAAAAACTAATCAATTCGTGAAAGTTTTAGCATTAATATTAGCGAAGTATGAAAAATTGTACATCAACATTTAGAGTTGGAAAGTTGGAAGGTGGATACATAAAGATTTGACCGAAGCCCCAAAAACCGTCGCCCTGATCAGTGTCAGTAAATGTTAAAAAAAATTCAAAGAAGGACAATCAAATGCTGTAATCAGGTTCACGGGTGAGGAAAGTTGGATATATGAAATTAAGAGATAACCTCCGCAGTGAGATTTCCTTCTGAAGAGTTGTCTGCAAAGGTTAAGAAAGGACGAATTGCTGGAAATAGGATGGTCGTCTCCTTCTTCAGATGAACGTGTTAATATGAACAATTATTTTAGGAAATAAAAGATCAGTTACCGCAGACAGATGAACAACCGAATATTCGACTGTATCGGATGTGAGTATGGATAATCCGCCGTACAGTTCCGATCTTGGACCTTGCGATTTCTATTTATTCTCAAGAATAAAATATAAACAGCGACAGGCCGTAAAAGAGACATCCGAAGAAGAGTGGGCCTATTGTACCATTTAGTAACCCCATAAAATAAAACGGTGCATAGAGTATATGCTATTTTGAAAAGCGATATAAAAATTACAAACTCGTTAGTGAGTTTTGTTTTTGTTTTTAAAAAGGCTTTAACTGGAAGTATTTTGCAAAGATGCTATATAAAAATATTACTTAACTTTTCCTGATGGCATTTCAAAAGTTTATTCTATGATATGCAAGGTTATGAGAAAAGGGATATCTCGAAGTTATGGTAATATATATAAACAAAATTATAAGATATATTTTATTAATTTCAATGTGTTTAGCATTACTTTCAGTAAAATATTATCATAATCCTGAATTTACGAACGGATAGACAGAAATGATGAAATTATAAAGATATTTTGGCTATTCTGCTAAGGAATATTTAAAAGTATTTTACGACAATTAAGTATAAAACGTCAGCTTCCTGTTGGCCTCGGGATTTTGTATAGAAACGGTTCGATCGATATTCATGAAAGGCACATAACTGGTCTATTGTACTAATTCTGTAATGTTAACTTAGTTCCATCACAACAGCGTTAACAGTTTCATTGATTACAAGTTTAAGAATATATATACAATAAAAACCATTTTTATCGGGTGGCTGGCAAATATTTACACTAGTTGATAAGATCAATATCTGTCTTGGAAAGTTAACATTTTATTTACAGATCATGGATGCAAATGTTGACCGGACCTTCAAGGACCTTCAAATTATTTTCCTTTTACTGTATCTATATTCCCACTTACTTAGTATACAATTACCGGACAGAAAAAACCAGTTGGAGTATATCGATAACTCAGACCGTTTCGCATTTATTTTTAAAGCAGCATAGCACTGTAGAAAATGAGATTAACAAAGGCACAAAACTTAAAATAACAAAGGACCTTTTTTAGTATTTAAGCGTTGAAGAAACGATATATTATTCAGAAAAAACCTAGCTAAAGCGCAAGTAGAATTCGCCTTGCGAGAGTTCCGTACACATTTAGAAACTTGTACATATTTAAATATAATTAGTAGTTCTAAAAACGTCACTTTATCATAATTTTAGGTAGAGTTGTTTCAAAAACAAAGGAACGGAAGAGATATACATGTTTTGCATATTCTTCAGTATATCTCTGAAGCATATATTTGCCTAAAATTATGAAAAAAATATTTTTGTTATCCTAGTTATTAATTCTTTAAAAATGTACTCCATCTGGCATTTTAAAAAAATAATGCACTTATTTTACCAGACTCTTAAAATTTCCATATGAATATTTTTTATTGTTAGCTATTGAGATATTTGTGGGTTAACATGTATTATTTATATGCCGAATTTCAAGTGGCTTCGTCAAGCATTTCCTGAAAAAACGGCTTTGAGAAAAAATATAGAGACACATGAATGATCTTCTTAGAGTTTCGTTTTACTTTCTGAGGTATGCCTAAGAAGTGAGAAAAAATACTGTTTTAGGTAAAAAGATTAGAAAAGAGACGATAAATATAAGAGAAGTCTGCTACACATAAGGAGAGCTATTTATTAACCATGAATATTAGAAAAGTCGTAATTGCGTCATGTCCATAGAACTAAAACTCTAAGGAGAAATTATACGGTTATATTTCGCGTGTTGAGAGTTTGTCAATTTTTGACATAATTTTTGTAAGCGAATGCACGTTACATCGTGTAATATATATTGTGTAATATTTATTATTCGTAAATAGTTAACCGCCATTAGCAATTAATGAAATGTTGAGGGACGTATCTTGCATCAACAATTTTAAAATAAAAAGTTTGATATAGTTTAATATGATGTATTGAATATATCGATGTTGTAAATTAAACAATTTAACAATTATATTGATTTTAAGATAATAACTTTATTGGTATTTACAATTTTTATTAAAAGTGCTGAATATTTTGCGGTTATTGGTATTAATTACATTGCTAAAAATAACCCAGTTCATTGTCGATCTAACATTTTGACTAGAATAATAAGTATTATATAACAGTGAATTAAATTTAAATGGAAATAAATCTCAAAGGCAATATTTGGTATTTAATTACGTTATTTATTGTATGAAAATATTAATTGAAAAGATATAGAATATCTCCCGCTATACCACACTATCGATGTTTTTATTATGATAATTATGAACTTTCATCTTTTTTTTTCCTATGAATTTTCATCTTTTCTTTTTTTCATTACAGTGCCAATGGAAAAACTTTCTTTTTTTTTAATAAAAAATTATGTTTAGAAAGTTTAGATATTGAAATAAGCTCCAGTCTCTATTTAAGCCATTTACACCCTCCAAATTTACATAAATTGCACCATTTATCTTCTAAAATATTTAAAACCCTTAATTAAAATATTTAAATTTGTTCATCGTTTCAACAGTTAAGATAGATGAATGGATATTTCCCCTATGAAGTTATATGCTTAAACGCCTATGTCTCATATTTGTGCAAAAAGAGGATATGAACTATTTATCGATATAAATTTTCCGCTAGCAATTTACGTCACTAAATTAAATGGAATGTATGCATCCATAATGAAATAAGTTTTATGTTAATAGTTTTGACAAGCTATTAAAAAGCAAAATACAATTATTTACGTAATACCAAATACTTTTAGCAAATCACTTTATAAAATTTCGAATTTGAAAAGAGCGCGACTTGTTTAAGGGATCTTATAATATTTGTATGAAGTAAGTATGATATTTATTTTTTCGATTTGCGCTATAATATATTAAAAAAACATGGAATTGAAACAAACAGTAGGCGATATTATCAAGTAGCACAAATCATTGTATTGATATCTCTCTTACTCAACCGGATAATCTTTTATTTAATCACATAGCATGTGATTTAAGCACAGAACAAATAATAACATAAAAGTGGCATATTCGTCGAAATGTATGAAAACACATGCCACCCCTTAAAACAAATGAATTTCAAACGAGCCAATCACTTTTCAGGACACGCCTGTTTCTCCGTCTAAGATCATGAAACCTTTTCCCCGATTCCGTACACTTAAGACACATCTATTTATTTCGCTAACAACAAACATTTCATAAATTTAAAATCGTTCGAATGTTTTAGCGTTACATATTTATTGACCGTTCAACACAAAATCGAGATATTGATTGCTCTGTGGATTTAAGAGCTAATACAAACTCCTTAATATTTCCTCTCTCCCTTTCAAGCGTCTTTGCGACGAGTTAAGTTTCCATGTGAAATGTGTCCACATAATATATATATATATATATATATACATATATATATATATATATTAGGTCGGCAACTTATAAACCCGCAATCTCTATACACAAACTTTCCAACTTTTATACATAATCAATCTTTAATTATATAAGCACCGTCGGTATCCTAACACTTGTCGTCAACGTGTAGGCAGAGCAAAGTTCCACCTTTGTAGAAATATTTGGGTCTTTGACTGAAAACCATTGAAGTTCGATTTTGATATGACTTTAAACGAAGCTTAAAATTATATGATACCGATGACTATACAATCGGACTTCACCATATATTTTTTTTATTGACCATAGCTAATATCTGAAGAACGTCTAAGTTGATTTTTCCTGCCTAAAGTCACTGTTAACTAAATAAAGTACAAAATAAAAAAAAAAGAAAATCACGGTCTTTACCTAAATCACTTCAACATTATTTGTGATGTTTATTTAAGTCCGAAAAATCGTCGAGATTATAAGACGGTTAAACATACATATGAGGCAAAGATAATTTATTATGCAATTGAAAATGTCATAATTTACAAAATTGCAATAACAAACAGTTTGCTATTTAATAGTACTCAGCGCAGTTTAGCAGCTTAATATGTTTATTTTTGCGATTTGACACTTGTTTAACATTAACTCAACATGCTAAAAATAACATTAATTTTTGTTTAAATTAACTACATGTTTGTTATGTAAATTGTTTGTCTTTAATTAAATCGTAATTATGATATTTTAAGCCTATTGAATAGTAAAAATGGAACGGTCAGAGAGACACGCGAATGAAACTTACAAGGTCACTTACGTATCTGTCTGATCATCTGTTACAGCTGATTTTCATAGAATCTATGTGATGTATAAAGTTGAAATGTCGGCAGAGTTAGTTAGCACTTTTTACAAATATTTTTATAAGAACTATAAAGAGGATAAATAAAGTATTATTTTTTAATTTTTTTTTCAGGTGGTGTATCACTTGAAAGTGCTTGTTATAAAGAATACAAAAATATCTTTATAATTTTAATTTGCGTATTTAAAAAGATATCTCACACTCCCCACTCCTTTCGAAACTACCCCTTCCCCCACTCCTAACAAAACAGACTTAGTAAAATCTGTCTATGAGATTATAGAAAAACTATAGCTTCCTAGATCTCATAATTTTGCTAATATGTACCTTTACGCCTGTAGAAAGTATAGTAGGCAAAATACTGCTTTTAAAATTAGTTAGTTTTGTGAATATAGTTTATCGTAAACAGTAAATGTATTTTATATCGATAATTCTGTAAATTTATTTAGTTTCTTTGTAATAAATGGAAAAAGCCAGTACCGGACCAGTGGAAAACTAAATAGCAAATATAAGATTTTATTTCGTATTTCTTTTCCTAGTTTTCCATTTCAACACGTTTGACTAAAACGATTTTCACATATATGATACAATTTCCCGATGTCAAATGTAAAGGCCGGGATACGTCATGTTTTTTGGTATGAAGGAATCGGCAAGGAGGAGCTACTGAAATAGGATCTTTCGTGCACACTTGGAAGAGGTTGCTAATAAAAATCCAGACTGTGACATAATTTTCTATTTGGACAATTAATATGGCCAAAAAAAAAACAGATTCGTTTTCGCGAAGTACCACTGTACAACCACTCCATTAAATATCAATTTGTAAACATAACTTCTCGATTCATAAACAAGCGCAATATGAAGACAGCATTGCTCATTCAGTTATTATAAAGCCATCACTAGAGACAAAAAATCTGAACCTATCCATAGCTCTGAATAATAAATGTCCCTAATACGATCAGCAAAGGATCCTCGAATACTATTCTTTGTAAAAGAAATTGAATTACAGCAATAATTATTTCTTCCGCCTAAAGTCTCTGGCCGATTACGTATATTATAATATGATTAAAATGCCAATGGAGATACAATTAAAAGTAGATCAGTTAAAATAATTAAGTTCACAAAAAATTAAGCCAATTACAGATATCGGGCAACATATTCGTACAAGACTGAAAACTGCTTTGAGGCAAAACTGCAATAGAAGCAAGAAGTAAGACTTTACATGTGCGTCGAGGGAATGATAAAAGTATTGACGAAATTGCTTTGAAAGCTGCATACATCACGAGGGTTGGGATCAAAGAACTCAAGAAGCGTGACCTTTTACAATTTGTTGAGTCAAATATTGTATATATGTATATATATATATATATATATATATATATATATATATATATATGTATATATATATATATATATGTATATATATATATATATATATATATATATATATATATATATATACACATAATATGCTCAAGAAAAAACGTCAAATTCTCTTAATGTCATCAAAGATACTCGTGATTACAGATTTCTATTGGAATAATAGAAATGCTTTGAATTCGATACACAATTTGCTCCTTACGTCACAAGTTTTTGGACAGTTAAAATAAAAACAGTATGTTTCTACATAGAATGCTTAAAAAAGGAAATATCTTAACCATAACAGAAATAAATTTTAAATAATTTAACTAAGGAATATTTTTATTATGATTTAACTTTTTGAAATAAATTTGTTCTTAAAAATAACTATCTGGTATACGAAACCAGCTAGAGAATTTTAAATTTGACACCATGAAGCTCCTCAATTCAAAAGTTTCTATCGTCTTAATTGCAATTAGAGTCTTAAATATTTTTTAAATTTATTTGTACACAAAATAGTATTTGAGTCATATTGCAATCTCTCATTAGCGTATGTAGGAGAATGGATTACTGTAAAACAATTCCATTAAAATATGATCTTCTTACCAAATGATATAGATATAAAAATATAGTGAGCGAGTAAAAATAAATCCTACGTCTGTTCAAAGAATTGTAATATTCAATACACTTGAAATTAATATTATAGTAATTTTAATGTAATAAATATAATATTGCACTTACTGTAATGTAATATACGAATTATTTGAAATGCTCTTTATAATCCATCGATCAACGTGAATATTGCAATCGATTCCAATATTCTTGATTCGATGTTACAATCGACCACCGACCATCAGTTGAAGTGTTAAAGTACTTAAGTTTTTGCTACATCATTCTCAAGATTTGCATATGTTAACACTTGAAAATATTAGTTCAAATACACTCAGTTACAATCAAACTCGACCTTATGAGAGCACTTGATCACATGTTTTGAAAATATTGCAGAAATTACCTTATACATATTTCAGACTCCTCAATTTTCAGAAAGGTGTTATTACTTCTTGGTTATCTTCATAAATTTAAATAAATGTTAAAATATAGTCATTAGACTCAGTGATATTTATTGTTTCGAATCATCGCTCGCATTCTTTATTATCGAACCAAGCAGCTATACTATAATATAATTTGATTCAACGTTTAAAATATGCAATAGACAATCGTGATACAAATAACTAAATTATTTTTTTCTCTCCAGATTTTTTCCTTTCAAAATATTTTTTTATGATGACGCTTCCATTCCTAGGTTTTTGTATATTAGAATATAAAAAATGAACTTTTGGTGGAATCACCTTTTAGCCTGCCCTTGCACCTTTTGTAAATAATTTTTAATTTTTATAATTAAATCAAATAGATTAATCGTATTACAGATTGACTACTTAATATAATAAATTATAAAAATTAATAAATAACGTTATGAAGTACTAGGAACATTGAATTGTTATGATTATAGAAAAGAGAACAAATTAAGTAAAAAGGCATAAATTCGTAACTGTAAATTCATCAAAGGAAGTAACTCATATAATAAATCATGAATATACTAATAAGGAGACGGTCGTGGTGAATTTAAGAAAGAAGTTGATCATTCTCCGTACCGATAGCTTGCACAGAAGGTAACTCATTTGTGAGAATATACGCACGCAATAACAAGCAATTACTGAGAAATAACTTCAGGATAATTATTTCTCATTATTTGCCTCAAAATTATTTCTCTGGAAAATTATTTCTCACTATTACGCGTTTGTACTTTATACATAAAAATACATTCAAAACGCCCTATTATCCCCAAAAAATTTCAAACTATATATTTCTCAAACCGTATCGTCGTGCAAAACGATTTTTTTTAAACTGATTTTTTTATATATTATTCAATTTGTAAATATCTAATTTATTTTAAAAATTGTTTAACGTTTAGTTTTTGTGAAAATTACTCTCAAAAATTGTACAATTAATATTATAGAAAAAGTAGTTATTTCATCGTACTATTCATTTTATTTAAAAAACACGTCGCCAAATTTTATCTGATAAACGAAATTAAAGTAAAATGAATTTTAAATAAATATTTATTTAGATTTTAAAACCAAAAATATTTACCGTTTCGTTTTGGTAAAAGTCGCCCTAAAAAAATATACAATTAGCATCTCAAAAAATCTACATTTGTTATATTAAAATTAAAAAAAAAAAATAGAGAAATATTTACCTTTTAGTTTTGGTGAAAAGTTATTTTCAAAATCGTACAATTAACATTACAGGAGAAATAATAATTTCAACATACTTGAGTTTTTTAAAAACGCATCAAGCGATTTGTCTAAAAAACTAAGTCAATGTAAAATGATGTTATGTTAAAATTTTGAAAAAAAAAATAAAAATTTTTTTAATTATGTTATTTTAAGGGTTTGGAAAATAAAAAGAAAATGAAAAAAAATTTTGTAATAATTTTTTAATCTGACTGTCACACGACTCCACCTTAAAAAGAAAAGTTAGTTATTAAATGTTAATGACAACTACAAAACGGCTCGATACGAGTAAATTAAATTATACAGATTGTTTACACTCCATAAGTTTCTTCACAAGAAAATTTTACAAGTATTAAGTGCACAAAATTATAAATATATATACATATATATATATATATATATATATATATATATATATGTATATATATATATATATCTAGTACTGTTTCTATATAACTACAGTATACGGGAATTTTTAAATACTATTAGTATATAACTATAATATAGGTGTATCTATTAGTATTTAAAACTTCCCGTTCCACTTCTCTGTTTTCGGATATCGTAAGCTTTGTCCTTATATAAAACATTTCTTTATGAAAAATATTTGATATCTTACACCAAATCGAGTGTAAAAATGTCTAAAATCTATGAAAAATGTTATTTAATAATTACCAAGAAAACTAATTTCGTAATAAAGTATTTCAAATGCTTTGTAAATCGAATGCACATATGAAGCTTTGTTAATACTCATTACCTTAATAAATAATTTCAGAAGTATTAGCGATAGAATCGCTAATACTTTTGAAAAGAAATATTTCATACATAATTAACATTAGCTTTTGCCCGCGAACCAGGTTTAATTTAATAACCAAGTTTAATTTAAGTCTGACATTACCCATTGGAGCGAGTCGGAAGCAATATTAAAACATCTGTACATTGGTATTTACTAAAATTAATTTAAATTGCAAGAAAAGGTTTTTCGCAGTAATTTAAAGTTATTAAATTTTGTATTTGGCTTTATATTTTTCTCGTTTTTCCCCTCTTTGTTAGCATTGCATGGATATCGTACATAATTTATTTTTAAAAATACATTTTAAATACAAAAGCTATTTAGCATTATATCAACTTGGTAATTCCCTCGATTTCTTTTTTGTGTTCTTAACCGTACAATATTGAAAATCAAAAAGTTTCTGCCTCATAAATGTACAAACAAATAAAAGAGACGGACAACACAAATTTCAAAAACGATAAATCTAATCAGTTTAGCTTATTTACATTGTACCAACTTATTTTTTTTCTTACGAATTTATGTTTTTTACTACTTTTCCTGTTTTTTTTACTCCTTTTCCTGTACTACTCATTGTACATTTTTGGGAGCGATTTTTACCAATACGAAACTATAATTTTTTTTAATGATAATAAATATTTAAATAGTTTTTTAATTTAATAGCATATAGTATTGATTTACGTAAAAATATACGATGAAAAGTTCAAGAATGTATTATAAAATTGGAAACTTTCATTCGTTAACTTATTATATTCTATATTAGTTCTGTATATTGGCAATTAATTTTGACAATATGTATGTAAATATAATGTTTCTATATGTAGAGGATTCCATAAAATAATTTAATCAATTAATGCTAAAAAATGCAACAAATATGCCTATATATTTTACCAATAATTGTAATTACATCATTATTTCTAATATAATTTTCAATGTCCTGATAACTCATTTAAAATTAAGTTGATTTATTTAACAATAAAAATTTAATTATTGAAAGCCTGAATCGAAATTTAACAGTTCATTTAATATACCAAAATATTATCGGACCTTTGAGTTTTAAATGAAAATCATCACCAATATTTACTTGGAATTCCACGCAGCTCCCATTTAGTCATCACCCCCCACTCAAACTGAGCAAAAATTTACAGCAGAACCAACCTTGAAAGTCAACAGAACTAATACCGTAATAATACAGTCGAAACTAGATTGTGCTACAGTTCTATCGCCGCCAAAAAACCGAACTATTGTCTCGAGCTACTCTCTCGTTCACAGCTGTGTGCATTGGCAATTACCCCGGCAAATATTTGTAAGGACCGCAAGTATTAAATTACAAAAGCCTTTATAAAGAGCAAGTGTGAGCAAGTGGCGCCAAATATTTCGGCGTCCAATTCAAACGGCCAAGGTAGCCGAACGGCGTCCGCGTATCGATCTATCGACCTCTTCAGGCTGAGTGCGATGGTGGTGAAATTTGTAAAGAAGTGATTGTGACTTATTGTTGACGTATAAATTTATTTAAATTTCGTAATCTAAACGTTACAGTTAGTCCAAGGCTATGGGTTTTTTAACATAGCTTTAGAGGTCTTAGTTACATTGTAGTCATTCAGTGAGTGTTAAGGAGTGTGGGAGGCGAACACTGTCACGGAAAAGGTTTTGCAATAATTTTTTTATGTTAATTATAACTTATGTAATTTAACTTTTTTAACAGATTTTATGTGAATAACTGTTAATAGTAAAATGTACAATTCTATAATCGTTCGCTGCTGCAATATTTCTTGCACTATTACACCACGCGTGTTTCAATCTATTTTTCTGTAAATTAGAGAAATTGTTATTTTTTTTTTTTTTAAATATTTATTACTAACCAAAAATATTTTTGATTTGAATGCAAATTTTCGGTAGATATTATAACTGTTAAGACTTATGCTATGGTCGCTCTGTGCAGCAATATTCTGTTTAATATTAACGCAGACTAGTTTGGATCTAATTATTTCCTGCAAATTATGGATAATCTTGTATTATTTTTTTTCTTTTTCAAGTACAAGTTGGCATGCTAATAAAGTATCGGTTTGAATGCAATATTGATGCATGCATTTCAACTGTTAATAATGAAAGTGAATAATATTATAGTCGTTCACTGTAGCAACATTCTCTTTACTATTAACGCACACTAGTTTTGATTTATGTACTTCCTATAAATTATGGACAATCTTCTATTATTTTTTTCCTTTTTCGAATACTTATTACTAACCGAATAAAGTATTGGTTTGAATGCAATATTGATGCATGCGTTTTATCTGTTAAGAATGAAAGTGGATAATATTATAATCGTTCATTGTAGCAACATTTTCTTTACTATTAACGCTCACTAGTTTTGATCTATATACTTCCTGTAAATTATGGATAATCTTGTATTCTTTTTTCTTTTTCAAATACTTATTAACAACCTAATAAAGTATTGGTTTGAAAGCAATATTGATGTGTGCGTTTTATCTGTTATGAATGAAAGTGTATAATATTATAGTCGTTCATTGTAGCAACATTTTCTTAACTAATAATGCATATTAGTTTGAATCTATATACTTCCTGTAAATTATGGAAAATCATGCATTATTTTTTTTTCAAATACTTATTGCCAACCTAATAAAGTATTGGTTTGAATATAATATTGATGCTTGCATTTTAATTGTAAAGAATGAATGTGTATAATATTATAGTCGTTCACTGTAGCAACATTATCTTTACTATTAACGCCCACTAGTTTTGATCTACATACTTCCTGTAAATTATGGATAAACTTGTATTATTCCAAGTACTTATTAGCAACCCAATAAAGTATTAGTTTGAATGCAATATTGATGCATGCGTTTTAACTGTTAAGAATGAAAGTGTATAATATTATAGTCGTTCACTGTAGCAACATTCTCTTTACTATTAACGCACGTTAATTTAGAACTACATATTAACCTGTACGTTATAGACAATATTGAAATTTGTTTGCTTTTCCAATATATATTATCAACCTAAAAAGTATTGATTTTAATGTAATTTTGCTTCATTTATTATAATAGTTATGAATTATAGAGTGTAATATTATAGTCATTCAATGCAGCAATATTCTTTTTACTATTAACGCACACTATAGAAAATCTTGTATTTTTTTTCTTTCCAAATACTTATTACCAACCTAAATAAGTATCGATATGAATGCAATTTTGCTGTATATGTTATAATCATTAAAAATGAATTTAAAGTTATCATTTTGATAAATACACATTCAGCCTCAAAGATATTTGTTACATTACCAGAGGGTTAGTTTTTAGACTTCGCTGACAAACCATAGTTTTCCAAAAATACTTTGTTTTTGTTCGTTACAGCGATATTCTATTTACTATTAACGTACACTTTATACTTTTCTGCAAACCATAGAAAATATGGTAATTTTTTTTTCAAACACTTATCGTCAATAAAAGAAGTGACGATTGGAATGTAATTTCGCAGTATATATTACAATCATGTTCAACAGATCATTGTCATACATTGCAATAATATCCTATAAACAATAACGTTAAAGTTTCATATATACATATGTCACTTGAACGTTATTGTATATAGCGTATTATATATTATTGTCTATAACATATGACACTTTAACGTTATTGCATATGCGTGTTCATTAGTTAGTATTATCGATCCCACTTTTTCGTTCATAGTCAAATTTGGAAAATTACCTAAACACGAAAAAGTTTTGAAGATGCATATTTGGGTACAAGGCTAAAATTGAAATACTTTTCTTTTACCCTCCATATTTTTTTTTAAATGAAAACTGCGGCTTTGAAAACTCTAAAACACACCTTATACCTTCTAAAAATACTAACTAATACGACTTCAAAAATAATACGGTTTTAATATCATATTTAATTAAAACACTCAGTGTCTGTTATTAAGCCAAACAAATTTTCCACTCTGAAAAATAACTCCAACACCTTCTTTCTGAATTCGACAGTCTTATGATAATTGGCATATGCCAATTATCATAAGACTGTCGAATTTAGAAAGAAGGTGTTGGAGTTATTTTTCGGATATATCCAAAAATAGTTTAGTCAAGACATTTTACGTTATCTTAGTTTAAATTATTTTGATTGATGATATACCATTAGCTTCCTGCTAAAATTAACTTAATTTTATAAGTTAATTTTAGCAGAGACCTAATAACGCATTAATTAAACTATGAAAGTTATTATTAATTATAGTGGAACATGGATTATGTGATATAAGTTTTAAATTTTTATATCATAGTGAGAACAGCAGGGCTGCTGAATACTATATGCCTCATAACAAAGACGCTTCCAACAGTGTACACATTTGTAATATTTTATTATTTAAATATCTCAATTCTAACAAAATATCCTTATAATTTCATTCTACCTGGTTCATTGTCACAAGGGGTCAATGCCAAAAAGATTACGTAAAAAAGTTTCCGTGCAAATCAATGTACGTACGTACCCAAAATTGGGATTTATGCAAAAAATGTAATTACTGCGCTCTTATACAAAAAACAATTTGAAACGATTTTTTTTCGTCTCACTACGTGGCTCATTGTTTTGAATATATCTGAATTTCAAAAATAACTAATAGCGTTTTCTGACATCACAAACTATGAAAAATTTTCCTTCTTCCTCTGTCGCATTTATAAACTATTAGACATACAATTTGAATTATATTTCTAAAATAATTCGAATATGGACATTCAACTAAATCAATTTTCATTAATTTGTAATATTTCAAAATTGAAAAAATGAAATAAAATATCCTCGGACAATTGTGGACATAATGTTATTTAAGTCAGGGAAGTAGAGAAAACCCACGATTGGGTAATGTACATTTTTCTCTGAAGCAGAATATACATTTATTAAAATTATAACTTTAAATTACTCTAATATATCAGGCTATTTTCCGTGACAGTATATTTTATAAAAGACGATATTAAAATTATAACTTCAAATTACTCTTATATACCATGGCATTTTCTGTTTCGGTAATTATATAACAAATGGTATTAAGTATCATTGCTTATAAGTCTTTATATATATGCACTCAGTTAAATTAAATTATTGTTACCCAAAATTAAATTTAAATTATCTTCTGTTACAAAAAATTAAATTTAAGTTATACGGGTATGATATTTCGTCTACAACATCAACTGTAAAACAACAGACATCTATTGTAATTGTTCTAACCCATACGTTACATTACATGCGTTACAAATTGTCACTTATACACTAAGCTGATCCACATGCCCCATTTACTTTTAAATTTAATTTTTTAAGGTTCTCAAAAATTTACTCAGTTTTATAGATCTTAATAAACATATTAATGGATTTTATTTTTAAATAATTTTGGCATTTAACTGATATTTCTTACATATAGCAAAAAAGCAAGCAAAGGGAATTTATGGAAGCAAGTTTTTAAATATTTCGATCTAGGTTTTAATTTAATTTAATCTAAAACTATGCTAAATGGTATTGATTGTGGTATATATATATAATTATATTTAATTTTTGTACACAATTATTAAAAAATATTTATTTTATACAACTGTATGGCATTTTTACAAAAAAATTATATTAACTAAATATCGTCTTCTACTCTTCACTGAGGTCTTCAAGAGGATGTCTCTTTCTACCAGCTTCACTCGTTTGCTTATGTATCAAGAGTTTATATCAGACTCTAACCACTTGTAAAGACGACTATCAACTGTCTAAAATTGAAGATATTTGTATAAACATTATTATTAAATTAGACATCCCTGTAATATTTATTGACTAATTATGTTAAATTACAAAAAAATAGATCAAAAATAAAAATTAGTCGATTGTTGACTAACGAAAAATAAGATTTTTCCTGAAAAATTATTTATGTTACATAAATATAATTTTCAAAAAATTATAATTTAAAAGAAAATTACGTCAGTTTTTTTCTGTTTCATAGTAGAATTTTTTTATTAGTTTTATATTGTATAAAAGTTCAGGCTTTTATGTTGAATAAAATTATGAAATGACGCACGTTTTTAGTTGACAGATTTCCTGTTTAGCATCTATCCATGTTCGGACACATATTGAAATAACACCCACGAAAATGGACTGTTCATTACAGAACATTATTTTTAAACAATTATTAAGTATTTTTATAATAAAAAAAAACAAACAATTCAGCCATTGATAATCAGAAAACAACACAAAATAAAATACAATTGGTAAGCATAACACAAAAAAAGCTATATTCACCTAAGTTATATTTTAATCTGTGGATAATTGTTTCATTTTGAAATAATGTACATTTTAATATATTAACAAATATAATAAAAAACAGCAATAAAAACCTATCAACTACATGACAGTTTTTTAGAAACGATTACAAAAATACCTTATCGATACTGGCTGTTTTTTTTTAATGTGTAGCCTTTGCTTAAGTGAACTAAATATAAACTGTCAATCGATGTTGACATTCGTTATATGTTGCCAAAATGAATTCCTTTTTCGCTCTTTTCGAGTTCGTCAACAACCCTATCATGCAATGAGACATAATATGCACATTCTTTCATCTTGCTGGTTCTAACATTTCATAAAAATATTAAAAACTATTATGAGAATTTTTGTAAAAAATCAAAGTTTCTCATCTGTCCCATTGACGATTTAAATAAAACTTTTAAGGTCCTTAGTTTATTCATTTTCTCAATTTGAGAATCATTTTTCTTTTTGGTATATCTGGCCGGTACTATATGAACGTTTACCAGTCTCCATTGGTAATTTATCACTGGATTTGGGAAAATTATCTTTGGAAAAGTTATCTGTTGAATCTTTTACCATGCAGTATGAACCATTATTTTATGTAATATTTATGGACCAATACCGATATTTACACGCCTTTTTGGCACTTTATATATATATATATATATATATATATATGTGTGTGTGTGTGTGTGTGTGTGTGTGTGTGTGTGTGTGTATATATATATAGTGCTTAAAAGACGTGTAAATATCGGTATTGGTCCCTTTCACAATTTATTAAAAATTGTTTTTACACAGTTATAAGTATGTATGTTATAAACTTATCACTAAAAATTAATAAAATTTTATACTTTATACGTAAAATTCTAAATATTATCGGTAAAATTGTAAATATTAATTGAGATTTCTCGTATTGATTCTTTAAAAAAAAAATATACTTCAGTATAACTACCTGATCACTTTAATTTCATAATTTACAGACAGAATAAATATTAATAAAAACAATGAACACGTGAATACGCGGCTATAAGTGTATAAAACTTGTAATATTAGAAATTGAGCAGGTTTCTAATCTTACACAATTTCCCCGTTGGTGCCTCCATCTTCAAAAGTGCGCCTGAACAAAGTAAAGTAGCCCAATTTTCCAACTTTTTCAAAAGGCCTTAAGTCGGGAATGAATTATCAGATAAAATATCTCTTGATATTGCGTAAAATCATTCTTATCGAGATATATCAAGCATTGATGTATGTTATCTGTAACACACATCTAAAACGAAAATGGTCAACACATCAGTACTCCTGAACTGTTATCAAATCACATGCTGAAGCGTGTGCATCAACACGAAGATCCGTCGATAGGGCTATGTTGAATATTTTAAATTTTTACAATTAATTAATAATCATTTATATATATTGCTCATTCATATCATCATCGAAATTCAAAGATAAATGTGGCCAAGAGTGAAATAATATCCGGAAAACTGAAAATGAAATATTGACAAAATACCATATTGAAATTTTTATGTATAATTAGTCGATTCGTTCAATACTTGACACTCGTATAAAATGGGAAAATATAATGGTAGAAAAATGGTTGCCTGTCCCTTATGCTATCATCCTATCAAGGATGCGGCGCTTATTTTTAAAGCCCATTGCACCTTCAAATCCTCAATCCGCATGTGTACTAAGTATATAATTTGAGCCGATAAATATCAGTCAATTTTGAAAATTATGTATCTTCTGTATATTAATTAATATTATTTGAACATTTTTCTTAACCGGATTATATTTTATCGTAATATGAAGATTTAATACTACATATATTGAAGGTGATGCCTATAATCGCTATACTGGGACGGCAGATTGGTGATCGCAATGTACTTCTTACACTAGTATTCCGCTGCTCATCACTAGTATGTGAAGTTTAGGTCTGCGATTACAAATGTTATTCCAATCCCGTTCGATGCGCGGTCAGGGATTGAACCCGGAACCCCGCGTTGCGCCACGCCAATAAATACAAAAAATTTGTTATTAATGCAACACACCACAGCGCCCTCGATTAAAATTATTGACCTATATTAATTTGATTATAAATAATATTGTTATTACGTTATTAATTAATCTAATAATGGAAATTAACAGAATGTCCCTCCATTCCTGAGAGCAGTTACTTATATGTTGAGTGACGCTCGCAGGAAGTGTTACGCAGCATTGAAAGGGTTAAATGAAAACTGACGTCGTTTGAAATCAGTTTTATTAATTTGATTTATAATTAGATTTGAATCGAGTCCTAAGAGTTAGATTTGAATCGAGTTAAACGAATGTAATAAAAAAATATTATTTCTTCCTAATTGACTGTAGACAAATTTAAAATATTTTATGATAAATTTACATAGAGGCAAAGACGTCTGTTATTGCTTATATATTACAATTTGGGGATATAATTATTTATAAGCGTAAGGATTGAATTTAAACAAGTTCAAGATCTTATTAATTTAAGAATGGAAATGTGTTAAAAATTGGCAGTGAATTTCGTTGAATTTTCTATTTATACCGGTTATTACAATTTTCAAAACCTTATTGAAATTTTTGTGGGCTTTCTTAACTTTGACTAAAATTAAGAGACGTTATAAACCTGATAATTAAAATTTTATTATTCGTCAACGATACTTCTAATTGATATAATTATTAAATACGAAATAAATTAAATTCATTGTTTTTACTATGTTTTTAAAGTAATTACAAGCAATTTGATCTTGGCATACAATAGTTTTACTGTCTCTTTGTTATATTTGTGGTTTAGCTTTAAATACTTTTTCTGTGACCGATATACGGACCACGTATATTTCATTCTTCTGTCTATTTCTTTCTCTGTACAGGTCTTGAATGATATAAAGTGTCCAAGACAGATTGAGTCTTCGACATTTTTTAAATTGTCAAGTCACGTCTTTCAATTTTTTCTTGATTTAATTCTAATCCCACTGTTTTACTTTGTTGTTCTATTGACTCTATCATATATTGTAATTACTTTAAATCTTCCTAGAGTAATGCTACATTGTTTGCGAACCTCAAATGTAACATATATCTTCGACGAATACTCAAATCAATATTTTTTCAATGTAATTTCCTAAATTATTGTTCTAACACAACTATGAATAATTTTGGAGAGGGCATCTTCCCTTATTTAACCACACTCTATACGGAAAGGTGGTCCTATATTTTCTAGCTTGATTCTTGAAGTGCTATTTTTAAATATTTCTTTGATAATACGAATATACGCAGCATTTGTGTCTTATTCCATAATTGAGTCATGGAAGATAAAGTCAAATAATTTGGAGTAGTCTATAAAGCTAATATACAGAGGATTATTGTGTTCATCATATTTCACAATAATAATCTTTACAATGCGTTTGTGATCCACTGTGAACAAAATTTCTTATAAATCCTACTGTGAACAAAATTTCTTATAAATTCTTTAGACTGATTTTCACCAATCATTTTAGCTAGGCGTCTTAACAGAGCGTCGTAGCAGGAAGGCATAAGACATTGTATAGGCAAGACGTGAGACGTATTGATTTGCGATTAGTTCTGAAATTATGGTCTTCTTTTTTAAACAGACTATTTTTGAACGTCCACATTATCTAGGAAGTTGTTTTTTCTCCTGAAATTGTTAATCGAAATTGCATTATATTAAAATATTTCTAAATCTTAAACTTTTTCGCTCTCAAATGTTACCAAGAGGGTGAAGAGTAGTGATAATGCTGTAGATGCCAGTATTTAAATCCATTATTGGACTTTTTCTAAAAATATCACCATTTGGTGGAATTATAATTTCTCATTCAAAAAATATCAGCAACAATTTAATGATAATCTAAAACTATTAGTAAAATAAATAACAATCTTAATGATTTCTACTGTAAATTTTACTGATTTCTACTGTAAAGTTTCTAAGATACGGAACTGAAAAGTTTCATAGAAGTCTGTCCGGTGAAGTCCGTTGCAATTTTATTATATGTATCAATTAAATACATACTGCAAATATCATCAAAAGCCTTATTAGTCTGAATATTTTTATCTTGCAATTGTATAAGAACTCCCCTCATTCCTCATCTGAAATCAATCGATATTAATATAAAAGGACGTGAAGTAAAACCGTCAATTGTATATAACAATTGGCGTAGCGTCCTTATATATTTTAATTACTACAATAGACACAGTGTCTGTGTACATTAACTGGGCCGACCCTAATAGAAGGTCCGTAACTAAGTGCATGTCACGATCTGATAGCATATATCCGTCTAAACGTGACCCAAATTGGTTCAATCGCGCTAGTACTACACGTACTTTAAATCAGTATTTTATATGAATGTGTAGGTGTAATATTACATACCTTACCTTTACATTATACTCCGCCAAAGTAGGGTAACTAACAATAATCGAATGCTCATTTCATGACCCCGGATATTACTGCCTATTTAATGGACACAACAGTAAAACATCGTAAAATATTTATAGTGTCTTTTCATAATATTTACATTATATAACATTGAAAAACATACTAGATTTTAATTATATATTTATACATTAAATATTACCATGGTAGGACACGTCCATCCACTTTAAGCTTACCCTATATTCTGAGCCTGCACGACCTGCCACTATACTCCCCTCCGCACCGCACATAAGTCATTTGACTGATAGTTCGTTTTACTAAGATTTCAGTCTCTAATTCACTAGTATCTTCTTAACTTTTTTAGATGTGGAAATTATACAAAATACCGACATGAAGTGAGATATTTTCATTAATATTATTAGAAATTTTAGGAGAAGAAAATAAGAGGCAAATTTTCCAAAAATATTTATATACTTATAAT
Source organism: Druceiella hillmani (assembly GCA_039881145.1). Classification (NCBI taxonomy): domain Eukaryota; kingdom Metazoa; phylum Arthropoda; class Insecta; order Lepidoptera; family Hepialidae; genus Druceiella; species Druceiella hillmani. The sequence continues at coordinate 18,833,083 of JAYKKI010000025.1, read as the reverse complement.
AGTATATATTTTGACATCCAAAACAAATATAAAATAAATTTTTTTTTGTATTTATTAACATGTATTCCATAAATATATTCAAACAAGAATACTTCATACACTGAACAATTACATAACTACAATGTTTTTTATAAAGATAAAATGTGTGACATGAATTTGAAAACGAGAAATTCGAGTTGACAACTTCTGACATATTTATGAAATATTGCACTAAAAAAAATTATACTTAACTTCTGTCATCTACATCATTGCACTTGTATTAATTTAAATTGCGATTCTAACGGAGCCATCGATCAGAATTAGCTCTGCTGTTTTATAGCCCACGCAGACATCTTCAGAAGTCAAAATGATATACGGCATAGTAATCAACCGATCATTGTACTCAACATATTACGATAAAAAACGAATGTCTCCGTTCGTTGCAATACAATCGGTTTGACATATCATTGTAATAAAAAGTGACGGCTATTTGAGGATATCGTGATGATGAATGAGCAATTGCAAATATCACGATGACTTTGAAAGCATGATGATGGTACAGTTACTCGACGTGCAAATTATAGGACAAGGTAATACCAACATTCTTGCAATTGAAATATGCAACCTTTTAAGTCGAATAAATAATTCTTTGAATCTAAACTTTATTAAATCAAATCTTACTTTCACCCATCAATTTCCATCTAATTCTTTATGCCAATTTTTACAACAGGGTTAAGAAATAATTTACTAAAATAGGCAGAAATGGTAGTGCATTACATTGTGCTTGCCCATCTATCTGGTCTTCCTCTTTAAATCGTTTCTCCATAATCGAGAATCGTGATCTACAACGATAGGTGCTGTCTTGGTGTAAAATGTTTGACGCCAGTTATTGTGATCTTCCATTAATCTTACGGTCTCATAGATATTCATTTGTAGGATGCTGTGATCTGGCTAGCCTAAAGAGCTGTCCTTCGGTCACAAGGTTTTGTTCCTTTGACTCTTCCCAGTAGGTTGCCTCGCTCTATGTTATTGGATTTTTTGCTGACAACGCCACCGTGGGTTTTTTTGCTGACAACTGTCTTAGGGCCTGAAAGATAACTGTAGAAGATAATAACTTATTATGGATATCGATTTCTTTGCTGATAGAGTATACTTCGCCAAAACCACATCTCCAAGGCGTCATTTAGGCTGCTACTTTGATATTCCAAGTCTCAGAACCGTAGGAAAATATGTACTATACTTCGTACTTTGTTATTAAAGAGTGCTCATACAAGAACAATATGCAGGGCAAAACAATATTATATTGCTGTTTCTAAATCTAGTACTTTAGTGTAGTTTCAATTTGAAAATAGTCGTTCAAACGGGTCCGCGGCGTAGCGTTATTCAAATGAAACAAGGAAAAATATTTTATATGAAAAACCGTAAGATATTGCAGAAAATAAAATAACCGAAAATAATGAAAATTATCTGAAGATAAATAATTAGATGGCATAAGAAATAAAAGCATACGCAATCATTTTCTCATATTCTCTATAAATACTCTTAAACTCTAACATTAAATCCGAACTCGATATGGTGGTCTATTTTCACATGCGCATAAGCTTGATCATACTAGGATAAGACAATTGATAGGTCAGCTTTTTATATCGGAGGACAATTACTCGAATAACCAAATAGGATATAACCTGAGTAGAATTTAATCTACAGAGATGAAACAGATAAGGAAATCGAATAATTATGTTGTAAATATCCTTGTACACATTACCCTCTTCATGTAAATGTATATTCCAGCTTCCTTTTAGTTATTTTTGCGTTACCATTCTAATTTACTTATTTTTGACATATTTTTAAAATCTATTTCTTTATGTAATCAATATTAAATACTATACATAAACCTTAGTAAAATGAAATTCATTGTTTATCGTTTCACGTGCGTCTATCATATTTTTTATTGACTACTTTCATTAACATTCATTTCTGTGAATTTCCTTATCTATACTTATTTCCATATCTTATCATGTTTTCTTTTTATCCAATCAATAGAGATAGCTTCTTTTTGACTCTATCTTGAAACTCTAAAGACATACAATTATCTAACTGGTAATAAGATGAATAAATATTAGAACCTTGGAACGTGTTATGTTATACTTCCTTCACTTCTTCCGCATTTTGGTTATCTATGGAGCAATTTTAGCTTTATGAATAATAGACAATTTCCCTACCAATTTCGAATCAGTTCCAAGATATTTCTTGTAAATCTTAAGGAGAAAAAAACTCCTTTCGTTTTTTTGTTACATTAGACTGTGAATAGTAATTTATACTTCAGTAGTACGTCGTGGATATTATAAATTTTACATTGAATTTGTAATTTTACTAAATAAAAAAACTTCTTTGTTTTTGTCAATGTCATAGTTTATTTTATATTTCTGATTTCATATCTCAAAAAGTAACAAGAAAAAATACACTTTTAATAACAGAAAGGAAAAAACTTCGAAAACATTTGAAATATCACATGGGTTTGTATTTTTAAAAAAAATTTTAGCTATTATACAAGCGTGGGTTAGTTTTGTCTTTTAGAAATTTATTTATTAGAATACGGATTGCGGCATGGATTATTTTTTTCTTTTTTTTTATTGTTAGTTCATAATTAAGTTCTATGAGTGCCATTTTTATTATAATTTTCACTATAAACTATTTTCCTACAACGTAACGTATGTTGTACGAAAATAATTTATACTTGACAGGTCATGCTTTTCATATACCTCACACTACATTTTTACATGTAACAATGAACGGAGATCATTTATACTTTATTCATTCATCTTTAGTAAACTCGTTTCTTGAAACTTGTAACTCATGTGGAAGTATGAAATTGGATTTAATTTGAATAACTTATTCGTTATACCAACTCGCTTAAACTTTCGAAACAAGTATGGAATAATATTAGACTTGATAGATCTGTTTACTTTTGGGAGCATTTTTCCTAAATATATAGGTTTACTTTTTCTTAAACTATGACATTTATTTCAGTTATTGAGTATACTTGGCGTTAATTTTGTAGAAATGCATTATTCACAAATTAAATGAAACTACGTGATGTAGTATTATTTCTACTTTATTTAAGTTTTTTACCACGACCTAGGTTTCGTTGTATTATATCTTCAGGTGGTCTGTTAGCAAAGATTTTATTATTTTTAATCTTTTGTAATCTTTGCTAACAGCCCACCTGAAGATGTTGTAATACAACGAAACCTAGGTCGTGGTAAAGAACTTAAAGAAAGTAGAATTAATACTACATCACGTAGTTGTACTATGGACATTAAAAAATACTAATATTTATACAAATGTCATTTCATGTAAAGTCGCCTTTTTATTTCGTCGGCATCTTCATTGTAAATTATAATTGACTTAGTTATATAGATATTCAATATTTAAAAAAGTGGAAACAGGTGCTAAAACTCCGCCATGCTTGTCTGAAACAAGCTTGTCCGTTTTTTTTAATAACCGTATATAACCCGATGTCACTGGATGGCCTTAAACTAAATCACCGTGACAAACAAACGCACAACTCTTGGTAGCTGACACCAATGTCTGCTAAGATATTTATATCGAACAAAAACAATATTTCATCCAATTCGCTTACTTAATTTGATATAACAAATTCGTAACAAAGTTTTCTGCGAAACCATAGATCGATCATCCGTATTAGGTCATCGTTATAATTTCTTTGTTTTTTTACCACGCTTTTCTTTAATTTTATTTATACAAATATGAAACTTTATCTGTTTTCCTTGTGTGAATTAAAATGGTGAATTTTCCCCGGATCAAATGATACAATTACTACGATACTGACGCATTATGTTACAGCCGTGGGTGATCATTACCCAAAGTTAAATAATTCACTGAACTGAATCACTAAAAAGAATCAATTCACCTTAATGAATCAATGATTAATGTATCAGTAGACCTGTGTCGACCATACGCTACAATTCATTTGACTCTGAAACAAAAAGCTATGTATATTAATTAAGTAGAAAAATTTATTGTCAAAAACTGATTGATTTTCTTTCATATTCCGTAAGCTTAGCACTGTCAACCAATTGCATACAAAATTTAGATAGATATACGAATTCTCCAAATATTAGTATTATCTTATTTCTAGTTTTAGTTCCAATAAAACAATATTCAATTGGGTTTGCTAATATGATATACGTTACTCACTCACACCACATAATTTGTTACAAGCAAGAAAGTGATGCACCTGTGTAATTTTTTATAAAAAAGAAAGGGGTGCACTTAATATGAATGCGTACCAAAAAGTGAAGAATCATTTCAGTAAGGTGAATGTAGCATAAGTCAATGCAATACAAGTTGCATCCATTATTTGTTACACTGAAACGTTCTTGAATCGAAGAGTCAATTAGATTCAATTAGGTCCATAAACTTAAACCTAAAAATTTATTATTTTAGTTCACCCATTGTCTTATTACAAAGGCCTATACTGTTTTGCTAAAATTTGCACGTTTTGGGTACTCGAGATTTATTAACAAATGATTTAATATCAATTGAGTAGTTAGAGAAGAAAATGTTAATTAAAAATATCAAGTTTAATCCTACACGCATTACATTACTTCTAAAACTAAAACATTTTATATTTTAAATTAAATCATTAACCATGATCATAGTAAGTTTCATAAAAATCTATTTAGTCGTTTAAACTTGATTGAGTAACAAACAATCCAAACTCATTTTTCTTTGCACTAGTATTCTACCTGAGTAAAGCAACTAGATATATCATATATGTCATTTTGCCACATGATATACAGACATTCCAAATTTGGTAGCGATTTGTTGCTTGGTTACAGCATTGTTTAAAAAAAATTAACTAACAAACCGACCTTCAAATTTATAATCTCATATAATAATTTTATTTTAAGACGAATTTAATGGGTATATTTAATATACTTTTCTGCATAATCGGTTCAAGTATGGTGTAATCTTAGTTGTTTCCAAGTAAATTTAAATATAAACATAAACATCACGCTATATCCTAAATGTACGTCTATATAAATCAAAATATATCACCTGTGTATTCAAGTGCAAAGCCATCACATATTTTCCAGAAATATGAATACGTCTGATCACTGTCAACGTATTAACTTCGTTTTGACATTGATCGGATATTTATAAATCCCTTCCTTATCAGATTCCATTATTATACACTCATAACTCCACGATCACCCACGAAGAAATATGTAACAAAAATGAATTGTTCTATCTCAGTTGTGTAAGAATATAGCAGGTATTTTTTGTAAGTTCTTTACGTTATAAGAATACAGAATATAGCAATTATGTTCAGTAGGTTCTTTACGTTATAAGAATACCGAATATAGCAGTTATATATTGTAGGTTTTTTACGTTATAAGAATATAAAATATGGCAGTTATATTCAATATGTTCTTTACGTTATAAGAATGTAGAATATAACAGTTATATTCTGTCGTTTCTTTACGCTACAAGAATATAGAACATAGTAGTTATATTCTGTAGGTTCTTTCCCTTATACGAATATAGAATATAGTAGTTACATTCTGCAGGTTCTTTACGTTATAAGAATATAGATTATAGCACTTATATAATGTAGATTCTTTACGTCTCACAGTTATATTTTGTAGGTTCTTTATATCATACAATTCGGTTTGAACGAGCAACTTTTACGCGAACGCGTCCAATATATATTTCAAATACCCCACTGCGACCGTAAATTTAGTAATAAAATTGAGAAAATTTCGAAGCAATTTGTAAGCCGAAATTCAATTGGATTGAATTTATTCAATTGGTCTGCTGGGTACTGACACACTAGATTATATTCAATACCTATTTAATACATTATCTGAATGACATTTATCTTGAAATTTTTATTCACCTCTTTGAATACAAAAGAAAATCCCCAGCGATGCAAAGATAAGTTTGTTCAAGTTTGAGTGGAACAGTTATATAAAAGATTAAAATTTCCCACTTACGGAGGTAAATTTTTACCTACATCTTTATTTTTTACTCTGATTTTTATATTATCAGACAAAGGAATATGTTCACAGTTAATTACTATATTGTTATTACTTAATTACTATATTGACATATGACTATGGAACATTAAAAAACGAGTTGCAAGTTAAAATGATGGATACTTAAAGATTTATTGGACAAAACTATAGATGACATTACGCCCCTTTCATTATTATAATTAAACAACAATGCCAAAATTATATAAATATTGGCAAATCCATTATAATAAATGTATCCGTGATGGGGTACGTTGACTTGTGTAAAAACATAGTTTATTTTTTCTGTGCCGTCACTTCCGATGAAAGTAAAATATAGCAACAACTTTTCGCGAAAATATAGATGACATTATGTCCCTCTCTTTATTGTAATTAAATCAACATAAAACGACGCCAAAATTATATAAATATTTGCAAATTCCTTATAATAAATGTGTCCGCGAAGGGGTACGTTAACTTGTGTAAAAACATAGTTTATTTTTTCTGTGCCGTCACTTCGGATGAAAGTAAAATATAGCAACAACTTTTGGCGAAAATATCGATGACATTACGCCCCTCTCATTATTGTAATTAAGTCAACATAAAACAACGTCAAAATTATATAAATATTGGCATCGATTTACAAATTCCTTATGATGAATGTATCCGCAGTGGGGTACGTTGACTTGTGTAAAAACATCGTTTATTTTTTCTGTGTCGCCACTTCGGATGGAAGTAAAATATAGCAGCAACTTTTCGCGAAAAAAATCCATACTTACAATATTTTGAAAAAGTGATTGATTTAGAGTATAGAACGTTAGAAGCTAGAAATTCTGTTTTTAGAATTTTCGTCTCTATGTCTATGTGTTAATTTGTTCTTCAGTCACGGTAAACCTACGGATTCTTATGACATTTGGTATGGTAATACTTTATACATTCGAGCAACATATACGATATTTTTCATCTGGATATTACATATAAAAAGAATACTTTGACTTACTACGATATTAATGCTGCCAGCGCCATCGATTGGCGTTTCACTAAACTTTATGCTAATGCTTGGAGTTCTGTGGGGAAAAAAAACTCAAAAAATTCCTAATAACTTCTTTTCTACCGTATTACATGCGAACGATGTCACATCGCCACAGCTTGGGTTTTATATAGGAAAAAATATAAAAATTAAAACTTTATTTACACAATTAAATATTTAATTTAACGTTGAATTAATAAATGACTAACTTAGATTTTGCAAGAATTATGAAACGATAATAATAAAGTGAAATTATAAAAATTACTATAGTGTTAAGATAAGATATCAACTGTCCAAAAATATTTAAATTTAATTATTGAAAAGCCTTATTGGCTTCTATTTAATTCGTATCACATTAGATAAGAAATTAACATTAAATAAAGAAATATTTTGCATTGAATTATTTTAACTGTAGATATTTTGAAAACCTACTGGAAACAATGGTTGAAGACATCGTACTTCTTCTTAATATTTATTCTATTCGTTTAAAGTTTAGTTATAACAAAAATTATCTAACTAATAAATAACACTAACACACCTGTCAACAATATTGGAGTGACCAACCACCATCTGAGATTAAGTCCACGAATGTCCTACTTTTGAAGACAATAACATGCCGTAACTTTTACGTGAAGTGTGAGAGGGGGCATAGATATGAAGATATATAACAAAATTATCAATATTTATAAAATCAATGCTTTATTGTATACGATTTGAGTGGCCACTAGTATCTGATATGGACGACTGATCTCCAACGTTGGAGATAAGCCCCGCATATCCAATTATCAGCATTGAACTTTTTGTCTACTTGGTGGCGTGTATTGCAAAATATTAATGTATGATCGTGTGCATTCTAGACAAAAAATTTCAAGTGTACTCGTAAATGGATGCGGTCGAAGATGTGGATGACAATAAGAATAACGAAACGGGTTATGAATTTTAATTAAGGGTCGATTAAATTGAAGTTCATTTAATACAAGAAAGGTGTTGGGTATTAATATGGGTTATTTCATTATAATTTGTGATTAAGTATTTATAGTTATTTTACTTTTTGGGGTTCCGTACCATGAAAAGAAAAAGTAACCGGTATGACATCAGTCACTGTCTGTTACAGCTATTTTACTCACAGACTGACGTAGAATCTTGATATTTTATATAATCCACAATTAAATGAAACTACGTGATGTAGTATGATTTCTACTTTCTTTAAGTTCTTTACCACGACCTAGGTTTCGTTGTATTACAACATCTTCAGGTGGGATATAAGCAAAGATCCTATATAATAATCTATCTGATAATCTTTGCTAATAACCCACCTGAAGTTGTTGTAATAGAACGAAACCTAGGTCGTGGTGAAGAACTTAAAGAAGGTAGAAATAATACTAAATCACGTAGTTTCATTTAATTGTGAATAATGAATTTCCACAAAGTTAACGCCAAATATATTCAATGTTTTATATAATAATAGAATATATTAACCCGTAAAATTTTCGGTAGCAAATACTCAAAACATTTCCACATAAATATTTTCCATCTAAAGGACTTCCTCCTTTAAAAGGTGTAATTCTAGGGTTCTCGAAATATTTTATTATGTAATATTTTATTATATTTAGTATTTATTCATAGATGTTTTGAAAGATTACAAAAAAGTATGCCCCCTACTTCACTTCAATGGAGGTGCGGAAAAACTAGCACTTTAAATTTAAACACAATGACATTTTAACTTTTAAATTTAAACTAGTATTCTATATATTTTACGCAAAAAATACTCACCATGCAATATTAGTTCCTACATATAAAAAAAATTGTAATAAAGCCTCCCGATATGATTATACACACTTCAATTTACATAGACTAAATATAGGAAAATCTTTTGAAAATATATCATAAAATATTTGGGTATACTTTTTGGAAAAATACAAAAATGAAAAAATGGTAGGAATAAAACGAAGTAACGTAGAAAAAAAGCACAGCCTTCAACTAAAGAAAAGTAACTCAAGAAAAATTAAGAAAAAAATGGGGTCTGGCTGTGTCATGGACACGGCCGTGTGTTGTACGTGAATACGTCTATGTAACGCATTCATTCTTTTACGTTACCGGCATTGCTTGACTCGGTCATATGATGTTTTATTATTACCTTTCCAGCCGTATACGATCTCTGTATTTGGTTTTGACTTTTCGACGCGTATAGGCCGACATTACATATTTTTGATAATATTTTTTTTATTCTAACACCTTATTATATTCACTATCACTACTTTAATCTAATGTTTTATATACAGTCGATAGATTTTGATGACAGCTGACGATTAAAACTTAATCGAATATCGTAGCTTTTCCGAATCAAAAGTTATACTAATTGCAAATCTCGATACGCAACAAAATAACCTCAAAATGGAGGCGCTTCCCCCTCTACCGTGCGCGATGCGTCACTGTTTTCGCTTATCGTAATGAATTCTTTAGTCCTTTAGGTATCCAGTGGTATAATTTAATTTTTTATGTAGAAGATAGACTCGAAATTGCAACGTATCCCCCGATTTTGTTACCATTAGGTTCTTTGAATTGTCCCCGCATGGTAGCAAATTTAAAGATGTATTCACGTCAAAAATAAAGAATAATGAAACGATATTGAAGAAAAATTAACCGTAGATGCTCCGTGTAATAATCAGTAGAACTGAAACTGAACCCATTTTTTAATTACCGCAATCGCATTATCAACTTAGCAACCATATCGTGTCAGTATCTCAGTATCATCTTTGCAGTTGCATTATCATCTTTACAATCATTAACTTAAATAACTATATGATAACTAATTATTTGTTCATTAATTGTACACGTTTTGCGTGATATTTCAAAATGCTGCAAATTATCATGAAACTCACACAATTTCATCATGCACGAGAGTGTTTGCTTTTTGAAAATCTTTCTGTCGGTAAAATATCCAATTATCAATACATGGTTATAGGTTTGCATTATACCACTTTTAAAAGCCATGGAATTTTTCATCGGGGTTTCAATTATCAGCACAAAGTTTTACTTTGAGAAATACATTCAAACTAAACAATCAATAGGTGCTAATACATAAAGCGGAAAGGTTTATTTATTATTTTGTTTGCGTAAATCTCGGGAATCACTTGCTATTTCAAAATTTAGTTTTATAAAGAGACTTAAACGGGGAAAAATGGAGAGACCGGTTTATTTATTGACTTATCACCTTCAGTATTCTCCCCACACTCGACGATCGATCTCGTTTGACGAACGGAGGACCGTGCGGCGAGAGGGGAGATATTGAGCCCCATAATTAAGAAACACTAAATAATTTATAAATTATCATAAAATACAAAGAAAAATAACTTTGAATCGATACCTAATTAATGCAAGACGTGAAACGTATTTAAGATGGCAATATTCAACAATATACACTTTTCGCACCATTTTTAAAGGCTACCTTCAAAAATTTAATTATTTTAATAAGTATCCAAAAGTTTTACAAGTACATTACCATATAATTTAGATGTCGTAATCGAAATATCATGACGACCAAATTAAACGGTAATATAAAATATTAAAATCGGGCAATTTCATTTATTATTAAAATTAACAATAGTTTTTAATATAAACACACGTATTATATATATTTTACTATGAAATTATTTGGGAAAAAACATATCCACGTCTAAAAAATTTAATTATTGTTGGATTACTTTATCATTAAGAAGCATTATTTTTTGCACAAGATGATATTTGAAAAATGTTGTCTTGAAGATAACTCTTTATCGAGAATAGAAATTTTGTCAGATACGATCATAATCAAATGTTGCAAGGTGCAATCATGATTCGTTCGAATGAATTGCAAATAGAGATAAGCGTTTGCTCTTGTTAGTGACGTAAAACCGACATCCACATGTCAACCATTTTCACAACAAGTTCCTTATCTGCACCGTAACTGTAAAACTTTGATGGTGTTATCATTGATTGCAGATAACTGATCCAGCATCTTTTCAAATCTGACTTGCACATGAATCGATAACATAATAGTTTCTTGAAGTCGTACTGACTTGTTATCTTACGGCATTATCTGCGTATGCGCAAACAAAACTTACTTAAAGGTGTTTGCTAAAGTTTGCGTAACAGTCGACATTCGGTTGTTGACAGAAAAAAAGCAAGTATAACACTTATTAAATTATATCTATCTATGTTTGTAACAATTTGCTACTTATAATTTTCTTTCGTTATATTAAAATTGTTGATACAACGAGACTATTAACGAATTTCATATTTTAGTTTAATAAGCAGATAAGATATTTATTCAATCAAAAATTGTTTACCCCATCTCCTATGTTCAAATTGCTAAATAAAAGTTAATTTTCAAAATTTGTCATAAAATTAAACTCAATTCCAAGTTGAATATATGTTTAACATCTATATTGGCGAATTTAATTGAAAACAACTTCATAAGCTTCACCTCAAACTTTATTAAATTTGATAATCACATAAAAATATTTAATTGAATAATAATTGTTTAAAAATTATCTGTAATTAAAAATGCATTAATACATTGCTTCTCAACAGATTGATCTGAACCAGCCTCGTAATGTTGACAGGATGGAGAAAATTTTTATCGACAGGTAAGTTTATTTTTCTATATTTTTATTTTTTACCTTCCAATATCAAAGGTTTTACAATTCTTGCCAGTTACAATTAAATGTTTGCTTTAAATATACACAAATAGAAGTACATAGTTTCTATTCTGAATTTTGTCATGATAACGTTATAGACACAATATTATTTTTCTTGTATAATATTCCAACTCCAAATAATATATTATATAATATTTCCTAAGCACTGTGGCTTTGCTATCTTTACAAACATCTACTGTAGCTCTTCAATAGCTCTAATAGATTCCTAGCTTATCTTACTAAGCCATAATTTACTTTATCTACCATCCTTTGTGTTACATTATTGTATTATTTTCACTAATTTCCTTCACCAATTATTAACTTTAATTCCTACAAGATAATTTTGACTGTAAATTCAAAAGGTCTCTGTCCCTTATTATTATTATCATTCAGCGTCAGCTTAACTTTTCCACTATAACCTTTCATAGCTGTAATATTAAAAGTTTAGGAACTTGTTAAAACTGAATTTTAAATTTACAACTCTACTATCTAATGAACAAACGATATTGGTGCTATTTTATTAAAACTATAACTTATACATTTAATTCACAGTAATTTTTATACCCCAGCGATATGTGCTGGGTATTATGGGCCTGTTCACATTGGCCAACGCGTACACTATGCGAGCCTGCCTAAATATGGCTATTACACAGATGGTGGTATCTACGGCTGGCGAGGAGGGATCAGAGCATTATGATCCAGATGCGTGTCCTGGAGAGCTTACCGTCAGTAACTCTACGTCGGGAAGTACCGTGAGTCAATTCTTTTTTACATTTTTCACCTTTCCACCTATGTATATATTGTAAAAATGGAAAATTGCAAAACTTAATCGGACGTGAACAAATTACTGTAGAAACGAAACGAAGTAATTCATGGTTCTAATAAATTATAATTTATCGATATAATATCTCGTAAACCTATAAAGTCTGACTTATTCTATAAAATATAAAGACGATGAAATGCAACACTATTTCAGCAAAACTATTTAATTAGTGTCCTTTTGCCTTCAAAATATTTACCTGACCAAGTGTGAGAGAACAAATAGTTTCTTAAATTTGTTATCCCATTTTTATTGAAACTAAATATTTATTTCACCAAGTGTGGGAGAACAAATAGTTTCTTAAATTTTTTATCCCATTTTTATTGAAACTAAATATTTACTTCACCAAGTGTGAGAGAACAAATAGTTTCTTAAGTTGTTCATCTCATTTTTATTGAAACTAAATATTTATTTCACCAAGTGTGAGAGAACAAATAGTTTCTTAAATTTTTTATCCCATTTTTATTGAAACTAAATATTTACTTCACCAAGTGTGAGAGAACAAATAGTTTCTTCAATTTTTTATCCCATTTTTATTAAAACAAAATATTTACTTCACCAAGTGTGAGAAAACAATTAGTTTCTTAAATTTTTTATCCCATTTTTATTGAAACTAAATATTTACTTCACCAAGTGTGAGAGAACAAATCGTTTCTTGAATTTTTTATCCCATTTATATAGAAACTAAATATTTACTTCATCAAGTGTGAGAGAATAAATAGTTTCTTAAATTTTTTATCCCATTTTTATTGAAACTAAATATTTACTACACCAAGTATGAGAGAAGAAATAGTTTCTTGAATTTTTTATCCCATTTTTATTGAAACTAAATATTTATTTCACCAAGTGTGAGAGAACAAACAGTTTCTTAAATGTTTATCCCATTTTTATTAAAACTAAATATTTACTTCACCAAGTGTGAGAGAACAAATAGTTTCTTAAATTTTTTATCCCATTTTTATTGAAACTAAATATTTACTTCACCGAGTGTGAGAGAACAAATAGTTTCTTGAATTTTTTATTCTATTTTTATTGAAACTAAATATTTACTTCACCAAGTGTGACAGAACAGATAGTTTCTTAAATTTTGTATCCCATTTTTATTGAAACTAAATATTTATTTCACCAATTGTGAGAGAACAAATAGTTTCTTGAATTTTTTATCCCATTTTTATTAAAACAAAATATTTACTTCACCAAGTGTGAGAAAACAATTAGTTTCTTAAATTTTTTATCCCATTTTTATTGAAACTAAATATTTACTTCACCAAGTGTGAGAGAACAAATCGTTTCTTGAATTTTTTATCCCATTTATATAGAAACTAAATATTTACTTCATCAAGTGTGAGAGAATAAATAGTTTCTTAAATTTTTTATCCCATTTTTATTAAAACAAAATATTTACTTCACCAAGTGTGAGAAAACAATTAGTTTCTTAAATTTTTTATCCCATTTTTATTGAAACTAAATATTTACTTCACCAAGTGTGAGAGAACAAATCGTTTCTTGAATTTTTTATCCCATTTATATAGAAACTAAATATTTACTTCATCAAGTGTGAGAGAATAAATAGTTTCTTAAATTTTTTATCCCATTTTTATTGAAACTAAATATTTACTACACCAAGTATGAGAGAAGAAATAGTTTCTTGAATTTTTTATCCCATTTTTATTGAAACTAAATATTTATTTCACCAAGTGTGAGAGAACAAACAGTTTCTTAAATGTTTATCCCATTTTTATTAAAACTAAATATTTACTTCACCAAGTGTGAGAGAACAAATAGTTTCTTAAATTTTTTATCCCATTTTTATTGAAACTAAATATTTACTTCACCGAGTGTGAGAGAACAAATAGTTTCTTGAATTTTTTATTCTATTTTTATTGAAACTAAATATTTACTTCACCAAGTGTGAAAGAACAGATAGTTTCTTAAATGTTTTATCCCATTTTTATTGAAACTAATATTTATTTCACCAATTGTGAGAGAACAAATAGTTTCTTATATTTTTTAACCCATTTTTATTGAAAATCGATTTATGATAATACATAAGTGATAATGTACTGAAAAATAATAAACACACAATTTAATCTGAACGTCACAATTAAAATTATGTCATAGAATACGTAAATGAAAAGAAAAATTATTATGAGATGAGAAGAGCTGTATTACGGAATCGCATAATGAGGAATAAGATTTTGTAGCTCATTTACCATTCCAGTCAAATAATAGTCACAGCAATACGTATTGCCCACTTATTAGTTTCTAATGGATTCAGGTTTCCTAAGATCGTAATTTTAGCTATTCCATTCAGTGATTATTTCTATTAATAGTGATAATTTAAGTAATGTTTATTGAATTATTTGAAAAGGTTGTCTTGAAGGTAACTCTTTATTGAGAATAGAAATCTTGTAATATACTATCACACTCAAATGTTGCAAAATGCAATCATGAATCGTTCGACAAAATTCCATTAATTTATTTTCATTCCTACCTCAACTACCATAATCTGGTGAAAAATTCATAGAACTTTTATTATTATTTTATTTAGAGCTAATCAACCTTATCCCCTTTAGCGAAGTCCTTAACGAGAGATTGCGCAATTAAACTGCCTAAAGCATTTATTTATTCATCTATTTTTATATAACTAATTTATCTAGAACATCAGTCTAACTCCACTCGGCGAGCGGCCGGGAATCGAACCCGATGCCCGCGGTACCCTTCCGGGTGCGCCGCACCCCCAAAGACCGTATGTCCTGTGATCAACCCAATACACCATGGCGACGACCGTTTGTGTTGGGTTGATCACGAGGTATACCATATAAAATTAGCTTTCGAAGACTTGGTGATTCTGTTTCCTTCTATGGCTGACTTTTTAATTAATAAACATCCTCACGAGGATGTACAATATTTTTTTCCGAAATCTATTTTCTAGTATAAAAATATTTATTACAATTCAAATTGTTTTTCTATTATTATCCATTCTTATAAACTATTAGCTACTTTATATAATGAATTAGTGTGTTGTATAAATCTGTATAAATGTCCTCTTGATCATTTCATGACTTCAAAAACCTACGTATTTCAATTGTTTTAGCTCCAAATTTCTTGAGAATAAAATGTACTAAACTGGAATGTACGTATATAATAAGTTCGTACGAATCATAGATAAATAGACATTAGTAGCAGTCAAAATCTACCTCTTCTTGATTTTCCAATTGTCTATTTGAAATAGAAACTTGAAATTTCCATAATGATGAAGTATAGTGACCCACATATACCTCACCTATCTTCTTTACAGTTTATGTTCCATGTGGATTACGATTGGCATAAAGCGGTTTAAAATTTTTCCGAAATTATTATCTTTGGAATTTTATGTAAGATTTGTTTCTTCAGTAATAATATCTTTTGAACGATACTCCAAATATTTAAAGATAAAAAAATTGTTTAACAGTCCCCCTTTTTTATGTATAGTCCCCCTTTAATATGTAACTTTAAGTCATTTTGAATACCATTTCTTAATTTGAACTAAGAAATCACATATTATATGTAAATTTCAAGCTCCTATCATAGAAACCTCTTAGTTAGAAGTTAGAAACCTCTGACAGGCCAACGCATGAACGGACGGATGGGTAAACGACGTTACCACGAACCCTAAAAA
This sequence comes from Druceiella hillmani, assembly GCA_039881145.1. NCBI lineage: Eukaryota > Metazoa > Arthropoda > Insecta > Lepidoptera > Hepialidae > Druceiella > Druceiella hillmani. The sequence continues at coordinate 18,816,873 of JAYKKI010000025.1, read as the reverse complement.
TGTAAAAATCTTTCACTCGAAGGAAATATCAAAAATCTTTTTCTTAATCGCTATCTACCTAAGTTTTCAGCAATTTTCATTGATCTATAAGTAGATCAATGAAAATTGCTGAAAACTTAAGTTTTTTAAGCTTATCTTGAAGACTCTTTCCATATCAAGGAATTTATATAACTAGAAATGAGAAGAACTGACTAGGCAGGCCTTGTGCTGAAATTTTTTCGTGATGAGTAATCACTTGGTGAGTGGATAGATAGCCATAAAAAATACTCGTGTATGAGCACTTGACACCTGTCACTGATCATAAGATTAACACATGTGTGATTATTTATTTATTTATTTACTAGTTTCTCCAGTTTGTATGAGTCATATATGAATCAGTGAAATGATATTAGAAAATAGATAAAAATTCACGAGGTCAAATTACTTCTTGTGACCATTATGCCGATAAAAATGCATGTCTGACCAATATGTAGATATAGAGCCGTGTATAATATATCGAAATAGCAAGTTTAGGATAAATAAATTTGATAAAATGCTTAACCATGACAAAATTATTACCACAAGAATATGATAAAGCTAAATAATCATATTTTTGTAAAATCTGTGTTAATGATATGTAGGTTAACACAATGTAGCTTTTAAAATGGGGATCACACTGATGCAAGTCAAGTATGCTTTGTTTTAAGAAAAGACTCTTCAAATAGGTTCTACTTCAATTATATGAAACATATATATATATATATATATATATATATATATATATATATATATATATATATATATATATGTATATTTAGATAGTAATTTTTAGATTGATTTAATTGTATTATTATTGATAAAACTAAATTAATATTCAACTCTGGTACTTCCTACATATTAGTTAATTTTCATTTAATTAAACCGACTAATTGCTTTTCGATGTCAGTAATTATTTCAAAATAGTTTCCTACACCTTCTAAAATTGTTGATGCAAATTAACTGAAATAATTTTCTTGATAATTCTAAGACCTGAAAAAATTCTAGAATTAAACTTACTCCGATTAAATTACGTAAATAGTTTTGTCAAATATGGACGACTATGAGACGCTCTTTTCGAGTTTTATTATTAGATTTTTGCGATTCCGTAGCCAAATGGCGAAAAACATTACTCTTTTAATATTGTCATGTTTGTCTGTCCATCCCTACGTCACAATATCATAACTGTTTTAGTATAAAACCGATCGAAATGAAAGTTTACAGGGACTTATATTAATTATGCCAACTTATGAAAAACTATCATTTTTACTTTTTCTTTGACTTTTCCTTGCATTAAATGTTTTGTTCCCGAACCTTGTGTCAAAGATAAAGTCTTTCAAAATGCAATGAAAAATGCCACATGCATTTTTTGTCACGGCGTCTACTTTCCTATATGTGATTCTCGAAATATCGAATGGGTTCTCCAAAATATCAATGAATTTAACTTTTAACTATCCATTTCAATAAATTGGAAAAAAAAATCGTTGCAATGGAATTTAGTGAATACGAAGAGAGTACAATTTTGGTGAACTTATTTTTCATTCATCTATGAAATAAATACTAGGCAATATATTTAATGTGTGAAAAGTAATATTAAAATATATAATTGTGTAATAAAAATACAATTTACTTTCAATTTTCTAAAATGTTATATTTAAAGCTGGCTGCGTAAGTTCGATTTATTAATCTATATATATTATATAACATTGGTCATGTGTGTGCCTATATTTCACTCTGCAGCCAAAAATATATATATATCACAGACGAATGGTTTGTGTGTGGTAGTAGCCTCAGCCCTTCCATCTTGCACTATGTTGGTTGCGTATCGATAACTGTATGGATTTGGAAGATATGGGCATTTTAAAGTAGTCGACCTCGAAAATGTGCGACTTCTAATATCAATCTTAATGAAAATACTATGCACCAATCATTATTAAAAATTTGATGTGTACCTAAGTGGGTAAGGAATATTGGTTGAGAAAGTTCTATTCATTAATACTAAGTAGCCTCCTTTGTTTGCACGTCGTGATTATGATACCGAAGCCTAAAAAATAGTTGTTAGAATTTTTCTCTGTTTGTGCATTTGTACACGCTAATCTGAGAAATGGCTTAACCGATATGAATGCGGTTTTCACTGATATATTGTGACAAGCTTCCCGTAATATTTAGTTTTTGTTTCATTCAAATCGGTTAAAAAAGTTATGTTAATTGAAATAATACCCGCTATTCTAGAAACGCGCTTCGATTTAGCTGAAACTTTTGTTAACTGTAGTTTGTAAAACCATGATTGGAAGTTTATATGAACATAAAGTTAAAAAATAATGCCTGATTTTGGAAATACAGACATGTCCAATTTAAGTTAAACTCTCGTCACCATGGTCGACCATATTAAATAGGGGTCAGCTTACTAATTCTTCGTGCGTTAGTCGGGCGCCGCTGGGCTATACAAAGCGCACCGCGAGCCGCGGCGCGTCCTATACCATTGGATGATTCACAGCAAACGCACGTATTCGAAGACGCACGGAGCATCTAGACTCGGTAACGCAGGGTCTATCTGGCAACGTTCTTGAATTATCTACGGTATTTAGTAGTTGGAAAATAATTTCATAAAATTTGTAAAGACTATTCTGTCCGTATATCCATAAATATAGTTATTTGGTAACTTAGATTATTATGGTTATATAAAAACTTTACATTAACTTTCGTTGCTTTTATTGTCTTTGACTAAGATCCTCTGTTTATTACTTCATTCTTACAAAAGAGTAGCTATAATAATAGGTGATTAAGTTAGCAGGAGTTTTTCTTTTTATTGTTTGTAAATATATTATGTACTTTATGTTTAGATTTTATTATATGTATAGATTATTATGTGCTTGTAAATAAATTATATCTTTCCATTTTGTTATAATTTGAGTACATGTAGATGGACAAATACGTGACAACGTTTCACTACAAGAAAATCTGATAAAACCAAAACTGAATTCCACGCGAACCAAGTCGCGGGCACCAGCTAGTACAGAATATACTTGATAAACAAATCAAAAGTTTACACCATGAAGATGTCATCCGCTGTTCGCACGTGCGGTTTTTGATAGTGTGACCTTCACGCTAGTGGTACTATTACTACGTACATACATTTTGATTATCACAAACTGTACAAATATGTGACAATGGCATATTATATGCTCGCACGAGTGCGATTGCGTATTTGCGTGCTGCTACTGAATTGAATCTGGTTAGGTGCGAGATTATTGTTGTACTCACGCAAACATAATGTCATCAGGTTTTTGTTTACATTTCTTTTCGTATTGGGATGTAAACTGATATGACTAATGGGTCAGTTTAATTACTGTATTGTTGGTATAGTCTTTTAGATATTTACAACTACTATCGCCAATATATGTCACACAGATAAACACACTCAAGCCTAATTTTGAATAGTAAGAAAGAATGAACGTAAAGTACAATGAAAATAAAAAAATGAAGATTATTATTTTATTTGTATTGTGTAAAATAAATCTCACCAAAAACAAAAAAAGTAAAAAAAAATTATTTTAAAAATCGACTTCGTTCTTATTGCGTGAACCAAAACGTCTGCCTTTAAAACATACTATGAATAAACAATATCGGCACGCAACCAGAGGTATCTAAGATATTACTTTGATAATAGAGGAAGCCTTTAATATGATTTTAAAATAGAATATTTGACATCTTCTTCTTCTCAGTCGGGAAGAAATATTGGTTAGTGGAAGTATTAACCAATATTATTGGAACGCAGTCAGAGGCATTTAAGATATTACTTTGATAATAGGGGAAGCCTTTAATATTATTTTCCAATAGAATATTTGACATCTTCTTCTTCTCAGTCGGGAAGAAATATTGGTTAATAGAAGTACTAACCAATATTATTGGCACGCAGTCACAGGCATTTAAGACATTACTTTGATAATAGAGGAAGCCTTTAATATGATTTTCCAACAGAATATTTGACATCTTCTTCTTCTCAGTCGGGAAGAAATATTGGTTAATAGAAGTACTAACCAATATTATTGGCACGCAGTCACAGGCATTTAAGACATTACTTTGATAATAGAGGAAGTCTTTAATATGATTTTCCAATAGAATATTTGACATCTTCTTCTTCTCAGTCGGGAAGAAATATTGGTTAATAGAAGTACTAACCAATATTATTGGCACGCAGTCACAGGCATTTAAGACATTACTTTGATAATAGAGGAAGCCTTTAATATGATTTTCCAACAGAATATTTGACATCTTCTTCTTCTCAGTCGGGAAGAAATATTGGTTAATAGAAGTACTAACCAATATTATTGGCACGCAGTCACAGGCATTTAAGACATTACTTTGATAATAGAGGAAGCCTTTAATATGATTTTCCAACAGAATATTTGACATCTTCTTTTTCTCAGTCGGGAAGAAATATTGGTTAATAGAAGTACTAACCAATATTATTGGCACGCAGCCAGAGGAATTTAAGATATTATTTTGATGATTGAGAAAATTATATAGAGGAAAAACTGTCAAGTGCCTAACGGATCACGTATAAAATAGGGTTCTTAGTCGTGTGCGTCTCTTAAAGTTGTTTATACAAATTAGTCGCAATAATTTTAACTGAGAGTTCAAATCAAATTCTATTTTCCAAAATGTCGATTTTTAAAAGCATTCGTTTAAAAATTAAGGCCGGAAAAGAGCAAAAGCACTTAGGTTAAAGTTTAATATTCGATAGAATTAAAATATAGCTCAAGAAACCTGTCAAGCACCAATAGAACTACGAGGGTTCCGTACACCCATAAGTACATATAAAAGTTTAAATGCACATAGTTTCCCTGTTAAACTATTTACAAATACTAATTTATCATCACGTAAACATATAGCCCAGTATATCTTTCATAGGCGTAAAAATATGGCGCATCTCGAAAACCGTAATGTAATGATAATTTAATTGATATAGTTGTCCTGTAATCTTCTACCCAGATTCTACCAATTCCGCTTTCCCGTGATTTTTGGATTAATAGTTTCGAAAATGAAGAGGGAATATACTTTTTTGCACATTTTTATACGTATCTCTGAGGGTATGCCGCTTAAAAATTCGGAAAAAGTATAAACTAAAAATTTTTTTTCAATACTCAGTTTTTCCCATTTTAAAATAACGATGCAAAATATTATAAAATATTAGCTACTGTAAAATATGCGCATTAATGCGACCTATTACTTTGATAAATTTGAATTTCCTACATAAAACTATTTCTTACGCAGATCGATTGATACGGAGAGACAGGCTGACGAATGAGTGATTAAGTTTTTCTTTTAAGACACTGAGCTCTAAAAATGGAAAATTATGTTCGAAACTTTATTTAAAAAAATAAAATTTCGTTTTACATCCTATACGTAGCTCAATAATATGAACAAAAACCATTCTTGCATCGACCTTAGATAAGAAGAGAAAATATTTTTTTTAAATATTTTACTACATTTATATTCTAATTGAGATCTCCATATAAAACATCTATGTGATATCTATATGAATCATATAATTGCAGTATTTCTGGCATATATCTAAACTAGTCAAAAATGTGAGAACGTGATAGATAGACCGCCCGAATTATAAGTTTATATAGCCCAGTACATCTTTCATAGATAATAATATATAGTGTTCCTTAAAAGTTGATCTATAAATATAATAATAGGGTTTTTTCACTAAAAAATACTAAAAATCAAGAATTGCTGGCTACATAATGTTTGTAGAAACTAAGAAATGTGGCCGATTTTTCATTCAGATATATGTATACTTCATATCGATTTCTAAAAATCCCTTCGTGATAAATTCCTTACAAACCTAAATAAATTAACTGCTTTCCGTCCCAAGAGATCTCAGTTGTAGTGAGCTGGCTGTTTATATAGCACATGCTGACTTGTTCTACGAGCATAATTTGAATAATTACACTAATAAATAACAACATAAACATAGGTGATTAAAAATGATAAAGTTAACTTACCTTACAATGCTAATCCCATCAGGAATTTTACTTAAAAACTTTTCGTATTACGAGTTTTGGTCCGGTCACGTTTATTGATATCAAAAAATAATTTCAATCATTCACAGTAATTATTAAATACCGATGAGAATTACTAATAGTAAAATACATATCTTTATTACAAAAGTAAATCCTAATAGCCTTAACGCAGGACAAACAGAAATTACTAAACCAAAACCTGGACTGAATGCGAAAAAAGTAAAAACAGGGTGTAGTGAAATTGGATTAATTTAATGAACTCTACCTTTAAATTAACGAATGCGTCATAGACCAAGTAACCACGAATACGTACTAATTAGTATTGGTATATTTTAAAAATTCTATAAGCATTAAACACGATTTAAATTTTAAATTATTACTCCAAAATTAAACATTAGAACATCACCATTTAACAATCTGACAACGACTAAAGCAAAAACCGGAAGAAAATTATTTCCCGAAAACATCATTTATGTACTGACGTAAACTAATTTTTATTCACTACATTCCATTCAGTTCATTTCAAAAATAGCCTACATTAAATTAACAAGCGACTGCCAAATATAAAAAAAAACTCTTTATAATTGAACGTTACCTATTTTGCGCATTATGAAAAATGGAGTTTAGATGAAGAGTTGGAAATTAATTATGTCACCTCTGAACTTTTAAAAGAAATATAGTTTCTAAAGTACCAATTTTTAGAAACAAAATTTAATTTAATTAAACAGAGTTAACTTTGAACTATTTAAAATAATTTAAATTTATGTAAAAACTATAAGTTATAAACATCAAGTCGTTACGGGAATTTGAAATATATTCCAGTTTATTACGGTTATTATAATAAACTACTAAGGTACTTAGAATTAAATTATATACACTTGAAACTTTTGACTATTTTCAGTATACTACGTAAACATCGTTGAACTATTTCTTTGTTTAACTCACTTAATTATTTTACTGTTGTATAAATGAAAATAAATAATATTTTAACTGCCATTTAAAGCGTATATTGATTATTCAATCTATGTCAAACTTTCAATCTCTTAAGAACCGGTTTGTTTTAATCGAACGATCTATAGATAGTTCTTTGGTAAATTAAACAAAATTTGCTAAGTTGTAATCCGAATATTGAATATCACTTGACTTTAATCCATTTTGAAACATTTTCTTTATCTTTCTATTTATTCTATTTTATATATAAAACATTTTATAGCAGCCAAAAGAATAATAATTTTTGTAATAATTTTCATCATAATATCGTGATGCAAAAATGAAAAAGAAAAGATAATTCTTCTTAAAGAAAGGTTTGTGTAGAGATATAACGTGTCTACTATTTAAATATTACTTGATATAACTTGTCTACTGTTTAAATATTACTTGATATAGTTTGTCTACTATTTAAATATCACTTGATATAACTTGTCTACTATTTAAATATTACTTGATATAACTTGTCTGCTATTTAAATATAACTTAATATAACTTGTCTCCTATTTAAATATTACATGATATAACTTGTCTACTATTTAAATATTAGTTAATATAACTTGTCTACTATTTAAATATCATTTAGTATAACTTGTCTACTATTTAAATATTACTTGATATAACTTGTCTACTATTTAAATATTACTTGTCTTCTATTTAAATCTTACTTGTCTACTATTTACATAGATTCATGGATGTGTGTGAAATAAAATATATGAATATATATTACAATCATTAATTGATGAAACTCGAAGTATTATAATATCTCTGTTAGCCTATCTAAAGTTGGCAAAAGCGAATATGAATGCAATTTTCGTATTATTTCCTAAAGGCGTAATAATTCCGGTAGGCACGATTTCATCAACCCAATATTCCAAATTGATATTTGCGCCAGAGCGATGGGAAACAAAAGTTAATTTCTGACTAATATTACTTGAAATTGCAAAACAATTATCTGCGCTTTACGACTTACAAAGCTTTTTACTAAGTGCTCAATGATTTTGATGACATTTAACAAAGTAAAAATGTGTGTGTGTGTTCGACTCTTCCATGTGAGGTCGCGTGTTGTACGGTCTGCTTTAAGAGCAGTAAGCTATACATCCTTTTTATTTATTACTTACCAATAAAAATATAATGTCATAAAATAATTATATTTTATTAATTTTCGGACGAATTTAAAAACGTCTTTTAGAACTGATATGTTCCTCGACAAATAATTTACATGTTTTAAATATAATCATCGTCAGAAAATAAATGAACGTCAGAAATTTAATTATTTTTCGTTCGTATTAAAAATTTATATTTATAATTTAATTAAACGTAAAAGAAAACCGTAAAACGACGAAATAAAGGACATTTCAAGCAATTTTCTCTAGTAGGTGTGAGAGGGGATTTCATGGTTAGTATCAGTTTGGGCTGTTTTGGCCGTTATAGTAAAAAAATCCCATAAAACGTTGAATGGCTATAATATAGGCTATGAAAATGTAAAGATCAAAAATATAAAATCACGCCTGTTTGAGTCATAGTCATAATATAGAAATGTGGTGATAACTGAGAGCAAAAAAGATAAAAAATACAAAAACTTTTATGCATTAAAATTTCGTAAGTCTTTATTCATATCAAAAAGCATCGTTATTGATTAAAATTAACAACATTTTAATCAATAAAATATTTCAGTACCTGCGTCAATTGATAAACGAAAACTGGGTCTTTCCCGGAAAATAAAATAAAAAATACCTAAAATATCAGATATTTTATAAATTTCGAAAAAACTAAAGTTCATTGCGCGTACTTAATCCCTTAATACGTTCGAATTTTGTTTGTGATCAACAGTGACCATTTGCGACCTTTCATGTCAATTTTATCAGCAGACTTATTGTTATCTATATATTTTGACATGATATTTACATCGAAGATAGTGTTGACAAAAACGTGAATATTAAGATAGCATCTTACTTAATAAAGACACGTGTTTTTAAAATTAAACTGTTTTTAAAATTAAACTCGATTCGTCGAAACCATTTTTTTATATGTATATACTAATATCATTTTAAATACATTTTGTAAATTTAAGTAAATTAGATATTTAGATCTATATAAATATTATATTTAATTATATTTTTATAACTTTACCGTAGACCGAATATACTATGATATTATTCCTATGTTCAATAGAATACACTTTCTCAAGTATATTCAAAATTTTCTAGCTGTTCAAACCAATGTTCATCTCTGTAAACACTCTTACTGCCTTTTCTTGACTAAGGAGATGTGTGTTATGATTTGATTTTACTGAAAATAATTTAAAAAAAACTTTAAATATTTGTGCATCCATTATATTTTTGGTTGCAAATATATGAAAATATTTCTCTACCTAAAGCGCATCTTAAATCTAGAAGTTCTTAGTCTTGTTTATAATATTTTGAACAACTCAACTTATTCTACATATCTTAGAAACAAATTTACTTGCTCGTTTTCTCACGGTCGAGGCTAAACTCCGAAAAGCAGCTCAATTTCCTTTTCCCAAACATACATGCAACCAACTTTTACAAAAACACCTTTCCTGTCCAAGCTGCAAAACTTTGGAATAAGTTGAATCCTGATAACGGGAACTAACTATTTAATGTTCTGAAATGCCGTCTGAAAAAGATCTTTCTATTATAATTCCCACTCTTCCTTGATTACATTTTGCTTTCCTATCCTTGATTACGACATATCAAAATTGGCAATTAATAATTTTTTTATTCTGTTTTATTTATTTTTCTTTTCTCCTATTTATTTTTTGGTTATTTAATTTTTGAATTTTTGAAGAATGTACATTTTAATTTGCAATTTTGTGTAGAGGAGATTATTCACGTAGAAATAACTTCAATAAATGTGTATATAAGTTTATGTGTACAGTATACTTTGAAATCAATAAATAAATATTTTTTTTAAAGTGGCCTTAATGTTCGCTGTTGATTTCAACCAAAACGAATAATTGTCAAATTCAAATATGTAAATAAGTATCAATTTAATGGATTTATATTAGTAAAAAAAACTCAAAACTTTGTTCCGCTTTTTTCCTGCAAAAATAATCATTTTTAAACCATTATTTTTATTTTCTCTTATATATATATATATATATATATATATATACATATATGTATATATATATATATATATATATATATATATATATATACATATAAAATTATACTTATCACTTTTTTTCGTATTATCTCGTATTATTATATTTATCATTTTTTTTCGTATTATCAGCGAGTAATTTTTTTAAGGGTTATTTTTATCTCGATTATTGAATAGCTGCGTGCTTTTTTTCTTTTGCGAACATGGTCGAATATAATTATCTGCAAATAAGAATGGAGTTGCATCTGGAGCTACATTCACTCAAAACGTCGCTTAGTTCCATAGATAAATCCATACTGGGTTTGATATCGTTTTTCTCGCGAACTAATATTATGCATGCAGAGAATATATGGTACGCAAGAACCAACTTCCAATCTCAATACTCCCAAGTTCGCGCGCTGAATACGAAGCCTGAATATTCTATATTAATAGCGGAGCTGCATTGACTTCGTATACTATTCGGTTCGACGTTTCAGAATTAAAATCTTGACGTATTTCTATATAAAGTATGACGCATTTAAACAGTTTTCGGCTGACTTGCGATTTATAATTACGTTCTCAACTCGTTTTATTTGCTTCGATCATTTTTTTTGTTCATTACCAGTTATTACCTTTTATCTTAAATAGTAGATTATTTTGTAATGACTTATTCAATCTATTAATACATACCTGTAAATTACTTTAGGATTTTGTAAAAAAATACAATATTTGAAAACTCTTTTCTTAATTTCAAAAATTTTCATTGCAGCTAAATACCGACAATGTTTTCGAGTGGTCTGAAGCAACTCAGGGCTTCATTCTCAGTGGCTTTTACTATGGCTACGTCATCACCCATCTCCCCGGTGGTCTCATGGGGCAGAAATTTGGTGGCAAGTGGATGATAGGACTGGGAATGCTAATGGCATCCTTGGGCACTATATGCACACCATGGGCGACTAGATTGGGCGGAGCACCAGCCTTGTTCGCTATAAGAGTTATTCAGGGGCTCGGAGAGGTTAGTATTGTGTTTTATATAAAAGTATTTATTGCATTATTTTTAGAACATTAAGACCATCGCAATCAATTTTTTTTATTATGAATTGTTGTTACGCAAATATTTAGATGGAAAATTATGTTTTGGGAAATATTGTTTACTTAATGACTATTTAAGTAAGTTTAAAATTTAAATCTTAAGATAAAATTTAAAATTCATGTTTACAATTTTTGCCTTATCTAACATAAAAATTTAAAATCTTTATGTTAGATAAGGCAAAAATTGTAAATCTTAATAGTAGACGTATTTACGTCTAATAATAAATTACTTTACGAAATATTATCTTTAATAAATTTATTGGCCACTGTGCTATCTTGAAAAAGAAAGGAAACGAAAACCAAAATACGATCGTAAAGTAAATAGAACTATTACTACAGTACAGTAATGAAAAACTTAAGTATATTTTGAAACCATCTAAAAGTATAGTCTCCTCCAAAATATCCTTAATTCCTTATAAAAATTCATCCCTCAATTTATCTACATTGAAATTAAACAGCACCATCTTTGATATTGCTGATAATATGAGCAATTTCAACAAAATATTTATTAAATATTTATTACTAAACTAATGGAAAGCGACTAAAAAAAGTGAAGAATATGCTTTCAGTCAAATTGATAGAAATTCATTGAACTAAAATTTTGTCAACATATTCAAAACTGTAAGATAAAACAATAAAATATTATCACACTTACTCCATCGCCTTGATTTTTTCTTTATACATTTTGTAAAATTTTATTGATTTACATTTAACTTATCACTTTCTCTGTCACAGGGCAGTAACGCTGAACGATAACACTTAAAAATACATATCACTTCTGAAGCCTTTACCGATTCACCGTTAATAGTATTCCACCGTTAACTACTTACCCGCACATTGAAAGTCGTTTCACTCTTGTACATATATTTTTTTACAAAGTGTATTCAGTAGAAACCAGAAATGTAACCGTTACACGTAATATCACTTGATATTTAAGTCATGTAGTCAGTTTTTTATGGCATATAAGTTAACAATATACTATATAAATTAATTAAAGCATTAACATTAATACTACCAGCGATTTGTGGTATTAAAGTTAATGCTTTGCTTAGTAATACTATATTAATGTTGATCGATGTTAAATAATGTTCCTCTTTGCTGAAATCACTGAAAAATACATTAGGCATTAAAAGCTTAAGTTTGATTGCATAAAATGGTATTTAATTAAATTTTGTACTTTTATGGTTAATAAAATAAATTTTATTTTTCAATATAAACGCAATACATATGTTGTACAATCACGAAGATCATAAAGTTAGGTAGCAGATGTGGCATAGGTTCCGTCTGCCTAGGAAGGCGGAATATTCTTGGATTTCAAAAATAGGTTTTTACCTCAACACTACAACACAACTAATATATTCTGCTAATAAATGAATATAAGGCAACAATATTAAATCATTTATCGACACTTTTTAGAGTAAAACATAGACATTTTGAGAAAAAATCATGGTAAAGCTTAAAAAGAGGCCAATTACGGGAAATAAACATACTAATCTATTAGCATGTTTTTTCTCGTAATTGGCCTCTTTTCTAACGAACTAAACGAATAGATAGAGCTAGTTCCAGATCTTTGAGCATGAATCTCTAAAAAGCTATCCCTCTACAAAATTTAAAAAGACCTTGTAAGGCCGGATGTACATACAAATTAATAAATTATAAGGATTTTTAACATTTGTATTTTAATAACTCCCGCTTGATTTCTAATATAGCTGATTACGGATATGATTTCTTAAGACAAAAATACTTTACATTAGTCTAATTAAACTCCATGGCGCAACCCAAAAAATTACCCATCGAAAAATATTTTAAAAATAAATCGGAAATATTTCAGAAGCAATGGCACATTTTGTTTCAGGGTCCTGTGACTCCCTGTATGATTCTCGTTATGGCTCGATGGGTACCACCCAACGAGCGCTCGCGCATCGGTTCTATGATATTTGGCGGTGCACAAGTTGGCAACATATTTGCATCTTACATGTCGGGCTGGTTACTGGCTAATGGTGATTGGCCCATCGTCTTCTACTTCTTCGGCGGCCTTGGTATTATTTGGTTCATCTTTTGGGTAAGTTGATATTTATATTGTGGTCTAATAATGTAGTTCATTTTTAGGAAATTAAAAATCACACTAAACTTTCAATTTGATGAAAGTATTCAAGAAAATGAAGGAGAAACAGATTTTTATTTTTTTAAAACTCTGGAATAAAGTATTACGTTTGAAAGTATTTAGCGGTTTCTGTGAAAGAGGATTTATACTCTATTCCATTTCAAAAGAGAATATTTGTAAATTAACACATTTTACAGTTAAAATATGGTTGCCACAAATATATATTCAATCAGTCGGCGTCTATTCACAAAACCCATTCTATTTCAGCCATAATAATATTAAACCTTATAATACAATCAGTATATTAACTTAATCACCTACATTAAATAATATTATAAATACCAATATTACATTGTTAATTTATTAATATGAATTGTAAAACTTAGAGGAGAAAAAGGGACAACCCTTGCTATCAATTATCCAAAATTCAATGTCAATCATAAAAAATCTACGCCTATATATATATATATATATATATATATATATATATATATATATATATATATATAATATATATATTAATATTAATATAATATTTATATATATATATATAAATATAATATTTATATATATATATATATATATATATATATATATTAATATTATATACAAACCATTTATTTGATAATATTTAGATTGAAATAGCTGCAATAAATCTGGTGTAAAGATATTGAAAATAAAACATTATGACATGTTTTATTTTTATTAGCATATTTTCAACAAAGTGAAATGATCATTATATTGTTTTATCAGTTTCTTCTTTCTCCACATAGTATAATGTTTATGTGGAAATTTTTGAAAGCCTGCAAAATGAGAGAATGTTTATAAATTATCTACCAACATGATATTGTGGAAAAGTAATTTATCATTACTGAAAAATAAGTACATGTTCTTCTATTTTTATGGAAAAATGTATTAATAATTCAGTATTTTATACACTATAATGTTTTATTTTTTTTTATCTTATTAATTCATTTTGAACAAAGTATAATGTCATCTAAATCTCGGTATAAAGTGAAATGATCATTGTGTTGTTTCATCAATTTCCTCTTGCTCCACATGGTATAATTAAATGTTTATCTCGAAATTTTTAGATAGCCTGCAAACAACGAGAATATTTATAAATTCTCTACCAACATGATATTATGGAAGAGTTATTTATTATTACTAAAAAATAGGTGGATTAGTTCTTCAATTTTTGTGGAAAAACGTATTAATAATGCAGTCTTTTTAGTCGCTGCTCTGCTACAGCACGCCGAACACTCACCCATTCATCTCAGATAAGGAGCGTGAATATCTCAATAAGAATGTGGTGGCGTCAGCACTTAACGCCAAGCTCGAGCCGGTGCCGTGGAAAGCTCTTCTACGCTCCGCACCCATGTGGATGCTTGTTGCTGGTGCTGTAAGTCGCAATTCAAAATTAATAATAAATATGTAACTTTTGATATATTTGAGATTAACAACGAAACACTCTGCATCTCTGATTAATTAAGTTTCTGTGTTTGTTATTGAATGACTTATTATTTTACGGCGATGGCAATTCCTCTGACTGTATGTTAGTGAATGATTGCAGCTGAATAAGAATCATGAAGCAGTCTTCAGTAAATATTTTATTTTGGGAAATTGTTGCAAATATCATGAAATTAAAATTTTCTGATTTTCTAATCTTCTGATTTAGTTTACGTATACAAAATTAAATGGTGGAAAATGAAAACAATTTTTTTTCATGGAGTTGACTTCTTTGAATTTTAATAAAGTTAAAGAGTAGGAAGGAGAAATAATTAAATCCCCAAAAATAGTTTAAATCCCAGCGTATGATATGGCTTATGAGACCCGTTGTTATGTAGAAACTCAATTACATATATATATAAATATAAATTATATTTATTAAAATCATTTGAAATCTATATTATTAAAATCATTTGAAATCTAATTTATAATTGAAATATCAATAGCAGCAAAAATTAATGTTTTAAATTCCTCGTTTTAAGACGGATAAAATAAATTGTGAGTCACCATGGGAAGCCTGGCAGATGTAAAACATCTCATTTTTTTATATTATAATATTGAAATATTTTTATTTAAGCAAATTGAAAAGAAAAGAAAATAAATATTCAGATAATCGTTAATAATAAAATATTAATTTCATTTTATTATTGTTTTTCATGAAATAATTTATCATGGAAATATTTCTTAAGAATCTTGACAATATTTTTCTAATTTTCTTATTATAATACTATTAGCCGACAAGACTCGAAGGTGGCCGAAATAAGTAGGAAAGAGCCGACAAAAAGCAAAACTAGCCGAATTAAGTCAGAAAGATCCGACAAGGCCAGAAACTAGCGGAAAGGCATGTCGCGACATGCCATTAGAACATTTTAATCCAAACGCGCCATTAGATGTTTCACATAAATGTTATGATTGTTTCTTTTTTTAAGTATTTACTGCAATATAAGCATAGTACGGTCATGTATCGTGCACAATTTATTTGTGCATAATAGTTTACTTGAACTATAACTATACTATAACTGAATATACTTCACTATAACTATAACTGAATATACTTCAGTTACACAAAATATAGTTTGCAGTACACTACGCAGTTTTATTACTGTGTATGCCTCATCCTGTTAGAAATAATTAGGTTATATGAGTTACTATATGAAATACTAATGGGATAAAAACTGTATGTATGTTTCCATGCCATTAGGCCAAAGTAATGAGTGTCAAAAAGAAATGGCCTCATGTTCATATCAAATATTAAATTTGAACTCATCATAAACTTGTACTGAAATCTAAATAAGCAATTATGTAATCAAATGAATATAACGTTTTATTTCAAATCAACAGGTCGGTCACGATTGGGGTTACTTTACCCTTATGACAGATCTTCCCAAATACATGACAGACGTGCTCAAGTTCAACATTCAGGACACCGGTACCCTGACCGCTCTACCCTACATCGCCATGGCCCTCTGCACATTGCTCTTCGCCCTTACATCTGACTTTTGCATCAAAAGAAAATGGCACAGCATCACGACGGGCAGGAAATTGTACACTACCATTTGTAAGTATTGTTTGTTTTTATAATTTGTTGATATATTTATAACCTAAGTTAGGTTAGGTTAGGTTAAGTGAGATTAGCTTAGGCTAGTGCCTTTTGCTTTATGCATCTACCATATAACTAATTACAAATTTTACAATTGAAGAAGGAGTACTTGTGTCATCGTTTGTAATAGTATTAGGTAAATTAATATCAGAAGAAATTTTATTTCCTGAAACGTATATTGTCTCACAATATCACAAAATAATCAAACAATTTCCATCAATGTTAATTTATATTGTCCTATTTTACTGAATATTGTAACTAAATCTTGCTTGACTTT
The DNA here is from genome assembly GCA_039881145.1 of Druceiella hillmani. Classification (NCBI taxonomy): domain Eukaryota; kingdom Metazoa; phylum Arthropoda; class Insecta; order Lepidoptera; family Hepialidae; genus Druceiella; species Druceiella hillmani. The sequence continues at coordinate 18,800,146 of JAYKKI010000025.1, read as the reverse complement.
AACAAATGAGAGTATAAAATATTTTTTAAATACTAATGCTGTATTATAAAATTTATTTTTACGTCAAATGCATACTATTGCCTTCTTTCATTACATAAATATCACTTAAATTACTTAAAGTTAGTTTTTCTTCAAAGTATTGCACAGATTGTCCCTTAGGGTTTTGTTATTTTCATTCCATTAATAGCTTTTACCTTCGGTTCCGTTCGTGTAATTACGAACTGGTAGGTAGAAACTAAAATATGTAGCGCCATCTATATAATTATTAAGGAAAATTAATTAAGAAGTCTTTATTTTCGTTACTTTATAATACAAATAACGATAAGAAGTAAAATCTTTTTCTTGAAATTAGGGATTAAAACGAATGGTATGTGGCGTTATCTAGCGTTGTATAAATTACTACTGTACTATAAATTACGTCGATTCGTTTCTGGCATAACGATACGAAAGAAGAATAAAGGACGTCGAAGAAGGACAAACAAATACACTTTTGGCTTTATAATATTAGTTAAGAACCGTATGTATAGGCCTGAACTTTGAAAAGTTTGCAATAAAATAGACAGGCTAAAATTTTAGAATGTATTAATCCTTAATCCCATTTTGAAAAAAGTTGACTCAGAATAAACATGAATTAAGTACAATTTTATTCTACTAAAATAACAAGCCGTAATTTTAAGAGAATTAAATTGCATTAGTAGAATATAATTGAACATAAACGAAGCAGCTTTATACGCTGCTAGATATGCATTTACGTCCGATTTTAATACTCCGTCACATATTATTTAATGATTTAGAGTTTTTCCCTTCCGAACGTAATCCTTTTCGATAAGTTTTTCAATTTAGTAAGTAATCCAGGCTGTTTTTTTTTAGTTTGTTTACTAATAAAAAAACTGCTGCCATAAAAAATAGTCACCACATACAAAATAGCTAGGTTTCCTTTGCTACTATGTTTTGTTTAATCGCGTCACGCGAACTGGACAATTAACGACATGTTTGCGATTAATAACATTATTTAAAATATATGGAGGGAAGACATTGATTTCGAAACAAAAAATATGCATATAATCACAATCTATATGTATGGCCCTCCCTTATCGGCAACCTATCTATTCGAACTTTGTTTAACTTATTTAAAGAGCTTGAATAAACAGATAAATATATATATATATATATATATATATATATAGACGGCCATTTATAAAAATGAAAATTCTAATTATCAAGTTGCCTGTATATATCTATAAGATCAAAAACATTTTCGTTTAAACATATAGAACGGGTTCTGAAAGATGAAACGCCTTATCAATTTTGGATGTATATGTGTGTGTGTGTGTATGTCTTTTTAAATATTACACTATTACATTTGAGATTAGGTTCATATCAGATCTATATAATACATCATTTATGGTTATATTTTATCCATAAACTACAATGGCGACTTTTTTATATGACTGGATATTTTTCACCTTACAACTTGCAAGGATAACTACAAAATAGTGTTTACTTTTTACTAGAAATAGTGTTTTTTTTTCAATATACATCGACATGTTTTAATTTCTTGCCGTGGTGTGTTGGGTTGATCACAGGCTTACAGCCTTAGACGGCATTTCCGAATTCGATTCCCGCCTTCTTGTCAAGCGGGACTGGAGTGATGTTTGTAATAATGTGGATAAAATGTCACAGATAAGTAACAGACAGCAGCGTCACTAGCGCAAGAAAGTACGAAATGCGATCACTAACGTGGCTACTGTGAGTTCGATGGCAACTATGGGTCTCTAACGCCCACATACGGTTAAAACGATCAGTCGGACTTACTGACAGTTAAAAATGTATTTCTTTTTCTCATTAACTGTCAATCGAGTTGGTACAAAAGTCTACTTTCCGCCAATTTCTAAAGTATCCATACAAAATACGTTTATAACTGTCAGTAAATCCAACTGAGAGTCCAGACCATGCGAGATGCATATGCGAGTATCTTGATTGTAAGTCAAAACTAATATATATATGTAATTAAACCAGAATGTTCAATAATACCTCATCAATGGTTAAACTGATAGATTGATTACATCGTCTGTAGTAAAATCGAACAAGGCAGTGTTTTTTAAGTGAAAACTTTTTTTAGGCGCGTTGAATGATTCTTGGTAGGGGAAAATCTTATGAGTTCGCGTCACCGACATACTAATGTTAACTATATATGTGTGTGTGTGTATATATATATATATATGTGTGTGTGTGGGGGGGGTATGTGTGTGTGTGTATGTGTGTGTGTGTGCGCGGGTATGTGTGTGTGTGTGTGTATGTGTGTGTGTGTGTGTGTGTGGATATGTGTGTGTGTATATATGTGTGTGTGTGTGTGTACAACATCTACTGCTCTGACACCAAACTGGCGCACGCGCAGCAGCCAGTGTATGCCAGTGTACATATATACACTAATACATTGTATACACCCGACCGTGTGACGTGCGCGTTGTATGCTTTTTGGATGGATAAAATCTTGTGAGTTGGAATCAACGACATGCTATAAATCATTATATATGTAACTATAAGGATGACGTTTTATGTAAGTGTGTATTAGTGATATGTATATCTACATAAGTAAAGTCAAATTGACTGCATGGAAAGTTCAATATGTGTATACTGTGCATTATTTAAATTGTGTTTTAGTTTGATTTTTATTTTAATTGTTTCATTATACGATCACTGAGTAGTACAATAGAGAGTCTTAAATATGTTTATATTTTTATATAGAAGAATGAATAAAAAAAGCATTTATTTTCAAATATTTCAAATATCCTTATCGATATTTGCGTCTAAATTTGATGTTATTTATTTTTTTTATATTTGACTTCAATATATCATACAATGAGTATTTCATAGTAGCTTAGGAATTATCTAACTAGTATGGAAAAACATATTTCTAGTTGTTCCATAATAATTTTTTTGTCGCGGATATTAAAATTCAAAAATTCTATGAAAGTTTGTAAAACCACTATTATTTCATAGTTTTTAGTTTTCACTTCTGTCGGCAGTCCCCATTACTACCTATGTTTTTTTTTTATTTTCGAGAGTCTCTTCCAAAAAAAAAGAGTTTTAAATTATGTTCACTTTTTACTTTCTCAGTTCTGTGCTTTTGTCCAGGTTTTCGTCTTATCTTCGTTATTTTCAAGATTCAGTATATGGGAAAATATATTAAAAGCATATTATCCCTGTTAGCCTCCATAGGTTCTCAGCAGCTGCAGCTTCTTGGAACTATCGTTTTATTGAGTATGTATAAACTGAGCTTCCGTTTGTATATTAATGGAATGATTCCGTTTGTATATTAACGGACTCGTTTGTACATTAACGATATGTACTTAACGGAATGATTATACGTACTAAATATATTTTTTTGAGTCAATGGTATTTTGCAGTTTAACATATAATCTAAAAGTCAGACCATGATCTGAATGGTTAAGAGTCGATAGAAATAATAAAAACGTAACTAAAGACTTACTTAACAGTTCGATGAATGATATTTCAATAAATTCTTACAGTATTTATATATATATATATTTTCCTGAACATTTGTCTCTCTTCCAAGTCTATTGATGAGGTCTTAAAACATGTTATATCTGTAAATATTGCAAAACAAAATAATGGAAGGAAAATATTTAGGAGAGGATTCTGAATAAATTTTAACATGCCCTAACAATTATTTACGTTTCCGACACATGATCATGTATAAAACATGTTCAATTTCATGTATCATTTATAAAATCTTATGTGTCTATGAATAATTTAATATTTAAGTGATATAGTTTCAAGACAATATTGAAGGAAAAAGAAATAGAAAATATGCGGAAAATTATCTAAAAATGTTTCTAAAGTTATATAACCCAATTTTAGCACACCTTGCAATAATATACTGGTATTTATTAATTTATATAACTATATGAACAAAAAGGTTCGTTTTTATTGTACGTGATATTTTCTGAATTATATTTATACCAAAACGCCTACAATCTTTATTTTATATATTCCATAAGGTAGTGAAATAATACATTTGTTAATTTAACAAAATGTTTTATAATTACATTGAAGGTAAACAAAAAACTTGAAATATAAACACGTAAAAAATTGTTAGCAGAATATTTCTCAAAACTGTCATTATAATATTACTGAATTTTTTTAACTACTGAAGGATGCCCGTATCGTTTCTAAAACAATTATTGTGTATTTTACCAAAAATAATTAAATAACGAAAAATATATTTTTGTTTCGTTTTGAACATATTAATAATAACCACAGAAATAAATAACCACCAAAATTATTTTCAATAAAAATGGCCATACAAGGTTTGCTCGTTAAAATGGCGATATTCTCAATGTCAAATAAATTAAAGAGTACTGTTGTTAAAATAAAGACCAGTAATTTAAAATTTTGCTTTATTTTTCAATTGAGAAAATAATAACAGAAATATTGAATAGAATTTATAATACGATAAAATATATTGGACAAAGGGAAAGCGGGTAATATCTGAAAACAAGGTCAACAAATATAATAGATATGAACGATGAAGGGGAATCAGACAACGTTCGTAATTACGATGAAACCGATTCCTTATAAATCTCAATGCAAACAGATCGCAGCCAAATCAGTCCCGCATTTACCTACCCTACGGGGATAATTTGGACAATTACAGCATCCCCGATCCCTCGCTCTGTAGTCTATACAATTTGTAACGACGCACGCTTACTGTTCATTTGTAATCTACCCTTTCAACCTAAACCAACTCGCTACATCGAACATTCGGCTCCAATCAAACGTATCTATCGTCAGGTACATTCGCGGACTGCTTAATATGATTTGAAAAATGGTAAATGTTCAGTAAATAAACTTTTTTCTCTGAAATCTTAAACAAGAATTGATAGAAACTAACTTCTGTAGCCATCAAAAGCCTGTCTTAGTCTATTGCCGGACATAGGTTTTTCCCAAGCACGTATTATTGGAGGTAGTACTGGAGAAAGGTTGGCGATACTGCCCGTTGTCTACGACGTTTTAGCTGCGTGATTACAATTACCACTCTAGCCCCGCTCGTTGAGAGGTCGGGAATCGAACCCGTCAAAGAGCGTAGGCCTGTTATCAACGCCACGTCCCGCGGCGATGGTAATGTTTGTAGTTTCTGCATATATTTTGGCATGAAATTATTGAAATTTTTTAAACAAATTTTAGTGATTAGCATATTGATGGCTAATCAAATCTATGGTTTCCTAATTGAAATTTGAGATTTATTATTTGATGTATTACCACTGCTCTATACTTTAAATCACATTTGATGGTTTACCCTGCTTCTAATTTTCGCTCAAACGCTTGCCAATCCTTGTCATGCAGAAAAGGTTGATTATATTTTATTTTTTCTGTGACAAATACTACAGTTGTATTGCATTATCATACGAATGAGTTGTATGCCAGTTAACTGCAGTTATATGATTCATAAAAATGTGATAATCGTGTCTATAATTGGAGAAATACGTAAACTAAATAAGTTGAGAATGTAAAATTGTAACTATGTATGTGTCTAAAAATCTAATGAGATAACATTAACAATAATTTACGTATCATTTCATCGATATATAATTTTCACATTTCATGATCGATAAATAATTTTCACATTTCATGATCGATAAATAATTTTCACATTTCATGATCGATAAATAATTTTCTGCATAATATTGTTCAAATTGTAGTAAAATAACTACTAAATGCTTTATGTATATAATTCTATTCGCATTCGAACTTCAGACGAAAATCTCAGAAGGCAATATATAACTTTTATAATTTAATTTTTTTATACAACGGTTACGATCTTTTTTTATCATTGAAAATATTTAAAAAATATTGTTATACAATTTAGGGAAAAAAATTTAAAATCTAATAATCTCTTGTGCTTTATCGGGCTAGGATAAAATATTCTAGACATTTATTCTATGTAATTAATTTAGTTTTGCGTACGTATGTACGTATAATATATACCATGTGGACTGTGCGTACCCTTCTGAATTATTTATCCGATTCGCATAAATGAGATATTACTTGATTCATCTTAACAGCTCAAATAACATAGAGTCGGCATAAAAATCCTTAATATCAAGCGAAATGAGACTTTATAAGTTTATTTGAAAAATATATCTGTTCTTTATATAAAATAATTTAATTTTTATAAACGATTTTCTTAAAAACATCCTTTTTCGTGCTTGGCGCTGTTCTTTGGTTCCATTTTATTGCCCTGCTGTTTGTATTTTTTTTTATTTTTAAATTTTTCTTCGAATTAAAAAAAAAGATACGGCTTGTATGCTTTTGGTTTTACAGAAAACTCTAGTTATGCTTATTGGGTGTTTGCTCTCGACTTTTGTTATACTGAAAATAATTTGGGTTAAATTTGCCTTTACATTTTATTAATAATAGCATGCCTCATAATTTTTTTTAAATTTTAATTATAGGCTACCTATATTGGAACCGCAAAATCCTAAGTATGTCAGCACGTAACAAATATCGTGTCATCGTGCAATGAAATGTCCTAACAAGTAAATAATTCATTTGCTTTTTCCATTAGTTTCAGTCATCTGATTATGATTTGATCGTCAAAGATGCTCGGTTGGGTGATTGCACCGAAATATTACTTGATACTGATAACTTTCTAAGAAGTTTCACTTCTCTTTATAAAAACGCCATTTTTCCTTGGAAAATAAAAAAAATGCTCGGTACGCAAACTAACTCTTTTTGCATACATTTTCATAGAAAATATACACAGACAATTAATAATATTATATCCTCAGTTTCATCAAAATAAACTTAACCTTCTGTTCAGCTTTATATAATACATTCTAAACGAAACCTCCATTTAACTTTTCTTAATCCTATTTGATATCAAATCTACTTGTTAACTCAGTAAATACGCCTGTGCGTAATTTGTAGGCATCGCGCTCATCCAAAACCATCCGCTGCAGGCGCTCGCTCTCTTTCAGCATATAATGACATGAGCTCTCATACACCACGTTCGTTATAAAATTGATAAGCAAGTTTGTAAAGCTCTTTACAGAATTGGAAATGTCGTGAATGGAATGTATTTTCCGATTTATTTTTTACAATAGTTTGTATAGATTTGATTTGAAAAGGTTTTAAGCTCATTATTGAAGCTTTTTGTTCTGTTGCCGTCTGATATTTGGCCTTAAAGTCTTTTTATAGGTCAGTGCTTTCAGTCAGGTCAGTTCTTTATCATATGTCGATTAGCACAGAATGTTTGATAGGGTTTTTCTATCTAGAATTCGACGACGAACGTACAAAGCTTCGTTTAATTAAGTCGTAAATTCTATAATCTATATTTATTGGTTGGCATTTTACCTATATCTGGATGTGGTATCCTTAATGCGTAACCCAACTCGTTTTTAATATATTGTATCTCGATTGTTTTAAAGTGTTATTCTCGTAGGCCGGTTGAAATAGAAAGTTAGAATTTCATTTTGTATAGTTCAGAGTGATGAGAAAATAATTTCGTTTTAAACTCATCGCGTTGGGTATAAAATAGAAGCTGATTAAAATTCAAAGTTATAATATAAATATGAAAGTACTGTTTCCAAAAGAATACATAAGAAAAATCTGAAGGAAAAAAATTAGCAGTGTTGGTAATAATGTACACAGACAAGATGTCAGCAACGCCTAAACTAAGATTATTTTTTTTGAGAAAACCAAAAGGTTTAATGATTCGAAAATAACTTTTTGGTCACATAAATTATTCATATTAACATACATGTACCACAATTTTTAAAACCTTTTTTCCACATTTTCTTTACCTGCCAAGTTAAGTTCATCAATATCATAGTTCACACAAACACTTCAGGTTACCCGTGCATCACATGTAATTAATAATCACTTCACACATTGTAAAAATAAAATGCACAATAACAGTTAATGTCAGTAATGTTTATAATCCAAAATTACATACTTCGGTGCGGAACATTCAATATATTTAATTTAAAATACTTAATGTCAGAAACAAGTAGAAAATATTTTATTTTTATTTATATATCAATGTCGATAAATTGCTTTTAGAGAATAACTACTTTGTTTGGCTTTCTATAAAAGTTGACAGTTATGGCTACCAACCTGATTGACTAATTTAGATATTAATGTACTCCACTACCTTGAATATCTTTCTAACAATACATTCTTGAGAAATAAGATAACAAGATATACGTAATAGTTAAATTTGGTGCAGGTGACTTGATACGAAATGCGATTTATTCATAAAGTACCTTAGAACTTTGCGCCTTTCACTCGAACTATTCAATAGATCGAGGTCGAGGTGATGTTAATACATTTTTACCTTCAAATTATAAATTGAAACTATTTCAATTGTTACGTTTTCAATTTAGGCCCAGGTACTTATTAGGTAATAATCGACGCGAATTATTTGACCTCAAGTTGTGGTTAGATCTTGCGGAAATGCAATTACTTGTGACAGCGTTGAGGCTGTAAACAAGTGGTAGAAAAATATAATTGTATTTTCTGTGGTTTGTCAATTTTTTTTTAAATTTTTTCTTATGTAATAAACACTCTATAACCAGCAGTTTATTTATATCTAAAAGTAATCAATGTCATTTGTAATAAATTGATTCTACGTTAATATGTTTTGTCTATTGTTTTTTCGTAAATCATAATTTTCAGGTACAATCTGACAAGGAGTGAAACAAATTTTAATAAATCTTAAAAACTACTTAACTATTTATAAAAAAATTTATGTTAACATCTAGACAAGGACGGCAATACTGAATCGTTATGTTATTCTTAATAAAGCCCATTTTATTCGAACGAAACGGAGATATTCCCACTCTATCCCCCTCATTAAACTTAGAAGTTTATAATTTTGTTTATAAATAATTTATTTAAAAACATTAAATATAATTGTATTATTTTTTTACAAATTAATAGTAGAGCTAATTAATAATTATATTTTATAACCTTATTTTTGTCTGAAAAATAATAATACAAATTTTTTATGAAATATATTTCACATCATCGAAATTTTTTACGTTTATTATTATTTTTCGCACTCCAAAGTATATATAATTTATATCATCATTATATAAGCATATAATGATGATATAAATAATTATTACGACACCATCAAGAAAATTGCTTAAATACTTAAAAGCGGTGTTGCCTATGAACAACCGTAATAAAATCTGCAATTTTCCTATATTTTACACCAGGTCTCGCCTACGAGTAAATATAATACTGACACGGAATGGTTACACAAAACGTAACGAAGAACGAATCTATTAATCGTGCAGGTATCTTTGTATGCCAAGCTGAGTATATCTGAAATCTATTTCTGTTAAAAGAAATTAATTTTTTTTTTCATTTAATTGAGTGATTTCTTTTTAGTAACAGGCAAAATTTTCATATACTTCCTTAATATTTTCTGTTAGTTTGACGCACAAAATCACTCGTATGAAAAATAGAAACGTCTTTATTACACCCCTTCATAACTATTATTCAAGAGGGTGTACCTCTTGGTAACAAAAAGTATTAACGCATTTAGTTTATAAAAATTACCAAAGAGTAAAATTGAAAAACCAAAAATAACCATCATTTTAATACCAAAACGTAATGTAGTATCTCCAATTTGAAATAAAAAAAAATCATTCCAATATTTTGCACCGTTCTAGAGTAAAAAATTGGATATACCTCAAAATAAAATATACCTTGTTTAATTATCGTAATAAATCAATTAACCTAAATTTGGATAATTTAACAATAATAAACAATCACAAACAACAAATTGAACAATAATAAACAATCACAAAATGCAGAATGGATATACAGTCAGAATTACAGATAAAATTATAACATCTCGAGGACAAATAAATAAACATAATAATCTCAAAAATTTGTTCGAATTAAGAAAGATAATAAAACATAAAAAATTCGTCCACTAAATTAAACTTCCATTCCTCAGCGTCCACCCTTCCTGCCATCGCCATCATGATCGCTTCCTACGCTGGATGTAATCGTACTGTCGCCGTGGTCCTCTTCATCGTCTGCATGGGCTTCATGGGCGGTTTCTACAGCAGTGTTAAGATCAACCCCGTCGATATAGCGCCCAATTACGCCGCTACCATTTCCGCTATGACCAACGGCTTAGCAGCTGTTTCCGGAATGATCACGCCATATTTGGTCGGATTGTTGACCCCTGATGTGAGTATTGTAATTCTATGTCGTGTATTTTAGAATGCTGCGATATTATAATGATGTACTACTTACGTACAGTGATTTTTACAATGTATTTACTTAGCTTCAATACATTCTTTTTCCTCTAACGTCTAGTTCTTACTCGGGAATATAAAATTAAAGTTTTCTTCTAAAAAGAAATGGCTTCGAAATAATATCAAGCGAATTAGTTTTTTTACCGGAACTCGTTTTTTTAAAGCGAATTCGTTTTTAAGGGTAGATCAAAATTTCTGGTAAATTCCAAAGGTTTAGCATCTTTTTTTAAAGTAAAAAAGATACTAAACCCTTGAAATGAAAAAAACTGAAAGTGAAAGTACTAATATGACATATTTTAATAAAACAAAAAAAATATTTTAATATTAAGAACAACGATAGTTCAACTAGTTTTAAATACTTCACAAATTCTGACATGTACTGTCAATGTGTGCTTTTAGAATTTGTGAAGTATTTAAAATTTGAAGAACTAAAAATGTACGTATAACGTATCTATTACTGATGTATTATTTATAATTTCGAATTTTAAAATTCTTATTTTGTCCAATTTCTAAATGAAAAAAAATATGACGATTTAAACAGATATTTTAAAAAATGTGCCAAAGCAAAAAAGCAAAAATATCAAAATTTAATACGAATCAAATTACAAATGCATGCGACAATATTTTTTTTTCAAATCAATAAAAAGACAATTTTTTGCTCTGGCACCCGTGAAAAAAAATCCGATTGGAGAAAAATACATAAACACAAAATGCGAAAAATTAATTCCCGGTTTGAAAAAAATACACGAAGGCAAAATGTGAACAATGCATTCCCAGTTCGAAAAAAATGTACGAATATAAAATGCGAAATAACTTTTCCGGGTCGAAAGAAATACTCAAATGCAAAATTAAAATTTCGATTTGCAAATGCGGAGATGAATATGAATATCCTATACCGTTTTCCACATTACTAAATACTCATGATGAAGCATCGTGGTTGACGGGAAGCGATTGCTTATGTAGAAATAAGTCCGCCAAGTTTGTGTATGTACATGTGTATATAGATATATACGTAAGTATTTGTGTATATTAAAATTCAAAATGAATAAAAACGCATTTCCGGTTCAAGAGAAACTTTATTACAAAGTATAAAATTTTAAAAGCGTTGAGCCCAATTGAACCAACTATTTTTATACCATAAAATAATCTTTTAGTAACTTCGTACTGATCTTCCATGATGCTTTTCTCTTTTTGGCATTTCTTTCTTCTTTTTACACACTCGTGATGCAAAACTTGAGTCACTTATCTGCTTCTTGAACTACACTAGTATAAATTTCATTCTAAAATCGTAAAGTATAAGTTTAATATATTTTCCTATGGAAATATGAAAAAAAATTTGCTTTTTCTAAACCTACCAAAAAAATCTTCGTAAACTCGTGTTTTTTGGTTTACACATATTTCATTTTACGTAGATATAATTTTTGACAATATTTATTTTAATACATATTCACAATTAAATGAAACTACTTGATGTAGTATTATTTCTGCTTTCTTTAATTTCTTTACCACGACCAAGGTTTCGTTGTATTACAACATCTTCCGGTGGGCTATTAGCAAAGATCTTGGCTAATAGCCCACCTAGTTTCATTTAATTGTGAACAATGAATTTCTACAAAATTAACGCCAAGTATATTAGATATCAATTAATACATGTTATCAAAAATAATTTTTTTAATACAGTTTTTTAAAATAGTACCAAGAAAAATATGGTTTCTAATTAAAGTTATTTTGCTGTATCTGCTCGGATATTTATAAGTTAACAAAATTATGATAAATAAATTTGTAAATATGTTATTGAAATTAATATAGTATAGTATAAAATATAAAACAACAATATAACATTAAATCATCGTTTCTATTCCAGTCAACTATGGTACAATGGCGACGAGCGTTCTGGAGCTGTTTTGTAGTACTGATAGGAACAAATGTGATGTATGTTTTATGGGGATCAGGCGAGCCCCAATGGTGGGACGATGTTGAAAAATATGGTTACCCTAAAAACTGGAAGCACGGTCCGCTGCCCAAGAGGAAGGATGACGTAGAAAAGAAGGTGGTGCAACCGAAGCATGACCACTTACCTGTTCCTGAGAAGTCCTGATCTAATAAATCATTTTCAAATAAATTACTCATTAAGGTTTAATTAAGTAATCATTGTTTCATTTTGGAGCTATAGAGAAGCTAATTCTGCATTAGCTGTAACCCGAGAAGCAAAATTTAACTGTGAGCTATGTTACGTCATTAAATTTAGTAAACTAATTAGGTTGGCACATGTCAAATTAAAATAAACACATTCCACTATCCGCAGATTCTAATTTCATAACAATATAATCTAATCTTAATGTACCGGATGCTATAATTCCTGTAAAATAATTTTGATTTGTTTATAATCAATCCTTCAATTGCTATATTTACATATGGACACAAATTATGTAAACGGTACGTCGCTGACTTCCGGCCAAATTACATACATAGATCGCACGTCCAAAATGAAATAGACCTAACTCTATGAACTAATGAAACCACTTAGAAAACAATTTGTTGTAACTTGTAATTTGACCGTCGAGTCGCTCACAATAATCAGAGAAAACGCCGAATGCTAAAATTTTAACCACCGTTTCTCAAATTATAAATTTTGAGTTGAGTCACTTTCTTTCTCGATGTGCAATGTGAAACATTATACCACTTTGTTATTTATCTATTAGTGTCCTGATATAATTTCATGTATATACGATTAATGTGTGTGTATCTTTATTTGCCCGAAAATATGTATGTATGTTTATGTCTGTATGTTTGTATTATAAATATGCACGTGTATATATTTTTATATTCTTCTATTTAATTTTTGTATCTAAGAGCATGCAAATATACATTGTATCTGCTCGAATTATGGTTAGAATAATAATAATAATTGTATTTTTAAATAATTTAAATGTATAGTGCGTCTGTAAATGTAATTTTTGTAAATAAATAAATATATATATATATATATATATATATATATGTATATATATATATATATATATATATATATATATATATATAATTTTCCGTGATTATATCTTCTTCTGTCTGTCAAGTTTGTTTTTTTTTAACTTTTGTCAAAATATGGCAAACGCTAATAAATGTTTTACGTTTGATTAAAAGATAGACATACTCTTGTAGACTTTTATTTCATGTCTTAATTAATTTTCAAAAAGCATAATCAACACTTAAATAAGTCTGATCAAAACATTAAAAATATTAATGCTTGAAGAAAATTATCAAAATCATCACCATTATAAGAGGAGCAAAATTACACATTGCATTGTTCATGGAGATGTCTGATGATAAAGGGTTACATTTGCGTCTCAAAAAAATCTTATGCGTTTTTATTAATGTCATATTATGAAGAGGATACTGTCAAAAATAACAATAAAATATTTCTTAAAAAACCGACTTCAAAAAAAGAAGATATAAAAAGTAAAAAACAATTAACTCAAAATAGCTACCTACTTATTCGCAATAAATAACTAAGTTACCTATTTTTGAAGTTGTTTCCGGTAATGTTGACCAACTTAAACAAATTAATAATTTAATTTTATTTGTTACGTAAATTTAAAATATTAACTTATAAAGTACTCACAATACGAAATAGATTCATAAAGCGCGTATTTACGATATAAAATTTTGAATTTGTTTAAGTTAATCAGCGGTGCTGTTCAACTTAACCAAATGTAAAATTCGATTTCAAAAGTAAATTACTTAGTTATTTATTGCGAATAAGTAGGTAGCTATTTCGAGTTAATTGTTTTTTACTTTTTAGTACCTTCTTTTGTTAAAGTCGATTTTTTAAAAGATATTTTATTTTAGTGATTAATAAAATTATGCATAACACTGTAACTATTTTCTTTCTTACAATATTGTATAATTATTAAAGTCACGGGCAAAAAATAGTATATAGACCATTTCCTCTTTGTCTAAAGTTGTTATCAACAAGACACGGAAATAAAGGGACAGTAGTAGCCGCCAGTGGTCAACTGTTAGCTGGCTAAAGAGTTCCATTCTCCATATCCGAAGACCAATATCAGATTTTGCAAAGCAACAACTACCATTTGAGGAGGTCTGTTCCCCATATCCGAAATCCAATATCAGATTTTGCAAAATAATAACTAATGAACAACTAACCAGTAGCAAATATACTGAATTAAGATTGATTTAGTACCATTCGTTAAGCAGTTGCATTAATCATTTTCAAAACTCATTATCAGATCCTGACCTGGTCAATGGGGAATTTATTTTGCAAATTAAAAACTACCAGTAGCAAATATCTTGAATTGCGTTTGATTTACTACAATTAGTTGAGGTGTTCCATTGTTCATCTCTAGAATGCATCATCAGACTCTGATATGGTCGATGGTGTAGTAATTTTGCAAAGTATCAAATACCAGTAGCAAATATCTTTAATCACGGTTGATTTACTAACATCCGTTAAGGAGTTCCATTGTTCATCTCCAGAACTTATCATCGGACCCTGACCTGAAAAGTGATGTAGTTACTTTGCAAAATAACAACTGCCCGTACCAAAAATCTGGAATCATAATTGATTAACTGCCATTCGTTAAGGAATTCCAACGTTAATTTCTGGACTTCATCATAAGATTACCATCATATATATATATATATATATATATATGTGATCACTTCTAAAGAACTCTCTTTAACATAAAAAAATTATCATCAAAATCGGTCCACTCGGTAAATAATTATCGCCATAAAAAAAAATTCCGGCGAATTGAGAACCTCCTCCTTTTTTTGAAGTGTATTAAAAAAGGTAAAAATGGATAATTCATTGTAAAAATAGCACATGTAGAATAAACTAATAACTATTAATTACTAATATTAATCTCCAAGTTGGTTTGTTTGAATGTAAAATCAAATTAAAAATTATTTTAATCATAATATCGGTATTTGTCATGAGATTGGAGCAAAAAATTACAAGTCATCTAGTCAAGGTATATAATAGTATTATTGAGAAAAGCAAGTCAAAACTTAAAAATATCCATGAAATATACTGAATTAATTAAACAATTAGATTAATTACATGATCTTCATACGATTCGTCTTAATGTAAACATTACATTTATAACCAAATTAAATGTATAGTAACAAAATACAATAAAAAAGTGAAATTAAATAAATTAAAGAAAACAGGGATCGGTTGTAAAGTATGGACTATACAAAATTCGAAAATATATAAATGCTTTTTCTATTAGAAAATCTTTAACATTTTAAAAGAAACGTAATCCAACTGCTTCAAACTTTTGTGTAACTTCTTAAAAAAAATCATATTATTGCAAATAAAATTTTTTGATTTTTAGCCAACCTACATTTTTTATTAACAAATCTGTCTCCATGTCAAATGTTATATGATGGTATCATGCACATATTTGCAAGTATTCAAAATATTTTAGTAAACATATGTAATGGCCAAAGTCATAATTTTTATACTCCTGAAGTAACCCCTACAAGAGTCTTGGCTACCAAGATCAAGTATCTCACTGCACTGTTTTGTAGAATGATATGTGCTGCACACCCCCGGCCGTTCCCGAGAAATTAAGCCCTTGTTCTAATAAACTGTAAAAATATGCAAAGTATACCTTCGGGCAGTAAATTTTCCTCCCAATTCCCAAACTTTACGAATGACGTAAAAACGGTACTCTACTTACCGGCTAAGATGTCGATACGAAAATTCCATTTTATATTGTAGTCAAATGTCACTCCCAGAACTTTTTCTTTCTGTGTCAAATTAACAATATTCACACCTATTTTTATAGGTTTACCATAAGCTTAGTTTCACTTGTTTTTAAATGTGAAACCAATGACAATTTTGTTTTACCAATATTTTAAAGGATATCATTGGCTGAGAACCACTGATGAAAATTTATCAAATTCTCGCTTAAAGTATAGGTCGGTTTAGTTTTGCTTTTTTCCACAAATACTATCTATATAACACCTGAAAACACAATCAATTTATTTTTATCTCAGATGCTAGATGCAAATTTGTGATCATGATTTAAGAAAAGAGAAGGACCCAGTATTGAACCGTGGAAAACTCCAATATCGACATCAAGTTTCACTAAAAAATATCTCTTTATTCCAGCTACTTGGATTCTTAAAGTCAAATAATATTGTAAAAGTCGAAGTTCCATTCCTAATATTCTATAATGTATACTTTTACGTAAAAGAATATTGTATTCGATGCAGTCGAACGCTTTAGATAGATTACAAAAATACCATGTAACATTTTAAACTCGCCTAATCCTGTGAACAAAGTTCGAAGCGAATCAGCAACCGCATCTGTTATACATTTACATTTCAAGAACTCAAATTGTTGTTTAAATTCATAAAATTTTATGAATTTAAAATTTTTTCGAAAATTTTTCTGAATACCTGCACTCGTCATTGGCTTACCTTTATAGATGCGAATTAGTTTGTCAATATAAACAAAATCAGGAAACATGCTCAAACGAATACAATTATTTAACGTAAAAGTAAGATACGGAGCAATCTCAATAATAGACAGAGTTACAATTTCTCTCGATATTAGTCAGAGATAAACAGACGTTGGTTTTATTCGGTTTAAATTCAGTAATGACAAATTCAACAATCAATCTAGGATGAAATTAGAATTGTTATTAAGAACGATATGTTTAGAGAAATGGAATAACTCTTTTCCCGATTGCTATATTTCACTAGTAATTTTCTGAGCTAAATAATGGCAAAATGTCTATTCAATTTATCAAAAGCATCAATTTGCAATGCTGTAACTAAATTAATATCTTTTCCAGTTACAATCTTGATAAAATTTGAAATGTTCTTCATTTTATTCTACGCTTGACTTGGGGAGTAAGCTGGTGAATGCGTGACGAGAGCATTACGAAAAGTGTGATCGGGCGAGGCGAACGGAAGTTGAGAGGGAGATATAAGTTAGTGAAGACAGAAAGAGAGAGAGTTACGTTTCGTATATTACTGTAGGGACAAGAGAAAGAGGTGTGAGCATACATTTTCTCATAGCCAGTTATGTTTCGTATATCTAAGACACAGTGCAAGCCTATTTTCTGTATCACACTGTAGGAGCAAGAGAGAGCAGTGCGCGCGCATATTTTCTTTCTCTCTTCCTCTCATAGCCAGTTATGTTTCGTATATCTAAGACACAGCGCAAGCTTATTTTCTGTATCACACTTTAGGAGCAAGAGAGAGCAGTGCGCGCGCACATTTTCTTTCTCCCTTCCTCTCATAGCCAGTGCATGAAATATATATATATATATATATATATATGCGAGTTTGCTAGCGTTACGCGAACGGTGATTTTTGAATTATTTTTTAATTTCATTTCGTTCTTGAACAATTTTATAAATTATTATTTTATTCAATACATTAAATATTCTACGTTTAACGTAAATAAAATTGTAAATTCATTTTAAAGTTCTGGTTTTGTTTCCTTAAGTATGCTAGATGGATTTTTTATCATATTGGAATGTAACAATTTGAGCTAAGTGATATGATTTCATATAATACAAAGGTTTTTTATCATTGCATTGTTGATTGCGACACAAGTGATCACACAACGCAAGTGAGTTCAAAAATGGTGTTGATTAAATAATATGATTTATAAATATCTAACAACATGCTAAGATCCTTGGAATATATTAGAAAATTAACAGCAAAATCTCCATGTACAATTAGTTTTTTTTATTTTTTATGAGAGTTTAAGAAGACTTTGTTTTTTATACGAACGTACTAAAACAGTTCTTAGGAGATCTGTACTCTGATACAATAATAGCAAAATACAATAGTTTTGTCACGCAATGGTATTAATATGACGCTATACTATTGCGCAATAGCGGTATATGTAAATTATTGAATTAAACCTTCAAATAACAAAATATTTTTTTTCTATTATTCTACCAAACACAAAGCGTTAACAATATTCATTTAACAATAATTCATTTACTCCATATTCTGGGCACGTATTCTTTCTCAAGATTGCGAAATAGCTGTCAAGTACAATAACGCTATTGCCACGTCCACAAAACACTATTGGTCCTTGGACAAATCTAAAATATCTACTGATAATTTAGAAAGCGTAATCTATATTTTCATTCTCAAAATTAGTTTCGTTAATTTTATATTAATAACTTTCGACTACAACGTTAGGCAATATGATTGATTAAAATCAATATATAAACTTATTTTCTAGTCAAACCCGCCTATAGTTCCGCTTTTTAATCTTAATAATTATTACGAGAAGCACAATTAGCTATAATTAGACACAACATACTTATTAAAAATTATCTCATTATTACATTTTAAAATAATGATAGCAATAATTTCTCAAATAATATTTTAAGGCAGTTATTGAATGCAATAATATAATTGTTATATCCATGAACCGCTAGTACTGGTTAAGCTTTTACCACATATATATATATATATATATATATATATATATATATATATATATATATATATATATATATATATATCAATGTATAATTTAGAAAGTATAATTCAAGTTTTTGTTCTCAAAATTAGTTCTGAATTTTTTTATTAATAACTTCCAAATGTTGCATAAGACAACACAACTGATAATTTCAGATATGTAAATAAATTATGTATTAAAACGCATCAATACTTCAATCTAAAGACTATCGAGGGAAGCCATAATATAAAACAGTTAAGCACGACACAATAAATTCCGAACCTTCTTATTGAAAGATTAAAGATAATTTATTCTACAACGGTGAAGTTCCAGGATCGACCACATAAATCGAAACTCCGTAAAAGGACGAAACGATTAAATTGACATGCATTATGCAAGTAATTGACCTAAAAACCCAGTGCGGTGAAGTGCCTTACTCGTAAACAAGTTTGCTCTTTGCCGATGAGTAGACGTTCGCTATCATATTTACGATAAACGAGAACAGAGATTGTAGAATCTTGAAATTAATCTGAAATATCATTTCTGAACCTGTTATGGTAATCAAATTTACTTATATCATTTTAGTAAAATAAATGGTTAAAGTGTTTGGTTAAGTGGACAGATGATGTAAATACATGCTTGTTAAGACTGCATGCTACATAAGCACTTAGGTTAAGAGTTGGCATCATTTGTATAATTATAGATCTTCAAAAAAGCTCACTGGGAGCAAATTGCCAACCTGATATAGCGATGAAAATACAGACCGCTGAGGCGAGTACAAGCAGTTTTCAATTATGAAAATTGCGGATAAAAATAACGACATTTATATAACAATTGCAAAGATGAAGAAAAACTATTTATGATAGATAGCTTTTAGGCGAATACACTGAAGTGGTCACAAAAGTAATTAAAAACCAAAATAAAGAAGCTAATAATGTTCAAGAATTTCGTTATAATTTCACTTATTAATTAAAACATTAATATAAAAACCTTTGCCTTATTTTATTTTTTCACTCTTCAAATATTCCGATTTATATTGCTTTTATTTATATTCGATTTTAGTAATTTCGACTTTTTTTTATTTATATTGCAACTAATATGAGTTGCACAAATTCCCGTTTCAAAAATGACTTCACGAAAATTCTGCAAAAAGCTCTGACAAACTTATGCCTTTGACAAAGGTTATATAGTTCCTGAGAAAAACAGTCCTGATATAGAGATAGAAACTATAATATGGTACACGACTTAAGATGAAAAAAGAGCTCTTCAGACATAAAGAGAAATAGATCCTTTAGAAATTTGTTTAGCCATCATATCACCATTGTTTTCATTACCGTAACTTAATAGTAAGAAATGTGTTTCAATATGTCTAGCGCAAAATAATTGTTACCGAAAACTTTGATCGCGATATTTCTATATAAATTAAAAATATTTTCTTAACGTTTTCAGTAAATCTATTCATAATATTAATCATTATGAGAACCTGCGAATGGCAAACAATGAACACTTCGTTAACCTTTTAGGATTACGTACTAAAGCAAAGTATTTTAAATGTGTTCTCATATGTCCTTGGTGGTTTTTTTCAATTATTTATAGTGCATATTGAATATAATTCAAAATTAATGACATATGTTGCGAGTTATATTCAATAAACTATCTTCATTATGAAATAAATGTATGACCAACCGTATAAATCGATTGTATTTATTGAATATGATCGAAAATTAATGATATATATTTGAGTTATATTCAACAAACTATCTTCATTACGAAATAAATGTGTGACCATCTGTATAAAATAAAAAATGTTTTTGATATAGCAATGAAAATATTAATAAATGGCTTGTTTAAAGAGTTTGTAAGAAAAACATCTATTTGCTTAGAATTTATTTACAAAATATAATTTATGTATACACGTCGTTATAATAAAACTTATAAACAGTTAATTTTTGTTTGTATTTCTCACAATTCTAAATATCATTATCAAAATAAGGATGCAAAAAATTACAAAATATATAAATAATTTTTGGTTGCCAAGAAATAATATAATACCACTGGAATGACATTACTTTATTATTTTATATATTTGTTGGAAAAATGTCGTAAGAATATTTTAAAAACTTTTTATAAATAATGTTTGAGTGCAACTAAGTTCCTACTGTAAATGATTTGTTCAGATTTCAGTAAATAAATAACTTGAAATACATTTTAACATATACAAATAAAATACTGCAGTTGTTATAAAATACTTATAAATATCACATAGATATTCGTGTCCTTTTTCACGTTTATCACAACACTTTTGTACTCAATGTAATAAGGCCGTCCTATTGTGGAAGGATTTTCTCAGGTACATCGATAATATCCTTTTCAGGCTTCTCAGAATCCTTCACCCTCTTTGGCAAGGGACCGTGTTTCCATGACTTGGGATATCCATATTTGTCAACGTCATCCCACCACTGCTGTTCGCCTGAGCCCCAGATCAAATAAATCACGTTAGCACCTCCCAGCACAAGGAAGCAGATCCAGAAAGCTATCCTCCATTGAACTAATGTTGACTGTGAAAAGGGTAAAATAATATATTAAAATAGCAGTTGGAAAATTTTTAATACTAACATTTTTGTAAAATTCTACTTTACTCTTTTTTCTATATTATTATGAGAAAGAAATTAGGAAGACCTGAGAATTCTAACTATTGGATGGTTAAACACAAACTCTCATTTACTCGTATGTACATCTGGAGTTGCGTGTAAGTTTTTTACAGCAAAATATTTGTTCTAATGTTTATAGTAATAGTTTTCTATAGCTCTTATACTTATATCTATAGTATTATTACATTAATCTTATCACTAAAAAACTTCAAATAAATTCTATTTCTGCATTTGTATTTATTTGCAGAATTATAATCAGTATCAGTATTCCATTATTTATATTCATGAAATTTTTTACTTCACTCCTTTTCTAAAGAACCTATATCATACATATGTTTCATTTCTTCATCTTTTTTGGTCTCTATACTGCTTTAAAAAAAACCTTTATGAATTCGCCATATCCATGCATCCATATGTCACATCCTCCAAGATTCTACAGCTTTCAACGTACACTCATGAAAATTGTATGGGGTATCCACAGGGTGACTATTTTAAAATAAAATTGAGCTTTTATCATTATCTTTTGTTATTCGTTTGCCTTTTGTTTTTAAACTCAATAAGCTTCAAAGTGATATCCAATGAAACATTCTCCTTCTATGTTTTTACACACAGATTTGAAGAACTAGAAAAAATTCTAGATGCTAGAATTTGACTAGAACTTTCAAAATATAAATATTTTAGTTACGGGTGTGTCAATAATTTCAGGAGCTATAGGTATCTACGTCATCCTGCTTAGTGAGTTTTCTCACACTGCGCTTGTCCGGTTTTATACAAATATATTTGATCTTTAATATCGCTTTCTGTTTTTTCTAATTATTTTTAAAAATTTACTTTAATATATTATACATGTTCTAGAAAGGCTTCATATACTTTTTTGTCTCATATAAAAGCTAATGCATGATATATCAACTGAAAAAGTCGGTCTTTGGATCCTCACTGGACCTTGAACTTTATGTTAAGAGATATAAAAGCAGTATTGATATTGGTAAAAGAAATGCCAAGTAAGGGAGTCCATTCAAAATATTCGCGGCGACTTAAATAATCTATCTTAAAAAATTACTTTAAAAATATCCAAAGATACCGTGTTTAAGTCTGTAGCAAGAATTTTATTTGAGACGTTCTTGCTATAGATTGTAACTACAGAAAACAATTAGACTTTTTTATAATTCACAATAAAAAATTTCGTTAATAATAGTTTGTATCTGAAATTCGATATTTATGTAAAGATTACAATGTAATACCAAATATAAAAAACGAGTACTAATATCTTCCCAAGAAATAAACTCGTTAAAAAATCAACTTACATCAGGCGTCAAAAGTCCGATTAGGTATGGAGTAACAATACCGGACGCAGCAGCAATACCATTTGTGATGGATGAAGTTGCGGCTGCAAAGTTTGGAGCGATATCCATAGCATTGATTTTTATACTGCTGTAGAAGCCGCCCATGAATCCGACACAAAGAATGAAGAGGGTTACAGCAATGGCTCGGTCGCATCCAGCATATGATGCAGCGATAATAAAGATAGCAGGTATCAAAGACGCTGAAATAAAGAATGCCATCGGTCTTTCATTAGTTTTCACAAATGTGGTTTTTAAGTGAAACTTCTTCATAAACGTCTGAGTCATTCGGTCACATCAAAATTGTGTAACGCTTAAGAAAAACGCCGAATGCATCCTACCGCCAACAAAACCTACCGAGTTCCCAATAGCGGTCAGTTACTTATTTTTACCTCAATGAGACTGTCAAAATGTACTTTCAAACGCTAGTCTGTCAATGAATCTGCACCAATTTTCGCGCCTGAAGTCGTCCACTTAGTTTTGATTACAATACATTCCAAAAAATTATAAGTGAGTGTGATTTAATCATATTGAAGAAATAATTCGAGTGAAAAATTATTAAGAATATTGCTATAAATTAGTACAAATGTATTCTTAACGAGAATAACACTAAACGAGAATACCTCCAAACGATTCATAATTAAGTAACCTGAAGCCTTAAAGAAGTTTCAATTCACCCATGAGCTTATGTGGGTGAGGCTTATAACTTTCTTATTTAAGAGAGGGAATTTTTAGATAAATAATTAAATCTAAATATTTTCTTACGAGAGTATGGTCGCAAAAAATATATACTTACAAATAGTTGTATAAATCTTTCGGCCGGTTGTGATACTGTGCCACTTTCTTCTGATACAGAAGTCACAAAACAGAGCGAACAAGATTGAGCATGCCCACATGGCAATGTAAGGTAAAGAAGACAAGAGCCCAGTTTCCTTGATGTTGAATTTTAATACATCAACCATATATTTTGGCAAATCCGTCATAAGCGAGAAATATCCCCAATCATGTCCAATCTGGAAAAAAACAACATGTATGTTACTTAAAATTAGCACATAAAGAATATTCCAAGAACTTGTCACAAATGTGGTGACTTGAAATGTATCATATATGTAAATATTTGAAATAAGGGATTATTTCAAATACGGATTATTTAAAGTAAGGATTGTTTAAAATAAGGATTACTTTAAATACCGATTACTTGAAATGAAGGTTACCCAGATCATGGAATTACAGATGTCAAATGTGAATGTGAATTTCAGAATTGCAGAATCGCGAAAATTGCAGATGTCTTGCAAATACGGTTTACTGGAATTGTGAATTACTTTTTGGCTATAATTTTAGTTTTCAATTAAATAAATATGGATTGATGGAAATACAGGCATTACTTGAATTATGAATTACTTGCAATAGAGCTTCCTTGAATTACGGATTACTCGGATAGGGATCACTCGAAATAGAGATCTCTTGAACTATGCAATATTTTAATTACAATTTACTTAAAATACGAATTACATTGATTACAAATTACTTTAATTAGTGATTACTTGAATACGGATTATTTAAATGATGAATCATTTGAAGTACGGATTACTTGAATGGCAGATTATTTGAATTACCGATTGCTGGAATTACAGATTATAGATTACTAGAAACGCAGAATTGACAAATCGATTACGGATACTTGGAATACGACGAATTTGATAAATTAAATGGCTTGAAATACGATTTTTTTAAATCCTTAAAATATTTTCAAGTGCAGCAAATAGATATTTGAACTCACAGCGCCAATTGCTAAAGCCCACATTGGAGGAGATGTTAGTATAGCCTTCCAAGGCATGGGGTCCAGTTTCCTTCCAATGGTAGCCTTTACACTTTTGTTTAGGAATTCACGTTCTTCATCCGTAATATATGGATGAACATTAGGCGTGCTGTAAATCAGGAGTGTCTGCAAAAACATTATAATTTCCATTAAAAGGTTTAAATATGAATGTGATTTCGTCTGAATAAAAGGTAGTTGCAATATAAATGTGTTTCAAAATTTGACAATAAATTCATTTATAAAATAAATTAGCCCCATTTTCGGAAAAAAAATTGAAATATAAAGTAAATAAAATGAATTTAACATACCCAGAAAATGAACCAGAGTATACCGACGCCTCCAAAGAAATAGAACACACTGGGCCAATTGGAGTCCGATAGAATCAGTCCTGAAATGTACGAGCCCAATACGTTTCCGAGCTGTCCTCCACCGAAGACCAGAGCTCCTACTATGGATCGTTCATTGGGTGGAACCCATCGAGCCATAATGAGCAGGAGACATGGCGTTGTAGGTCCCTGTTTTATGAAAAATAATTACCTTAAAAATATTCATCGGCTGACGAACACGGGTGAAAATCTTAAATGGCTTGTCATTAAGAAAAAATACAAAAATTGTATTATTTTCTATTGTCTAATGCGCTTAAAAAACCTCTATTCAATATAACTATAGGCGGTAGTTTTAGGTGCTTAGAATCAAAGAAATAGCTTAAAAAATAGGCAGTCTGGCTTGCAGTAAGCAGCCGCAGACTGAAATGTTAACGTGATGTGCCGTTACATACGTATGTTAACATAAATATTTATGTTCACATCCTTATCTGTAATGGGTTCATATTTTAAATTTAAAAAAAAATAATAAAAAGTCCGGAATTCAATATTCGTCTCCATTACACGAATATTACACATATAAAAAAAATTGTTGAGATTAGTTTGATAATTAAGACGCGAAAGCAAGACAAATAAACAAATGAATTCACTTCCGCACTCATGATCTTAGTTAGGATTATAATGTATTAAAATTCTAAGCGAATCGCCGTCAAGTAGCAACTACAAATAATACTCTCAACTTCACGGAATGAGCTGCAATACATTCTACTAATTAACATACTTATTAACATACTTAAAGTCACTAACCTCTCCGAGACCTTGAATAACGCGAATGGCGAAAAGAGCTGGGGCCCCGCCCCAGTTAACAGCTAAAGGGGTGAGAGCAGTCGCCACAGCAGCTAAAAGTAGACCCAATGATAAAGTCCATTTGCCACCGAACTTCTGGGCGAGAATTCCTCCAGGGACATGCGTAATTACGTAACCATAGTAAAAACTGCTCAGCAGTAACCCTTGCGTTGCTTGACTCCATTCAAATAAGTTATCCTACGAAAGCAAAACATATTTATCATCTTTTATTAATGAAAACATAGACAAACAATTTTAGATGAATTAAATAACGTCTGAGGTTATTGTTTTTAATTTCTTATTTGACTATCTTAAACTTATTTTACATTGATATTTTGCAGTTTCTTGAACATTCAGTGTTAAAAAAACTTGGAGAAAAAAGGTAAATATTAAGCAAAATTCATGTATGATTGTATCCTATTGTATATTTTGTGACAGTATTAGGGTAAAAGTAAGTCAAATGTGTACCTAAATAAGTATATAAATAGTATATATAATTCGAGGCTTACTCTGAATATAAATAAGTAAACATTACATAGAGTTGGCTGGAAAATTACTTGTTGTATTTTTTATCTTACTGTTATTTGCTTTGAATCATTTGAAACTATCACACGCTTTACAATATCTCCAGTAAACAAATAAAATTCTAGTTAAACAATTTCCATTGTTACAAACTGTAAAATAATGCAATATCATTTTCTTGACAATAAATAGTGATTGTTTGGCTTCTAGATAACAAAAAAGTCTTAAATCATCGTGGCATTGTAAACATGCAGCAAAAATTTGACAAATCGAGATACAGGATCAATCGCTTAATTTTATTTTATCTCCTTGTTTACGGAGATGACATATTTCATGTTAGCGTTGAAAACAAGAAACATTTCGCAAATTTCGATCAATTCATCTCGCTTGTTGTATTTTTTATCTTACAATTATTTGCTTTGAATCATTTAAAAGTATCAGACGCTTTACAATATCTCCAGAAAACATATGAAACTCTACTTAAACAATTTCCATTGTTACAAAGTGTAAAATATAGCAATATTATTTTCTTGACAATAAATAGTGGTTGTTTGGCATTTAGATTACAAGACAGTCCTAAATCATCGTGGCATTGTATACACGCAGCGAAAATATGACAAAATGAGATACAGCATCAATCGTTTAATGATCTCCCTGTTTACAAAGTTGACATATTTCATGTTAACGTTGAAAACAAGAAACATTTTGAAAATTTTGTTCAATTCATCTCGCTTCTTGTATTTTTTAATCTTACAGTTATTTGCTTTGAATCATTTAAAACTATCCGACACTTTACAATATCTCCAGTAAACACATAAAATTGTAGTTAAACAATTTCCATTGTTACAAACTGTAAAATATTGCAAAATCATTTTCTTTACGATAAATAGTGGTTGTTTGGCTTGTAGATAACAAGAAAGTCCTAAATCATCGTGGCATTGTGTACACGCAGCGAAAATTTGACAAATCGAGATACAGTATCAATCGCTTAATGACATTTTATCTCCTTGTTTACGAAGTTGACATATTCCATGTTAACGTTGAAAACAAGAAACATTTTTCAAATTTCGATCAAATCATCTCGCTACGACGTCATTTGATAAACTTATCTAATTTGGACATGTCACCTGAAGTTCAGTGTTACTCGATTACCTACTTTTCATCGCATCTCACATGTATCTCATCTAAACATCGATAGTATATCATTGGCTTAATACCGATATTTATCTTCGTTTAAAAATCGATAACTTATCAATAGCCTATCCATTCTATATTTACCTTAACCTCTATAATTGACTTTTAAAAATACAATTTTTCAAAGCAATCGTAAATTTTTTACAATTTTCGAATAGTAGTTTTTAATCTGCTACGTGTATCAAGGCTATTGGCATTCTTTCAACTCTGGTTCGCAGAGTTGCGTGTGCAAGATTAATAAATTCAGAAACGATCTCTGGATTACGTTTTATATAAAAAAAATTAATTACTTCGTTTGCTGTCGAATGTTAATATTTTTTTAATAACCGGTAACACTTGTATGCAACGACTAAAACTATTAAACACGTATGTGTTTTATTTCTATGTTCGTATTGGTTAAAAATTATAATATTTAGGAATGATTATTTTGTTTGCTATAGTATATTAATATTTTTTAACAATCGGTAACACTTGTGTGCAACGACTAAAACTATTAAACACGTGTGTTTTTTTCTATATTCGTATTGGTTGTAAATTATAATATTTAGGAATGATTTATTGTCAATAATCGTTATAATAAGCTTTAAACTAAGTTCCTACATATTTTATATAATGGTGAAAATTTATGAATATACCAAATACATCCTTATTTGGTATATTCATAAATTTTCACCACGTCGAAATCAAAGTATTATGCTTAGTAAAATTTACTTAGTAATTAATATTTATTATAAAGTTACTTAGTAATTTAAATATTTCAAAATTACCATCGCACATCTGCTTATGTCAGTTTGAAATACATAAGAAATTAGTCGTTCTTAGAATATAGATATATTTAATATATTTCATTGTAAGTCTAACATTAAAATAATAAATATAAATAGTTATAATTGTATAAAAATTTATCAGCACATCATCGCTCAATATTCATTACATAATTCCAAACTCAGTTATAAATTGATAGCTAATTAGACGGGCTTTGGTTTCGACCAATCGGTAATTGAGTTTAAGATATTTCCTCTTAAATTATAATTCAATTACTTTGATAAAAATAATTTAAATTATTTAAGTAGATTTTTGTAAACCCAATATCAAAAAAATCCAAGTAGATTTTGAACAAAATTAGTCGATAAAAAATCATTTATTAATAAACATAGAATGTTAAATATTTAAACATATTGTAACTCTGAATAAATGTAAGTAGAAAAGTAATTCCGATTAATTTATTAAATTTAAATAAGCTTCCATATGTCCCAGATGATTGCACCAATAACTTTACAATTTAACAGAAAGTTCAGATAAAACTAAATTTACACTCACTTGAGCAGCAACAACCGTGGTGGTGACATTCTCAACGACAGCGGTGACAACATTCTCGACAACATCAACGGGGCACGAATCTGGATTGTAGTTTTCGGAGTTTTCATCGGAACTGCTAGCCACGGGAACCACCATCTGCGTGATGGCCAAATTTAGGCAGACGCGTATCGTGTGCGCGTTTGCGTAGGTCAACAGGCCCATCAGCGCCAGAACATAGCGTTGGGGTATTATAAAGACTGTCGGGAAAATGTTGAAAGTTTATTTTTATTATCGGAAGATAATCGACAAGTTTTAAGTTAAAATACTCTTAAATATTCAAGGAACATTATCAATGAGTACTTATTTATAATCACATAATGTTAAATCCACTAAATTATATATTTTACGAACTTTTAAATCCACTTTCGAAGATCGTCATTTATATCAGTCTTACAAAGAGGTTAAACGACAAAACGATATAAATCTTTGCCTTAACAATCAATTGTGCCTAGTCTAATATTAGAAATAAAAAAAATTTGAAAGCTTAATATCAACGTTTTCTAGAACTTTTGCTTGTACTAGCAATGAATGTACATTATTTAAAATTTCCTTAAAATTATCTTTTGAAATTAGATTTCTTCTACGTAAATCTATAATTTTGGATTTATTAAGTTATATATAGTGTTAAGTACATGACAAATTTTCTGCGATGGTTTTAAACCTTAGAAAAATCATCAATCTGAAAAAAAATTCCATGATAATAAACCGACAAAAATAAATGTCTGATTATACACCTTGTTTTTTCTACTAGCAACAGCATTCGCTATTTAATCGTTTTTCTGCATTAACAATAGTAGTTACTTTTTTTTAATTTAGTGTTATTTATTCGATTTTATAAATCAATACTTTTGACATATGAATTAATCTATAAAGGATACATTTAGTATTTATTAAAAATTAGCACAGGTCAGACACATAACCTTTATTGCCCCTTGTCATTATATATTTCAGTATATATAAATGTGTATATAATATCTCTATACAAAAAGTGTCAGGTGCCTTTTGACGTGATCTTTTTATGGCTTTATAATAACGATATCCTGATGCCATGAATAAGTAATTTTGTTTAAATTATATGTGAAGTGTTCAATAAAAGCGAAGGTTAAAAATGATATGTAAATAAATTGACAGATAGTTGATAGTCAAACCATTAGAATCACTAATGGGCCATGATCTTTTCAATGCAGCATAATGTCTATTATTATATACCAATGGAATAACTAAAAAAACTATTAAATCACAATTGAAACCAGAATAGAGTACAAATCATGTTTACAGTATTTTATAGATGTTCCTATAATAGTAAAAGGTCGTAAAAACTTTAAATTGAATCTCAGTAAAGCACAAATTTATTACAGCGGTCGGTATTAAAAATATCCCATATCTCAAAAATTACACAACATATCTTATTTAAACCAATTTTCGTTGAAAATTTATTATATGTTTTACTATTAGCGGAACTTCAAATTATATATTCCAATATATAAATTTTATTACTTATATATTTCAACGTAAAATTTTATATTTTACTATTAGTGGGACTCTAAAGCGTGGAACTTTACCATTTAGTAAAAGGTCCAAAGAGTTCAACGCCGAATCCCTTTGAACTCATCAGCTCATTTAAGCACAGTGTAGTCCAAATGTCGAAAAAATTCATTACACGTGGATTGCACACAATGTTTTTACTATTACCAGTAATAATTAATTTTTGCAGTAATTTTAA
The DNA here is from genome assembly GCA_039881145.1 of Druceiella hillmani. Taxonomy (NCBI): domain Eukaryota; kingdom Metazoa; phylum Arthropoda; class Insecta; order Lepidoptera; family Hepialidae; genus Druceiella; species Druceiella hillmani. The sequence goes on along the minus strand of JAYKKI010000025.1, from coordinate 18,769,604 downwards.
TTTGAATATACTTTAGGGACATTTCATTTTGCCCTATTAATGTACCAATAACAATAAACCTCAAAAGACCAATAATAACCACTAATTCATTATGGTCAATGGTCAATAGTCCTCATTAACTTCAGTCAGACATTTTTATATGTTGCTGCATTAAAATCAAATGGCAAAAACGGGACCCTTATAATTTCGTCCTGTCCATCTATCTGTCTGCATGTCTATCTGTATGTTACGTCCAGTTTACTTGGAGACTACTGACACTATATACATGAAATTTGGATGGTAGTAGTCTTCTATGAACCACTATGCTATGAAATCGTGGAATTATGAAAAAAATCATGTTTAGGGTGGCACTTCATACATGTAATTGAAAAATGAAAAAAAAAATCAGTGCAAATAGGCGTATGGGATATCGTTAGAAATGTCTTATCAAATTGCATAGAGGTTCCAAAATAACTATTTTATTTAGGTCAATTGTTTGTGAGATGTGGGTTTTTAAAATCTTTAAAAGTGTGTCCCCGCCCTTCTATTTTTTTAACTGACGTGTATAACATTCTGAAAAAAATTAAAATTTTAAAATATAAAATAAAATTTCAACGAAAATTTATTTCAATAAAATGTGTTGTGTATTTCTTTTATATATGGGCTATTTTCTGTACCGACCGCAACAACTTTGTTTTTCACAGTGTCTGAAAAATACAATCTTATAAATTTAATATTGTTTGCTATGGAACCCTTTGTGCGTGAGTTTGACACAAATTTGACCCGTTTTTATTAAATTATTGTTTTTTTATATAATTTATTTATACAAAATGCTTTTATACTGATAGTGACACTCAGGCGAGTTAAAGAAAATCTTCTGTTAAAAGTAGGCTTTTATGCTGATAGTGATAAAATAATAATAATATTGAAGTCAAATTTATGAAAAAAGTCTGAAGTGCATTACATAAAGCTTAGGCGAATTAAAGAAAACCTGCTATTAAAAATAGGCTTTTATGCTGATAGTGATAAAAATAATAATAATATTGAATGAAAAAAGTCTGAACTGCATTATATAAAGCTCAGGAAAAATTATAAAAATTTGAATTTATTAAATTTATATAATTACACTTAAATCAGTTTAGCCCACTTTATTGTTTAAATGAAACCATTATTGAAAATGTTAATCAAATTATAAGTTAGACACATACACACAAATTTGTTATTACCACGTTTGGAACGTAGTAATTTAAATGTAAATAACTTGGTGCCACGGCCTGAAGACTATGGATTAAATTAATTTGGTTTTTATGAACTAATCTTTTAACATTTTCAAAAAGTCACTTAAATAATAAACCTGATATAAATGTTTCTGCAAATACTAACTGGTACTAATTAGCTATGTAGTTAATTTATATAGTTTAGCTTAAGGAATTTTTTAAATAAATTTCAATTTACTATGATTTAATTAATCATTTATTTAAGGTAATTATTGCATTAGAGCTACACTCAATATTTATTACAAAATATCTAACTGGAAATTATTTTTTTTTTCAGAATTTTAATATTACATCATTTTATATAGACTTAGTTTATTAGACAAATCACTCGACACGTTTTTTAAATTAAATTAAAAGTATGGTGAAATTACGACTTTTCCTGTAATATCAATTGTAAAGTTTTAAAAGCAATTTTTACCAAAAGTAAACCTTAAATAATTTTTATGTTTTAAAATAAGTTTGAAATTTATAGTTGGAAAATTCACCGAATTTCACCGTTATAAAAATTCACCGAATTTCGTTGGTTAACCAAAAGAAATGTTCATTTGAAACCATGCAACATTTTAAAAATTCGTTTAAAACTAGGATATTCCGTTTTTATTCTAAACACTTGTTTCTAACAATTTGAAGTTTAATTTTTATCAAATTTAAGGTAACATATTTTTTAATAAAATTAATGACACTTAAATAAAAGAAACGCTACTCACATTTTGAAACTATTTTCCGCCATCCCGTCAGCATTTTGATTAACTCTTCAGTCTTTATTTCAAAACACTACCTGCAACAAAATAAAAAACAGGTAACACTTAAAACTTGTCAACATTAATACCCGTCCACCTCGATCGCTGTTCGGTAGACGTTTCACAGCAAACCATTTTAGAGCATGGACTTTTAATGCGCAATTCTACTCACGACTCCACAATCAGCTGGGAGGAAAATATAGAAGTACACTAGCCTTCTAAGCGAGGAAAATATTGAAGGCTGCACATGCGAGAAAAAACTTTTCCTCAGTGTGTAGCCGTGCTGTTTCGAAATTTTGGAACGGGTTTTTACTTCCGATGTAAGTTCCGTTATTACCAATAGTTAGTTATTGAAGGTCAGTCCAGTTACTTCTTCCTAACATCGATCGTTAACTGGTTTGTTACGTAATGCAGTTTTGTTACGTAATGTTACGTAATACGTAATGCAGTTATTGTTACTATCAAACATAAATAATAGATTTGAAGTTTTTATTTGCAAATTCAATAAAAAATTAAATATTTTGTCTCTAGCCTGTTAATATCCAGCATCAATTACTCCACTTAAGTTTACGATATATAATTATGCTGATATAAAAATTGCAGTCAGACATAAAATTAAAAAAGCGTGTAAAAAATTACGCTGACAAGTATAATACTGCAAAGTTGAGAAACAAATTTTAAGAAGTTCTATTTTAACAACTAAATAGAACTTCTTAATTAAAAATTTGAAACAATTTATGTATCTGTTAAACCTTACAACTGCATACTTTGCAATTCTTAATCAAATCTTATTAAATACTAACTGTGCTTACGACTTCGATCGCATAAAATTCTGGATGAGAATATTTATTAAAATATTTGAAGTTAAAACTTCTTTAGGCACACCTGCACAAAATTTCAGATTCCGTCAGATTCGGTCGGTGACGCTGAATCGGGTAAACTCGTCTCCCTTCGACATCGGCCAAGTGAACTACTTTTTAGGAGTGCGAAGCGCAATATTTGCTAATATAAAGCGAATTACTTACCACTACTTTTGTAAGCGCACCATGCGCACTTTTTGAATAACATTTAAATTTTGAGTATAATTTAATATAATACACGTATGTTATTTTATTTTAAAATAATAATCTCGAATTGTTCGTTATTCGCCGAACTGAAGTCCATCATATACATCAAATTAACACACAGCAGACAAAACGTTACTGGCTTTTTTCATCATTACTTACGATAAATCAATCACTCTCCTTAAATATTTTCCATGTATGTTTATAAAATTTTAACAGGGTGAATTATCCCTATTTTTTTATATATATATATATATATATATATATATATATATATATATATATATATAGAGAGAGAGAGAGAGAGAGAGAGAAAGAGAGATATGCAGAATTGAACTTAGCGTAAATTCGGAAGTTATGGAATAACATTTGGCTTATGTGAGCATATAAATTTGCTAAAATTTACACACAAAACATATCTAAATATTTTTAACGTTTATCTCGTTACTTTTCCCGATAACGCACTCTATAAAATAATTTTCCAATTGAATTGAAAATTACGTTATTCGAAGGAAGTACAATACTAACGATTAACGGGTACTTGCTTCGAATATCGTAATTTTCAATTCAATTAGAAAATTATTTCCATTAATATTAAGAGTAAATTCAATTTACTTCCAGTCTTAGCTGGACTTTTATAAGAGTTCCATTATGCAACAAAGGAACCTCATAATTGCTTCCGTTCATCCGTCGTCTCTCATAGCCTACGTTCGCTGCAGTTTTATGACTATGTACTGGACATTTTTTATATAGATGCTTTATACGAAGGTCTCAATTAAATAAAAATTTCCTTTTCGTATATAAATATGTAGTTTGTAATACAGAACGTGTATGTTATTTGTAGAAATTATTCTGTACGTCAACCTGAGTAGAAAATGTTAAAAAACCATGTGAAAATTTTCAGCTGTTTGTGAAAAATATTACTCTCGGGGATATAAGAATTATAAGGAAATGGAAAAATTTATAAGGAAGGAGGGGTTACAGGGAAAAAATTATATTTTTTACCAAAACGCGGTTTAAATGTACATACATGTTTACTCAAATTATATACAGGTATATAACATAGGTAATTTTGTTTCCGCATGTCCTGCCGAGTGGTTTTTTTTAAATAAGGTAATAAAGTACAAGAATAAAAATAATAAATATTTTATTTACAATTTTTAATTATTAGACCTCGTTTTTCGCAAAATGTTAAACTTTAAAGCTACGGGCTATTTTAATTTCTTTAACAGCGGTTTGTATAATCCGAGAAAATTCTAGGTAGAAAACTAAAGTATTAATAACGTCAAGAGACGTATACAAAAAGCATGATGCAAAATTGTAATATTTCTATAATATATGAATGTGTAAATAATGTATTTCCGAAAATAGCATTATTTCAGCAAAAAAACTAAGATTTAATAGCAAATTATTGCGTTTTTTCTGCATATTTTGAATTTTACGCTAAAACGCTCGTAGATGTCATGGCTTCCGCTTCTTACGTCAATTCTAAGTAAACATTGCATTGTGTCTATGTTCAACGAAGAGAGATACAGATTATATTGTCTATTTCGTATGTTAATCATGAATTCGAAAGTTTACAAATGATGTTCAATCCCTCAGTGTAAAAATACATCACTAAAAACACCTAACAAATTATTTGTTTATATCCCAACTATCTCTCCCTCTAGTAAATATTATATTTTATGACGTAGAATTTATAGATTTAGATCTATTTCGTAGATATATAAATTCACAAATTCAGTTACTGGAATAACATGTCACTAGCGTGACCCGTGCGAAGTCTTCGCCTTATTTATTCCATTATGAAGCTCAGATGACAGATCAAACAAATATTTTACTAAAATTGACATATAGAGGCGCAAGTATCAAAAGCATTGAGCTAAAGCGCCACTTTATTTATACGTGAGTGGATTTGAAATTAAACAAAAATTTTACCGACCGTCAATCATATTGACGTTGAGCCGTTAGATGGCAGCATTGCTGTTTTGTGTATATAATTTTAATACTTAATTAATTTGCAAAAACAATAGCAATAATAAATTTTTTAGTTGTGGATGCCGATAGAGCAAGCAATTATCTATAAAATGATATATAATTTATGTGGATTAGTTGTGAGGTTTTTTCTAAAAAGGGAGTGTAACATCTTAACCTTAGCGTATTAATATATATGATGATGATTACGTAGAATTTATAGATTTAGATCTATTTCGTAGATATATAAATTCACACATTCAGTTACTGGAATAACATGTCATATATGCTTAAAAATGGTAGTAAAAATAGTTGGTTTTCTTCAGCCGTGAGTAATAGTGCATTAGTTAACCTCAAAATCCGTTAATAATTAGCAATGACATAGTGTTAAAAAAGGGTTTTTGTAAATTGAATTATATTAAAGATTAATAATAATGTACTTACAAGGAAGTTTTCACATCATTTCGATTTTGTGGTGAGCAATTGTGGTCTTTATTTGATGGAAGAAAATGTAAGAAAATCTCCCATCATCAACAAATCAATTCTAGGCAATTTAGAACTATTTACCTTAATGAATCCTTGTTCCATAGTTGATGATTCTTTTATTTATTATAACAAAACTGAATAATAGAAGTGTTTTAACCACAAACCAAATAATTAAATGATGCAGAAAACAATCGAAGCGCATAATCACAAGAAAGTTCAAGCAACACAGTGATGTTTACCAAGGCGTGATGTTATTCGCTCTCTGATCGGTGTTTTAGTTAATATGACTGACTGCAGTATTTTATGCTTTTATTTTATTGAAAATCATATTAATGTAACTGTTAATATAAACATTGCGTAGTTTTTTTGGAATCCTTTGAACATATTTTTTATCTAATTCTATTTTTTTCTATGATTCTTTTATACTGTTATTGTGCTTATTATTCAATCTTTTTCTCAGTGATCAAAAATATTATTCCGAATAACAATAAAATAAATTTATTTTAACGTGTAGCGAGATAGATAATCTTAAGCAATCACCGCAATCGACGTACGATAAAGATGAGATTTCATCTTGAATTGGCCAACTGTAAAGCTCACGTGTATCAATGATGAAATATCAGATAAAGTCACATGTTACGTACATAATCGATCAATCTTTCTCAAAGTGAACGATAGCGTACAGAACATGGGAAAATCCATAGAGAAAAGCGTAGATTTGATGGAAAATTTCCGGCAGTAAAGATTTTAATTAGTAGACTCTGGAGTTATAAATAATATTTTGACCTTAGTGAAATATTTGGAAAAGAACATCACGCTAAATTTTTAAGTTGTAAGATATAATGATATATGCAGATTGCAGTATATATTAAAGTTCATTACGGTTTATAATTATTATTGAAGAAGAATTTATTTTAAAGACTCAAATTTTTCATTTGACAAAAAACTCGTCTTTTCAATTGTATTAAGGAACTTTAAAAAATCACCCAAAATTTCTGTTCAATTAAGAATAACATACAAGAAATATAAAGAGTTATAAAAGTATATTTATAAAAAAAATAGCCTTGATAAATGACGTATCAAGCAGAAATGTATTTACATACATTAACTATTTAGTAAGCGAGTAGTAAAATATTTTAACGACCCATTTTAATTACGATTAAAAGACTTCACCGAACCCACACAGGAAAATACTAGTATTTTATGTAATATAAATATTCATAACCCTGCATATCAAATTTGTCTCCTTAATTAGTTCCTCAAATTTAAAATTCTATTTAGTAAACGTCTTTGAAACAAAGGTAATGATATATTCCAATTTTTATCGAAAGCAACTGTGAATATGAACCGATGTATTTATGATTTGTATATTTCCGTGAAACAAGCTGCCTGTTAATTATAGCCCAACAAGTATTTGTTATAAAAAAAGAAATAAAATTACTGAATATTTATATTTAATTTAAATATTTATTTTAATTTTTGTATATACTAAAATATTGCTTGCAAAGCTGTTGCATTAAATTACTTTCTGAGTTGAAAATATATAGATACGTTATTATTTTATAGCTTCATTAATATTATTGTTAAATACAAATTATGATAGTTAAATTAATATAATTTCGTAACATTAAAAAATGTCGAGATCGACATTTTTTAATGTTACACATTATTAACAGTTAACATTTATTGGAATGATAGCTAAGTTTAGGTTGATAAAAAATAATCTGATGTACCATATTTTAACAACGTTGCTCCCTCTACAGAATAACGAAAAACAATAATTTAACATAATGATAATCAATCATAAGCTAACTTACTTATGCAACATATTTAGAGCAGCATTGCCTTATAGTCTCCCTCATAGCTAATGGCTTGTAAATTATTGATAAATTAAGATTACACAGTCAACACTTCTTTAATAGCCTCGCGCTTCAGAAACTAATTAACCTCGCATTGTTGTAATCTATATTAACATTTAAACACTCGTACACGTGACAATGTACAACTATGTTCCGTAATCTCGTCCTCATATTTTGTACTAATGTGGTATGCACCTTGCGCTATTGCGCTGTCCACAAACTTTAAAGGTGTACACATTGAAAAAAATCAGAAAAAAGGAATTAAAGACATTCTCTACGGTTAACTCTATGGTTAGCCCGACTTGGCGTGTTTTGTACCTTTTGAATGTCATTGTACTTTTTTAGGTTCTAAAGCTAAGTGGCAAAAACAAAACTCATATAATTTCGGCCTATTCATCTGTCCATATGTCACAGCCATTTTACTTGCAGAGTGTTGGCACTATATAGATAAACTATGGATAGTGGGTATCTTCTATGACCAGCATCTAAATGAAGGCAATCAGCATTTCGATCAATGAAGCTAACGACAAGGCACCTGCGACGCTCTCCACCGAGGTACTTCATCGTCAAGGTTTCTTCCTTCGCTGAACCAGATACAAATTGGCGAGCTAAAATACGTCTCTAATCATTGTGCTAGTATCACTATCCCACTAAACTTAACGGGCTTCCAGATTATATAATAACTTTCTTGGAAACTCCAGTGCAAACTTCCATTCCCACAAATAACGCATTCAACTAAAATGAAGCTTGAATTATTTCTAGTGAAATTTATAAATTATTGCCATATAGGTGCCATGAAAATATGCTTACCGATAGATGGTCAGTTTCTTTCTAGTATATATTTTTACCCTAAATCAAATGGATCTTGGTGATGCATGTCGAAGGCGACAAGTTGGACCATCCAGTCCTCCACATTTTCTCACTTTTACAAGTGGCCAATTTTTTTCTGATCCTAATATGTTTAATCAGACATTTCATTCTCTAATAATGTACCTAATTAGGAATTTCTATTATTATATTCACGATCCAATTTTTAAGATGAGACTTAAAATAAAAAGGATTTATCAATTGATGTAAATAACACAATTATCTAGTGACAATCTAAATCAAGACTGATCGTTTTATTATGGGACTGAAAAATTTGGGACTTACACACCTAATGAGGTCCGATCCCCAATTACGTGAAGTAATTTCGTCCTCATCCTAGTTCTAATCCTGCCCATGTAATAAGGATCGTACAAATTATGGTTGATTGTTTCTTATCTACTTTAACCCTTGTCAGAAAATTGTGTTCAGCATCTATACTTTAAAATAATGACATTGACAGGTATAAGGCATGCCAACGAGCTAATTTTTGGGCTGACCTTAGAGTATAACATGAAGAATTTCTTTAGTACCTTTTTCTGATTTTTTTTCAACGTGTGGAGGACCTTTAAAGATTGTGAACAGCCCAGTAGCACAAAGTTCATACTACATTCGTACAAATAAGAACATGATTACTTCACATAATTAGGAATCGGACCTCACAAGACAAGCTAATCCGGTCCTTTAAATTGTGAGAGAAGAGCTTTGAAAAATATTTCAGTTATTTATTTCTTACAAACCATATGCTAACTTACAAATCTGTTAAAGGCATTGAATATGTGGGAAAAACGTTAAGAAAAAATATAGTACAAATAATAACAGATAGACAGATAATAAAAATCAATTCAAATATACATCACTCTGACTAGTGACAAGTCGTGAACCATAAAGAAACTCGATAACTTTATTGCTGAAGGGGTTAGTAGAGAAGAAGGAATATCGGATATCGGGTTCGTTTTGCAATGCTATGACTATAATATTAGGGAACGAAAGACAGGTGCTGCAGGATTTTTGGGCGCGCTTTTTGCAGGTTTAACTTTACCTCCACCTTAAAAATGCACTGCTGTTGTGGAACGTTGAAAAAAGACAAAATAAGTTTTATCGACGAAAATATAAATCGGGAAACAAACGACAGGTTATGGAAAGTTTATCTTTGTAAACCTTTTATAATCATGATCATCAACGATGCCACCGTACTACAGCTTTCTCACCCTTAACGCAAATATTAATCGTGAGCAGAGTTTATGAGAGTTATGTACAGTATTTTTAATTGGTAATACTTGAATTAGAAAAAAAAGTGAAGAGTTCACTATTGCCAAAGTTCTTAGAAGAAATTAGGAGAAACGAGAAAAACATATCTTTAGTTGCTGCGTATTCCACTTTTATGAGTAAGAGAAGATTATGGTCGCGAACCATTATTCGCGATCACGTATTATTTTCTTCACTTTCAAAATCCACCTTAATTTTCAAAGAACAATTATTCTTTTTACACGTTGTTAAGTTCAAGGATACACGTGACTTAAAAGTCAGTATATCATTATTGATACATTGGAAACCGACTGTAACAAATACGCTAGACATCTGTAGGCGACAATACGTGACATTTGCTTTATCTCGTTTTGTTGTCTTTGCCTTAAGCGGTTGATTTATAAAATTCTTATGCACTAAGAACAATTAAACTATCTCGATTGAGGTAGGATTTCCACTCATGTAACATACAAAAGCATAAAATGCTACTAAACTAAAGATCAAGACTTGTATCAACGTGATCATAAATACATATTATAAAACAAACTTCCACCGCGTCTGTTAGTCTGTATGTACGTAATTTTCTCGGTAACTCCTGAAAGTACTTTGTTGATAAATTGATAAATGTGTAGATATGAATATTTTGTGGAATGTATCCGTCCTGTGACGATGAATGCTGATGAAATAGGAAAAAAACTTTCTTCCGAGAGATATCTTCGCGTGCTCTGCTTAAATCATTAGAGATTCAATCATATACCAGACAACATTGGTCTCCCCAAAAATATCTACTATAAAGTTTACGACAGTTCAAAAAAAATATAATTTTTGTAAAAAAAAACAGTATTTAGGAAACTGTGTTTTTTGCAACTAAATGAAACTACGTGATATAGTATTATTTTTACTTTCTTTAATTTCTTTACCACGACCTAGGTAGTGGTAAAGAACTTTAAGAAAGTAGAAATAATACTACATCACGTAGTTTCATTCAATTGTGAATAATGAATTTCTACAATATTAACGCCAAATATATTCAATATGTGTTTTTTAGTTTCTTAAACTCTTAATTTATTGCATCGTAGTTTCCTAACGAATAATTTAAAGTTATGGCGCTGTTACGAAATAAACAAAATTATTATATGCACAGGCTTTCACGTATTAATACGGGATGTGTAAACATTTGCCTAACTATGCAAAGCCGAGATGGATCGTTAGCGATTTAATATTTAAAAAATATGCATGATCAAAAGCACTTCTGGTTGGAGTTGGAGGGAATTATATTCGACCATGCCTGTGGAAAAATCTGCAAAAAAATACAAAGATAATACCCATACATTTTTTAATATAAAAATCTATTCATATAGAAACCAGTTGACTGCATTCATATTAAGAATACTACAGACTGAATAGTTACACAAATTTTATTCGACTCATTTCACAGGAAATGTTTGTTTCTGAATCTAATTATATGGGAAAATTCTATAAATAAATAATTCATTTATAATTCTTTGCTACAACTTGAACTTAACTCTTTATAACAACTTGAAAGGTAAGTATATGGATGACGTATATATTTATAAAAGAGCAATCTATTGAAATTTATGATCCTGGTAGATTATCAATGATTGATACAAACTTATAAACTGCAATAAAATAAGATTACAATTTGAATTATACAAAACATAACGAAGAAACAAAAAAGATTATATATTAAAATTAAGTAAACGAAAACTATCGTGATGTTAGGCGCAGAGGAGAAAACCCGTTTCATTAAAAAGATAATAATTAATGAAACGGGAAGGGATTTTGAGATGCGTGTTATGTTAAATAATAGGGTTTTAGTTGACTTTTCAACACAAATTCTGCGGACTCACTTCGCATATGTACATTAATCCACCCGTATCATCTCAGAGCTACCCCTGAAGTTCATATCAACCGGACTAATACAAAAGCGGAAACCTTCGAAGAACCCCTAATAATTTCCCATATTTACAATTAAACGCTTCCACCCAACAACGTTAAAAAATGTCCCTTCGGAATAAGCCAGCGTTAAAAATTGTCCCTTCCAAATAAGGAATTCTCCACCCAACAGCGTTAAAAATTGTCCCTTCGGAATTAGCCAATGTTAAAAATTGTCCCTTCGGAATAAGGTATTTTCAACTCAACAGCGTTAAAAATTGTCCCTTCGGAATTATCCAGTGTTAAAAATTGTCCCTTCGGAATAAGGAATTTTCCACCCAACAGCGTTAAAAATTGTCCCTTCGGAATAAGCCAGTGTTAAAAATTGTCCCTTCGGAATAAGGAATTTTCCACCCAACAGCGTTAAAAATTGTCTCTTCAGGATAAGAAATTTTCAAGAATGTATTTTTCGAACACTTTAAATGACTCAAAAGTCAATCGAGTCTTAACCAAGCCACGGTGACTAAAGAAATTACGTCCTACGAGTATCAAACCGCGTGACGCGACTCTGCTATCTCAATGCATGATCTGCAATGAAACTCATGCTCATTATTGTGCTCGCAGCAGTTAAACTAGATGCAAACAGAACACAGTTTTACGCTGAAGGATTGAGTTGATAAGAATTATATAATATCGACATATAATGACGGATCAGACAGAATTAGCCACACTATAAAACTTTTTTTGAAAGCAAGTTACAAATGTAAAATATTATCACCATCCTCCTTTTGGATTTCCTCCAAACTCTGTCCAAGTGTCACAAAGGTATACCAAACATATTCTTGAAAACTGTAAAAATTAATTCCTTTGCATTTTATACGAAACACAAAATCCATAATCAATACAATTTGACAAATATTTATACGAATAAGGGTGTTTGATAATTTCTAATTTCTAAATTATTTGATTTAAAAGTCTGAAATATTTCGTAGTGTAGGGCATATTTATACTGCTTCATTAAGTAAGTGCAGAGTTTATTACGTAACTGAGCAGTTTTTATTAGAATTTTTTAAATGCTACGACATATAAAAGTCTAAAAAATACAAGGTTAAGTCTTAAATGTGTTTCACATGTTCTGGCCTTAATTATTTGTTATTAAAATAAAAATATTAGAATGGTTAAAGTATATTCTTTTTTATATTTACATACTAATTTCTACATCTTGATTTTTTTCAACACACTTATATGCATTAAAAATACACAAAAAGAAACGTTTTAGATGAAACACGTTATAAGATCAAGGATTTCCACTATTCTCATGCTCAGATTTGTCGTTTTATTTCCAGACGGTCTGTGTTCATAATTTAAGAGGCGTTTTATTACAAGTTTATTGGCAATAGCAGCAAATAGCAATGGAAACTAGCAAATATTTATCTTGTAATTAGTAAGTATTTTGGAACGTTATTAGTATTTTGGAAAAAGAAAATGAATTAATCCAATTTTAATTATTTCAATTATTTTACTAAATATTTGACTCGGATTTCTTTAGACAAAATGGAATTTGAGAGATGTAATTTTAAAATAGTTATATCGACTGAACCTGTCTTATTAACAGTATATTATTAATATCTATTCAAAAAGGGTTACAAAAGTTAATAAAAAAACCTGCTAAACACTTGTTGGAACTTTAACAAACATTTTAATCAACTTTCTTATTACAAATTAGTCATTAGTTTTACAAATGATTTGTATATCTTTGTAATATATTTCCTGTAAGTAGTAATTATTTTTGAAACGTTATTAGCATTTTGAAAAAAAGGAAATTAATTAATGCAATTTTAATTAAGTAAAGCAAAAAAAAAAATTTCAGTTATCTTAATAAATATTTGATTAGAATTTTTTTGAGTAAAATGTTGATTTAAAAGATATAAATTTTAAAATAGTTATGTTGACTGAACCTATTTCATTAAGAGTGTATTGTTTACATCTATTCAAGAAGTTACAAATGTAAAATATTATCATTATTCCTCTTTAAGTTTTTGTTCAAACTATGAAACCGATCTAGTTTCACTTCTTCCTCTATTCAGTGTCACAAAAGTATATTAAAACAAAGTTAGAAAAAAAATCTTCCAAATTGTACCAATTTATGTCATGCATATTACTAATTAATTACAATAATGAAAAAACCTGCTAAACACATGTTTTAACTTGAACAGACATTTTAATCAACTTTCTTATACCAAATTAGTCATTAGTTTTGCAAACATAAAACATTTGTCAAACAGTTTCTGAAAGTAACATCAACCTTTTTTATCGAAACGAAGGTAAGCATCCAACCTCGTACAGATTCGTCGCGTAGTTGATTTCATCGCACGACACCCTCACGAGTTATTTGTATCTACTGTACGATCTCGGTATCTTAACAACGATTGCATTGTTAACACTATAAGTGGATCATATGCACTGACCGTGGTCTACTGAATCAGCAATCAGTTACGATATGGTAACGCAGTAGTAGATTGGAAGCAAATGATAATGAGATCTTTAAATATATATATATATATATATATATATATATATATATATATATATAAATATATATACATATGAAGGTTTTTTAAAAACTAAGTGCAAGAACGGTGAATACCAACTAATCTATGATATGCAAAAGGGAGTTTTTATATTTCATCGCACGACACCCTCAAGGGCGCCAGTTATTTGTATCTTGTGTGCGATCTCGGTATCTTAACAACGATTGCATTGTTAACATTATAAGTGGATCATATACACTGACCACGGTCTACTGAATCTGCAATCAGTTACGATATGGTAACGCCGTAGTACATTGAAAGCAAATAATAATGAGATCTTTAAGTATATATATTAAGGTTTTCTAAAACTAAGTGCAAGAACGGATAATGTCAACTAATCTATGATATGAAATCGGGAGTTTCTTTTATTAACTCATAACTCTACCATAAAAAAATTGCTACCAAATATAGCAAGTATTTAATTTGTGTGTATGCTGAAGGAGATAGGGGTATACTGGACTTGGGTCATACAGCTTACCAGAAACTAAACTTTATGGCGCCAGCTAGGGTAGAAGAATCCACTAAGCAGATCTTAGTTTAATAAATAAGTATACTTCATGTAACCGAACATATATACTGTTTTGCATGTAGTAAGCTTGAAATAGTTATACCTGGAAAGTGTTTATGAATGTTTGTTATTCATTCACGTCAAAATAGTTACAGATTTTTATGAAACTTAACGTGGAGATGTCACTTGATATTTTTTATTTCATATTAAAAATTTAATAGTCCCAATATATCAACATATGGCGCGACGTGTAAACAGTAACGATTGACATTATGTATAGAAAAGTGTTGCAATAGTCTTATCGAATTAATGGCGTCGTAATAAAAAGTCTGCGTAGGCAAAACTGTGAGAAAAGTAATCTACACTATAACAGAATAAAAATGAAGTAAAACTGGACTAAGTAAAAACCGTTTAAATATAAATTGAAGTAAGTTGGTAATAAAATCGGATGATTTATAATTGAGGCATTTTCCTTCAGAGATAACTTTTCATTGATTTATAATATATATTTATATTCACTTGTTAGAGTATACTCGGGCCACCATTAAATATAAGCGTGATATTTTTTCTTGACTGCATACAATACTGTACTTAGCCGCTCAATGCTTCTGTCGATCGGTCATACTCAGCTTGCTGCCAAGTATATCCAAAGTGTTATATGAAATTTTCCCTTTCCGTTATTGTTTATCCTCTTTTTTTGTAAAATACAGTCTTTTCCGCTTGTACAATCATTACCAAGGGTGCAGGTTTAAAAAGTGATAAATAAATATATTTAAGCGAAAATATAAAATAGTTTTATCTCTGTTAAATGTATTTTTGGAATGCAAACATTATTACTCGGAGAAAACACCGGGAATTTAACCGTTTTAGTGACATTGTTTTTTACTTATATATATACTTAAAAATGCCAAAGAAATCGTTTGTTTTTTATGTCTTTTACCCTTGTCCCGAAAAAAAAACTGTATCTCTTTCAAAAATTATCCAATTTTAATAATGTTTTCGGTGTTTTCTTAATACTAATACTAACTTATACAAGGATAATAAAATACAAAGAAAATTATGGAAATATATATTGTGAACATCATTTTCACAGTCCGGTACATCGTCCGTATCAGCAAAATAATTGTTATCGTCACTATTATCACTATCACTCAAAATTTGCATTATGTCAAATTGTGAACGCACCACCATGTTACTCCCACTATCACTTTCTTCACAACTTGAAAAACGATCATTTTCACTCGAATTATTTTCGTATTCCGACATTATGGGTTAAAAATTTTCTTTTCCTGGATCCTTTTTATATTGTAATTACTAATAATATTATAATTTGAACTTTATATAACACTTAGAAAGATAAAAAATTAGCGATGCGTGCGAGCGACCTCCCCTACCGCACGCTAAACAGCAATTGATTTCGCGAGCGCCATCGCGCTCGTGGCAAATTTAGTTAGTACGCGCACGAGGGCGATGGAGCTCGTCGGCACTCAAACTGTTGGCTAAATGCATGTCTATGAATTAAAAGAAGTAATAGAAACGAGAATGATTAAAAAATAATTTTGTTTTATTTTTATATTTTATTTTACTCTTTTCAAGATATGTAATTCATTATCATCGTTATCTATAAATGTTAAATCAAAATAGATTTTATTTTTATACATTAACAATTATATTATCAATATTATCACAAGTCGAGAGCCGTGAGGAAAATAATACGGAATAAATGCGTGACGTCGTGTCGCCTAGTCTAAGTGGCTACGGGACCTTCAAACGAATAAGAACAATGACCGCAACTAGTCACGGTTACAGGGTCAAGTTCACTACATAATTTTTTTACTTACGAGTATTTGCTATGATCTTCGTTTACGTTATGCAATAATTTACTTTTGACCAAATCTAATTTTTTTTCTATTCCACGTGGTTCTTTACTGAATCTTTACTTGGCAAAACAATTGTTAGAAATATGTTTTTAGTTTTACCGTACAGAAACTAGGAATACATAGACGTGTAGTGAAAGAATCTTAACAAAAAAAATTAGTTAAGATGCCGTCGACTCATCACTTTTTCTTCTCGAGTGGAGTACCAAACAAAAGTTTACAAAATGAGAAATGTAAGAATAAAGCACATATGAAAAACTATGTTCATCAAAATGTTCACAAAAGTAATAAAATGGTTTTCCCGCTTCTTTATCTTTGGAAAAGATAGCAAGATAAATATGCAAAAAAAAATAGAGCTACACATACATCAACATATTGTATAAATTCCTTATCCTCCTTTGAATCAAACTTCTCTTATAAACATGTTATACGCCAATCAGAGTAACGAGCATTAATCATCGGAGCAGTAGGTTATGTGACTTGTTTAACTATGTGCAGGGAAGTATACTCTATTACACCAATAAAGAGATTTAAGCTGATCTATAAAACATCGAATTTCTAAATCTATTTTCTTAAAAACTGCTCTTTTTGGTATTCAAGTGTTGCTTTGTCGCATCTACGTCGAATGAAAATGATCAACAACGTATACATAATTAATTTCAATAATACGTATTAAATTTAATAATCTTTTAAAAACTTTCAACCGGACCTAAAAACTTTTAAACTTTTCATCCGCTTATTGCTTGTTCGTAAAATGTGTTCTTTTGTATGTATTCCAATAAAAATTAAAAAAAAAATATATATATATGTATATATATATATATATATATATATATATATATAAAAGTAATTAAAAAAGTTTATCATCCGTAGTCGAAAACT
This sequence comes from Druceiella hillmani, assembly GCA_039881145.1. Taxonomy (NCBI): domain Eukaryota; kingdom Metazoa; phylum Arthropoda; class Insecta; order Lepidoptera; family Hepialidae; genus Druceiella; species Druceiella hillmani. The sequence continues at coordinate 18,752,359 of JAYKKI010000025.1, read as the reverse complement.
CTACAGAAAAGTTTTATAGGTTTAGTTGTTGTATTCTTTCAGAGGAACATTTTTTATTGTACGAGTATATCCAGCAAGCATGAATCACTATTCACGCAATAGCTTTTTGTTTTCTCTGATTCATATTTTCCCCCATATGCAGTTATATATATATATATATATATATATATATATATATATATACATATATATATATATATATATATATATATATGTGTGTGTGTGTGTGTGTGTGTGTGTGAAAGTGTATGTGTGTGTGTGTATATGTATATAAAGTTTGTCTACTACAAATTTTAATAAGTAAGATCTGAATTTGACGAACTGTGCATCAATAAATTCGTGAAATAATAAATCATCGACTTATTTTTAAATAAATGATAACTTATTTCCATGGAAACGAAAATAAAAGTCAAATGTTAATATTTGTTGGTACCCTGTGAAAAGCATGTCGGAAAATACATATTAATGAAAAAATTGGAAAACATTGCCATAATTACTATGTTTGAACAGACTGACGTGTGTTTGGTAAGGAAAGTAAATGTAAGAATATAGTAGGAAAGTAAATGTAAGTTTTCGTGGTAATAATTTGAATTTGTTTTATAGAATGACTAGGTTTTCGCTCGCGGCTTTACTCGCGTAGACGATTCGTCTTCTAAACTTCCGTCAAAATTTTAATCAACTTCAAAAAGGAGGTTATAAATTCGACCTTCAATATTATTAAATATGTTAGTCTTTTAAGGCTTCTAAAACAAATGCACAAAATTTTAAAAAATTATGAATATTTGTCTCTATGTTTTTTCACGTATTTCTCAGAAACGTCTAATCAAATTACAAATTAATTCTGTTCTTGTTAACTTAGCTATCTTTCAACTCAGATAATAGTGAAAACTTTGTGAAAATGTTTTTTTTTGTTTAAAATATAAAATAAACAGTCGGTTCATGCTTCTTAAATTATTTGTATTGCAAAGTATTAATATAAATTTTTAAGTAAAAATGATCATAACAATTTTCTGGGCATACGAATTAGCCACTCCTTTTCACCCATTTAGGGGTTGAATATAGATATATGCTTAAATACTTGTTTCATTCTTTGTATTGAAAAATATTAACACAAATTTCAAAGTAAAAATTACCATAATTTTTTCCCCATACAAATTATCAACCCCTTTTCACCCCTTAATGTTGAATATCGTAAAATGGTTAAATGCTTCTTTAATTATATATACTGAAATGCATTAATACAATTTTTTAAATAAAAATGATCATAACAATTTTTTCCCACATAAATTTAGCCATTCCTTTTTACCTCCTTAGGGGTTGAATCTCAGACGATGCTTAATACTTGTTTCATCATTTGTCTTGAAAAGCATAATACCAATTTTTAAGCAATTTTTTAACAATATTTTTTATTTTCCAAATATAACCACCCCTTTTCACTCCTTAGGGACTAAATATCAAAAACCCCTAAATACTTTTTATATTATTTGTCTTAAAAAGCATTAATACAAATTTTTAAGTAAAAATGACCATAACAATTTTTCCCGTGTACAATTAGCCACCCCTTTTCACCACTTTAGGGGTTGAATTTCGGAAAATTCTAAACCATATGTTACATTATTTGTATTGAAGAGAATTAGTACCAAGTTTCAAGTAAAAATTACCATAAAAATATTTTTTCCCATACAAAATTAACCACCCCTTTTCACCCCCTTAGAGGTTGATCTCAGAAAATTCTGAAACACGGGTAACATTATTTTTGTTAAAGAGCATGAACACCCAGTTTTAAGTAAAAATTACTATAAAAATATTTATTCCACTACAAATTTAACCACCCCTTTTCATCCCCTTAGAGGTTGTATCTCAGATAATCCAGACACGGGTAACATTATTTTTGCTAAAGAGCATGAACAGTTTAAGTAAAAAATTACCATAAAAATATGTTTTCCATACAAACGTATTCGCACCTTTTCACCCCTTTAGGGGATGAATTTCGAAAAATACCTTCTTAAACGATGCCTCCATTATAAAACCAATACCCTTTCCAGAATTCAATTTTTATCATTAGCGGTTTGGGATGGACGTTGATGTGCCAATCGGGACATTGCCTTTTACATTTTAGACTTCATAAAAGCTAAGAGGTTATCCCTTGAACGAATCTCTACCAAGTAAGTGACTTACAGAAGAATGTATACAGTGTGATCAGATGTTGTTAGTTCGAACAAAAATTTACATACCAAATTTCTCCATGGTACTTAAAAAAGGAACTTTAAAGGTACGAACATAAATTGGAAAAGGCCGCCATTATAATGCTCCTGAAAAATCCAAATACTTCGAAGGGGTTGATCAATGAACCTCGACTTCATCTAATAAACCTTCAAATTAAATCATTAGGCTACAGATTTCTCATCCTAAAAATGATAAATTTTTCATCAGAGATAGGCTTCCGTTCGAAATAAACATTTATAAATTTAAAAACATTTATATTTAAAAAACATTTATATTTCCAGTAATCCTTAGAAATTGTGTTATGTATCTTTAAAAACCAGTGTTTCCTTAATAAATTTTCTCAACATCGCTGAGAAGATTTATTGCGTATCTTCCTAACCCGGTGTTTTCCCGTGGAAATTTTACGTCACCCTGAATCGCAGTTAATTTTTTAAAGGTATAATGATATTTATAAGCCAACCTAACGAATAAAGAATCGTCTAAAATTCCTAAGAATCAGCTACTTTTAAGATTTTTTATAAAGATTTTTTAAAATTTTAATTAATTTTCTATTTAACTAAACCAAACTAAATATCACATTGATTTTCTGAAACTTGTTCTTAAATTTATAATTAATGCATCACAAGCAAATTTGTAATTTTTGTCAAGTGAACAGTTGTGGAATTTATCAAACAATTATTTTTTTTCTTTAAAATGAATATACACATTGATTATTATATAAAATTAAATTATTATGCCTAGAATAGAAATAAAATGTGGTATCGGATATTTTTTACGTCGATGTTACACGTTTTTGGAATACGCTTATGCATTTTTAATAACGAAAGATCTATTCCAATTTCTTAACTTAAAAGAAATTTTATCTTTTTTTTATTTCACAGACTGATAATGTCGTAATATATTTTTGAATGAATAATTGCAAATAAACAAATATTTTCATCTGGAACGACAAAAAAAATTTTAAACACGTTTCTGTAATATTTAATATTGTTCGTGTATTTTTAACATCGCCTCTTGCCTAATCGAAGAAAAATTATGAAAGACACTAGTTGTAAAACTATGTAATAATTTCCTTCGTTTATTTACATTAGCATATTTATTTATAGAGAACCCGTAGCGCATGTTAGAAAAAGTCCATAACCTCACCTCAAATATGACGCGCCATTCGACTTGTAGTTCCAGACCATTAATTCGTAGTGAAACTAATGCACAATTCTTTAAAAAAAACTGATGGCCGTATTATTTTACTAGCACGATAATTATAAAAAGTGCTTAAATTTTTTTTAATAAATGGTCAAGTATCGTAACGGCAGCAAAATCTAATATAATATTATGTTTTCATACCGAAATGGTTGGATTTTATCACACTATTCAATTTTGAGTTCACTTAATATTCTTATTAAAATATTAAATAAACTGGAAATTTATTAATTTTCGATTATTAAGTAATTAATCAAAAATTTATGGACACAATAAGAAAGTCATACGTAGCGGAAAATCATACCTATCGAGGAACATTTTTCCCAGAAAATATAGCTCGCGGGTGAAATATCTTGTTAATATTCACATAATAGTAACAATGAAAACATGAAAACTGATCAAAATTCTGGAAGAGAAATTAAGAAAAAGAAATATAATCATAAATATAATGTCTGTAATATGGACAGAGAATTGGAGAAAGAAATGGTAGAAGAGATAGATTGAAAAGATAATGTTTTAAAATATTTATTGAAAATGAGTTTGCAGTGTTAGATTCCGGTTGATTTTTACAATGTTTCAAATTCTGGACCTAAACGATTTTTATTTGATGATTAATCTTCAAATGCAATTATTTGAGTTATTATTAATAGTTAAAACACATACACAGAGGATTGATGGAGAGTACAAAACTGTTTCAATAGTACTGAGTAATTGAATCTCGAGCTATGTTAGAAACTAGACTTAATTTTCCACTTTCCAATTCCATGAGACAAAACTGAAATGTATACGCAATTATTATTTGATCGATGTATTAATCTGTAATATAAATAAGAATGAAAACCATAGATGACTTCACTTTTGCGGTCAGACCTAATACTTAAAATACATTGTTTAGCTAATACTTATGGATTCAAGATAATTCTGACAAGATCTGTTTATTCTTTAATAATATCACAAATTAGAACCAGATAATTTTGCAGAAACATCGTCATAGGTTATCGAAATTGACTTATTGAACACATATTGGTTTTCTTAAACAGTCATCGTAATGACTAATTCGAAGGCAAACTTCATTTGTTTTAGCACTTTTTTGTAGGTACAGAATTTGTTTACAGTAATACAAGTAAATGCATATGCGCATTGAAAGCGATTAGCAAAATAAAATGTTATTATCAAACTTGTTTTTCTTTGTGGTTTCTTATAATTACCTTTTTTAGATTTTTGCGTCAATAATCATATATATTTAATATGAATAATAGATATTGTATTAGGAAATTAACGTGTAAGACGGATATTTATATTTACAACGCAAAAACAATGAAACATATACAAATAGAATTAATCATTTCATCTCAAATAAAGGACACATTCTGATTTTATTGATTTTAATAGCTTATAAAACAGACTCATTCCTTTTTACATCAGAGATGGTACGAAGCTGGAAGATATAAGTGATTGCTTAACTTAATAAGGGTTGTGTCTCTTTTTCTTAAGAAGATATAAATCTTAAAATCCGATGTAATAGATTATCTATAATTTTTAACTCTAGTAAATTTTGAATTGATTCTTCATGGATCTTTATTTTAAAATATGTAAGAATACATTAAACGAGAACCATAATTTTGTTGTGTTGTGTTTAAAACTGAAATAAAGGATATTTATAAATATATAGTAAGTAGGGACTGGCAGGTAGGGACATTTATAAATACAAGTAGGGACCAGCAGATACTATTACATTATTACATAAGAAGTCTTATCTTAAAATAAGAGATCTCGTATCTGCGTGCAACATTTTACGGAAGATAATACGGACAAGTTAAAAATATAGATAAAGTGGCAGATGCCCAATTATAATTTGTTTTCGTTCAGTCGACTATATTAGGAAAACATTAGTTTAACTACATTGTAATTAACTCCAAATACACCAATACTTAATTAAACCGCGTATACAAACCCGCAAGCCTAGTCACCTGACCTGCCAATCATGTCATACGTTACATAAACCGCGAGTAGAAGGCGATACAACAATGGCTTCGATCAACTATTTGAAATCGTAAACGTTCAATGACATGGAGAAGTGAAAGTGTTAACAAACAGCGCTAACATTGACTTGTGATATTATTTTAAGGCGCCACAAATGAAAGGTTGATATTTATTACGGATGTTTTTGAATCTACTGTAGTTTGGGTGCATGACTTCCGCTCTATGAGATGCATTAGGAAGTGAATGTAATCACTTGTTTTGAACAAAGTTTTAATTGGATATAATTTCATTAAAAGATAAAAGCAAAAGAGCTATAACTTTGGGAAAAAAGTAGTGAATTACATGTAAATGAGCCTTCAAAGTGCCCTTTTTAAAATAACTTTGTGTTAAGATAAACTTTATTGTTAATATTTGTAAAATTACAAGGGAAGATATTTTCTTGTGGTTTCATCCTATTAAATTTATCAGAATTTATTTTTAATTCCACATTTATTTCTCAATTTTGTATCGTCGTAATAAATATACTTCGATTCTTTCCCTAAGTTCCAAGCAATAAAACAATAAAAACGTTATCTAAATAGATTTAATATTTTTACGTGACATAAATATTAACATAAAAAAAATAATATTTCTCAAGCTTTCCGTTCTATGACAGGATGATTGTATATAAGAGGTTTATATATAAGAGACCTTATAAACCTAGTTTTCTTTAAATATTAAGTTGACAACTAACAAATCCCCCATCTAAATTCATCAGTGTAAGATAAGGTGGTAGTCAAATAGAATTAGTCATTTCTTTCCTAATTCTCAAAGTTATTTATCTATCAGAGTTTGAAAAATGATGAGTAGTCCTATCAGACATCTTAAACTTAACATGTGACCTGCTTCACTAAGGCTTTTTACCTTTTCTAAATTTAATTAAGAGGATTACTCTGGATGAGAATTATAGGGAAACCAAAATTTCTTTCTGAAAAAAGGCACCAATACTTCATAGGTACCAATATTTAGCTATGTGTTGGTACTTTTGGTACCAATCTTAGCTGTCACACAAAAATACACTTTAACTCGTATATGTGCAAATATTAAATTTTGCTTTACACTCCAAAATGGAATCCATAAAGCAAAAATACTCTAAATTGTTATCGTACAATTATCCACCAAAACTCAGTTGATATCTGAGCAGAAGATCGAACGCTGCGCACTTTATATATAATAACAGACACAACCAAAAAGGTTTCTATAGCATTTCAGAAATCGCTAGGAAAAAGTGACATTTTTACAAATAGCCAATCTAATATCATTAAAGTACAGAAAATTTAAATTTACTCTTATTATACATATAGGTTAGAAACAAGTTTTCTCGTTATACAATTATTAATAACTAGCGAACCAAAAAGGTTTCTATAGCATTTCAGAAATCGCTGGGAAAAAGTGACGTTTTTACAAATAGCCAACCTAATATCATTAATATACAGAGAATTTAAATTGATTCTTATTATACATCTAGGTTAGAAACAAGTTTTTTCATTATACAAATATTAATAACTAGCGAACCAAAAAGGTTTCTATAGCATTTCAGAAATTGCTAGGAAAAAGTGACATTTTTATAAATAGCCAATCTAATATCATTAATGTACAGAGAATTTAAATTTACTCTTATTATACATATAAGTTAGAAACAAGTTTTCTCATTATACAAGCATTAATAACTAAAATGTTACCCATATTTCTCTCATTTAGTTATAATTCCTAACACAATGACATAATGGTAAATTATGTATTATTTGCGTAAGTTATAATTACCACATTTATTTTCATTGATTTAACTTTTTAATGCAGCGTGATGCGCCATTATTAATATTGGTTGGAATCGCTTATTATTAGCTGTTTTGATATATGGTTTCACATGTTTATTTCTAACTACTATAAAAATACGGTAAATTCTATAATTGTTATAGTTTTGAAAGTTAAATAGCATGCAAATGGTACGTGGAAACGCATGCAAATGGTACATAAAAAAGGCATCCAAATGGTATATTTTCCAACGATAACATGCAACACTGAATGAGAAAAGTTTTAGTCCTTCACAATTTTATATGTATATATGGGGAGTACCTAATATATATAGTTTTTTTTTAATTTGTTTGCTCATTTTTTATCTTAACCCTTGTATTTTAATTCCATTTTGAATGATAAATTCGGTCACTGTGAAACTTAAATAGACGGATACATGAACGAATGGAAAAAAATGTCGTTCGTCCTACAGATTGAATAGTTTTGTTATAATTTTGATAAATTTACGAGCCACATGTCTGGTCTACTATAAGGACTAAATGGTATATGTTTTTTGATGGGCCAATCCTAACAATTTGTATCAATCATTTACTTCGACTCTAACTTCTTAGACTAACAGTAAAGAGTTGTAAATGGGCATAGAATTACGATGTTACGTATATCTAGTGCCGCTACTAACATGAATTGATCTATTTAAAGGTATTTACCTAAAATAGATTAATCTATTTGACAGTTCAGTGAAACTAATCTCAAAGAACTTACAATATTAGATATAACTTAAAACGTGATACTTTAATTAATATTTTGAATTACGTAAGAGTATCAATATTTTTTTTCTGTTGTGGCTACACTGTTTATATTGCGAATAGAACTTGCGGTGTCTAAATTTCCTACTAGTGATGTGTTCAAATGAATAAGCAATTACATTTCATTTTGTGGTTTTTTGTTTCAGTTACGGTTTGTTTAAAGAATAAAATATATATTTCATAGTGCAATATGAAGTAGCATACAATGTGAGTTCCTGTGAGTGTAATAACATTTAAAAAACGGTGTAGAAAACGAGGGACAAGTTGAAGGTGAGAAACGTACATAATTAGAAAACAGGTATTAATCTATTTAAAGCAAAGATAAAAATTTAAGCAAATGATTTATAGATTGGAACACACAACACGAAAAGAATTAAAGTCAATAATTGGTTTCAAAATAGAAGCATTTTTAGGTGTGCTAACTAAAAAAAAATTGTTGGCTTTTCTAGATTATGATACGCAGAAAGTATTCTTTATTGAAAAAAACAGAATTTTCCAAATTTTTCTACATCTTTATTTATTCGAGCTTAGTGAACGTATTGGAAAAATACAAAATTCTTGCAAAATATTACATTTTTATAACACGCAAAAAATGCTAAAAAAATAATAAATTTGATAAAAAATACTCAATTTAAAATAATACAATGTGCTCGTATTACAAAAATGTAAAAGCGTTACGATATCGTGGAATCATGTCACATTCTCGTGTGGATATTATAAAATATTTTGCAATCTTGTAGAGGACGCCAACAATTAAAAAGGCAAAAGAGAAGTACATGCAAATTATAATGAACATGAACACGTATATTTTGTTACAAACAAGTGTACGAAATATCCAAGGAAAAATAAACGCTTTCAAGTTATCAGTAGCATATACAATAAAATGTTGCATGAATTAAAAATTATTCTTAATGTTTTTTCTAATTTGTACGATGGCAACAATAAACAAATGATTTAACACCGAATTGTTTTATGTTTTTTTTAACCATATAAATTTAAAAAGATATATTTATATATTCACCTGTCAAATGAAATGAACTCCTTTCTTCGCACAGTACACGAGGACCACCTTTCAGTAAAGTCCACCGTACACTGCGCTTGACCGCACAGACTCAATATATTTTATCGGCAGCCATATTTACATTTTTTTTTTATTAAAGATTACATTAAAGATAAAGTGAAGCAACATCGGCTGTATTACATCTTAAGGCAGATAGGAGATAGCGAGGCTTTCATCTCGTCAAATGGAGGAATAGATATGCAGATTTAATTTTCTATCGATTATTACGATGTTAATCTAGGTACCTAAACCTTAGCAAGGAGACAATTATATATACTTAGTAACAAGCATAAAACACTATGTGAGAAAAAGTATTTTTACATATCGTTTAAAGTAAAACAAAAGAACTAGATTTTCTGTCACGAAATTTGTCGCTGGTTTGGCCAGAATAGATATATTTAATAAATAGTGCGGTATCCAATGCGTCACGACATTTTTTTACAATTTTATTTCTTATACTAATAAGTGGTGTACTAATAGATTCAGCATTGTAAAAAATCATAATTGTTTTAATGCAATATTCATTTAGATAAAAACAACTCTTAAGTCATGATCGCGATGACTAAAATTATTTTGAAATTTATTCAAATCGACGAATGTTTTTATAAAATATGGCCATCGAAATCTACTAATCGTACGTGTCTTCATTAAAGATACGTTGCTATTTAAAAAATATTAATGGAATATAGAATTTTTTATCTTATATGATATCTGATAGTATTTTTGTCTAATATTATTTTTTGTCTCATTATATAAATTTACCAAAAAAATCGAATATACACATAAACAATATTAACATACTAACATGTTAAACATTGTAGACAACTAAAGACTTTTGTCCGGCCTAAATTTTAAATTGAGTTCAAACTCAATTTTTAATAGCACGATAATAAATTAAATTATCGACAGAATTTCCATGTTATGTCCAAATTAAGGTAAAAAAAAGGATTTATTTAAAATGGCAAATATAGCTGCAAATACTATAGTTAGAAAACCAGATGTTAAAATTTTATATCGTTAATTAATAATTAATTAAAAATGTTTATATTGCTTAAAAGACAAAATAATTTGTTACGAATTAAAAAAGAGTTATTTCCATTATGTCATTGACAAGTACTTACGAGTACTCTCGTAAACTTAGTACTCATTCAATTAGAACAAGCTTACATATTAAAAAAAATTTAATAAAATATGTACGAAGCATACGTTGATAAATCAATATTCTTGATTTCTGAATGATCACTTGAAAATTTTATAAACGAATTCTATTCAACAATTTCTAATACCTATAGGTATTAGAAATTTCCACATTTTTAAATAATTTAAACTTTCCACATTGATTAAATTTGCACGGTTAATTCATAAAACTACTAAATATAATTTGCCGCTTTTTCAATTATAGTGCAAGAACTTGAGAACTACTGAATTAAATTAAGATTATTCCTGATAGTTCGATTGATAACATATATAATAATTATGCTACATTACCTGCGGATTTTTAATATATTTTAATTTAGCTAAAAGAATTTCAATTATTTTTTCATTTGATTGTTATTAAACGGTTTTATAATTACACTTGTGTACGATAATAAACTAAATTATAGGCAGGATCTCCATATAATAGTCCAAATTAAGCAAAGAAATTTGAATAAAAGAAATTATTTATTGCAAACTTTCACTTTTGTAAAAGTCGCTGGCGGAAAATAAATATACACTAATTTAGCATTTCCCTTAAATACAGAAATCGACTGTAATTTCCGAATTAAAATTAGTGGGAACTTACAAAGTAAAATAACCAAAACTTCTCAAATACAAATTTTGTGTTTTGAAATTAGATTACCTTAGAAAATGTGAGAACAAACAAATTCAGTCCACAATAAAAAAAAATATAACATCAGCTACTATATGATTTATCAGTTGAAATTCTTTAGTCAAGTGGAACGAAAAACTTGAAAAACATCTAAATGTTTTAATAATTAGTTACATATTTAACCCCGTATTCTATAATAACAATAATCAGAAACATCTTATTGTTTTAATATTGTAAATGAAAAAAAAACAAATATGATTACTCTAAAAGTGTCTTTGTGTTTTTTATGAAATAATAATTAATATATTTATATGAAACGGTTGCTTCTTTTGTACGTATTTTTTATTTGATTGCACTTAAAATAAATTACGTTAAATCCGAATAAGGCTTTATTAACCCGAATCCGAGTAAATGCATAACAAATAGAGGAGGAAAATAAAATTCGACTAATTAAAACGAAGAATACAATAAAAATATTTGCAATAAAAAATAAGTAAACCAAATATGATTACTCTAAAAGTGTTTTATGTGTATTTTTTATGCAATAATATTTAATATATTTATGTGAGACGGTTGCTTCCTTTGTATGTATTTTTTACTCAATTGCACTCAAAATAAATTAAGTTAAATCAGAGCAAGCATTTATGAACCCAAATTAGAATAAATTCCCAATACATAGGGGGAAATAAAAATCGACTAATTAGAATGAACAGTGCAACTCAATTCTCTTATTCACATCTTGGCAACGCGTGACCTCGTTGTGGTCATGGACGGTAGCCTTATATTCCACGGTCGCATAATATAAACATGCAAGACTGGATATCGAGTACATGTTTTTATAGGATACCCTTGAAATATGCCCATGAATTTAATAAGTTTAATTGAATTTACTCCATGCTGAACAACGTCACTTAGGATAAGGAAGTCTTTATCTAATATAATATACGGCATCAGATTATCAATCAATTTTTACGGGTAATTTTGGTAAAATGAAATTGACCCAAAATTTATATAAGATGGTTAGATGAGAACAAATATTGAATATTCACGTCGCCCATAATAAAATTTGGCAGTGCTATTGCAATGAAGCCTGGCAAGCGTATCGTTCCACACCGACCAATAAATAATTTTACTATTCATTGAATTTTTTTTGTCAGTGGTAAATTCCAAATATTTTTCATATAATAACGCCATTCTTCTAAACACTTGCACAAATTTTTGAAGTAAAAACTTCTTTAGGCGCGTTAGCGATTTTTGGTAGGGAAAAATATTATGGGTTCGCGTCAGCAACATGCTAATGTTAACAGTATATCTGTAGCTATAAGCATGACGTACTATACAAGTAAAGTTAAATTGACTACGTGGAAATTCAATGTGTGTATTGTTTAAATTGTGTTTTATTTTGAATATTATTATATAAAATATGTTAATATTTTACATAGAACAATGTATGTAATTATTTATTTTTAATTTTTTTAATATTTGACCTCTACAATACATTATGCAATGAGTATTTCATAGTGGCTTAGGAGTTATCTTGTTAGTGTGGTAAAACAGATTTCCAGTTGTTCGATAATATTTTTGTGACGAATTTTGAAATTAAAAATGCTAGAAAATTTTATTAAACCATGTTATTTCACAGTTTTAAATTTTCACTACTATCGGCAGTCCCTATGACTGCTCATGTTTTTTTTTTATTTTAATTAACTTGTATTTATATTTTGTACTTGGTTTACGAATCCATAATATGTTTTAACTAATAAATAAACCATATAAATATATATATATTTATATATATATATATATATATATATATATATATATATATATATATATATCCGTTTTAGTGTCATGGCTTTTTATTCATATATACTTAAAAATGCCAAAGAAAACTTTTGTTTTTGATGTCATTTACCCTCGTCTCGAAAAAAAATTGTATCTTTTCCAAAAATTATTCAATTTTAATAATTTTTTCGATGTTTTCTTAATAAAAGCTTGTACATTGATAATAAAATACAAAGAAAATTGTGGAAATATATATTGTGAACAAAAATTATAACAAAAACTTAAATCAAGGTCACATCGTATTTTCGCAGTCCGCTACATCCTCCGTATCAGCAAAATAATTGTTATCGTCACTATTATCACTATCACTTAAAATTTGCATTACGCCAAATTGTGAGCGCACCACAATGTCACTCCCACTATCACTTTCTTCACAACTTGAAAAACGATCATTTTCACTCGAATTATTTTCGTATTCCGATATTAAAGGGTTAAAATGTTCTTTTCCTGGATCCTTTTTATATTGTAATTACTAATAATATTATAATTTGAACTTTATGTAACACGTAGAAACATAAAAAAATAGCGATGCATGCGAGCGACCTCCCCTACCGCGCGCTAAACAGCAACTGATTTCGCGAGCGCCATCGCGCTCGTGGCAAATTTAGCTATTATGGGCACGAGCGCGAAGGCGCTCGTCGGCACTCAACAGTAAAATATACATGTACATATATATATTTATAAATGTATATATATATATATATATATATATATATATATATATATATACATATATATATATATATATACATATATATATATATATATACATATATATATATATATATATATATATATTTATACTTGTTGCTCGGAGTGCCGATAGATGTGAAAATCAAATTAATGTTAATAATTTTAATTAAAAAAATTATGAAATTTTAATTTTTAATATTACAATCAGTTTGAAATTTCAAAATACAGTTTTAAGTTTTCACTTCTGTCGGCAGTCCTCATGACTGCCTCCGATTTTTCATACTTTCCTCATTTTTTAGTATATTTATATTTTTCATATTTTAGTATATTCATTTAGATTTCAGAACTTTTTCTCAAATTATTCACAATATCTAAATATTCTGTCCTTTAAAAATGAATTTATTGTAAGACCATGGTATGTTTACATTAGAGCAAAATTCTCCATTATCCAACAATTTCCTCATATTACACCATATCTGGTATGTTTTTCCCCGTTTGCTACATTCCATAAATGCATGGTTATTAGTAACATATGTAATAATAAAAATAGCTATAAATAATTGGATATCGCACAAAGTTGTCAATAAAATATTAACAATCCAGTTTCAAAAACGAAACGTTGCCTTTTTTTACATTTGCACTAAAAAATCATCAAACTCCGTCTAAAACGAGGTTATAAATTTCGTTTAAATGGAATAAGGCACGCTTTCGTACCCGTGTAACGTGCGCGTGCTCGTGCCCGAACATGTATGCGTGCGCTTGTTTAAGTGTGTTGTGCATGCGCGTGCGTGAGCATACACGCGCGCCTGCGTGAGTATGTGCTCTTGCGTGTGTGTGCATGTGTGAGCGAGTGCACGGGCAAAAGTACACGTATGTGTGTTAAAAACATAGAATCAACATAGAATTCCAATTGTTATAGGGTAAATTAATTATTAAAATCCTACGTTTTTAGATATAGATCGATGACGTATATTGATGTTATTGTAAACATTGGGACACGTGTTGAAACTTTTGCATTTTAATTTTATTGCGACAAAGTTAACAGATTATTAATGTATAAACATCAACATTTAGTAAAAAAAATTAGAAAAAATAGACTTTGAAAAATACTGAGTATTAAAGTAAACCTGTTATATTATATGTTGCATAGCCATTTTAATTTTATTGCAACATAGTATTTATATATAAATATCAACATTTGGTAAAAAAATTCATAAAATAGACTGAATAATACTGAGTATTAAAGTCAACGTATCATATTGTAAATGTAACAGTTTTATACTGTGTAAATATAATATTTGAACACAAAATCTTTATAAAGTATAAATCACGATTTTTCCTTGTATTACGTTTCTTCTAATTAGTTATTCAAATTAAAAAAAAGTTAATTTAATTACATCAACCAAAAAGTTAAATTGGAAGATTTTAATATTGTGCAAAAAAATTTAATTTTTTTAAACAATATTAGTTAAAGTAGGTAGTAATTTTGGAACCTTACTAAATATATAAGTGAAATAGAAAATGTGAATATACACATATATAAGCAACAGTTCACCCGCGCTTTCTATTACGTACGAGAATAACATCTGAGGAAATCATTCAAATATTAATAAAAAATTTAAATTTTTTTAAATTGTTTGTTAAAGAATGATGTAATAGATATTACAAGATGACTTATCTTTAAAAAAGCATATTTTCAGTATATGATACTAAAGCAAAAAACTTGAAAAGATACGAACCTCGTCCACTTAACTTCAAGGAGAGAAAGTTAAAATTCTTTGCTGCTCGTTAGTTAATATTTTATAATAATAATTAGTCATACACACGTACTTTTTTTGTTATCATAATTAAAACCATATTTTCATTAATTTATTGTAATAATCACATTACTCACTTATAATATTGCATTATGTTGTACACAAGACTAAATACACGACTACAGGCGCAAAAATCGATAGCAACAGTTCCATCGACATATTAGCGGCTGTATAAACTTTTTGACATTCTCGACGGCCATGTTGTTAGCGCTCGGCCGATTCCGCCGCAAGTCGGATGCGTTCGGCATTTGCTTTCTGAAGCGTTACACAATTTTAACGTGACAGAAGGACTCGGGCAAGCTAAAGAAGTTTCACTTCAATCAAGTGAAGTATGAAGTATATTATTATAAATATTTAGCATTACTAAAACTGTGTATTGTTAAATTTTCATAAGTAAACTTGTACGCTCACAGGGCCTATAACCGTCATATAAACTGTTGTATGCGTTGTTATTGTGACCGTTTTGTTGAATATTGATAATCACTTGTAGATAACCGAATCCTGTGTTTAATTTATTACCTTACGTTTTTTACGAGTTTCACCTTTAATTTTTGTGCAAAAACATTATTTTTTCTCCCATCCTGTTTGCTTGTCCATCTGTTGTTTTGTCCCATCCTGTTTGCAATTATCCCAACTAAAGTTCACAATTACCCTGATAATAATGGTTAATTATGAAGAGTAAAGTTAATGATTTCTTAACTGTTAATTACAGTTACTATTAACATTCAATATGGTTACAATTGAAACTGAACCAAATTACAATTGGTTCTAATTAAAGATTAATGATAATCATACTTCTATTAATTACTACTCCCTTCAGCGTAGCATCTGTAATTTATCTGTTCTTTCCTAATATATGATAAATTTCTTCTCATTCGAGTCAAATTATATTTTATTGCCATATTATGTACTTATCGATTACCATAATAGAATTATTATCTTAGTAGTTTAAAATATATGATTGCGTACGTCTTCGCGATAGTAAAGGAAAAATTTTCATGTCACTTGCTTTGAGATATTTTGGAGGAAGATGCAGAATCTAATCAATATATAATCAGTATATATATATATATATATATATATATATATATATATATATATATATTTACATATATTATTGTAACTGTTTCAAAAGTCACAGGAAAAGTCCAACGTACGATTAATAATTAAAATAACAAAAATGATCTTCATTTTAATAATTTAATTTCTTATCTGTATAAATGTATGGACGAGTAGGTAACTGTCAGTTATATGAACGAACAGTCCAAACCGGTGAATCTAGCAGCTTGACGTTTTACATAGAGACTTCTTAAGCGCAGACATCCAATACTAAAAAAAATTATCGCGATTAAATTTATTTTAAAAAACTTATTTGAAAAATGCTATTTCTATGAATAAACGGCAGTCAATTGTCGACTGTCAAACGTAAATTTTATAACCTCTCTTCATGCGATCCTCTTTGCACATTTAAATATTTTTAATTTTTGGGTTTTCTTTTTTGTATCAATTCCTCTTTATATTTGCAGATTCAGTGTTTGATATTACTAAAAATGGCAATTAAGTCGGAAAACTTAAAACTTATACTTGGAAAAGTGCACTTTTATATGGGGCCTTTTTGAAATCACTTTTTTAATAAAATAATCGCGATCAAGCCCTACATTTGCTTACTACTTTGTTTTTTTTACTTATATTCTTTCATTTAAAACAAAATAATTGGAAATTCACAGCTGAACTTGCTTCTTGGTATTTAAATTTAACTATAACCTCCATAAAACATTAAAATTAACAAACAGTTAGTAAAATACATCAAAATCAGCCAGTAAATCGCCATACACACTTTGCCAAAGAAAATCATCATTTGCCAAACATGTACGGTTTATTGATAACTTTTAGATCACTGTAGGTGATATTAAAAAACAAAATACACTCTTTGACATAAATTATTTACTTCTATCTATATATTGTTTATGTATTGCTAACTTCCTAAAATATGTTTATAACGAATTTGAAACACCTCTGAACAAATCAGCGAATCCATATTATGTAGAATTAAAATCAATATATGTTTAAATCCTAGAATATTATTATACACCATGTATCTAGTGAATTTGAACAAATCTAAAAATAGTTATTGAAATAATGTCGGAAAATATTTTAAACATTCAAGAAATAGAATGAATGTCGAATATTGAATATGTTTGGCGTTAATATTGTAGAAATTAATTATTCACAATTAAATGAAACTACGTGATGTAGTATTATTTCTACTTTCTTTAAGTTCTTTACCACGACCTAGATTTCGTTGTATTACAATATCTTCAGGTGGGCTATTAGCAAAGATCTTTGCAAATAGCCCACCTGAAGATGTTGTAATACAACGAAACGTAGGTCGTGGTAAATAACTTAAAGAAAGTAGAAATAATACTACATCACGTAGTTTCATTTAACTATGGAGAATGAATGTCTTTAAGAGTTCCAAAATTGATATAAAACGTTCTATGATATATTCCACTTAAGCATTGCCAAAATTCCAATTCACAATTTTTAATCGTTATCCTTAAACAGCAAGTTACGAAATCCTTTGTAACAAGATAATAAATATAAATAATGACTACCGGTTTTTTTGCTACAAAACTCATAAAGGTTAGTTGCTGACACGATGTCATCTTCTAAATTTATCAGTACACCGTCTCCCACTGGAGCATGATAAAAAATGCACGAATCAATAAATATAATCTTATATTGTACCTGTTATATATACCTGTTATTATACCTGTTTATATGTCAATGTCATGAGAAGCAAGTAGCAAGTATTATGAAACTTTGTGGCTTAATTTATTCGAAACTTGTGATTTGTTATCAGGGTATAATAGAGATTCTAGAGACAAAATAATGTTGTGCATTATTTAGGAAATATTAATGATTCCGTTATAAAATATAATCGATCTCACGTGTTAACGAGATGAGCAAAATTAAATACCATTATCTTTACGTTCTCAGGGAGCTTCAATAATGATTTATTTTGAAATATTAATAGACATCTGAGAAATGAACAAGAAATTAATGATTGCAACATCAACAATATGAACAATTTTTTAACAACTGTCAATGATAACCATTTTTTAACAACTGTCAATAATAAACATTTTTAACAACTGTCAATGATAACAATTTTTTAACAACAATCTTTAAAAGCTACCCGAAGCACTTTCTTTGCGGAACATGTGTGTTTATTTCAAGTAAAAACTAGATACATATTTAATTCAATAACTTAGTATAATTTTAATTCAATAACTTAGTGCAAATCTAATTGATTTTTGCTAATTGCCCACCTGAAGATGTTGTCATACAACGAAACCTAGGTCTTGGTAAAGAATTTAGAAAAAGTAGAAATAATACTACATCACGTGGTTTCATTTAATTGTGAATAATGAATTTCTAAAAAATTAACGTCAATTATATTCAATAGCCAATTTTTTGTTAGATCTAGTTAGTAGTGGATTGATATACGTAACTAGCTCAGTATCCGATGTTATCCGGTCGTATCCACACTCAACCCTAAAAAGGTAGGAATGAGATCGCCATCGTAGGGTTGCAATCGCCAAAAATATATACAATGCTTCCGTGTTTAACTAATACACTTAAGCCAATGCGAAATTTTATTTTTGTCAACACTGTTATTTGTAGGAGTTATGAAAGTCACATTTTTTTCAGTGATAATATTCAAAATTTCTTTTGAGTGCGAGATTAAAAATATATTAAGCAACAGATGAGCAAATTGTTTTCAAGTTTCAATTTATTCATCAAAAATACGGTTTAACAATAATAGTCCATATTGCTATATACGGCCATGCGTTCATCGACGAGATTTTAGTAGAAATGGTAATGATATCGCAAAATCTAATTTAACTGCAATTAACACAATTGTAACCAATAGAATTACGCTACAAATAACTTCCTGTTAAGTTAGTAAGTTTATGTTATTAATTCTGTCGATCAATCACATGATTGTGATATAAGTATATATAATAATACTGTTGGCGTGGAATAATATTCTTGTAAAATTTATCTGCTCAACGTTTATTGTATTACAGCGATTTTTGGACTGTTAAATCTGTTTACCGTATTCAGCCAATTTAGCCAAAGTAAATGCACTATTTTTTTACACTACTATTAAATCCAGCCAATTTATTTATTTATTGACTTATTGCCACATGAGCAATCTCTTCCAGTCAACCCTAACAATTTGTATTGAAGTTTAGTTGGTAGACTGTAACAGATTTTACAATGAAAATTCTTCATAGCACATTGGACTATAAAAAAATATAAAAGTATGAGAAAGACAGGAAAAGAAGGATGAGAATGAGAAAGACAGGAAAGGGCAAGGACACAAAGGAAAAGGTTTCAGGAGATGCATGCCTATTTAGCCAAAGTAAACGCGCTATCTTTTTATACGACTATTACACTTGTTGATCTTTTTGGCTTTTTAAAGAGTTAATGGGGCAATAGTTGTAATAATTCTATTCATCCATCCGCTCGTTTATTGGTCTACCAAAACAATACGTCTTATAACGGACTTTTGCGACTGTTGTAAGTTTCAATGAAGTTTAATAAAATTTGGCTCAAAATATTTCAACATAAATGAGGTATTTTAATGTGGCCTAACCTAAATATTACACAAAACTCTTAATTATAAAAAAATGAAAAAGTTTATATATAATATTTGCATTGATCGCAAAATTAGGAACGTTGAGAAATATTATTAGGAATTATATAATATAGAAATATAGAAAATAGAGTTTCGTACTTGCTATTATGTGTTGAAGTATGTATATCGCACAAGTATATCGTCGGCCATAGAATGAAAAACCTGTCAAACCTGTCATTCCGTACGCATTTAGGCACTTATAAACATTTACCTACATAATATTCCTATTTACAAAATTTTCTTTTTTCTAGAACTAAAATGTATTACCTCTACTATATCTTTCACAGGCGCCTATTTAAACAAAACATTTTTGAGATATTGAATATATTTGGCGTTAATTTTGTAGAACTTCATTATTCACAATTAAATGAAACTACGCGATGTAGTATTATTTCTACTTTCTTTAAGTTCTTTACCACGACCTAGATTTCGTTGTATTACAACATCGTCAGGTGGGCTGTTAGCAAAGTGGGCTATTATAAATCTTTGCTAACAGTTTTATATGATTTAATTACAAATTAACGATTTTCCAATTTTTTTTGTTTTACTTACTTTTACTTGAGCTATGAGACCTTGCTTTTTATCAAATTTCATTATTCTGTATCAACGGAAATAACTCTATAAGTTTTAATTTATATGCGAATGTCAAAATATGCGGCATAAAGGCCGTATTTTTTATTCCTTTGACTTAGAAGCTTGATTTTTTTACAGCTCCAAGGAATATATCTAAGTACCGTATATCTAAGTACCTGATATAAATTACCGTATATCTAAGTACCTGATAATAATACCGTATATAGTAATACCGTATATCTAAGTACCTGATATTAATTTCGTACTAATTTCCACGCGTTCCTAAGAAAAATGTCAACTTCGTACTTCTACACGTCCGTCTGTCTGTTTGTCTATTATCTTGACAGATAGACGGACAACGATGTGATCCTATGAGGGCTTTCTTTTCATTTTGAGATACGGACCTATAAAAATATGAAAACCTTAAGTTTTACATCTGGAAATATTGGAAAACAGAGCAAGAAATAAAGACGTCACAATAAACGAAATCTATCAGTAGGTGTTTCATTTAACATTATATATATAAATTAATAAGGGCGCAGCCACACTGTACTTATTTCGTAATAACATTTTATTGTTTCTTTATATTGTGGGCGCACAAAAATAATATTCCTAGATTCCTAAGCATAAGTAATTCAGCACACCCGTGTCACATATCGCTCTGTCTGTCTATATGCTCTGTGTGAAATCCGTGATATTGGTGAACAAATTAACATACAGACAGAGAGACAAAGATCCTGAAAACAGATTTTCTGGCTTCTAAATCTTTACGCTAAATCAATAACATTTTTTAAAATGTTTTCCATATACAGGATTCACTCTGTTACAATTTTATTATATGTATAGACAAAAAAAATCGGGTTATGGCTTATTATTAGTATTATAAAATACTCACAATGTGAAAAGTAAGAAGAAAACCGTTAAAAAATTTGAAAGGAAATGTAATTTTTAATTTCATTTCTAGAAGAAAATGTATACACCACAGCATGCATATAACCACACGCTTACGCACAGACAACACAAATACATGCACACACACGTATGAACCCATACACACACAGATGAGCGAACGCACATGCACACTTAGAAATATATTTTGTATCTCTATTACGACTTTAGTATCTATTCCAATCAAAATCCCGCCTTCGTTTTTTTGAATGATACAACACTTTCTTCTTATATAGATAAACAGTAAAAAAAAAATGGGAACAAGTGTATTTTTTTACACTTATATCACTTTTCAAAACCTTCATACAAAAATTAAAATAGATAGAAGCAAGAATTTAAATAAGAGCTTAGTGAATTTCGAGGTACGTCCAACAATTCTAGACATGAACACTTTTAGACATTTCTTTGGACTTTCTCTTTCTTTAATTACATTTATATATTGTACATAATTAGCAAGGTTATAGAAGCAATAAACTGGAACAAATTTCGTCACCTAAAAGGACTCTCCGCACATATAGAAGGCGAAAAGTGAATAAACTTGTTTGACGAGCTTGTTGCAAAAGCGAGTTTTTATACGAATTTTTGTTACAAGTTTATATATATATATATATATATATATATATATATATATACATAACTAACTGTAAACAAAATCATGATAAGAGTGATGAAGTAAATAAATATGTGCATAATTATTTTTAGGTCAACCATACATACAGTAGCTACATCTGCAAAGCACGCAAAAGATAATCGCATAAGTGTTCGTTAGAATCAGCTTCGAAAGGGATTTTTTTCTATGATTCATAATTATTACGTCACGACATCGACAGATTTCAATTACTATTGCAATGATACATAAAACATGTTTAGTGTGAAATCCTCCTCCGCAAATCCTCAGCATTAGGGGGAAAACTCGTAGACATAAATTCAGTGAAGTCGTAGACATAATTTCAGTGAAGTCGTAGACATAAATTCAGTGAAGTCGTAGACATAAATTCAGTGAAGTCGTAGACATAAATTCTCGTAGACATCATTTCAATGAAGTGTTTTTTCTCAGTCCTAGTAAACATCATGTGAAAATATGATAATGGTAGAATATCTTTTTCTGTGTGGGTGTAATATATATCTCCAAGGCGTTGAGAACACTTAACAACAAAATACTTAAACTTTTATTTATTTATTTAATTTTATCTATTTGACAACTTTAATTTACATTACAAATGGTGGACTTATTGCTCCTTGAACAATCTCACCCTGTCAACCATAAAAATAAATTTTGAAAAATTGGTGCAGTACAGTTAATGAAGACAAAAATTAGAACATAAATATTGACATAAATTAGGATGAAGAAGAAAACAATAGAAGTAGAAGGATTAAGGTTTGGGCAAACGGGACATTTTCTCTCAACCCTTGAGAATATAAATTGAGAATCTTATCGTAGTATCATGAGGTGGATTCCAAGGTTTGTATGCTTAGAGAGTAAAGCATTTTTAGTAAGAAGTAGAGGTCTGTTTGGTAAAAAGGACTAAAATTTGGGAGAAAAGGACATTTTCCCTCGACCCTTGAGAATATTAATTGAGGATCTTATCGTAGTATCATCAGGTTGATTCCAAGGTTTATATGGTTGGAGATTTTTGATAAGAAGTAGAGGTCTGTTTGGTAAAAAGTTGGCTAACTTAGCTTTTAGAGCGTAACCAAATGCCGTGAGCGGGAAAGCCTTTATGGGCCATTTAAGTAATTGTATTTGTTCTCTATTCCATATTTTCACTCTCTACTGATTAGTTAAGTATATACCCGATATAAATACAGTGTTTTTTTTTATTTATTTATATGAATAGCTTCAGTGGGCCACTTAAATAATTAAGGTGTTTCTCTTCAATTTTGTATGTTTACCAGTAGATACTGGTTAACCAAGTTTATACATTATATAAATACATAGCTTACTGAATTTTTTTTTATTTATATAAGATAGCTTCAATGAACCAATTAAGTAATATATGTATTTGTTCTCAATTTTGTATTTTTACTATCCACTGGTTAGTCAAGTTTATACACGAATTGTTTTTTTTATATAAGATAGCTTCAATGAACCAATTAAGTAATATATGTATTTGTTCTCAATTTTGTATTTTTACTATCCACTGGTTAGTCAAGTTTATACACGACTTGTTTTTTTTATATAAGATAGCTTCAATGAACCAATTAAGTAATATATGTATTTGTTCTCAACTTTGTATTTTTACTATCCACTGGTTAGTCAAGTTTATACACGAATTGTTTTTTTTATATAAGATAGCTTCAATGAACCAATTAAGTAATATATGTATTTGTTCTCAATTTTGTATTTTTACTATCCACTGGTTAGTCAAGTTTATACACGAATTGTTTTTTTTATATAAGATAGCTTCAATGGGTCAATTAAGTAATTTATGTATTTGTTCTCAATTTTATATTTTTACTTTCCACTAGTTAGTTAAGTTTATACACGAATTGTTTTTTTATGTAAGATAGCTTCAATGGGCCAATTAAGTAATTTATGTATTTGTTCTCAATTTTATATTTTTACTTTCCACTGGTTAGTTAAGTTTATATCCGATATAAATACAAAGTTTACTGAATTGTTTTTTTTTATTTATATAAAATTGCTTCAAAGAGTAAAACCATGCTAGGATAACTATAATATGTGGCATATTCTCAAACATGGTACAAATCCACTATAGTTGCAGTTGTAATGACATATAAAATCTTAAGCTATAGAAGAACTGAGAGACATATAAACTTTACGAAAAAACCCACGTTCGTAAAATTAAATTGCGGGATTGGAAACTAAATAAGCGATTTTCCTCAATAGTCCTCTCATAAGTTTTCTAACTAGAAAATTTATTTCCCACTTCATTTTTGAAAGTGGGTAATATGTAATTAACATTTCATTATCATAGTTTAATAACTTTAAACGGCGCGGAAATCCCGAAGACTAAAATCAAATAACAATTCACCAAAGTAAACTTATCTAAGAATCAATGTACTGGAATTTTGCACTTGAGAAAATGAAATAACAGTGACAAATGTTGATCAATAACATCAGAAAAAAGTACCTCTTACGTGATGACTTAATACAATAATAAGTTCTCGAGATTCACACATGTGGGATTTACCGATACTTGCTCTCATGGTTCTTATGAAGATGAGGAAAAATCATATATAATGCATACATTTGTGTCTCGAAGTGTTTCACATTATAAAAGTAGATGTTTTAAAGAAAATTATGGAAAATGAATCTGGGAATTTGACGATAGTTATGTGTTGTATTTTTGACGACTTCTTTTTCAAATCAAGACGTAATCTTACAAATATAATAAAGAAGAACGTTTTATATAATGATCAAGGGGATTTCTAAGTATTTACGAATTAATTCGTGAAAAGAAAATATAACAACGCATTTTACATAAAAGTTAATTTTTTTATTATTGACATCTTTTGCTATTGCCTAAAATATTATATTAAAAGAAAATTCACTTTATACTTTATAGTTCATATTGCTACTAAAGCGTATTTTTTTTAGATTTTGATGTGAAACATCTAATGTCGCGTTTCGAGAGAAGTTATTCGCAATTCGGATAAGTAGGTGATGATATGAGATATTCAATCTTTTTATTTATTTTATTCAATTATTTTTTTGGGTAATGCAATTTTTTTTATATTTATACATTTTATATTTATAGTTTATTTCATAGTTCTGTGGCATATACAATAAATGATTCTCCGTAGAATGCAGTTCGACGCTTAGAGGTTAGCAGAGTTCGGAAACTTATGTTTATTAGGAAGTTCAAGGTCATGCGCTGAAAAGTGTTTGAATTACTTACCAAAGTTACGAAAGGAGATACTAAGGGTTGGGAAGATTACTAAGGAAGTTATATAAAAGTGACAAAAGATGTAGATGTCGTCGGTCGCGAATCTTCAACCACAGCAAAAATTGCTAATATCCCACCTGAAGATGTTGTAATACAACGAAACCTAGGTCGTGGTAAAGAAATTAAAGAAAGTAGAAATAATACTACATCACGTAGTTTCATTTAATTGTGAATACAGTATATACTCAATGCACATTGTTATAAGCACGGATTGAAAATTAAAAGAAAAATAATTAAAAACTTTTATAGTTGGATGTCAATAAATTCCAGGTAATATTTTAAATGTGACAGCGCTATTGTTTGTTTTTTATTTAACCCCTGGATCTGGTGATCGACCGTTACACTAACTACTCCGAAATTTGGTATTGAATTTTTAAAATTGAATATAAATAGCAAAAATAATACATATCCTAAAAAAACTTTAACTCATTTTCCATTGTTTGTGAACCATCTCAAATCCAAAAACACCCAAAAAATAGTAAAATTCCTATTAAAGGAATCTATGTTTTTTACTTAATAATAAAAATATATTCCCACAAAATATTAATACATGGCACGGCGCAACGTGTATAGTTAATATATTACTTATTTTGTCTTGAGATTCCAAAGTCTGTAGCAAATTTGATCGAAAATTCACGCGGACGAAATCGCAATTAATATAGCAAAGTTATCAAAGCGTATAATGTTAGCTGTTTAGTCTTCATTTTAAGACAACGCTTATCTACCATAGCTTAGGAAAAAGATATGATTATGTGTTGATAAATACTTATGATTAGGTGTGCAGATTCAATTTTTATTTCAACAATGTCACAGAAAACCTGAAATAAAAATATCGAAACATCGATATGTTAGCAATATTATAATAAAAATGGTTACACTGGAAAAATAAATTTTAAAATATCGTAATAAAATTATTTTGATAATTAATATGACATATCAAACAAAGTGAAAGAGACAAAATCTAGATTATTTCAGAGAGTAATGAAATATTTATTTTCAATATAATTGTTAACAATTTCAAACTATGAAAGTTAATTTAAAAATACCTTAGCGGAAACGTGAAAGTTTCTAAAATTGATGCAATCAATTTTAAAAAGTTTCTCGTGCTCTATTTCTCTTGTACATAACTAACTGCTTCTCAATCTCACCCGGGCGGAAAAAATAGACAGTAGAAAAATACTGTATTAAGTCAACAGTCAGAAATTAATCGCGTTCAAAAACTTTCCACGTCCACACAGGGAGCCAACGATGCGAGTGGGCCGTGTGACATGTACGTTACTGAACTGCAAGCCCACCCACCCGCGATCATTAAACTCCTCTGCTCCATTGGCTAACCATCGGAAGCGGTTCGAAAACGCGCGATTTTTTATATCCCTTAGTATTCGTTTTTAGCGCAAGCACACACTTACCTCAATGCAACAGGAAGTCTCTCTTCTAGTTGAATTGCCTTACGAAATGGAGTGTCTTGTTATTGTAGATAATAGCCCATAGCTTGTAATAATATATCAAAACTACTGATCGATAAATTTATAACCAAAGCCGCGACACACGCTGCTCTCCAGAAATATATGGGGGTGCAGTAAAAGAGAATAGACCGAACAAATAAATAAACAAACAAACTTTTCCGATTTATATATTAGTGTAGATTTCCAAAAGTATGAATGAGATATTCACCACTGTCTGTTTGGGAAAAACGTGCCTTCAAAGCTACTCTAAGACAATCGTTAAATAAGTTACAAGATAACAGTCATTACTTGTTATTAAGTAAATTGAAAATCTTATTACACGGTTTATAATATGAAACGCAATAAGCATAATAACGCAGACCGATTGTTGTACGAACAAAATCTTTCAGTTGACCTCGACGAAACAATTAACATAACTAGTTTTGTGGTAGGCTGCAGCAAATTGTGACGCCAATCAGGATATTGTGATGCTCTAAAATGAACTGAATTGTTCATAAACATACAGTAATAACTCCACAATGGAAGAAAGGGGTAACTTAATAAAAAAAAGCAAAAACCATAAACTCGTAGATTTTAACTATAATAAGCGCTAAAGCTATTAGTAAAAAATCTAATAAAATATCGAATAAATAAAATCCATAAATGGAATGAAAATAATTATTTTATAACATACACAGAATAATTTATAATAAGTATATGTTTCGTACAGAATACAACAGAAGTACTGTAATATAGTTTGATTTTGCTTTCGTAAACGCTGTCCGTTGTAACTTGTCCAGAAATACATTTTTGCTTACTAGAATGTTAATATTAGAAACGTTTATCGGGGACAAGAATTTCACCATCAGTAACTTTTACCATTACTAGGGAAGAGAATTTACCATTTGTAAAGTTTACCTTTAGTAATATTTACCATTATTGGGACAAGAATTTACCATTAGTAAAGTTTACCATTACATACGTTATCCACTAGTATATATTTGCTTACTAGGGACAAGAATTTTGCCATTAGTAACGTTTATTACGGACAATCATTTACCATTAATAACTTTTACCATTACTAGGGACAAGAATTTATCGTTAGAAAAGTTAACCATTAGTAACTTTATCCACAAGTACATTTTTGCTTACCAAGGCCAAGGATTTCACCATTAGTAGCGTTTATTAGTGACAAGAATTTTACCATTAATAACATTTACCATTACTAGTGACAAGAATTTGCCATTAGTAACTTTATCCACGAATTCATCTTTGCGTACCAGGCACAAGAATTTTACCAGTAATAACATTTTCATGTTCCAGATAAACTAAAGACTTGTGGATATTTTTATCACTTTTTATTATCTATGGATACTCTTCGCATCCAACAATTTCCTGCGCTCACACAATCATAATGTTTTTGCTATAACGTTCTAGAACTGAATTATACCGGAACTCGCCAGTTCTCGCATCACTACTCAATCGCCTGATTGTGGTCGCAACGGAGTGTGATTATGTTTGTGATGAGTGAAAGTAAATTTGCAATAATGTGTCATCACTCAATTTTATAATTCCGATAGGAAAAAATGTAGTTTAGCACTAATGAAATTTCATAATTTGTTTGATATGACATTAAAAAATATACGTTATAAACGGCGTTTCCAAAATAAATTGCCGCTCTTAATAATGTAAGTAAAAAGAACCGCTTAAATAAAAAACAACACAAACAACAAGTACAAACACGAATTGATAAATAAAAAAAAGTTTAATACTCAAGATGTACCGCATAAAATTAAATTATAAATACAAAAATGAATGTATATAAAAAAGATAAACCCAAAATATCCAAAATGCACACGCATGCACGGGCACAGCACACATAAGTACAGAATAAGCTTAAAAAGGTATTATTGTTCGAAATAAAATTATAGATAAACGGACAATTATTTTTTGATTGGGTGTAACATTTAAAAAAATGCTTTCATCTATTAAAATGTAGGCTTTAAAGAAAGGATTAATATTTGCTAATTGAATTTAATTACATTATTATAACAACTACTTAATAATTTCTATTAAATTGTGCTTGAAAGTATGTGTGTAAAAAGTGCTTAGGATCAAAAGAAAAAGTGAATTAAGCGAAAGAAACAAGATTAAAACATCCCGCCCGAACAAAATTGTCCAGAGCTGTACCTGTTTATGTACATTCGTAAATTTATTAAAACGATTTTTTCGTAATTGTATAAAAAAGCGAGCCGTCACGCCTGGCAGATGTGAAACATCGTGTTCGTACAAGTAATATGTATAAAAGACAAGATTATTACAGGAACTAAATATAGCATAATGAAAAAATAAAAAAGTGAGCCGTCACGGGACGCCTGGCAGATGTGAAACATTGTGTTCGTACAAGTAATATGCATAAAAGACAAGATTATTACAGGAACTAAATATAGCATAATGAAAAAATAAAGTATTACGAATTTCTTACAGAAAATGGTGACTTTATTTAATAAACATTTATTTACAATTAATACAAAAATAATAAAGCACAGGTTATGTGTACCGTAGTAAACAACAGCGTCGAACTGAGTGAGGAGGGGGTCGCGTAGTCGGTTGCGAACGGCGACACGTCGCCATACCGTACACTCTACTACATATAGACTATATATATACCTTAGTATAGCGTGACGACCCATCGCCACGGCAAGCGTCGCCACGCCAACCATCCGGTTTATACCTGCGCCTATAGATGTTTTACATAAAAAAAAATCGTTTGAGACAGTAGTCCAACGCACACTCCAGTATAGGTAGGTTTCTCTAATTTTTCAAAACGATTTTTTTATAATAAATATCTGTGAGCGGTTTCATTTCATATAAAAAAAATCTTATTAATGCTAAATTGAATTTATACCTCCTTATGTATAAAGGTGTGTTCAGATCGGAACTACAAATTTAAACGTTGTTAAGCAATTGCTTCCTTACGTATTATTATTATCCACTAAATGTATGGTAAATAAATTAATAAAGAAATGACTATTATAATGAATAAATAACCCGCCACCCATTGGCAATTTGTGGAGATTATATTCAAAAACAAAATATAACGCTTATTCGTAGTGAATATCTAGTTCACCATAGACTACATATGGAAATGTTTGTGGACGCTTAGTAACCATCGATAACTGATGGCGCCCTTGCGTCACGACTGTCACGACTGACGTTCGTGTTTTATAGAGGAAGCAGTAAATGTAATTGATAATTTGATCGCGTGCAACTCAGTGCAAGTCATGAGAGAAGTCTAAATTCTTTAGTGATCTACACTTCGATTTCCAAGTATATAATAAGGGATAAAATGAGAGTAGTGAAAGCCATTTTTGTTCGTTTTCGCGCTAAATTTTAACACTACTTTTGACACACATAAAATAGGAAACAGCTTCGTAAGCGCCATTTTTGTTTATTTTGGAGCAAAATTTTAAGAGTTTACTTTCAACACACAACGTAGAAAACAGCTGATAGTAGTAGTGAGCACCATTTTTGTTTGTATCTCTGTCGGCCGTTAGCTAAGTACCTATTTCCTTTCCTTCTTGCGATAGATTCGTTACGTTCAGACAATAAAATGAAACACTGCAAAAACGTTGCAAAACGTTGCATGAAGGACATTGCAAATTCAAATTTTCTTGCAAAATATTGCATGAAGGACATTGCGACCTTCAAATTTTACTTTCAGTGCGCCCACATAAGTTCCACTACAAAAACATTGGGTATAATAAAGAAAGTAGTGCATGCAGTGATAATGATCATATTTTTAGACGATTTTTAATCGCGAGCCGGGCTAATATTCATTCTTAGAAATATTGTTGTAAAGTGGTCAACATGATGATGGCCTTAAGTTCATATCGTATGGCGATGAAAAATGATGAAGTCACCCCTTAGCGCTTCATAATTCTATGCAAAGAAATTTTCACTTCAAAAATGGTACTTGAAACGGGCATAGTTTTAAACCAATATTTTCCAAATCTCAGGAAACGGCAGCTCCTTCCCCAATTCGGGTAAGTACTGCCATACATTGTTTACCGGACGCAATCGGTGTACTTTTGAGTCACCTATACCTTTGCCCTGAAGTAATTCACTTGGCTCTAACCGTTGGCAGGAACACGTTCTATGTTTAAACGTAACCTACGATTTTTTTGCAGTATGATATACAAGTCATACCATTTTCTTTAGCAAAGAATGCCATGTTAAACTTGTAGAATGTACGGTCGAGTAAAAAAAATACGATTCTCACGACCGAATACTTAATAAAAGTCACCCTATAGACATATTTGATGACGTAGAAAAGATTTTTTATCTAAATTTATATTTACCCTTTGGATACCACTAACACTCAAGTTACAATTGGGAAAGTTTGTATGTTTGTTATTTAATAACTCTAAAAATACAAACAATAAATAATTGCTGAATTTATCGTGCCTATGTTTCGTATGATGAAGTCGTTTATAGGCTATGCTAGGCTATTGCCTGCGGCTTCGGTTGGGTGAATTATTAAAACTACGAAAATGATATTTGGATGTTTGTTGCACAATCCCGACTAAACGGTATTACAGATTGTCATAAAACTTGTCACGTACATAGTTTTTGACACAAACTAACATTTAATTTAAGAAGAAAAACATCAATTTTAAGAAGAAAAACAGTAATTCCTGTAGAATGGAATTCGGAGTTTTTGTGCCGTAACACAATTTTCGTATTACAACATTTCAATAGATGGCGGAACGTGTGTACATCAAGAATTTAACCTTGTTTATTGACACGCGTTGTACATCGTCATAACCAAAAATTGACGCAAACAATGCCACAGGCATAAAACCGGTAAAACAATTTTTAAAGTGCATCATGTCATGGGCACCTCTATACCAAAATATATACCAAAATTTACATCAAAAATATTTTTTCTGTTATTAGATAGATTTAGCTTTTTCAAGTATTCACACATTTGTGACAAGTATTTATAAATGGCTTCTCATACGACTCTGTTATAGAGACTTTTCAATGAAAATGTTAGGCTTAATAAGAAACTCATAAACCTGGCTCCACATAAAATCTCACTACTTTTAATAATTAAGGGGTCGTGAAACTTTACTTTCCTTTAATGTATATTGTCACAGAAATAAAGATTTCATTAAAATAAATTTGTTATCTTATATATGTATATTATTAATATGTGTTACAAATAAAATCGAAAACATGTAAACTATGATAAAAGTAATTAAAGATTTGGCAAGTTACGATTTTGAAAATCGCAACTAGCCAAAAAAGAATTGCTTATTTAATAATAATAACTATTGAAAAATGATTATTACACAATTGTTCCATAATACGTTTCGTACTAATTTCAATAAAGGAAATACATTATTATTTTAAACGTTTTTTCGAATATCCTATGATAATTATCCTACAGACACAATAAAATAAACAGCTAAAAAACCAAAACCCGACTACGAACAAAACCATTCGCTGACCATAAATCTAAAAATAAGCATCTATTTTTGTTCTTTATTATAATAACAATTGCATAACCACTTTTTTGCAGGTTTTTACGCGCAGTCTGGTTTTAGTTTTTGAAGCTTTGATTTTGTTTTTTTTTTAATTTTTGGTTATATTTTTTTTGCCTTAGCTTCTTATTTGATATTATATTTGTTTCGACTTTCAATTTTAATTTATCTGAAATTAATCCAATATTTCGCACCTAAAGATTTCAGCATGACACCAAAATCCATGCAGTAGTTGGAACATTTCGATCAAATTATTAAATATATATGGATATGTACATAATGGACAAGTATTTATTATGTACATAACACATGCATATATGTAATTCTAGAACAATTTTTGGAGCGAACCAAATGAATAGGTATTTATTTTATATTTCCAAACGTATGTAATATATCAAATAAATTGTATTAAAATTAAGCATCGTATTATATTCAACCACTTGTCATTAATAATATTTAACATTTAATATAACAGTCATAATGATTAATGATATTGTCATACTACTGTATTTTGAAAAACAAAAGGAAATATAATTCTAAATATACCAGAGTCATGAAAATAAGCTCACATTAAAAAATTGAGAAATAAATATAGTAAATGTAAAACTAGTGAATTAAATTTAAGTTAAGCAACGTTTATCGCGCGAATTTAACTTAATTTTAAATTTTTTTCATATAAATTTTTGCCAATTTTTTATTATGCCAATTTCGCAACTATTATGTATCCATAAAAGTTTTTATCTGGAAATATGAATTGAAATAGTAAAGAATGATATATTTGCTCCATTACTCCATCACATAATAAGATATAAGCCTACTCTTTAGAATATGTGAACGGTGTTGAATGTGTATTAAATAACGTAAAACATTATAATCCAAATTTGCTATTCCTCTATAGATTCTTCTCTTTGTCGTATAATGAACAACTGATACTTCACATATTCTGAAATTTTCCCAAATTACGTAAAGTTTTTTTATATATATGACGTCCGTTTTAAATTATTATTTCCCGCCAATGATACCTTGGCCTCCCGATCATAAAATATTATGGCTACGCTTATGGTCTGCACTGGCCCTACACATATATCACTCCTATTGTCTTTAATTTCTCCTTCCAATAACTTATACGTCCATTCCATACCTTTTCCGTCTTCTCGTCCTTCTTCGTGTTCTCCTTTCCCTCGTTGTTGTCCTTCTTCTGCTCTTTTTCCTTTACATTGTTTTTCTATTTGACCTTTCTCCTTATATGTTATATTTCTACTTAACGTTTTTCTTATCTTTCTCCTTCTCTTTGTCTTTTTTCCTTTCTTTCTCTTCGTCTTTCTCTTTTTTCCGTCATATGAGAGATCGTTATATACGAGCACGATTATACAAGTACAGGGCAAATTTCACTACCTCTTTATATTAATTACTATCAATAAAAAGAAATAAACGATAATGCTGACAAAGCATACATATATGTAACCAATTTATACCTTACTCTTGATTCTACCTGCATACCAGAATCACAGTCGCACTTAGATGAGGTTAGATTTATATGAAAGAAGCGACACAATATCACGACAGACTTATTATCATTACCGGTCTAACTCATAGTGAAACTTTATGTATATTTAGTAAGATTTCATATACATATGTTCCTAATTGTTATCTTCTAGTCATCTCGATGTAAACGGTGTTATTGTAATTTTAAATTGACTCAATGGAAATGTATTCAAATTAACTGAAACATTAAGATATTGTAGCAGGATTACGTAAATTAATATAAGTTTATTATACTCTCAGCTTTTTTCGAATTAGTCATTTTTGATAAATATAAAAACATCACCAACATCTAATAATGATGGTAACACGACGAACTGCACACCTACGTGTGTCGTTCTTGTACGATTGTCTCCAATTAGGAGTGTAACTACTTACACTCATTATTGAAGACAATATGATTCTGTCGTCCTGTCAAAATTTATTTCAGTGTTTAGAAAATTAAATAGTAGTCTAAAAGAAAATAAACTACGAAGATGCTCAATATTAAGTAATAAAATAAATAGGTTTAACTATGTATTAAAAAAAATTATTAAAAATTACCAAAATACATAGTCATTTAAAATAGTTTGACATCAGAAATTGAAATAATACGAATCTGTCGTCCTGCCAAAATAAACAAAATAGTTTGACATCAGAAATTGAAATAATACGATTCTGTCGTCCTGTCAAAATAGTTTGACATCAAAAATTGAAATAATACGAATCTGTCGTCCTGCCAAAATAAACAAAATAGTTTGACATCAGAAATTGAAATAATACGATTCTGTCGTCCTGTCAAAATAGTTTGACATCAGAAATTGAAATAATACGAATCTGTCGTCCTGCCAAAATAAACAAAATAGTTTGACATCAGAAATTGAAATAATACGATTCTGTCGTCCTGTCAAAATAGTTTGACATCAGAAATTGAAATAATACGAATCTGTCGTCCTGCCAAAATAAACAAAATAGTTTGACATCAGAAATTGAAATAATACGATTCTGTCGTCCTGTCAAAATAGTTTGACATCAAAAATTGAAATAATACGATTCTGTCGTCCTGTCGAAATTGATTTCAGTGTTTAGAGAATTTAATAGTAATCTAAAAGAAAATAAACTACTAAGATGCTCAATATTAAGTAATAAGATAAATAGGTTTAACTATGTATTAAACAAATTATTAAAAATTACCAAAATACCTATGTATTTTGGAATTATTTAAAATAGTTTGAGATCAGAAATTGAAAAACTAAAGGCGCTTATAATCAAAATCAGCAAAAGCATGAAACGTGACCAATGTATTTCAGAAAATTTATTACGTGCGTCATATAGAAATCTGGAACGCATATGAGTAATTGGACAAATAAATAAAAATATTACATATTCATAATTGGACAAATATTACATATTTATAAATATGCTATTAATATGGACAACTCATAACGTGGAAACACCCATAAGGAAAACCAAGTCTCTCGAAATGGAAACTAAAATATCGAATCGCGTACGATGCGGCCATAAATACTATATAAAATTTACATACAATACAAATACGACAGTCAAATTCCACACAATATGACATTGAAAAAATTGATTTGTTATTTTGGAGACTAATTTATTCATTTGGAACCGCCAGGATACACAATAACAACAGTTAGTTTTAACAGAGTTAAAAAATAAGTAATAAAAATTTCTTGGATGAGACCTTTGAAGACTTCCTATAGTTCAGCATAAATGTTTAAAAATAAAATATTATTAACTTGCCAAATATAACAATATTATAATTTAAGGGAAACTCCAAACCAGTAAAAGTATTTTAAAATAATATTTATATCGATATTATCATTTTTCTCGATTGTAATCACATTACAGTTTTCTTATCACAATGATCAATCTAAAATTTGAATAATTTAAAAAAAATTTAAAAAGTTTGAATAAAATTTTCTGACCACTTTTCCAGTCTTAATTTGCTGGTAATATTCCATTTACGAATTCATTAGTAAAATAATGGATCACTCATCGAGGGTACCATACCTCGTTTGAAATAAAAATACTTTATTTTTTGTAGTCATCACTAATTTGAAATTCTTAGTACAATAGCTATTTAGTAAGATTTCATATACATATGTTCCTAATTGCTAACTTCTAGTCATCTCGATGTAAACGATGTTATTGTAATTTTAAATTGACTCAATGAGTGATAGCATTATAAAACTAAGTGGAGGGACATACATACAATATGAATATCTCAAAAACTGTGAAATCTTCAATATTAGTTATAGTGCTCCCAAAAAAAATTATTTTTCATATTTACAGGTTAAGTACTTCCAAAAATAAAAAGGGGAAGGACATTTTTTGCGATTTATTCAATATATTTCTCAAGACAAACCAAAAAAGTAGCTTTGAGATTTTATAACTAGCCCTTTCAATGGATATATGGAATTAAAAAAATAAGTTCTTAATTCGTCCCACACCCTTTTTCTCTCCCTAAAACTTCCATAAATATGTTCTAGAATATTAGCTATGATAATGTGTGCAGATTAATATTTTTCATTGCTACGTCAAATTTCGTTTCTATGTTTATGAAAAAGGCTGTGATAGACAAACATTCCGACTTTTCTTTTGATTCATGGTAAGATTGTTATTGATAATCTAAAAGTAATAAAAAATACAAAAACGAAAACAAGGAAAAAATGGTATCGAAACCGGCCACAACCATGTTTCTTTGCAACAACAGTATAAATTCAACGGTTGGAAAATGAAAGTGTAACCAAAAGAGAAATACTTTGTTACTTGGGAAGAATGAACCATGAAAAATCAATCGAAATGAAAGAAAAAGAAAAAAGAATAGTTTTTAATATTTTACTAAAACTCTAAACTTCCATCGACTTGAGAAAGTGTCAAAATGTTTACATTATTTTTTCTGGATACTTTTGAGATTTGAGAAATGAAATAAAATGCAAAATGTGCCAATTGATAGCTTATATAAGGCAATCAAGAAACTTCATTATTATTTGATTTCAAGATTAACTAAGATAAACAAACAAACCCACAAAAACAGATAACGCTAAACGTATACTTAATATTGGTGTAAAAAAGACAAATGGTGCAGGTAATGATAATTACACAAAATGCTAAAATAATATTGATTGGACAACAAATATGTATGAAAATTTAAGAAGATTGCATTCCCTATCGCTTCTCAGAATGAAGCATAGCTTCTACAGCATCTTTCATTTTCACACGATAATAATCACAGTTACACTACATCCTAAGTAGTTACTTATTCTATTTCACACGAAGTTGTTTATACTATTCCATATGTATTTCATCCATAATTATTTACACTTTTTCACAGGTAGTTACAATATTTCATACATAGTTACTTATATTATTTTACAAATAGTTGCTTATTCTATTTTACTCGTTATACTTATACTGTTTCAAGTTATATATTCAGTTTCCTACGTAATTACTTCTACTATTTTTAACTGACTTCAAAAAAAGGAGGAGGTTCTCAATTCGTCGGAATCTTTTTTCTATGTATGTTCCGCGATAATTTTTTACCGAGTGGACCGATTTCGATAATTCGTTTAATTCTTTTTTTATTTGGAAGGAAATACTTTGGGAGTATTTCCATATAAATATGATGATGATCTGATGATGAGGTCCAGAAATGAACGATGGAACTCCTTAACAAATAGATTTAATAAATTGTTATTCGAGATATTTGCTATGGGTAGTTGTTACTTTGCAATACAACGTCACCACTTACCAAATGAGGGCCTGATAATGAGTTCTGGAGATTTACAATGGAACCCCTTAACAGATGTTAGTAAATGAACCGTGGTAAAAGATATGTGCTACTAGTAGTTTTTACTTTGCAAAATAATTGTACCATCGAACTCGTTAGGGTCTGGTGATAAGTTCCTGAGAAGAAAAATGGAACTCCATAACGGATATTAGTAAATCAACCACGATTAAAATATTTGCCGCTAATGGTTGTTACTTTGAAAAATAACTATACCGTCGACCAGGCCAGGGTATGATGAAAAGTTCTGGAGATGAACAATGGAACTCCTTAACTAGTCATTACTCAGCAATATAACTACACCATCAACCATGTCAGAGTCTGATTATATTTCTGGATATGAACAATGGAATTCCTTGTT
The DNA here is from genome assembly GCA_039881145.1 of Druceiella hillmani. NCBI lineage: Eukaryota > Metazoa > Arthropoda > Insecta > Lepidoptera > Hepialidae > Druceiella > Druceiella hillmani. The sequence continues at coordinate 18,714,295 of JAYKKI010000025.1, read as the reverse complement.
GGATGATAGTAAATCAACCGTGAAGATATTTGCTACAAGTAGTTTTTACTTAATTATTTAAAAAAAATAATTAACTCAAAACAGGTACCTACTTTTTCGCAATAAATAACTTAAGATAGTTATTTTTGAAGTCGGTGCTAGCACTGTCGAACAACGTAAACAAATGCAAAATTTTATGTAATAAATACTTAGTTATTTATTGCGAAAAATCAGGTACCCATTTTGAGTTAATTATTTTTTTACTTTCTATTACCACTTTTTTCGAAGTCTGTTTTTTAAAAGTTATTTTATGCTATAAATATGATACTCTTGTATATGCTATAAATATGATACACATTTAAAAACTGTTGAAACCATCTAACTATGTTTACTTAGATATTTTAAAACAACGACATTCACCATGTCAGCTTAATGATTGTAAACAATCCTTTGTATAAAGCCGATAAGTATTCTATAAACAACATTAATAAAAGGGATATCTACAATTAGCATAAAGAATAGACCTTGTATCAACAATTGTACGCATTGTAAAGTAAAATTTGATCTTTGTAAGGAAATACATTACCTAGGAAAGAACACACGGAAACTAATTATTCTACAATGGACTAATTCCACAAAGATTATAACTAAACAAATTATTCTCTCTGAAATCTGAACTGTATGTCATTGCAATAGTTAATTAAAAAAATATAACAGTATGTTTGAATTTACAAAAATTAATTTCGAGGCGATGGCGACTGCAATGTCGACATCGGCAGCAGACGCAGGTATACTGCTCGCTAGGGTAAGACGCAGGACAAGCTATAGAATACCATGTTATACAAGTTCTGCACGAAGTCACGGGGGGTGCTACTTGTTTTATAAAAATGACAAAATAATCGCCATCGATTGACAAGAATTTATTCACAGGGTAAAAGTGAATTTGGTCGAAGATATAAAAAAATAACAACACTTAACTTAATGTAAATAGAAAATGTAATTAAAAAATTCCTACACCTAGACAATTTTTATATAAGAATAATTTTTTTTCACAAATGACTTATTCCTCTCCACTCCTAAGGCTGTCAGTTATCTGAAGTTGTTGGGAAAAACTATTAGGTTTGTTAGAATAAGCCTTCATTTTTCTATTTTTGAAAATCAGTTTGGAATGTCAAATCGATCGTGTTAAAGTTATGGTAGCAACAAAGGGTCTGAACGAAACCATATTCTTGTGAAAATACTGTCACTCCCTCCGTCTGTTACGCCCGGATGCACCACACATGGTCAGGACTCAGATCTCAGTCGGATTCACTGACAGTTAAACATTTATTTTTATGGATACTTTAGGAATTGGTCCGTGCAATAGGGTACGGTCAGTAAAGAAGACTCTTGTTCCGACTCGACTGACAGTTAATCAGAAACAGAAATACGTTTTTAACTGTCCGTAAGTTCGACTGACAGTCTTGACCGTGTGTGGTACATATGGGCGTTAGGGGCCTCTAATTTCTAAACGAAATAGGGTAGGGACAGGAAATTTACATACAATGTCTAGTTTCGTGGGCCCAGTAATTAATCAATTTATTTCAAGAGAGCACTCATAAAAGAGGGGATAAAATGTTTCTTTTTCCCTACTTCCGGCTATGAAGTGTTAATGAAAAATCTTTCTAAGTGGAGAACAAACGTATTTCAATTTTTATCGTCTAAAATTAATATTTTGGAAACCATCAAACTGGCCGCTTTTAAGGTATTATAAGGTGTTATATTTACCAAATCTACCTCGAAAACGCCATTACATAAGAAGCTGTTATCTGTGTCTAATCTCGTATCCTCTATTTAAACTTCAGATCCAACTTATCCCCGGGAATATTAAGGTAAACATAAGTTTGTGAGCTACAAAATTAAGTTTGTTAATTAATATTTATTTTTACGCCCTGCTTGCAAAATATCACGCTTCAAAATGACGTTCGATGACCAATGTTTCACACGCATGCTTGAAAAGTTAATTCGTCATTGGACGTCACTTTCAAGGTGATATTTTGCAAGTTGGGCTAAAAATTAACATTAGATTCACCAACTTAATTTTGCAGCTCACAAACCTATTTCTATTTTTCAACCACGTGTGTGAAAAGTTGAAGGAAAACTTTAGATCAGGGTTTCTTAAACTCTTGTCCACGGATCCCCGTAGGGTCGATGGAATGACTGCTGGGGTCCGTGTCAGTGTTAAGAACAATATTATGTGATAAAGAATATAATAGTAAATAAAAATAAAAAATAAATAACCCCGCTTGATCGATCTAAATAGGGTAGGTATATTGTCGGTTCCTAGCTCGTCATCGCTACGAAGCAGGGGAGGAGCGGGTGGCGCAGACGGGATCGGGACAGGGGGTCGCGCTCGCGTCCGCGCCCATGTATCCTATCCACACCGCCGCCGAACACCACGTAGTGTTATTGTATCTTCGTCGTGCAAGTGGAAGTGAAAATTGTTTTCGTAATTGTGATTTCGTGCTCGTGTCGGGAAAGTAAGTATATAACATAATTTCTTATAACATTTAAAGTCCAGTTTTGCTGGCTTCTCTTGTCTATAAATAACAACACGAACGACCTTAACTCTATTTAGTTCATATTAACTACGTAATATAATAGCAAGCAACAATAGAGAAAAAAACTCTTCTAACTGAACTAAAAAAAAGAAAGTACGAGCTCAATATTAATTGAGAGGTGGAAATTTTCCCCAAAGTTCGAAAAATATTGTTTAGATGTCACATAATTAACATGAACTCACCGGAGTTAATTGTGTTCGTGTTGTTATCATGAGGCAAGTAAAACCAGCAAAACTGTACTTTAAACGTATATGTAAATAATTGTCAGCATTCTAAATCAAAATAAATTATTTATGTCTTTTTTATTGATTGGACTCTTGCTTATATTAAATTTTATTATTACTTGTTACAGTTTGTTAAAAATATTAAAGAAAACGAAATATAACAATTCATACATCACCTACGATTTTATTACTGAACGAGGTGGAACACAAAAGTCACCGTGTTTCTTATGTGGAAAAGTGCTTGCCAATGGCAGTATCGAGCCAGCAAAATTGTGAGAAAATCTTACCCTGGAAACGCATCTAATACCGTGGATATTTTTGGTGCCAAAAAGGCCCGGTTTGAGAAAGCCGGTATTTAACCCAAACTAGATTTCACTCAAGCGCAAAAACTATACTTAGAAGCAACATACAAAGTTGCATATCACATTGCCCGGCAAAAAAAGCTCCATACTATTACATAATATATCGTGAAGCCTTGTTTACTAGATACCGTGAAACTTGTGAGTGGTGTAGATCAAATAAAAACAGTTGAAGCGATTCCTTTATCGAATGACGTTTCATTCTAGAATTGTTGACATGTTGTCTAACTTTTTGAAGCAAGTCATCGTAGAATTTAATACCCCACCATTTCCATTCAGCGTGCAACTGAATGAGAGCATAAATGTGTCAGATTGTAGTCAGCTCTTGGTGTTTGTACGTTACGTACACCACGAAACACATAATATAAAAGTGAAATTTCTTTTCTGCGACTTACTTTTAGGAACGAAAAAAGCGGTGGATGTCTTCAATTTGATAAAAAGGTTTTCTTGTAACACATGACGTAGATTAGAAGAATAAGCTTGGAAACCTGCGATGCTCATAAATACTTCTGATTTTGCAGCACTGGTCAAGCAAGAGGTTCCTAATGTTACATCGTCACGAACTTTGCCTATTTTCCTAAAATAATTCTAGGCTACCTATTAAAAATGAAATGCGAACACAAAGAAATGCTGTATTATCCAAAAGTTCGCTGTTTATCAAGGGGACAAGTTTTGAAGCGCTTATTTGAGTTACGTGTGGAAGATTTAATGTTTCTAAAAGAAAAAGAAGACTACGAAAATAAAGAAGAAGCACAAAAAGAAGTGTCAAAAGATCTCGACACACTGGAAAACTCTTTTGAAGGGTACATTTGTCCAGAGCCCATTTATGATTGATATTAATGATAGCTATGATAAGACTTCATTAGATATTATTTAATTCACATGATATCCAAAAAAAGTATTGCGTGCTGAATTTAGCGCAAAGGTGTTTGAGATTTCGGGTGTTGTCCAGGACAAGCTTACCCTTTCCTTGTTAAACGAGCAATCTCTGTATTAATTTCGTTTGCCACCACCTACTTCTGTGAATCTGGAGGCTCTGTACTAGTGTGTTATTAAAATGAAAAATCGTAACCGATTAAACGTAAAAGATGATATGCACCTTGCGTTGTCTAAGATAATTCCTCAATTTAACCTGTTAATGGAATTGAAGCAGCAGCAACCCATCTCACTAATGATCGTCACGGGGTATATCTTTACTTTACTCTTTGGATAAGATAGTTGTTTCTGTCTTTTACAAGATATACCTTTTGAATGTTGTAAAAAGGCTACTTCGATAATATTCCCTGTAAACTACGGAATTGACATATGACTATATGAAATACCTAGTAAGTATTTATCGTAAGAAAAGTTTATTAAAATTTTAGCAATTAAAAAAATACTTATCTTAATTAATTCACAAATATATTCAAAAAATTAAATAATTTTTTAGAAATAAATTTAAAAAATACTTCGCATCTATACAACTTTTCTTTGTTCTGGATTGCTTTTCATCCCTACCTCTTGATACGAAAATAAATGACTAATATAATGTAGGCTAGACATATGATGTTTAGTGATGCATATAGCTATTTGGATCAAAGTGCATCATGTTAACGGTTAGAGTTATCCAAGATTAGGAGATTTAGAAATTACGTCTAATTTATGCAGATAGCATGAACAAAATTCCAATTATTAATTTTTGGAAGAAAATTTATGCAACCATAAATTTATCATATATTAATATCGCATAAATATGTATTGCCTACTTCACCAATGTCTTCTTTATCATCTATGCACGATAAAAGTAATTATAAATTTTCCAAAAAATCAACTTTAGATAAATTGTAAGTTGAGATCTTCTCCTAAAAATGGTTTTTGAAACAAATACGGTTTAGTACCAGGAACAGTTTGACATTTTTTTTTTTTTAAATATATACATTAAAAACGACATATTAAAAAAGAAATTCTGCAGCTGACCCCTATTTATAATAAAAAAATCAATTTGAAAAAAAAATATACAAAATGTGTTCAAATTTGTATATTCCTTGCCTATTTTTCAATAAATTTTCAATAAATTTGTCGTTAGATATTATACACTTGACACACAAAAAGGAACAAAAGAAAATTAAAGAAAGCAAATAATTTAAAAATCAATATTTAATTTACATTAAAAAATTACACGTCAAAGAAAATTATCAATCACACCAACTTAATATCTTTCATTATCTTTAAATCTTCAATTTGTCTTTTTTTTTTAATTTATAACTATCAACTTTTGCATTTACCATTACTATAAAAACATAATTATGGTAATTAATTTTTAGACATAAGTTTGTAATTTTTTTTTAACATATTTAGTACAATCTAAATTTGCCTTTGAAAAAGACGAGCATCTCCTTCCGTTGTTCTATACGTATATGCGTATATACTACATACGAGGACACGCTGCAGCTAGCAATTCCTGTTAAATTTTAGTTATTTTTCTTTCTATTGACTTGTTTTCTATAGGTCACAATCATTTATCAAAAGTTTAATTTTTATTGAGAAATTTCTACAAAAACTCTCTTAATTTGTGCTCGAAAGCTGTTTTCGGCTTCCGTTTTGAGCGGATATTCTTACCCTTCTTTGTTACCCCTCGGACGTTTTTATCTCTTTTTTTGCTTTTTCTTACAATTATTTAATCATTAAAGAATAAAAAACGCGATTTATTTTACTAAAGATTTTCTTCTAATCTCACAAAACATAAAAGCTACGTCACGTATTTGACAGGCAGGAAAATAATAATTTCAAACTGACAGCAGACGAATATAATGATAAGCAACCAGTATTATGAAATTCAACGACAATCTTATTCTTAATCTCCAAAGATATTGCGCTAAACTACATTGACACCGAACCTCTGCGTGTGTCCATTATCTAAAACTTATGAATTGATGTTAAGATATAATATAATATTCGATAAGGGTTTACAAACGTAAACAATAGTTTTTCCACTCAAATATTCGAACATCAATGAGTTTCCACATATGATTTTTTATATCACATATTTTTCTTTATTTTCATATGAGTAGCCAATCAAGTACGATTCAGAATAGTATTTTAAGGACTGAAATCCCACGTAACGCGTTTAATGTTTATTGGTGTTCATAAATAGCACCCCAAAAAAGTTTTAAAAATTTTTATCTCAATAATTTACGTTACATAATAATTATTTACATGACTAAAACGAATATTATATATATATATTTATATATATATATATATATATATATATATATAAATATATATATAAATATATATATATATATATATATATATATATATATATATATATAAATTATCTCATTAAGTAATACCGCCAAGACTTTTAAAAAATTACCGTCGCCGTATTTTTTGTCTCGATTATAAATTCTAATACTAAATGTAATTCGATTGTTTAAAAACAATTTATCAAATATTTAGTATAAACATTGATAAGTATAATTGACAAATGATACTAGCGAAAATATTCTTGGGTTTACTGTTAGACATTGGGAAATCCACATGATCACCTCTCCTCCATCATCACATCCTCTCGACTTAAATATATAACAATTGGACTTGTTAAAACAAACAAAACGAGGCTAAATTCGAATGATTTACTGCTAGCCATTAATAAATTTCCACGATCGTCCCCTGTTAGGCATTTAGAAACCCCCATGATCCTTCATCACCACATAGTCCAGTGACACCACATAGAGATGTGACCAAAGGAATCAATGAGACAAATGAAAGAGTCCAAATTCGATGGGTTTACTTTTAACCATTGAAACATTCTCATGACTACCTTTCTCTTCCATAATCAGATACAAAGTGCCGGTTACAATATGTAAACAAAGGACTCATGGAGATAAGTAAAACGAGCCCAAACTCAATAGGTTTACTCTTAGCCATTGAAAAGTTCCTGTATCCACGTCCCTCCCCGTCATCATATCAGCTCTACCATATTATTGTATCGTAGTCGGAACGGCGTAAGTTAAAAGTGACAAGTACATTTACTTTGCACGTCTTACTTTTGCAAGTAAGTGATATTTATGAATAATTTGTGAAAATTATCCAACTTGTGACGATGAATTTGGAAAAAGCACTAATCAGAGAGATAATCGACATGTGCTACTTAAATCTTTAGAAATACATAGAAACAAAGTATGGCAATATTGCCCATCTCAAAAGCTTCTACAGTAAAGACCGCGACAGTATATGTGTATATGTTACAAAAATCCATAATTTTATAGATAGTTTAATTCAGAAAGAAGGTATAATTTGAAGTTTTGAAGCGCTTATTTGAGTTACGTGTGGAAGATTTAATGTTTCTAAAAGAAAAAGAAGACTACGAAAATAAAGAAGAAGCACAAAAAGAAGTGTCAAAAGATCTCGACACACTGGAAAACTCTTTTGAAGGGTACATTTGTCCAGAGCCCATTTATGATTGATATTAATGATAGCTATGATAAGACTTCATTAGATATTATTTAATTCACATGATATCCAAAAAAAGTATTGCGTGCTGAATTTAGCGCAAAGGTGTTTGAGATTTCGGGTGTTGTCCAGGACAAGCTTACCCTTTCCTTGTTAAACGAGCAATCTCTGTATTAATTTCGTTTGCCACCACCTACTTCTGTGAATCTGGAGGCTCTGTACTAGTGTGTTATTAAAATGAAAAATCGTAACCGATTAAACGTAAAAGATGATATGCACCTTGCGTTGTCTAAGATAATTCCTCAATTTAACCTGTTAATGGAATTGAAGCAGCAGCAACCCATCTCACTAATGATCGTCACGGGGTATATCTTTACTTTACTCTTTGGATAAGATAGTTGTTTCTGTCTTTTACAAGATATACCTTTTGAATGTTGTAAAAAGGCTACTTCGATAATATTCCCTGTAAACTACGGAATTGACATATGACTATATGAAATACCTAGTAAGTATTTATCGTAAGAAAAGTTTATTAAAATTTTAGCAATTAAAAAAATACTTATCTTAATTAATTCACAAATATATTCAAAAAATTAAATAATTTTTTAGAAATAAATTTAAAAAATACTTCGCATCTATACAACTTTTCTTGTTCTGGATTGCTTTTCATCCCTACCTCTTGATACGAAAATAAATGACTAATATAATGTAGGCTAGACATATGATGTTTAGTGATGCATATAGCTATTTGGATCAAAGTGCATCATGTTAACGGTTAGAGTTATCCAAGATTAGGAGATTTAGAAATTACGTCTAATTTATGCAGATAGCATGAACAAAATTCCAATTATTAATTTTTGGAAGAAAATTTATGATTTACTGCTAGCCATTAATAAATTTCCACGATCGTCCCCTGTTAGGCATTTAGAAACCCCCATGATCCTTCATCACCACATAGTCCAGTGACACCACATAGAGATGTGACCAAAGGAATCAATGAGACAAATGAAAGAGTCCAAATTCGATGGGTTTACTTTTAACCATTGAAACATTCTCATGACTACCTTTCTCTTCCATAATCAGATACAAAGTGCCGGTTACAATATGTAAACAAAGGACTCATGGAGATAAGTAAAACGAGCCCAAACTCAATAGGTTTACTCTTAGCCATTGAAAAGTTCCTGTATCCACGTCCCTCCCCGTCATCATATCAGCTCTACCATATTATTGTATCGTAGTCGGAACGGCGTAAGTTAAAAGTGACAAGTACATTTACTTTGCACGTCTTACTTTTGCAAGTAAGTGATATTTATGAATAATTTGTGAAAATTATCCAACTTGTGACGATGAATTTGGAAAAAGCACTAATCAGAGAGATAATCGACATGTGCTACTTAAATCTTTAGAAATACATAGAAACAAAGTATGGCAATATTGCCCATCTCAAAAGCTTCTACAGTAAAGACCGCGACAGTATATGTGTATATGTTACAAAAATCCATAATTTTATAGATAGTTTAATTCAGAAAGAAGGTATAATTTGAACTTATAATATATGAATACTTTGTGAAAATTACCCAAATTGTGACAATGAATTTGGAAAAAAGCACTAATCGGAGAGATATACGCGTGCGCTGCTTAAATATTTAGAAATACATAGACACAAAGTATGGCGATATTGCTCGTCTCAAAAGCTTCTACAGTAAAGCCCGCGACAGCTGTTTTATATATGTTACGAAAATCTTTAATTTTATAAATAGTTTAATGCACAAGAAAGGAATAATTGGAACGTATAATTTATGAATATTTGTGATTTTTAATAAAATTACCATTCCTATGATGGTGGATATCGATAAAGTTGGAAAAAAGCACTAATCAAAGAGATATCGGCGTGCGCTGCTTAAATCTTTGAAGATACTTGGAAACAAAATATGGCGATATTGTTTGTCTCAAAAAAATCTACAAAAAAGTCCCCGATAGCATATATGTATTTATTACAAAAATTCATAATTTAATACATAGTTTAATTCACAGAGAAGCTATAATTAAAACGTAATTTATGAATATATTATAAAAATTACCCAAACAGTGACGGTGAATATCGATGAAGTCGTAAAAAAACATGTCGAAAAGTTATTAGCGTGCATTGCTTAAACTTATAGGTATGCATGGAAACAATGTATTGCGAATTTTCATAAAATACCATTTAAAAAGCAAAACAAAATTGTTTCAATTCAATTCTAATTTCTAGTTCTATTGTAAAAAGCTCTCTATCAAATATTATAATAGTAATTATAAAAATTGTACAGATTAAATTTTCCTTACGTACCATATCTTTCTAACAAATAGTTTGAAAGTTATGACAATATTTTTAAGTATCTCATACCAATTTTTGAGTACCCGTGTGATGCCGGAATATGTGGCTAGTACTTCCTAATAACGTACGCTAATACTTCAATAGCATGGATTAAAATGTGTTTATATAAAATATCTCACACTAGCTATTATTCCCAAAATCCACATAACAATTGATTTATGGTCAAATTTGGTATTCTGTTCAATAGTATTTTGAAATAATTAAAATAGTTTACTGATAACATATAGATTATAAGTAATTGATGACTTGATGAAGAAGTTATGTAAGAGCGCCATCTAGCAGCGTTTAAGAAAGGTTTTTTTTGTTATTCTTTAGGATACTGTGTTTTTTTTTTGGGATAAAACTACTCGAACTGGTCGTGCAAGACACGTAGATACCGTTTAGAAATGCCTTATTTATACGTTTGTCAATGACAGAGCACTTTGAGTCTTTATAGAACAGAACGTAGTACAAGCCATCGAATGTAAAGACATTATGTTTCAAACCAATACGAGATTAGAATTTTAAAAATTAAACACGGTATTGCTTTTATGTATTATAAAATTGTTTTATATAACATGCTATTACTATATATGCTTTGTATATGATTTTGATTGATTAAAATATGTGCGCTATGGAGATTTCACACGAAAATGACAGCAATGTAAACAAAACTTTATTAATTTATAACTAGCTGGCTGGGATTGATAGCATCTTGCACAATCCTGTGTACTAGTATTTAGTATATTTTATTCTTCTTCTTCTTGGTTAGCACTACAACCTATTAGAGGTCAAGGCTATCTCGACAAGCTTTCTGCAGCGGATCCGTCAGCTGCAACGGCCCGCCAGCGTTGAATTTTTAAAAGTTTAAAATCATTCTCGACATAATCGATCCATCTTGTGCGAGCTCTTTTTCTGGTGCTTTTGCACACTAATATATTTTATTAGTGTGCAAAATTATAAAAGGATGACATCATTACTTAAAAAGATGTCAAGTGAAGTGACCCTTATAATATTAATTAGAATGACAATGAATATTAAACAGGGTATAGACGTAATATTAAATTATTGTGAAATAGTGAGAGGAAAACGTATAATTCTGTAAAGAGCGACCGAATTTATTTGCAAGAACGAGGATTAAAAATAACGAATAATAGTAATAGACGTGATGAAGAAAGAAAAAGGTATAAGGGTGAGAAAATATAGTATAAGGGAAGAAAATAATAAATTTTACCAAAGAAAGTTCTTCTGATAATGTTACTTAAACTTAGAGTTCCACCTCAGAAGAAAATTAGATATAATTTTCTGTTGAAAAATTTAAATACATCAGCAACCCATTTACTGAAATATTTTAAAACATTTTTGATAGAACCAAAAAGGTTCGCTTCTATTTTATGCATTAAGTAAACTATTAGAAAAAGAATGTAAGACAAAAAAATGATTGAAACGGCAAGGGACCAGAGTACGAAAAAGGATTTTTGTGGAAAATTGTTTATGAAAAGAAATCTATTTAACGAATGATTGTAAAAATCAATAGGCTTCCTTTTTGATAGTTAACCAATTGATAGAAAAACCAAAGATCAAAATCAGTCGAGAATTGCAACCTATAACGTGTCCTAATATATACACACAAACAGACCAGAGACAGAAATGCATGTCATTTTTCAAGGGAAAATTTAGATTATAATAAATATTTAAAAGAATTAAGAAAAGATCATTTTTATAGCAAGACCTATTCTCCCTAAAAATCTACATTAAGAGTTGATTACTTTTAAAATTATTCAAGTTATAATTACTTCTAGAGTCGATAATAAAGTGTCCGCGGAGTGTGCAACTAAAGTAAAATAAATATACGTATTAACCATTCTACTTTAGGAAAAATCCATTGATCAGGTAAAACAATTGAACAGGAAAAATACTTATCTATATATTCCTATTAATGTCATATATCACTGACAGCAACGACCAAGATGAACATATTATTTAAATGTATATTGGGATATGGAACCCGGAAACTTTTAATTTTCATTGTTGTCATTTTCCTATGATACTTATCAACAAGAACATGTCAACAAGAATATAAACAAAGAGAGAATGATTAATTTTCATCATTACTCTTACAACGTTTATTGAAAGTCAACGGTGCTTCATGTAAATATAATATGTTTTATCAGCAACACTGTAAGCACCGTGGCTTAGTATGTCACGTGTATCTAGATGGTTACAAGCGCTAATCTAAAGACGCAATTTCCCTGTTTGGAAGTATCTTTTTCCTTAAATTATTAGCACATGCATGTATTACAGTTTCATATTATTACATTTGACGTATTTTAAATTTATATGATCATTAATAGGTATAGGTCTCATGTTTGCTTTACTAATTATTGAAAAAGGAATTTATAGTCCTTTAAAATGTATATACATCTCATTATTACATTTAATGAATTTGAAATTTATATGATCCTTAATAGGTATATGTCTCATGTTTTATTTATTAATTAGAGAAAAAGGAATTTATAGTCCGGTAAAATGAATATACATCTCATATTATTACATTTAATGAATTTGAAATTTATATGATCCTTACTAGGTATATGTCTCATGTTTTCTTTATTAATTATTGAAAAAGGAATTTATAGTCCGGTAAAATGTATATACATCTCATATTAATACATTTAATGAATTTTAAATTTATATGATCCCTAATAGGTATGTATCTCATATTTTCTTTATTAATTATTGAAAAAGGAATTTATATTCCGGTAAAATGTATATACATCTCATACTATTACATTTAAGAATTTTAAATTTATATGATCCTCAATAGGTATATGTCTCATGTTTGCTTTATTAATTATTGAAAAAGGAATTTATAGTCCGGTAAAATGTATATACATCTCATATTATTACATTTAATGAATTTGAAATTTATATGATCCTTAATAGGTATATGTATCATGTTTGCTTTATTAATTATTGAAAAAGGAATTTATAGTCCAGTAAAGTGTATATACATCTCATATTATTACATTTAATGAATTTGAAATTTATATGATCCTTAATAGGTATATGTCTCATGTTTTCTTTATTAATTATTGAAAATGGAATTTATAGTCCGGTAAAATGTATAAACATCTCATATTATTACATTTAATGAATTTGAAATTTATATGATCCTTAATAGGTATATGTTTCATGTTTCCTTTATTAATTATTGAAAATGGAATTTATAGTCCGGTAAAATGTATAAACATCTCATATTATTACATTTAATGAATTTGAAATTTATATGATCCTCAATAGGTATATGTATCATGTTTGCTTTATTAATTATTGAAAAAGGAATTTATAGTCCGGTAAAATGTATATACATCTCATATTATTACATTTAATGAATTTGAAATTTATACGATCCTTAATAGGTATATGTATCATGTTTGCTTTATTAATTATTAAAAAGGAATTTATAGTCCGGTAAAATGTATATACATCTCATATTATTACATTTAATGAATTTGAAATGTATATGATCCTTAATAGGTATATGTCTCATGTTTTCTTTATTAATTATTGAAAATGGAATTTATAGTCCGGTAAAATGTATAAACATCTCATATTATTACATTTAATGAATTTGAAATTTATATGATCCTTAATAGGTATATGTCTCATGTTTTCTTTATTAATTATTGAAAAAAGAATTTATAGTCGCGTAAAATGTATATACATCTCATATTATTACATTTAATGAATTTGAAATGTATATGATCCTTAATAGGTATATGTCTCATGTTTTCTTTATTAATTATTGAAAATGGAATTTATAGTCCGGTAAAATGTATAAACATCTCATATTATTACATTTAATGAATTTGAAATGTATATGATCCTTAATAGGTATATGTCTCATGTTTTCTTTATTAATTATTGAAAATGGAATTTATAGTCCGGTAAAATGTATAAACATCTCATATTATTACATTTAATGAATTTGAAATGTATATGATCCTTAATAGGTATATGTATCATGTTTGCTTTATTAATTATTGAAAAAGGAATTTATACTCGAGTAAAATGTATATACATCTCATATTATTACATTTAATGAATTTGAAATTTATATGATCCTTAATAGGTATATGTCTCATGTTTTCTTTATTAATTATTGAAAAAGGAATTTATAGTCGCGTAAAATGTATATACATCTAGAGATATGTAGTTTCCGCTATCCACAAAATCATAATCAAAATAGTAATGGTTACGAGAAAATATAATAACATTTACTACTATTAAGAATTAAATGCAAACTTTGTATTTTTATTTCAATCAAAATGATAAAAGTATTGTGTTAGCATCTAGAAGGAAGCCATTGAAAATAAAGGAAAAAGGGTATTTTCAACAGAAATGTTAGTCAATAAGTAGTAATCATATCGGAGCCTGTGTATACTACATACATATTTCTATATATATGTATCTACGTATGTACATACGTATATGTACATTCAAATGCTTAGAAAATTCGAAGGGAGCATCCGACTGTCAACGGACTTTTTTTATTTAATAATGCTTAGCAGAACGAGGAAAAGTTTAAGTTTACTTCCTACACAACTTAAATAAAAAGAAATTCGGTTACAACTGAACAACTTTATAGATGGTATCTATTGTTTTTAGTTATAACAGGAAAACATTTCCGGGGGTAAAGCCTTAATTGTTTCTAGTTGTCGACTATTGATTAATCACTAGTATTTTATACTAATAATGGAGAATTACCAAAAAGAATTAGACCACATTTTTCTTTTTTTTTATTAAACACCAAATTTATTTTAAATTTAAATTTATAACTTTCCCAAGTGTATTTGGAAGTTTTATCTGATCCTACTCCGAACCTTTCGTTTAGGTAAGTAATATTTATATAGCAAACACCAATAGGTACATTATTTAAAAAATCTTAAATTGTAATATCAGAAAAAAATACGTGCCCTAAAATTGTAACATACAATAAAATCAGTAATTTAAGTAACAATAACTTAGTCACTTTTCCAAACGTATCCCAAATAGAAGCCGGTTTACATGGTGTGATAAAGAATTGTTTTTAATTTGGGTGATTTATTGATATTGTAACTTCACAAAAATATTGTGGTTTTGATATCCTCAACACACGAATTAAATTAGTTGTAAATGTTTTTATTTCGTTTTTACACTTCACCGAGGGTTGTTTACACTTCCCTGTAATATTTAATTAGTAATGGGTGCATAGAACAAACACTAATAAATTCCTAAGCAGCAACTAGCCGGTAATTATAGCTGATATATGTGACTGAACAAATGAACAAATTTGTATATTGGTTATGATTTATTGAGAACATGTCTGTCAGATACAACTTTTGGTTATCTCTGTTTACCAATTATTTAACTGATTGACTGTTTCATCGAATAGTTTGCAGTATGCAGAGGATCTAAATATTTTTGAAGTGATACTTCTTTAGTGATTTCTGAGCGATACTGTCACAATTGTATTTGTACAAAAAAGTTTCATTTTATCCGTGAACTTTTGAGAGTGATATAAATAACATATTTTATAGATAATTTCTTAAAAAAATTTCTTCCACAGTGTCCACATATTATCCGATCTTCTAATGTTTGGCTATGTAAAGCTGTCGTAACTGTTGTTGGATTCGTTGGATCACAAGACGTACGATCTTTGACGACTCGGCGCATGAAGGGAACCGAGCTCCGGGCACCTCATCGAGCGAGGTTGGACTGATGTTCTAGTAGGTTATGAGAGATTGCTTTCATATCAATCAGTTCTTCATATGTATTAATTGTATACATTAAAGTAAGTAAGTAAATAAATAAATAAAGCTTATCTAGACCGATAGCGTATTTGAAATATCTATTTTGTGCCTTTACAATTATGAATTCTTAAACTGTTGAAGTTGTTCAGTCCATATTTCAACATTATGAATGAAGACAATGTATCAATAAGTACTTTTTTAAACTACTATGTTACTTATGTTTCAATAGGCCAGTACGTTACTTATGTTTCAACTAAATCATAGGCCAGGTTAGGTCAGGTGCAAGACACAGGCCAACCGGTATATGCCTTGCTGACAATGATTAATAAACCGTTACACAGATTAATGATCATTTAATGGAAGCGTTCAAAATTAAAGAGAATGCTCTAATTTTGACCATCCATTAAAACTAACTATAGAACTTAAGCCATTTTAACAACTAACTAACTATAGAACTTAAACCCATTTTCTTTGCCATTCCAAAGCTCCCCATAAATTAACATTTCGATGTAGGTATTTTTTAATTATTTCCATTTTTAGGGTTAGGGGTAGGGATAGCTAATCTGGCATTACTATACATATTTACAATACCTATAAATACTTTTTGATAAGACAAAATATTTTTAAAAAAATTTAGGAGTTATACTCCTACAAGTAAAATGGGATTGAATTCTTTTCTTACCTCATTGTGTAGAGTATCGTTAAACATGTCATTTAAAAATGTTGTGGGTATTATATGAACACTTTTTCGATACAGGGATCAGTTTATAAAATATTAAACTTTAAAGTGGTAATTTTTGTTAGAGTTACATGTCTCCACTCCTATCAGTTAAACTGTTATTTTTTAATATCTGAAACGTATTCAAAATAATAGTATTTATAATAAAATTAAAATGAAAAATATCACAGTTAAGTAGGCTCTACTAATTTACGAGTAATAATTGACAAACTTAAAATTTGTCGATTAAACGAAAAATAAAAATATTAGACGTTTAAAGCTAATGGAAAATTAACTTTATATTTAAAAAGTGTATTTATTATGTCTATGAAAGATGTACTAGGCAACATATTTATTTATTTACATGATGAGAAATGTCTTTACTTAAATATGCGCCATGTTTTTGCACCTGTGAAAAATAGAAATATATCTATTAACATTTGAATTGGGTATTTGACAAAAATTTTTTTATTTCATTAATCATAATCTCAAGGTACAAGCTGATGAAAAGTGAATTTTTTTTTTAATAATCTTAAAAATTTACCGAGTTATAAAAGTTTAAATTTGACCTTTAGAAAAGGACGGCAATACTGCGTTGTGAGGTCATTTTTAATATTGCACGTTATATTCTACGAGAGGAAAAGAGACAGGGATATACACAACTCCATTCGTATCTTCAAATTTAGAACCCTACAACTGGCTTACTTTTCGATCAATTTTTTTATTTTTTTCAAGACTGGTTTTTAATTAACTTATATTTCACAATATTCTACGAAAAATTTCAAAATTTAAAATGTGTCATCTACCGTATTGATATTTGCAAATAGGTTAATATAAATACATGTAATAATGAAAGTTTACAAGTGTTTAAATATGTACTCTTGTGGTGCATGTTCTACTCTTCTTGACGGATATTTTAATGTTAAATGGAAATTAAATAAATAGACCCTCGAAATATTATCTAGTTCAAATTTAAACACATAAGATGACATTTTACGTCTTTCAACTAAAGTGACTACAGAACAAACCAAAAAATATACATTAACAGAAGTAGTTAAATGAATTCATTTTGATCGATCAACGACAATAATATCTGATGACCATTGAATTCATTCTTACCGACATTCTTTTTTGCAAGCGAGCAAATAGCTAAAACCCCATTTCTATCACATTGTTTATGTTGTAAAAATTTATTACATGAATTCTATTGAAGTACACGCTTTGAATAGTGACGTCGCAATCTATTTGGACCTCACATGGTGGGATAACGATAAAAGATTAGAAAATAAGATAATGTCAAGTCCCTTAAGAGGTATCATAGTTGAGTTTTATCGATGTTATTGAAAAAGAGTGCACAGTAGATAACAGCGTGACAGTTTCCGATCTATTGGGATAGAGACGCTAGAATGAATCGATCATCGCGTGCAAGGTAAATGACATAGGTAGTGTAAGTGACAAATAAATACGTGATATGTAATGAATGATAAGGTCTCATAAAATAGTGTGAATTTCAAGTTTTTATTTACAAAATATATATAGAAACGACGAAAGAATATATGGCGATGAAATTTATATTTCCTATTATGGGCAGATGCACATACGACAAAACATTATACACAGTACCCAAACAAATGGAGCAAAATTGATTTTATGGCGTAAAGTAGAGATTGCATTTTGATCTCAACACATTGAAAATATGAATTAATTTCCCAAAGTTTTGCATAGCGTTTAAAAAAAATATAAATTTTGGGCTCTTTCTTCATTAATAATGTTACTCATCTTAGTAAAATGAAAAAAGTGACGACATAGTTACATAATTTACTCAAATTGCTTAAAACTTTTCGGTGTACCGTATGTATATTTGTTTTCATTATGTTTTGTATGGAATAAGGTTTAGAGAGTACATTACGTCGCAATAATATCGAAGAGGGCATTGAAAGATAATTTTATTGGTCATTCAAAGATCGATGATCCAAAGACGTAAATGATTAATACTTTATAAGATCTAGTATCACTAAACCTTTAAATAATATTACTATACATAACAAAGGAGATAACACCGTTTATGATTAGTCCAGACTTTGTTTAAAATTTTTAGTAATATCTGGCCAATAAATAATGCACGTTTGGACAGAAATAAAGTTATAACTATGTCTCAGTTTATCTTGACTAATTATAACTGACATGTGGACCGTTATTATCAAGCATCCATCTTCATATATTTGGCAAAGTATGGATAAAATCAAAATATAAACTCATAGGTTTTTAATCAACAAATTCATCAATGAACTCTCGAGGTGGTCAACATAATTAAAATTGTTTCGTGCAAAGTATTACTTCAAAATGCATCTAAATATTACTTTAAAACATCTCGCTAACTCTGGAAGAATGACGGGGATTTAGAATCATTTCCAACCCCAAGTCAAATAATTCTTTCAAACTCTGTCGTATTTAAAGTTTGTAGCCGACTATAGTACGTTACTGCGGTCAAAGTTGTATTACAAGTAAGTATTTCCCAACCAATAATTCCATTAATAGTTGACCATTAATACTCCTTAAAACATGTAACTTTATCTTTTTGTAATTAACTTTATTTTGTAGCATCGTTTTGCCCAATTTTGCTGACGACCTACTTCCAATCCCTAGTTATAAGGTAGTTCACTATGGTGGTAGTATACTAGATGTAAACACACCACAAAGAAATGTAGTATATCTGATGTATACTATCCACGATAATTAATTGATCTTCAATAACTCATAGCATAACCAAACACTATGCTTTTAGACATCGCTAACTCCGATATAAATGTTTCTCTACTGTACCGTAAGCACATTCCAATTAAATAAAAAAAAAGCTTGCGTTAAATATCTGACAACTTCTAAAGTTAGTGGTCTTAATTCGTCCATATCAAAATAACCTTAACTTGCTATCACCACTCCAGAATCGTTAGAGTAATCGTCTTGCAGTTTTTAAAGCATGAAATGCAAATTCCAAGGTTCTAAACACGTTCTTGATAAAAAAAATTTAACAGAGAAATTTAGTCGACTTCAAAATCCCACTGAATGAAAAATGAATGGAAAAATCCAAAGTAGTGAAAATGGAATATTAGTTGGAAAATTTACAGTGCAATATTTTTTTTACGAATGCAAATTTGTAAAATACTATTGCTGTTAAAGACTTTAGGAATCAGTGCCAAGTCGACGCCTCTCTTTCTTTCTCTCATATACACTTTCTTTCTCTCAATCTCACACACCACACATGACTTTGCCTGTTTAAATATTCGTATCCCAATATAATACCGCTGACAGCTTTGCAGAAATTTGTACCCTGACTGATTTTAATACAATAACCTAACTGATATCACAAAATGAGCTACAATCATATCTATTTTAGTTTAATTCAAGCTCGTCAACTTTGTTATGACGTTCAACAAATTGTATCATAGATACTTTAAAGCCAAACTACTTAGACAATAATGACTAAGTATTTCTATACTACAACTGTGTCTACTACCTTTTGAAAATTAAAATCTTTTTTTTTCTTGAAAATAAAACTCCTAAACTAAGTATTGTCCATAAAACCACGTAGTAAAGCAAATTTAAATATAAATTATTGCATTTTGTTTATATTTGTTTTGTTATTTTTTCAAATGTAAATCATTCTTACCAGCGAAACTACTGGCAATAATATCCGTATATAAATAGTTTATACAAACTTACAGGAAAGATGCAAGTCAAAAGAATGTCTATTAATTTTTATTTATTAAATTATTCACCCATACTTTGTTTGTCCAATTTTGTTTTTTTTTGTTTCTTTTTAGTTATTATAAAAAAAGATAGAGTTGCTAATAAGCACACTAAAATTTCGTTTTCTCTTTTTACTTTTTTCTGTTTTATTTATGTAGTTAAAAATAGAGCTAGTAAAGGTTACGATGCTAGCAGCTGTAATCTTTACTACCATTTTTATGTTTCCATACCAAAGTGGCACGAATGATCAGAATCATTACAATAAATAAAATATTTTTCCAAGCTTTTTTAAAAGAGTTCTAGAGCCTTAAAAAATAATATTTGCCATCGCTTCAAAGAACAATTTTTGTAGAATTAAAAATTGCATTACTTCAAAATAGTATTATTTTTTGTCGCATACTTTTAGAAATATCAGCAAAATAATTGTATATAAAATGTTTAAAGAAAAAATAAAATTATTAAAATGTAAAATGTCTGAAATTTTTGATCTAACTATTTTGAAAAATCTTGTACTGACGGAAAACCAAGTAAAATTCCTAAAAACGTAGAGCAATATCTCGTAATACTATTGGGAGTGGGTCCATTAGCTTCTATTTTCGCTAATAAATTTAATTAAAATAACTCCTAATGCGTGTCATTTTTAGTAACGTTATAGAATTATTATAGCTACAGCTATATGTTATCGTACTTAGGATTTACAAACACGATACTTTTAGACATCACCTAACTGGTCTAAATGTTTCTCCTATGATTAATATCTGGCATCTTCTTCAGTTAGTGACTTTAATTTTTCGATATCAAAATGTACAATATTTATCAGTTTTTAGGTTTTCTTATTTCAAAAGGAAAAACGAAAAAGTCTTTAGGTGGCCATCAGTCCCAGACGTTTTTCTTAGAAAGAGTTTCAGAAAGAGAAACTTGAAATTTTAAATGTAATGAATCATATTAACTCAAACATATATGTATCAATAACTACAACTCAGAAATATTTGTTTGGAAATTTTAGAGTGTAGAATGTAGTATAATTTGGGGGGGCCAAATTATTTATTTATTTATGTGCTTTAATATTTCTAACTGATAAACGTGGCGGACTTATTGCTGCGAGAGCAATACAGCCAACCAGGATGCCAGTTCAGCCCCGCTCGAAGAGGGGCCAGAAATCCAACCCGAGTCTCCGTGATGCGTCGCTTTGTCCAAAGACTACGGCAACACACCACGGCGACGACAAGTTAAGTACTGAGGAGACCTACTATCGACTACCTACATATCGTTTAAAATGACTAATTAGAAGATCCTCGAAATTAATTTTAAGTAGTATATCATTGGAAATATACTGAGAAGTATGCAAAAAAGTATGTTTCCCTCCTTACATATTGCCGAAACAATTAAAAAAAACAAGGTTTTTTACAAAAATAGTTACAAAAAACTTGTAAGTAAAGTGTAACGATGATTCTCGGTGTCATAGTTTTTGACATATTCACAATAGTTTATATGTCCACCTTTTAAATTTTATGAGATGTTATTAAATACTAGCTGTGCCCGAGACTTCGTCCGCATGAAATTCAGAGTAAGAAAAGTTATTAGGAATTTTTTTATGTTTTTTTTAATAGAATAAATAACAAGGTTTTAGAAGTCTACAAAAGACTTGTAGGGAAAGTATAACATGATTCTATATGCCATAGTTTTTAATTTATTCACAATCGTTTATATGCCCTCCTTTTTAATTATATGAGGTATTATTAAATACTAGCTGTGACCGCGACTTCGTTCGCATGAAATCAGGAGTAAGAAAAGTTATTAGGATTTTTTTGTTTTTTTTCTTTTTCCTCATAGCATAAAAAACTGGGCTTCAGAAGCCTACAAAATAATTCTAGGAAAACTATAACCTGTTTCGATATGTCATAGTTTTTGAGATATTCACAATATATCCACAATAGTTTACATTTCCTCTTTTCTAATTATATGAGGTATTATTAAATAATAACTGTGCCCGCTACTGCGGAAAATTTATAGTTAGAAAATTTATTAGGAATTTTTTGTGTTCTCTTTTCAGAACTTTACAAGTATAAAGTTTACTAAAAACGCTAATAGATGGCATTGAATCCTTCCAAATCGGTACAGCCAGTCCTGACATCAGAGTGCACGACAAATCTAAACTAAAAATTGATGTTTCCTCGTATTTGCTAACCGATTGAAATGAAATCAATGTTAGTCTAAGTTAATCTAAATATGCCACTAAAAACCATACAAATCGTCTCAACTTTTGCTGAGATTGTCGTTGGCAACGAAGGTGTGGACAGACAAAAATACAAATGGACAAAAATTCTAAAAATGTTGTTTTGGACTTAATAGCATGCCTTTAGTAGATTGCACTTAGTTTTACTTTAAAATATTCAATGTAAAGACTCAGTTTCTTTACGACTTTATTACATGTGTAGAATTACTATAAGAAGTCCATATTAATGTTGACTTACGGTAAATAAAGTAATTGCAATTCAAACGAAGAACGGAAAACTCAATGCACAAACCAAGCTTGTACTCGATATAAAAAGACATATTTACTTACGAGTCATATAAAATGAATAGTAGAAAACCATCGCTGTAAATGAAAAAGGTACCCCTGAAAGTGAAAACAAATTTCAAGTAACAATTGGGTGAATAAAACATCTTTTAAATGAAATATGATCATAAGGTTTTCTTTAATTAACGCTAGTTTACAATTAAATTACTTCAATCATTTGTTTGTTCAATTTTATATTAATTATATGTTCATAATGTACAATGTGTTTAAATTTATATTAGAGTATATATGTAATATATATAACTATATATACACATAGAGAATCATGCAGGTATATATAATTAATTATATATCATATATACAAAGAAGAACGCCTCGTGAAGTTTGGTCATATTCACACTGAGCTCGAGCCGCTTCAACAAGAGCAATTTCATCACTGTTTGGACGTTATTAAAATGTTATTAACTTTGATTTATATACAGTTCTTGGAGAAAACCGGTTTAAGGCATTTATTATAGAAACATTAACTTTGTTAAGGAGTGGTCAAATCATGACTCGGGTGAACATTTTGTCAGTTTTATGTCGATTTGTTTTCGTTTCGTCAAACTTACGAATCAAGACATTTTGTCAAACTTTGGAACGCACATATTACACGAAATATCTGATACGTTAAATATCTTGATGACATTATAATTCAAAATATCTTAATATAAAGTACAACAGACAGTTCTATTGATGGAGCCGACATAAGATAAGTTGTCAACAAACTGACGTGTTGTAGTAAGTCACATAGGAGATTATGCACTTTAAGAAAAGTCACCAGAATTAGGCAACTACTATAATTGGAATGTACATATTTTAACACAAGTGTGTATAATACTATTTCTTTAAAACATATCAATGTATTTGAACTTTTGGCTTTAAACTTTTTTTCATAGTCGTGATAAAGCTTTTCAATGAGCTTTCAAATTAATTTCTCTCCTTTTTTATTAATAATCTCCGACTCTATTTCTAATATCGTTTAACTGCAATCACAAAACAAAAGTAACGTCAATGAGAGACATCCACACAACGATACCGTTTTTTAACCGATCACCAAAGTAAACAAACATCGAGCGAGATCAGTACTAGAATGTGTGAGCATCTGGAAACGCCGCGTGTCACTGGCTCCTTTACAAAAAAGTTTAATTTCTGGGGTCCTACGTGTATATCATTTATCGTTTACTTCATTCTTGTTGAACTTATGTTATCACAATTTGTCACTTAATCGAAAAATATTTGACGGTACTATAGCAATGACGTAAAAATATTTGACGGTACTATATTGACGGTACTATAGCAATGACGTAAAAAATCTGATTATCCTTAAATAAGCTACGATTATCACTTTTAATAACTGCAAAGGGTTCAATCAAAGGGATTCATTTAAGTTATTTTTATTTAAGTTATAATTATGAAAATACAAGCTAAAGGTGATTAAATATATAAATTAAGTCAAACTAATTCGTTTTATTATCAGTACAATATTAGGTGGCGGGCGGTAATGGTTCATTAGCGTCATACATTATGTCTTGGATTAAGGTTGGAACAGTTTCAAGCAACCCTGATTAATTTAACTATTATCTGGGTTTCTGATACGGAAACCTACTACTAATTCGTACAAAATTGGTTACGGAAAATTTTCTCAGTCGATATTGAAATAATATCCAGTTTCGAAAATTACTCAAAATGTTCTCAGTCGATTATTTTTACATTTTAATATCCAGTTTCGAAAAAAATTAATAACAATGACTAAAACCAAATAAAATGGATTAAAATCAAAATATGAGGTTCAAGCTTAAATATTAAACTGTCATTGCCATCTTGGAGAACAAGAATCGTTAGCTTAAGACACAAGTCCTTTTAAAAAGGTGAATAATATTAATTATTATTACAGATATTTAGTCTAAGACATGTAACAAAAAATATTATAAACCATGTCTTCTAACTTCAGCAACAGTTCATTTTTTTATTTTATATATCGGTATTATATCAAACTTAATTCAAATCAATATCTAAGAAACCACAATTCTAGTTTATATCTTAACCAAGACACGATGTATGACAACAAATAAACATCCACACATCAATGTGAACCAATTTTTTCGTACAAAAATAGATCAATGCTCCAAACCGCACAGGCGCTTGTAACTTCTTCTTCAGCTTAACTTAACAATAATACAGTAATAGTAACCTATGATACAAATTGTAATCAGTCAATTAACACATTATTAATGAAAATCATTGTAATTTTTAATTAATTATAGGTAAACGTCATCGGTGTTTCGGTAGAAATGTTTTTGTGACTGCGTTGCTGTTAACAGTTGATAAAAAAGAAAAATGAATAAATAGATTATAAACGTAAAGATAATTACTATTACGTTATAAGATAACAAAAATGCAGTTATAATTAATATAAAATAGTTAAAATGTAATCAAAATTTACGTATATTATAATGTGAAAAATGTTTCTAACTTATTAATACTAATTACCACCGTAAACAAGCTACCGATTTTTGATAGTTGTAAATATAAATGTGATGTTTGGCAATATCAAATAATAATAAGTTTAAATTATTTTATTTTCTTATTTATCAATTTTCTACTTATCAACATGTACATTTTATTCATTTGTTCAAATTAATATGCCTATAGTTTTATTATATATTTATTGCAAACTATATAGTCATTAGGAGTGCGTAGTGAATACGAGTGAATGCCTTATTAATTCAAACATTTCTACCGTAAAACCGCCGATAATTTATTGCAAAAATTATACATTTATTTAAATTATAATACAATTTACGAATTAAAATCGATTGGTGAACGCACTATATACTAAAATTTTATTACTTTGACGCCACTTTTAGAAATATTTCGACATCCAAATGTATTGAAAATAAATAAAAAAATAACCTTTGGATAGTTTATATTACTCCCTTGGCAGTTAATCACTTTATTTTTTTAATTTATATAAAAACTAAGCTATTCTGAAAATGTACAGGATTGTCAACTTTAAGTGTAGTTAAAAATTAATTAAATAAAGCGGTAAAGCGTTAAAGCTAACGCAATGTTGACTGCTTCAAAAGTTATGAACAATGGTTAGTGGATAATGCGATGGATCATTATCACTATTTGTGGAATAAAATATCCTGGCGTTTGATTATCACATTATCATCGATGCCGTTATTTAAGTTTTTCTACATGTTACTTCAATGTCAAAAATGGGTTTTCCCGAAAACGGAAGATAACAATTCACGTATTTCTTCTTATCTTTACCACATTCAGCGATAACCTTCGGTTATCTTATTATCTGTAGATTACAATTTCCCAAAACTATAATCTGTTTATTGACATGACCTTACGTATAAGTATCATGATTTTCTCTATTTTCGTGAATTTCCGTAATAGTCTACGAATTATTCCGATAAACTTAATGTCAGAAACTTTAAGCAACTAGGTGTCAAAAAACCGACTTTTTATGTTAACGCTGTTCTTAGCGTATTAGAGAATAATATTATACAGTAAATGTACTTCGTGCATCTTAAAATCATCCTTTGGTGTTGGAGTTCACATTTTATTCAACTGCTAAATTCATCAAAATAAATAAGGGTAACAAAATTCATCCATCACCCTTACCACTGCACTGAAACTGGCTAAAAGTAGGGCTGAAATCAGAAACCGAGAAAACCGTTTACTAATGTTTTCACTCGATTGTAAATAATAGGATGAATAAATAGATAAGACGTCATCACTTGAAAATTATGGATAATTTATCGGTCACTTAAAAGACAATAAATAAAATGTTATGGATATACATTAAAAGTAGGGCTGAAATCGGAAAGCAAGAAAACCGTTTACTACTGTTTTCACTCAATTGTAAATAATAGGATGGAAAAATAGATAACATGTTATCACTTGAAAATTATGGATAATTTATCGGTCACTTGAAAGACAATAAATGAAATGTTATGGATATACATTAAAAGTAGGACTGAAATCGGAAAGCAAGAAAACCGTTTACTACTGTTTTCACTCGATTGTAAATAATAGGATGGATAAATAGATAAGACGTCATCACTTGAAAATTATGGATAATTTACCGGTCACTTGAAAGACAATAAATGAAATGTTACGGATATACATTAAAAGTAGGGCTGAAATCGGAAAGCAAGAAAACCGTTTACTAATGTTTTCACTCGATTGTAAATAATAAGATGGAAAAATAGATAACACGTCATCACATGAAAATTATGGATAATTTATCGGTCACTTGAAAGACAATAAATGAAATGTTATAGATATACATTAAAAGTAGGACTGAAATCGGAAAGCAAGAAAACCATTTACTACTATTTTCACTCGATAGTAAATAATAGGATGGATAAATAGATAACACGTCATCACTTGAGAATTATGGATAATTTATCTGTCACTTGAAAGGCAATAAATGGAAATGGCTATGAATATGCATTTATTGTTACAACATTAAAATTCCTTAATGTATTTCCGATTAAAAGGTTTACCTAACAAATTAAAATCCTTCGCCAATCAAATTTACATTTATTGTAATAAAACCTACATTTCACGATAAATTGTTAAAGTTATTAACTGTGTTATACGTTGTTGTGATTAATAGATTAACTGCCAAATTTAAACTGCTGTTCACCAAACGTCTCAATGATACAATTAACAATAATAAGGAATACTATAACGATAACGATATCAAAAACCATATATCCAAACGAGGATTTAACAAAAGTATAATAAGTTTACGCTATTCAGCTTTATATTTAAACTTGGATAGTAATGGAAAGGTCAAACTTCAAGGTCGTTGATTTTTTTTTCGTAAAATTACAACCTCCACTTTCATCGCATCACCTCTTTCATACGTTCGTTCTTGGATAGGTATGAACTGAAGAATTTTTTTAAAAATTTTGAGTGATTTTTAGCTACCAATAAAACTTGACAGCGTACTTTTTTTCAAAAGGACATGACGTTTTCTTTTAATATATTTAGATAAATTCATTCACAGTTATTTTTCTCCAAAAATATTTTTTACAGCAGTTCTACTATTCGCTTTCAATATACAATGACTACGTAACAATATATGTATATTTGTATATATATATATATATATATATATATATATATATATATCAAAGCATATGTATATCTTGTATACACAATTACAAGTATTTATGTATATATACATACACCAAGAATATATATTCTTTTAAGTTAGTATTTTCTTAATAATAATTTAATGAAAACAGTAACTAATTTGGTCAAACACACCAAAATACATATTTGTAACAATTTAAATGCTGAGCAATCTCTTTGTGTTTTTTTCGCAAACTTAAATACTCATTCTTTCACGTCATTACAATATTCATAGTAACATTATCCATGTATTTCTTATTTAATTCTTGAATGTTTGTTTTAAAATCGATGCTTATATTAGGTTTTTATTATTTTTTTTTGAAAATATAATAATTTTTTCTCTTACGCAAACAGCGACCTTGAAGCTTGCGTTTCCATTTCACACATCGACATGACATTAGCAATAATAATAAGTACATAACCATAACAATAATAAGTATTACATAATTTAATTAATAATTAATCATAATAATTAATTTCATTATTTTTATCAAGTTTTATCGAGGAAATAGACGAAATTGATAAATTTCAAAATATCGTGATGATATTACTCAAAGAAAAAATATCCTAATTAATATTTATTCTCATTTCTTGGGAATATATTTTAATATTTTAGTTATTCCAATTTCTTGTTTAGAAAGTCATTTTGATACCATAAACTAGCTAATAAATTGTTTTCATATTACTTTATAAACTTTGTATTTACTCGTTACGTAAAGAAAAATGTCACAATTAATAATTCTCATTTCCTTGGAATAAATTTTCATATTTTATTTATTCCAATTTCTTGTTTAGAAAGTCATTTTGATACCATAAACTAGCTAATAAATTGCTTTATAAACTCCATTTCACAAAATGTTAGTTTTGAAAAGACATACTCGACGAAAGGTAGAGCGTATATTTTATTCAAGTGTCATCATTAACTCTTTAAATTAACTATTATAAAAAAAACTAACTATTATTAAAAACATATTTTTACATGCGGTTAATTAGTGGTTAATTAGTTAAACCGTAGATTAATTAGTTAAACCAGTTGTTAATGTTAAATAGCGAGTATGCAGTTAGTGATGAAAAAAGAAAAAGGAAAATTAAGATGAAGAAGACAAAACCAAGAATGAAACAAAAAAAAATACCAAATCGTAAAAAATGTTTATGTCCGCAACTTTGTACGGGTTTTGAAAATAATATGTTTTCCTCTTAAATAAGAGACAAAAAAGATCCAACAGTAATAGTTCTAAAAGTTGAGGTATACAGCCTGAATTTTTCCAAGAATTCTTCTTTGACTTTTTAAACTATAATGTGTGAAAAGAAATTAAATATTCAACGCAAATATCTTTCCATAACTTCATGGATTATCGAGATGAATAATGACATCTTTATACACAAAACCATAATCATAATATACTTCTCGGTTTCTTTCTTAAATGTATTCTGTCTAGACATAAATCATTAATCTAGTATGAAATAAATTATTAAAGATAAATTATAATCCCCATTAAAATATGATACGTAATAAGTGACAGTATCTTTTGAGTATTTTTACAGTATAAATATTGACACGGCTTGAATTGTCAGTGTATTTATCTAGGAAGGACGTATATCAAATACATTAGCGAAAATGCTCAGGTAAGAGAGCTATGTTAACATCTGTGAGACATGTCCTTGATAATGGTTAAGCATGAAGCGCTATGAATGGCACAAAGATGACACAGATGCTCAGATGCTCAGGTAAGAGAGCATGTTAACATCTGCGAGATATGTCCTTGATCATGGTTAAGCATGAAGCGCTATAAATGGCGCAAAGATAGCACAGATGCTCAGGTAAGAGAGCTATGTTAACATCTGTGAGACATGTCCTTGATCGTGGTTAAACACGAAGCGCTATGAATGGCACAAAGATGGCACAGATGTTAACATCTGTGAGGCATGTCCTTGATCATGGTTAAGCATTAAGTGCTATGAATGGCGCAAAGATGGCAGCGATGCTGAAGAGTTGGAAAGTCATTGTCCCAGAAAGATGCTGTTTTATCAGAATGCAATCATCAATTATGGAAGTAGTGAACATTAAAAATTCTTCGCGAGCGGTGCCGCGGGAAAGAGTTAATTATCTTATAAGTTTAATTATCTTATAAGTTAAAATTATTTAACCATTTTGGAAATTATAACAGAAGATCGGTTATAATTTCCAAAATGGTTAAATAATTCCAAAATGCTTAAATACCCCGACATTTCAAAACTAACTGACGAACCTTTGAGAGAATTTGAAAACAGCATTTCAGAAATCGATGGTATTTATTTCCAACGCCAATGTCAAGTCTTTTAGATATTCCGCAGGATAATCGACAGTTTATTTTATGTAGCTTGAAATTACCTTGCGTTTTGAAAGGATCTAATGTTTTTTTTCAATTCGTCGAATTTTAAAGTAAGTTTAACTCCTCGAACCGTTCAAATGTATTTTGTCCTAGAAACA
Source organism: Druceiella hillmani (assembly GCA_039881145.1). Classification (NCBI taxonomy): domain Eukaryota; kingdom Metazoa; phylum Arthropoda; class Insecta; order Lepidoptera; family Hepialidae; genus Druceiella; species Druceiella hillmani. The sequence goes on along the minus strand of JAYKKI010000025.1, from coordinate 18,683,887 downwards.
TTTGGCAGCATAGAGAAAGAGAAAAAAAAAATTTAACGAATTGTAACGAATTTCACTAACAAAATAATATGTATATTTTCTTATTCCCAGTATCTCATTAATAATATAAGTACATCTACATAGTTTGTTAAAAAATTATGGTGTTAAAACACAAACTCTCTCCAGCCACATTGTGGATATTTACGAAACCTTATCAATAATTTCGCCCATAACCTCGATAGAGGGTGTATGTAATATTAGTTATATTACCTTCATATATATAAATATATATTATATAATAATAATAACCATAATATGTATATACAATGTACAATGGGGGTCGGGGGTTGGGCAGCGGCAGGGTGCGTTAGGGCCGTGGGGGCGTCGCCGCATGCCCCGCCGTCATACTGCGCTCTCGTCTCGCTTGAAGTTGATATCCTGCGTGGAGCAGAGGTCGGCAGTGAGGGGCAGGCAGTTGAGGTAGGAGCACCAGGAGCACTCGTAGACGGGAGCCGCGTAGAACAGCGCCAAGAGTGCTGCGAGGAGCAGACCAGCCGTTGCCAGGCACACCCAAACCAGCACCACCTGTGAGGATTCAGAGAATTCCTGTCATAAATTTTATCTTTTGCATTGGTGAGTAACTCTGTGTAGTTTAGTAAAAAAAAAATGTAAAATGAAAAATAGTTCATCACTCTAAACTTTGAACACGTCGGTCAATAGTACTTCTGTATAAAAACTATCCGAAATTGTCATTTATATGAACCGCTTAAAAGAAATCGGTATATTTCTTTTTGTTAAGTTGGTAGAACCTTCAATAATTACCAAGCCAAACTTAAGTGTGATCTGTCAACTAGTGTGTTTACAGCAATTGTCGTAAAAGGTCGACATCAACGTTGCTCTGCGAATTTAATTATGGATAAATTAGTTAAACAAAGAGTTTGCCTTAATTTTTTTATTTTAAACAAAATGTCGTTTGGTGAATCATTGAAAATGTTAAAAAAGACCTGTTGTGACTCGACTATATCGAAAACACATATCGTTAAAAGAGGGGCCGTGAAGTGTTCGAAGATTTGCCTTGAACGTCTACCACTGATGATAACATCAAAAAACTCAAAAAATTAGTACTGGAATCATCATTTCAGTATTAGGGAATTGACTTGACAGTAGAACATTGATAAAATGACCGTTCATGGACTTTTAAATAACGTTTTGAGCATGAGATGTGTCGCCGAAGAACTGGTTCCGAAAGAGCTTAATTTTTTGCAAAAGGAGCATCGAAAGCTAGTCTCTGAAGACATGATTTCTCGAGGTACTGACTTCATGAAAGGCATCATAACTGGAGACGAGACATGGGTCGATGCAATACATTAACGAGCCGACAATCGACCGAATGGCGCTTTGCAAACTGAAAGTGCCACTCCGTCGAACTCGTTTTAACTCGATTAAAGATATCAAATGGAATTCGTAGCAAGAATTAAAGGCCATACCACTTTCGATCTATGAAAAGTGTATGGAATAGTGGATCTGGCATTATAACAGTTGTATTGCAAATAATGGAAGTTAATGTTGATACATCGCAAAATATTATGGGCGGGTCCATTAGAGGAATGTTTTTTTTCGTCCATTAACTTCTTCTTGGCACTACAGCCTAAAGCAAGCAGGGCCGTCCCAACGAGCTTTTTCCGTCGGAGTTTATCGGATGCTTTATGTCTCTAGTTGGTAACCTTTAATATTTTTAAGTCATTTTCGACATCATCAAACCATCTGAGTGCAGGAGTGCAGGTCAGGTAGCTTAATCGGGTCGTTATCCTCTAATCTAAATAAGTGTCCAAGATACTTTATTCGGTTTGAATTGATGACTTTACCAATGTCTGATTATTTATATCGATTATAGATTTCGTGATTGTAAAGAATTCGTCATACTTTATTTTCTTGTACAGCACCGAAGGTTTTGGGTAGTATTTTTCTTTCAAAAATTAGTAGTCTGTTTTGAATATGCTATATATAGGGCTCCTGGTTGAATTAGGGTTTTCGTCCATTAGCTACCCTTATTTTATAAATAGTGATTTACTAATAAATTCTTATATAACCTTGGGTGCATGTAAGGGACGTGTTAAAGTGGAGTAATCTACTTACCAAGTTAAACAACAATACATCAATTTATATGAATACTCGTGGTGAAAGGAAAAAATGTTACATCGATATAAATACCTCAATGATTTACTAATGATGTATACGTTTTAGGTTACATTTTTAGAGAAATGTAATCTAAAAATGTAACCTAAAATGAAATTCATAAACTGTAATAATTATTTTAATGTTTGTTTGAACAACTAAAACAATTAACAAAATAACATAGATGGACAAAAAGTTTATCTTAAAATGTTTGTAGTTTAAGGACGAGACGAAGTGGGTTATTTCATATTTTCAAAGACTGGTATATTGTAAAATATTGGAATTTATTCGAATTTAGGTGGTAAATCATAACCGATATCCATAAAAGGCATAGCCAATAAGTATAGAAATATATTATAACGATTAACAAAAACATATTGATCAAGGAAAAAGTTTATCATGGTCTATGCAAGTTAACCCACATTTTATAGATATATCCATGTATTATAAAATATTTGAGTCTACGGAGTAATTAGCAACAATTAATAAGTGGTTTGGTTTGCTTTTTTCTTAATTATCTCATCTTCACTAATTGGAAAATTTTAAATTTAACGTCTTTAAACTTTTACAACACGTATTTTTTCGTGTTTTTTTCCAATTTCGTTTTATTCACTACTAATATAATCTAATAGTATTGGCATTCGAATCGTGAGCAAAAGGGTGTTTGATCGAAACCTATTTGGACATAGAAAAATATTTCTTTTATAAACATTTGTAATTTCAATTCAACAGTAAAAGGGCTAAAAGTAAATTTTAAAATCCTTAAATCATTTTTAATGGTAAGCGTAAACTTATCTAACCCTAGTTATCCAAGAAATTGGTAATATTTCCAATTCATTATAATAATTTACGTCTGCTAAAACAAATTGCTAATATTACATAAATGTCTCAGAATATTTCATTATATTCTATAGTTATATATTAAACATCCTAAGCAAGTAAATTTTGTGTGCCTATCACCTTTTCTGTATAGTTCTTAAAACTTCTGGGTTTCTGCATTATAGTTCTTTCTAAGTTATAGTTCTTAAATTCCGAACTTTCAACGTTGCGTTTAAGTACCAAATCAAAATACAATCTAACAATATCTTCTCATACGTAATAAAACAATGAAGTATTTTCCTAAGGTACACTGGACTAAGGTTTCTTTCGACATTCTTCTGAAGAATCTGGCATTGCCTTTGTAATTGATATGAAAAATGAAATCCGTTATAACTTCGTACTTTTCTATGAACCCTATAAAAATAAAATGATCATCCCTTCTTAATTTGAAATCGTTTCTCTTATTATTTCTTTCTCGTCAAAGGCACATCTCAATATATAAACATTGCATTATTCAATAGCTCTAATGGTAAACCAAGTGATGTTTTGCATATTCATTCTTTTATTATAACAAATATACAAGATAAAGAACAATGAACTACTTCGCAATCTTAAAACTTACAATCACAATACCTTCTCACAATCTCGGTAAGGAAATTACTTGTTTGTTTATCATTATGATCTTTATTACAGTATTTAATTAATAAATTAATTATTGAATTTATTCATTTAAATAATTATACTGTAATAATGATAAACTGTAATATAAATATTACTGTTTGTTAGTTGTATTTATTTTATTTCAGTAAATTATTTCAGAAAACGCCGTAAATCGTAAGAAAAAATATATAGCTTAAGTGAAGATATGAAAGTATATGTTTTGACGTTACATGAAAGAGAAAGAAAACGATCGACTGTTTAGTCAAATATGCAACTGTATCTGTATAGACGAACGTAGCTACTCGCGATGGAATGTGAACGCTGTGATAAAGTATACTTTAGTTCACTAAAAATATTTCCTTAAACAAAAATTTTTTTGTTTCATTTCAAAATTCTAATTTATAATTGTATAAATACGCCAATTAATTTATCATTAAAATTATTTTATGTATAATTTGAATCTTGGTTGATAGTCCTAAATCCTAAACCAGCGAAGTGGATACTCTTGTAGAATTAATTTTTGTTTTCAAACAACTATTGTTTGAAAACAAAAATTAATTCTAATTTTTGAACAAAAATTAATTCTAATTTTTTTTAAATTCTCTAATTTTCAGTCATTACTATTTATAACCATGTTGCATGACCATTGTTCAACGGTTCAACTTATGCGTAATAAATAATTTCATTAATAACTCGTAGTACTGAGATACTGAGCTAAAAGATACAAATGAGTGATATATATCTTTCCAATCAAATGATATATATCACTCTTTTCTTTTCACTGATACATTTTACGCACCTCTAGTTCTTAATGTTAACACAACAATAACGTTTGAATACTGTCAATCGTAAACACATTAGATTTTTTAATACACTTATAATTATTGCCCGATAGATGGCACCAGAACAGCTTTATAGTCAATGAAACACTTTGAAATTATCTTGCCTATTATATGAATGAAGATTCACTTCAATAAATGTTGTAAAATTTAAAATATTAGTGTGCGTTATTTGCTTATAACGAATCTATCATTTTACATAAGTTTGTACTCAATATCATATTACACAAAACGCTAAAGGATTTAATTGAAATTAAGCTCTTTAACTGCTAACCCCACGACTAAACATGAAAACTTTTTTATACTAAATTTGTCTCGCCCAAAATTCTTAGGCAAATATTTTTCTAGTTCTTACTATTGCAAAATATAAGAGTTATATCGTTCATTACTACGCCATATTTAAATTTTCTGCGTTTGATATATTCAGGGGAAAAAAATAGCTATGACATATTGACGTAACAAATCCTGAATAACTTTATAGAATTTCCTTTCTATCGAGACATAATACTCCATTGTCTAAAAACAACAATCACTGAGTGCAAAGATACACAGTTGCTTACGAGTCTCATAAGGATATCTTATCTTTTATGGAAGGATAATAGACCAGAATAAATATATCGCACACCCGTGCGACATCACTAGTGCTAAAATATATTTTTACAATAAAAGCATTTAAAGATTCCAAACTCGATAAACGGAGATTTACCTACATTTTGTTGATTTTAAGTAAGATCATAAGAAATAGATTTTTGATATTACTACAACGGATGCACAAGCCTATTACGCTTGTTTTATAACATGTAATTAAAATGATAACTGCACTTGCTTCCAGAGGGCATTAAAGAATTGAAAGTACTATGCTGATAAAAAATTATGACACTTAAAACAGGAATTATTGCCTCAATAAAACGAGACTACGATTTTAATATCATCCATAACAAAATCGGGTCAGTACTTTGATATATATCTAGGGCTCCCATTCCATAACTATGCAATTATGTAATCACGCAATGACGGACTGATTTTGAACTCTTTACTAATCCGTAACTCAAAGGTGAATCATGGCAAACAATAAAAATAACTTAACTTCTGTAACATCTAAATAATCCGTAGTATTTCATAGGGTAGATTGTTTTTATCTTTGAATTAAATGCTTAATAAAAATCTTATTACTTAGGTATAGTAGAGCAGTTCACTATGTCATCATGCATCAGGAGTACTAGAAGACATGATAGAATGGATGCAAAACCGAATTGTCTTTATGCATATGGCAAAATCATTTCAGTATCATTTAACAGTCACTAATGCTATCGTCTCATCTACCTCCCTATGTGACTTAGGGCTATTGTGCTTTATAATATATGTCATAGTGATCACCACGCCGATATAGTGAGTCAGCTACACTTTCGTGTGTCAAGAATCAACCTGCAGCTATGTGTTCTTCTACCTAATCATTGTTCGTAGCTATGCCCTCCAGCATCGTTCGTGCCACTGTACAGCTAATATTATAAGAAGATGAATCATGACAAACAATAAAAATAACTTACGGGATCAAGTACGGATGTACATTATATTACATGCTAAAAACGCGTAAAATTGCATACCAATGTAGGTTGCAATGTAACATCTTTAAAAATAGCAGGCAGCACTGTCTGTGCTGCGTTGGGGTAATTCCCCATGAGTTATTTTAGACTCCGATGATTCAAGCATGACATGATGAAAATTGAGTGACACTAATTCTCACTCAATTTTCAATAAGGAATAAAGTTCAATATTGTCTAATGACCTTTGAATTAATTTCTTTTGTAAATGTTGCAATATCATAAGATTGATTACAATAAAACAAAATATTGCTTTATTAATAAATTACTAAATTAATTGAATTTGTTGATTAATCTCAGTGTTTCTTTAAAATAATCAACGTATTTTAAAGCTTTCAATCAATTTAATGTTCTTTTAATTAATTCTTCAGGTTATCGATAAAGAAAACCGTATACAAGACATTTTTAAGCAAATGCATACAATCTTCGATTTATTACATTTGCTGAGAGAAAATAATTGACAATGTGTCGAGTGCAAATATTGAAAAAAGTGGTTCATATACTCAGCAAATATTAAAAATTTCTAGTGGTTCAACTGAATGAACATACCCACTTGCGTGCTAAGCATATTGGTGAAATGTCAGAGCAAGACTCCGAAAAAGCGAGTAATTCAACTACTACTAAAAATACTCAGGATTAAGTCAGAAATACCAAGAATGAACCTCCAACAAAAAAAAACTAAACTTACAGTTTACTATTCAAGTGTATTATCTGTGGAGGCTCGTGTAACCAGAATATCAGCACTAGATGGAATTTTATTTAATGATTTCTATATGTCTGAAATCCTAAGATATCCATTTAGAGAGCCTGACCATGATTTACCAAAATCTCTTAAAACTATAACCAAGTTAGTTCTAGAACAGTGTGATGGAACAAAAACTACTACTTTTGAAGAATGAACCTACACCCGAAAAAGAAGGTATTTAAATATAAACATTCACAATAAAGACTTAGCCCAACGCAAGTGCAAAAATTTGGGGTCACTGAGTATAATAGCACAGTACCCAACATTTGAGCTCAAACTCGACAACACAATTTCTTTCTCCAGGGATGGAGCCAGTATAATGGTTAAAATAGGTAAGAAATTTGACCGCCACCATTATTTGTGTTTCACCCATGGAATAAAACTTGTGGCGATTGATATATTTTATAAAAGCCAAAAAATTTCAACTCTGAAGAAAATGAAGAAATTGACGATGAATTTTTTAACGATGGACCTATATTTCGAGAGCCAAACTTTTTCTCTAAAAACACATTTTTAAAAATATAAGTGGAATGGTTAAATCTTAAATATATAAATCACCCTTGAAAAATGACTTATTAGAATGATATTACACTGTAAAACGAGATGGAGTAGCTAGTCAAATATGGTTGGTCGATTTCTCAAATTAAAAACCTGTGTTATGAAAGCATTACTAGATATGAAATCCAACGTGAATTTTACAGATAAAGAAATTGAAGATCTTTATAACATTCATCATGGTTTACATGTAATAAAAACACTAATGACGTTACATATTTGTGTGTCTGTGATTGAAGTTTATAAAAAGTAGACGCTGCATTACTGTTTACACTTAATAAATTAAATCTTGAGTCAAACGAACTCAGTAAATACCTTGCTTTATCTCACAGAAAGAGAATAAAAGAAAATCCAATAGCTACATCCGATGTTGTACAATGTTTATATAATAATGAAAAATTTTTCACAACCGTAGTTACAGAAACATTAAAAAACAGTCGTCAGAAGAAATCAAAACATTTCTTGTACAATTAGTAGATAGGCTAAAATTTAAGCAAACACAAGAGAGTCCACGACACATCTGCAACAACCCCAAATGGAAGTTGTAACCACAAGTAGTGACGATGAAGACAAAAATTAACCATAACACAATAGTAAGAAAATGAAGTACAAAAAGTTACAACAGGGAACAGAATTCCTCTAGAAAAAACACAAATCTTAAATTGATTATTCGAGTCAAAATGTATTTCTACTAAAGTGTTGTCGAGATACCATTAAATCATTATTGAGATCAATACTAATGACGTTTTAAACTCAGAAATTTATTTATTGAACACTTACGGAAAAAACAAATACAAATTTTAGTGAAATAAAATGACTAAGATTCGTAGGTATTAGGTAGACTTATATCCTAATATTTCCGCATCAAAATAACCTACTACATGTGTATGTACACATTATTTCATGTAAACATTATGAGAACACATTTACCACCTATTCTTTACCTTACATTGCATTATATATAACATTAAAAATAACGCTGAGAAAAAATGAATATTTCAAACTTAAAATTGACTTTAAATACTATAGTAAGACAGGGCTTCCATGGAATGATGTTTACATAATATCTCTGTAATGTATCGAGAGAGTGGAACATGCTAATACGATGGTTACAGAGTCTCTACAGTGGCACAAATGATCTGGAGGGCATAGTTACGAACGACGGTTATGTAGAAGAGCGCATAGCTGCAGGTTGCTATCCCTGGGACACGAAACTGTAGCTGACTCACTATATCGGCGTCCTGATCACTATGATATATAATATAAAGCACAATTGCCCTGAGTCATGTAGGAGCGTTAGGTAAATGAGAGGATTGGATTAGAATAGACTATTTAGCATACTGAAATGATTTTGCCATATGTATATAAACAATTCGGATTTGCACCCATTCTATCATGTCTTCTAGTACTCATGATACATGACGACGTAGTAAACTGCACTACTTACAGGTTGACCCTAAGCATTGAATTTGTGCAGGTACCAAAGTAATAAGACTTTATTAAACATTTGATGCAAAAACAAGATGAAGCTAAATCCAAAGATAAAAACGACTTACCCATCTACGCTATGAAATACTACAGATTATTTAGATATAAGGTGTTATAGAAGTACAAGAATATCACATTAGCAAAAACAATTGACAAGTTTACGTCGTCCAACATTTGAATATTCTAAGTACTCTAGGTACGAGTAAACTGCATGATACAAGACAGTATCTTATTGATGTTAAAGCCCTTAACACTTTCTTTGAGATTCTGCTAATTGTTTTATATGAAACTCTAAATACTATGAAATGTAACCTTTATAATGAAAATACACTTGCTATCTTAGAACATATGTTTTATTTCTATATCTTATTAAAAATGAATTTTCTTGAAATTAGATTTTAATCCGTAGCTAATGATAACTGAAATATAGACGCATTTGTTCCCATTATTGACATTATGTACACTATACGCACTATGGTTGAAATATTTCTAAACTAATCTCTATGTTGTCCTATACATTGCTGATTATACTATTACTTTACCCGCAACATCTCCCCAACACTTCAAAATTTCCAGAAATTATTCAAAGTGGATTGCCCTTATTACCGAAACATTACAAATTAATGTTAATTTCCCACTAGTTTTTTCATTTTTATTAATCCTATGAAGAAAAAACTATTTACTTCAATCTATCACTTATACATATAATAATCTTAAATCTTATGATAATAAATAAATCTTTAAACTGTCACTCTCTGTATTTATCGAACTCATTTTCTACCTGTCCTAGGTTATGGAGGACTTAACCATACAACTTGTCAGCAGATTGGAACAACTTCAAAACCTTTTTATTCTTTCATCTTCCGCTTCACGAAGCATGATGATTACAGATTGATGACCGGCAAAATCTAAGTCTTTTACCGCTTTTACATAATATTCTTAATAATTCTGGAGCATTACCTACATTACCTAAAATATTCTACGGTTAAAAAATCCCTTTTGTAAGTACTATGACCTCTTTATCGCTATATCTGACATGCTTTAGCTTCATGTTAATAATATTAGTGTAGCTTCGCATAAATTATATTTGTACCTATTTTATACTTTAATAAAAAGCTCACAGATTTCTAGAATGCATCGAAGAATGCTAAATACTGTACTGATATAAAATAACAGCACTCAAACTAGGAATTATTTCTTCAACAACTATCATAGATATTATTTTCCTGTGCAAAACTGAGCAATGTAATCGATGTGAAACAAATGCTAAAATTGCCATATACATATGTATATACATAATATTTCCTGTATCAAATATAAAAAAAAATAAGATACCTACTAACTTTGGATAAATATGTAATTCTTATATCTGTTTATTACTACTCCTTGTATTAATCATTACACTCTATCACTACACAATATTTTTCTTTCCTATCAACATGGTTAGCTAAAAAAGTTACTCTTTTAATAATAAGTAAATTAACTTAAGTTATTCAACATAAAACTGCAATCTTTCGTCTCTGTAAAATCAAATAAATAAAATGAATATAAAGAAATTTTGCAATATTTTGCTGTAACTTTGACCAACATATCGGTATCCATGAATGATTGGTAATTTGAAAATTTGTATACGGCCGTATGTTTATGTGCAATAAATACTGTAATACTATACAGCCATATTTGTAAAATTATAATTCATGTGGATGTTAAATTTTTTATTGGTTTCGAAACTGTTTTTTAAGTATATAATAATGTGTAATCGTATACGTGTAAATGAGAATTTATGATGAATGTACACATATTATTTGTATAAGGGCAATGGAAATGTTAACCGAGTTAATAATAAGTGTGATAAATATGTGTGTGTAGAATTGTTATGAAGTACAAAAAAAAAATAAAATTAGATATTATAATTTGAATATTTAGATACCACTAAAATTATTTAACAATAAAATAACATTTCATCATTAGGTAATAAAAAAAAGGTTAAAAGCAGAAATGTACTACTAAAAAATGAAAAACTTTACTCTCAGACTTTTAAATGAAAAACGAGAAAAATCTCTACAATATCAACAGTTCAGAATTTGACAAATTATTAGTTGAAACTCTAATAATTTGTCAAAAATCGTTTCTGAATGCCCGGTAGCGAGTTTTCTATTCAATAAACTCCCATTAAATTAAATGAACAAAAATGGACGTTTATTTATTCCAAACAGGCGCTATCTTACATGAATTAACCTTTCCGTGTTATTTTTAAAAGTTTGCGTTTTTATGATACATTAAAATCAAATAAGAATTGTGTAGCTATCAATTCAACTTCTTCGTCACAATCTGATGAAGATATTATTCATTGTGTAAATAATAACTCAATTCCCAGAACTTTACATCTTGGAAATCACTTCCAAATATTTAAAGATAGAGTTTAAAATGAGATAAGGATTTGACAAGAGTACTGTGCAACATTTATGTAAAAAAATAAATAATAATATAGTTCTTTTAGCTATAATAACATAGTTCTTTTGCCGTAAATATACATTATTAGTCCACTTTGGATTACTAACTTAAATAGGAACATATGTAATTTGAGAGTATGAAGAATGATAACAACACGAACAAGCAGATGCTAAGTTCTTCACCGTTAGTTTGTTATCAGATAAATGTCAATTTTAGTTTTTTTTAAAGCGACGGCACACATATACGTATACAGCCAATATTATCAAAAAATTAGGCGATTTTTAGATAATTTTTTTCTATGATTAATATTACCGCACCTAAAGTAATATTATATTTCAAAGGTATTGTATTGATGTTGTATTTAACTAAAAAATACTTTTAAACTTTTATTTCCAAAAAAGAGCCATCTAGCGGTGCTCAAGAGAAGTACTCATCGAATCGATAGTTACGATGGAACGAAATAATGCTTGGAAATGCATTTATAGTTATTTGTAGTTTATTGGAATAATAACTTTAATAAACCAATTATTATTGAAAAGTTATTTAATAGCCTCAGAAACCGGCCACTAATGGGGCAATAGCAGTATCTATAAATAACGTTTATGCATTAATATATATACCTTACGCCATCTATTATCATTTTATACGCGCCATCTATTAAACATTGAGTAAAAAACATCGAGTTACGGAATTATAATATTTCTCACGTTACTCGAGTTACGGAATAATAAATTATTACCACAGGAATTATAAATTCTTGGGTTAAAGCATGTCTACCCAATAGTTAAGGTGTGATTTTGTGACAAATATCTGGACATATTTATAACGTTGTATTAACTTCACACGCTTGTGAAGCTGCGGGTAATTATATGTAAACGCTAATACTTACATTGTTTGCGATTCGATATTTTATTTCTCAGTTTTCTGGTAAAAAACTAACACATTTTTAGTCATACCTGTACAAAGCAATTTTTACTATAGCAACACTCAAGTTATGATATTTTTTGATTACAATGAATCTACGTTGAACCGTTGTCGCTAAATCCATATATTATTGCTACACTCTATTTATTTAAAAATAGAATGTTCGTTAACAAAGCAATTTGACAGTTAAAACATGGTTGACACAAATATATATTTCATCAGCCGACAGCTATTCACAAAATTCATTATATCCATAATATTATTATAGGTACAATAAACTGCGATTACTATATTATTTTAATAAATTTTTACACTATTCAATGTTTTATAAATATAAATTTTACATTATTTCACTAATACGAATTGTGATATTTAATGGGCAACTTTGCTGGCGATCACAGAAAACATTCCAAAAAAATATTTGGGGTCCCAATACGTACGGAGGGAATACCCATATATACTATTCGGTATACGCTATTAACTTTATAATGTGTTAGAGTGAAATAGCAGCAATAAATAAATCAGTTTCAATTTGACATAGACGATATTTGATTGTCTTTCTCACTTGTACTATCTCGAATGCATGACGCTTAAATGAGACAGAAGGAGTTTATCCCTTTCGAGACGGAACATACAGATATAGGTATGTTATAAGTACAGGTAGATAGGAGGTGATACATAACAAATAAAAATAAACAATATTTGTATAAAAGATATCCGAAGTATGGACAGAAAAAAACAAACATTGTGGCATAACATTTTATTTTTAAATAAGTGTTAGTATTATTTTGCAGTACAGAATACAAGTTTTATACACACTATACGGCAGTGTTTTTTTTGTAATAGCTAAACTTTTGCTCTAATATGACTATATATTTTCGATAATTATTTTGAATTTTAAATATAATTATTGAAAATAATATAAATTTTAAAAAAAACTTTAATGTCCATGTCCGGCATTGGTTTATATGCACATCGGCATTATATATACCAGATTATACCACATTAGGTTAAAACGTTAGTGCCCAAGCCAAGGGACGTGTGTTCGAATCCCAGCAGTGTTTGAACATTGTTAGATTGATTAAAAATTCTAATTGGGGTTACTTTATTAGACCTTGTAATATAAAATAAAGAAAAAAAATTATGCACGGCATACTTGCCTCCATTATATTATACAGCTAATATGAATAAAACAAATATTGACGTTACCTGAACTGTTAAATTGCTTTGTTTACAAACATTCTGTTTTGGAATGGAATGATGTACAGCAAACGCTATTAATATGGTAACGGGTTCAAATGTCATTTAAACCAGAATCTTTCATTTCAATATAACGTTCAAGCAAAAAAACTTCACATTACATCGGTATATAAAAAACAACAGTATTCTCTCACCTTCCGTCTCCGGTCATAGATCCCGAATGACACGAAGGGCAGAAGCGCGTATGACAGCAGAAAGCCGAAAAGGAAGCCGAGCGCGTGTGCGTAGTTGTCGACCCATGGCAGCAGTCCCAGCACGAGCAGTCCTCCAGCCACTGCTAGCAGCTTGAGTAAAGCACGCCGTGGTCGTTTCAACAATCGCCACGCATGCACCACTTCTACTACTAGGCAGGCAAGAAGACCAAAGTGTGCACCGGCCGGACCCACCTGAGGAGAGGAGGGTTGATTTTTGGTCAATTATTGCAGATCATAACTGAGACTCTAACCTAGACTGCTTAAATGTCAACATTTTACTCTGTGCTGCAGTATTCCGGATTCCGAGAGAAATTCATTATTTTTTATTTATAAAGAAAGCCCTTACCTAATTCAATTTTAACTTCTTCTATCAAACGACAAAGGGAAAGTTGGCTGAAATATAAATGTAAAAGATGTTGGAAGTTCACTGAAGTATATTTCCAATACTAGAATACCTACAGAACTGTAAATATAATGTTGAATAACTAGATATCAAAGTAAATAACACAATTATTCAAAATTTAGGACAAAATATTGTGAAAGGGAATTAGCTAAATTTCCAACCAAAGCTGCGGGCTGAAACTCAATACTCTTCCGGTAAAACATCATGTTTCAAAACTTTTGAGCTTATCTTTTTCATCTTTGATGTACGTATTTTTGTTAATTTCCTATTCTCTCATTTCGTCTTTCAACTTCAAAACAAATGTAACTAAATTACCAAGAGAAAGAATTATATGTAAAAACAACTAGAAAGGAAATTAAAACAAAGAAAATAGTAATATCCTTCGATTAATTACACATACATTTTTATACCTCCTGTTCAAAATGTCTCCATTAATTTTGAAGACACAGATAGCAATCGATTTATCTTAATTACGCTAATAATATACAATGATAAATTTAAACTCGTCAACATAAAGTCGTTTACAAATAATATTAACAGAAAATAAATTAGCCTTTGAATGCTAAAGGAAAATAACTCCTAATTCCTACAGCAATTGTTAAATATTTCTATGACTTGAAAATATCAAAGTTATGAAAAAGTAATTAATTAAGTTTAGTTCATAGCCTTTCTCCTATAAAATAAAATCATAACAGTACACTCAATTATAACCGTATATAATAACAGAGATTATATCCGTATATAATAACAGAGATTATATCCGTATATAATAACAGAGATTATAGCCGTATATAATAACAGAGATTATAGCCGTATATAATAACAGAGATTATATCCGTATATAATAACAGAGATTATAGCCGTATATAATACCCGAATTACATATATTTTAAATCCAACACACTTGTGTAATATTTTCTTTTATTATGTTTTCAAACATAATAAAATATTTTCAAATACCTTTTTTTATGAGAAATAAGAAAAAAAACTGTCTTTTGCCATTATTTGATTAAAATTCGTGTTTAACAAAAACTAGTGAAATAAGTGTTATTTTGCGGTCAGCGGCCAAAACAACATTTAATTTTTTTTGTCACTTTATTTTTTTATAATTATCTTGATTCGGTAATACTTGCATTTATCCGACACAAACATTTATATGTAGCAAGCGAGTACAAGGATACTGGAGCAATGTCTTGGATTCTTTTTCATTTTGTTACTAACAATACTGTAAAAATTAAGTGATAAACAAGCATTAGCCCTTTTTAACTTTCGAAAGGTATTTTTTGTCTTTTGAAGAAAAACTTATAATTCAGGACTTGTCTTGAACTCCTTCCCTGAAAGTGATTTTTTCTCAAACTCTACGAAGCTAAGTAACTGTTTTATAATTTATATATACTATGCTGATGCCGGCAGTTTCAACAAACACGTAAGCAAAGGTAACCAAAACTGACCTCAGCTCGATACGGTATGAATATCGCGCTTGCCAAATTCCCGCCGACTCCACTCCCCAAGAATATAATCCCGACGCGCACGGGCCCAGCCAGCTTCTCCAGGTCCCTCATCAGCAGCCACTGAAGTGCCAAAGAACAAAGCAGATGCAAGAGGCCGGCATGCACGAAGAGCGCCGTCCAGAGGCGATAAAGCTGATCGGGACGGTCGCGCACCATGAACGGCAGCATGCCGCATACGTCGTCTAGGCAGGATACCTGGAAACGGATGAGTTATAAAGTTAATACTATGAGGAGAAGATTGTAAGAGACGTTGATCATTTGTAGTTGCAGTCATCTAACGCCACTCAACATATAAAAATGCAAGCGCTTGAAAATGCCTATATGGATGAGAATTTTCAAAATATTTTTCTTGAAAAATGTAATTTCGTCAAAGGAAAATAAATCGAGTAAGTTTCTTACTTTTGAGTCTAAAATAAATCGCTTGCAGTGTTATATTTTCCAAAACAATATTTAAAAAGGTATTTACGCCGGAACAGTACACTTTTCAGTATCTCAATGAATCAATACTCAGACTTACGATTGCATAAGTTATTTTAAAATAAGTCTATTCTATATGTTGAGTGTGTTGGTTGAAAATAAAAGTAAAGCATGAAATATTCTTTATTTTTTAACGGATTTCAAAATACTAGCGTGACCCGTGCGAAGTCTTCGCATTATTTATTCCATTATGAAGCTCAGATGACAGATCAAACAAATATTTTACTAAAATTGACATATAGAGGCGCAAGTATCAAAAGCATTGAGCTAAAGCGCCACTTTATTTATACGTGAGTGGATTTGAAATTAAACAAAAATTTTACCGACCGTCAATCATATTGACGTTGAGCCGTTAGATGGCAGCATTGCTGTTTTGTGTATATAATTTTAATAATTAATTAATTTGCAAAAACAATAGCAATAATAAATTTTTTAGTTGTGGATGCCGGTAGAGCAAGCAATTATCTATAAAATGATATATAATTTATGTGGATTAGTTGTGAGGTTTTTTCTAAAAAGGGAGTGTAACATCTTAACCTTAGCGTATTAATATATATGATGATGATGATGATGATGATAAATTTCTCCATTTCACTCGTATGAATGTAAATATAGGTTCGCGGTTTTGTCCCGATGTTTACGGTTCTTTTACCCTTAAAATTTCCCTATTTCAAGAAAAGTTAAAGTGTGTAAAACACTAAGATATCACTCTTATTTTAAAAGGTGTGATTCAAGAAGTTTTGAAGAAATTTCTCTAAATGAATTTTTAGTTTGCTTCATACTAGGCGCTTACTTGGAGTCGGTTAATTTTGTTTGTTAAAAAGTTTTATTTGTATTTCATAATTATATTAAATTAAACACAAATAAAACTTTTTAACAAGTATTAAACGTTGAAGAGTTTTATTTACGTCGCATAAATTTTATTTTTTAAAAAAATTATTTTTTAAAAAGTTTTACTTGTATTTCATAATTATATTATATTAACCACAAATAAAACTTTTTAACAAGTATTGAACGTTGAAAAGTTTTATTTACGTCGCATAAATATTATTTTATCCTACGTAATATATATCACCCAGTATATATATCACAGGTAAGAAAAATAACTAGATTACCTATAAATATATGTGTGTGTATATATATATATATATATATATATATATATATATATATATATGTACATATATAAATATATATATATATATATATATATATATATATATATATATATATATATATATATATACATATATATATAGATAATCTAGTTATTTTTCTTACGTCGTGAGCAATAGGGGAATCTCACTTAAAGTTAAAGGGGGAAATGGTTCTTTTTTTTCATCAGGTACAAAACCCTATTAAAAGTAATTCTAACAAGGAAATTTAATTGCAATTAATCATTGCTCAAACATATAATAAAATTTGACATTACTATTTTTTCCGAAAAACCTTAGAAAGACTAAATAGTATCTTTCAAAACTACATACTAATTTTATCTGCAAAATCTAATAAACTGTGTCTGCATAAAGAGTAATTATTTGTTGATTTCTCATTGTTGAGTAGCTACATCCCTATCCATATTTAATATGAACCATCAAGCAATAAACTCAAACAAGTTCAGAAAAAATGAACTGCTTTTAGGAATCATAATAGCAGAGTTTCGAGATTAAAAGGTGTGTAAACTGAGATCGTAATTCAGTATTCCACATAGAGATTTCATCTAAATAATGAACTGTATATGGTGCAAAATTATGAGATTCAAAGATCGGTCCATTCTTAACCAAGTCTCGGTGACAAAAGATACCACATTCTAAGTCTATTAAATCAATTTAGCAAAGATATCCCTAATAATATATAAAAAAAACTCTGCGTTTTTGGGTTGCCCAACCTATTGATGGTTAAAATAATGGTCATCAAGAACTTTCCATCAATGCTAGTGAGTTCGTCACTTATAATTTATCCCAAAATCAAAAATGTTCAGTATGGTTAAACAAATCATTTATATACATTAAATATATCCAGTAAGTCATACAAGTGGGACATTTTATTTTAAAATACAAAATATGGCATATACGCAGTACCAGAAAGGTAGAGAAGGAACAAAATTACGTTAACAAATCTTACGCCTTTGAAACTAACGAACTGTAGAATTAAATTCGAAACCGGCCTTATATGACACATTAAATACTTGAAAAACTACCAAACGCAGAATGAACTCCACCCCAAAACCCCTACCATACCTGCGAACACAGCGATGCCTCTTCATGAAAGTAGCCCTTGACGAAGTCGCAGTACTCCTTAGTCGTAATACGGCACTGGCCGTTGACACCTATACAGCAGGGATGCCCTATAACCTCGCAAGCCATATGCTCAGCGGCTTTGCCCCTTCGCCCAGCCGCTGCACCTCTACCCGCACTTCCTCCACGTGCCTTGCGACATATTGGCCATTTTGTGATGTCATCCGGCCACTCGTAGGGCGCTACTGAGGCTGGCGCTTCGCAGTACCTGGAAAATTTTTTATTTTACAAATTACAAATTAACCATTTTCACATATACATTACCCGATAATTAAGCGCACTGGACGAAGTTAGTACTTCTGATTAGTTACTCTCAATTACTCATAACAACAGCACCACTTGGAAATGTAACTTTTCCAGTTAATTTGATGTGAAAATAGACGAATTTTTAAAAACTGAGTTTTTACCAAAAAATACTTCACAAGGAATTGTCCATAGCACAACAAAACAATGATTGACCTTTGTATTATTAAGGGTCTGTGGTAATCCCTTCAATAATAATAAATTAATGACACGTCAAATATTCAATCGCCAAGTAATTTTAGTAAGTTCTGTGTACCAACGTTCAACAAATAAACTACGAAACTGATAAAAATTACTTTTGTCAATATGTTGGTAACGGACAAAGATTAAAAATAGTTTGATTAATCCTCAACAATTAATCCGAGTTTCCATTATATGGTATTACTGAATCACCTTTCTTTGACAACATACATAGATTCAACGTAAAACGTAAATTTGGAAGCTAGTTTTATGAAGGACTTATGTAGAATTCACGATAATAGCACACACATCTTTTTGCAATAAAAACCTCTAAAGCACAAGGAAAACCCATATATATTTTGGCACTCGTAAACATTTAAGTGTACATAATATTTCTATTAAATTGTATATACACACGTAAATATATTGCAATTGTCAGCTTGACGAACATCTAAATAAAACTTTAGATGTTCGTCAATCTTTCATTTCATCTTTAAATCAGATTAAACGTAGGTTTTTATATTTCACCTCCGTATCACGCATATACCCCTAAATACAATTTATCTTTACATGCTTATTTATTAATATTGGGAAATTTAAGCGTCAATATTCTGATTGTACTTGAAAAACTAAAATCTAATACCAAATTTTCAGATTATAAAAGTTCAATAGGAAAGAAAATTGAAA
Organism: Druceiella hillmani; assembly: GCA_039881145.1. Classification (NCBI taxonomy): domain Eukaryota; kingdom Metazoa; phylum Arthropoda; class Insecta; order Lepidoptera; family Hepialidae; genus Druceiella; species Druceiella hillmani. Next base: position 18,664,336 of record JAYKKI010000025.1, on the reverse strand, counting down.
TTAATATAACATAAGTAATATAACAAATAAAAAAGAAATCTGTTTACAATCTAATGATCATATCTATTTTTTTGATAATATTATATACTATACGTTTCACAGGCGTAATAATATTGAATATATTTCAAAAATTTAAGATCTAGGATATTTTTTTCTAGTTACCCTGTAATCTTCTAGTCAACCTTTTACTAAATCCTGTTTCTTCATCATTTTTGGCTTATAGTCTCGCTAATAGGAAGGGGTACTCCTATCTTTTTGCATATTTTTAAAAATAAATTTTTAAATAGCAATTTAAAATTGTGGAAAAAATATTTCCGTGTTTCCTATAAACAGCTCTTTTCAAATGATTTTTATTATATAAAATGAAGAAAAACTTGTAAAACTTCTAATTGCTATAGAAATATTTTTAAAAAGTTAGTGGCGCCAAATATTTGGGTTAATAAGATAAACAAAGTTATAAGATACTACTAAGGGTAAGGGAAGGGAAAACCAAATTTGGTTTTGAAAATAGAAAAATGCCTACTATATCTTTCCACTATAGCCTACTATATCTTCTTAGCCTATTATATTTCTACTATAGCCTACTATATATTTCCACTATAGACTACTACATCTTCTTAGCCTATTATATTTCTACTGTAGCCTACTATATCTTTCCACTATAACCTACTATATCTTCTTAGCCTGTTATATATCTACTATAGTCTACTATATCTTTCCACTATAGCCTACTATATCTTCTTAGCCTATTATATTTCTACTATAGCCTACTATATCTTTCCACTATAGCCTACTATATTTTCTTAGCCAATTATATTTCCACTATAGCCTACTATATCTTTCATAAGCTTAACGCAATATTTAAAAAAATATGATACCCAGAATTATAGCTATAGTTTCTCTACAATCCTTACATGGTCTTCTGAAAACTTATACTTTTTTCATAATTTAGGGTAAGTAGTTTCGAAAATAAGATGGGGGAACATCTTTTTTACATATTTTGTTGTATATCTCTGACGATATAATACCTAAAATTGCAAAGTAAATATTTTTGGATCCCTTATAATTAGCCTTTCAAACAACCCCAAACCCCACACCCCACACAATACATGGAATATAAAATTCAAGTTCTTACATTACGCGGTTTCTGAGAAGAATTGCTATGATGGACATACGATCAGACACGTAAGTGATCTTATAATGGGTCTGTTTTCTTTTTCTCTTGAGGTATAGAACCCTCAATTTAGAAAGTCAATATGTCATGCAAATTTTCCAAGTGACTCGTACTCCTAGATGACCTTTACTTTTTATTGATAACTTTAAGATACTGATTCAATTAGCGACCTTAAAATTAACTTGCGATTAAGCGATTTATTTTACAGAAATAAATATTTAAATATCTCACAATTTTATTCCAGCCATATTGTTAACAGTTTAAATGCGTAATTAATTTATTATAGACATCATTATGATCGAGAAGGGAAAAAATGACTATAGTGAAATGCAAAACTATTCATGAAAAAACGATGTAAAATGATATTGTGTAACAGAACAGAAATAAAAAACCATATTATAGATTTGTTGACCAATATAAAAGCAGAAAACGTTAGATATTTAAACATTATGCTTAATAAATTTCTAAATATAAGTAATTTTATTCAAACTTCGTCGAATAGATTTAAAACGCATGTGGCAACTTGACATTGCTTAATTCGTTATAATTTTTTTTAAATCATCTCAGTTACCCCAAACCTCCCTAAAATTATACAATATTTTTCGTGTTTAACGACATTAAATAAATATTGATACATAGTTACAAAGCGTACGGTTAATGAAGGAGGGGACATTTAACTATTCCGTTTAGTAACTTGCACTTCTGTTCCTGTGCGTGAACGTATCCTCACCAAAGAATCCGCAAAGAGCAATAAAAAAGAAACTGGGAGGAGTAACACTACGCAACCGTAAGATGACCATATGACAGAGAAAAGAAAAAAGCCATATCACCGATGTTGTTAACCAAATAGCAAAACTTTAGCAGAAATGAGCCGGCCACGTAATCTGTAAATATGACCACAGATGTAAGACGATTGTTGAGTCGAGACCATGGGGATAAAATGACCCACCAAGAAGGTCGCAAATACGTGATGACATAAAAGTTGGCAGTTGGTCCAACGTGGATACAGGTAGTACAGTATAAAAAGAACGGCATAGACTGAAGGCGGCCTACATCGAAATGCTAGAAAAGAACTAAAAAAAGAAAACACGGATACGAGTCTCAACTTATAAAATTGCGGAATACCGGTTACAGATATTTGAATGAACATTCTTGAATAACAATAAAGTAAATAAAAAACATGTAATGAGTAACGTTTAGGCCACTTTTCATTATTCGCCTTGAAAAAGAAAAGACAATCAATCAAACAATTTTAATAAAACTATTGTCGAATGTAACATACAACGTAATAACGCCTAAAAACAATTTTCAGTCACAACTTTTCCGAATATTTTCCCAGCATATTTTAGAATTTGTGGTGAACATTTCATTAAACTTGTTTTACCTGACATTTTAATGGAAACATTTAATGAAAACTGACGTCATTAGTAAGTATTACGAATAATTATATATATAGATATACATATAAATATACAAAAAATTTACTCACTTGGGATCTAATCCACAAACAGACCCCGATATCCTTCCTCCAGGGCCCGCCTCTCCAGTGGTCCACTTTTTCCACGTTGATATCGTGTTCTGAAAATAGTTAATTTACAATTAAGGACTTCAGGAAATAATATGTGCCGGTGGTACTAAATGTGTAAATGTTCCAAAATCTGCATAAAATTTAAGTTCATTACTCAGTCTTTATGATATTTATCATGGAGGTAATTAACCTACAACTATGTACAACTATGCATAACAAGTATGTATAATATACTTATATACATATGTTACATTTTATTTTACTTATTTATTAATTCATATACATGGAAACGTAATTAGCGCTAACTTAAAAACTAAAAAAAAATTACTAAATGGTAGTAGCCTTCAAAATATGGTGAATATACCATAAACAATAACAATTAAAATGGCGAACAATAAAACACTTAACTTGACATGTAGCGGAGATAAACAAATGATCAAGTATAAGAAGAATCAATGAGACAGGAAAAGTAAATAAGGAGCAAAAAAGAATGATGATTTTTTGGGACAATTTTCAAATTCATACTGAAGATGCCAGCATTTAATATATTCCTCAATTTTACGACGTAAACTCTAAACCAAGGTGTATAATATGAGATGATATATTCTTTTTTAGGACCGTAAAGAGATTCTCTGACCTAAAGCTATGCCATAACCAGAGATCAATGAGATAGGAAAAGTAAATAAGAAGCAAAAAGCATAGATATGATTTTGCTGGGGCAACTTTCAAATACATACTGCAGATTAATACATTCCACAATTTAATGACGTAGACCCTAACGCAAGGTGTATAAGATGAAGTGATATATTCTTTTTAAGGACCGTAAGAAGATTCTCTGACCTAAATCTATGCCACAACCAGAGATCAATGAGACAGGAAAAGTAAATAAGAAGCAAAAAGCAAAGATATGATTTGTTTGGGGCAACTTTCAAATTCATACTGAAGATTAAATATATTCCACAATTTAATGACGTAGACCCTAACGCAAGGTGTAGAAGATGAGGTGATATATTCTTTTTAAGAACCGTAAGGAGATTCTCTGACCTAAATCTATGCCATAACCAGAGATTGATGTAAATTTTGACGTAATAAAATAACGAGGACTACAAATTTTTTGAGACCTTAAAAAGAAGAAAAATTTAACGTATAAATGCATATCGTATTTGGCGTTATCTGCTTTAGTCCGGACATAAACTTAAACCAAAAACATAGAGTGTCCCAACTTGTTTAACAATAGTTATTAATTCAATATTAGTAGTATTTATGTTTGATAAGAGTGGACCTTGGTTGTAAATGGAATCAAAGTTTGTAAATTCTGCTAAAAAATCAACAGCTGAAATAATTTACTTGGAGTTACTGGAGTACCGATAAACAGATCCAGGTTATTTACAATTTTAGATTCAGGAATAATAGTGCCTTTTATATTATTACCTTTTATATATTTTGATAGCCATAGTAAATCGGTTATGTTAAAACCTATTACTTTAACTAGTTATCGAATATCGCGGTCTAAGTAGCTGGAGTTAAGATTCTTCTCTCCTAATGGTCGCACGAGTAAAACAAACATGAAATTGATTAACCTGTAAAACTGGAGCAAGTTCTTTTTGTGATATTGCTTTTTGCATTTTGATTATGGATATAAGATGATCATTTTGATTAGCTGTAACATGAACAGATGTAATATATGTTTATTTCGTACGTATTTTAAAAATACAAATGAAATAAACAAATTTTTAATATATCACTCGAACACAGGGTAAATATAAAACTATATATTTTTCAAATGATTCCCGTTACAGAAATTAAGGCGAGAAGAATAGAAATACAAAAATAACATGTTTCCTTACTTGCAAATACTTAACTTTTTAAATTATATGCTTGAAATTAACCAGGCTAATATGCTTATTAGGTTCAACAAGACAGATATTTACATACAATCCGCTTTTTGGACTATGAACTACGAAACTCCAAAATAAATGTTATTTACTTGCAAATAATTGATCAAGTTTCACGGTATTTTTAAAATAAAATACAAGTCCATAAACGGGTTTACATTTAGAAACGACGTGAAATCTTAGTCGTAAGATTCAAAAGTTTTTTTCATAATAATTTAATTATTATAGAAGACGATCTTATGTCCCTCTTAATGTACCGATTCATCGACGGGAACTATTTTATATTCACAATTTGTTACTGTTAAAATGTACCGATTCATCGAAGTGAATTATTTTATATTCACAGTTTGTTACTGTCAAAATGTACCGATTTATTGAAGTGAATTATTTTATATTCATAGTTTGTTACTGTTAAAATGTACCGATTTATTGAAGTGAATTATTTAGTTTGCTATAGTACTAAACAAACCTGTAAATTGAATAGACAATTGGTTAATCTTAAAATTTTAACATTACGGTTAAATAATAAAGTTTTCTTTTTAAAATATTTGCGATTAATTATATCATTCAATTGCAGTATCGTCGAATCGAATTCACTTTAAATGTAAGTTGAAAAAAAGAAATTTTAAAAAAATGCACTTAATCAGATAATAAAACATGAACTTACCGACTGCATCAGTCCTCGTATCTGCTAGGGTGCATTCAGAAAAAGAGATCTTTTAGTATTTTCTCTGAATTAAAGCTACTACATCACATCACGTACGTACATAATTAGTCAAAGTATTTATTTTTACAAGTTACTAAATCAGGAAATAAATTTAATATCGATATCATTCACGATCTTTAATGTAACATCACTAATAATGTACGATTCAGATATGATAACCGACACATTTATTATATCATGAATTTTTTAATATTTTTTATCACTCCAGATTAAAATAATTTAATATTAAAATAATTCTGTATCTTGAGAAATATTAAAAAATAAAAGCGCACGTATTTATAAGTAAATACTTGTACAATTTGCTTCATCATACAAAAGAAGGGGTTAATATTTTAAAGATTAATATAAAGCTTTAAATGTAACTTTATTTATGTCTGTAAAGCCCCTAATATCACTTCTATTAACAATCGCTAATTAGTTCACTAATGAATATACAAACGTTTAAGTCAAGCAATAAAAAACTGTTAGTGAACCCTTATGAATGTAAGACATTAAATAAGGGAAGACAATAAAAGACACACTACTAATGATGACGACATATTGCACCAATTATGAAGTAGCCAATGGCTACCAAAAACCAATTTATAATTTTATCGAACTACTTAAATTGGTATAGCTTTTTTGAACAAAAAGCCCAAAAAAATGGCTACCTATATCTTTTCACCCGATATTTGTTTTACTCATATACCTTTAACAGATAAATATGTTTTGAAAATAAATATTACGATCATAAACATCAAATATCTTATACAATTCGTGGTATTAAAGATGAGAAGTATCCTTTTTTCCACTTTTTTAAAAACTGGAAATATTTTCTGCACAATTACCGATAATACAAATATTTAAGTAAAATTACTTAAGTAACATTAAGTGATATTCACTACTAATAAAGAAAAATATGTAGACCGGCTGGAGTAATGTATCTAGTACTCCATTAAACTTTTTCAATAGCAATCATAATCAATATAAGATAAAAGTTTTTGAATTAAGCTAAAATATGTCCTATTACGAAACTTCAGCTAAAATTTGGAGTCATTGAAGCTTTCGATTTAGCGAAAAGTTAGGTTTTTATAGATGTTTAATGAACTGAATTAACAAACCAAATTTTAGATATCAAGCTGTTTCCAATACAAAACTACAAATCAATTCCCAAAATGAAACCTCAGAATGATATGCTTAGTGCCAATGGAAATTAGAAGTAACGTCACAATCTCTAGTTCTTTTTTACTAAACCTCAAGAAGATGAAATATATGTGAGGGTAATCTTACCCTATAGTACCAAAAAGCTTAGGTGCTAGCAAATATCACCAACAATTTACTGCGACGAACAGAGATGAAGAAAATTTGGTCACTTATTACAGTGGATCATAAACATTTACTGAGCAAACTAAGGAAGCACAGCAAACAAAGAACACGACCAGTCCCAACTAACCGAGCAATCAGCCTTCGATGACTGCACGCATCCCGAGTCGTCGTTCCGGATACAGCACGCCGTATCGCGCTCGCGACGCGCACCAGCCGCGATAGCGCGCGAGATACGCGGATCCCGCCTCATGCAGGGTGCAAATTTGGCACCTAGGTGTATAAGGTCAGCTGCACGAGGACCCAGCCAGAAACTAGCCGGTTCCTGGTAGTCCACCTGAGGAAGATAAGAAAAACAATTTTTTGGAAATATGACAAATGCTTCAAGATGGAATACAAAATATACTCTTTCGTAGGCCAAGAATTCTACATCTATTAATACTTGCCAGCAAACAAGAAATATTTATGGAAGCCCTTAATGAAGCTATAGATAGCAAGTAATTCTAATCTGTCTGTGGAGCGGGCGCTAATTAGCGAATCGACAGCTGCATTGTGAAAATTTTATTATCGACTAATTGCAGAAAATACTCCAATGGAAACTATCTACAGCAGTATATTTTTATTTACAAGCATAGTCTTTTTATTTACAAGTATAGTCTTTTTATTTACAAATATATAAAGAGATATCAAAAAATGTTATTATATTTTTAAAAGATCAATTTCTTACCCGATTTTCAATTATTTGACAATGTTTCGTGAACTATGCCATGTAAAAACTATATTTTTATTTAAAATAATCGCAAATAAATTTTCAAAAGAAATTTAAGTTATATAAATTTAAATTATATACAAACAAGCGAAAAGAATTCATAAACATTGTGAAATAAACGCGAAGTATCGAATTAATGTCGTTGGCCGCGCACGGGAAAAAATAATTATAGTGAAATTAATTATGTATTTTATAATTTATTGAATTCTATATACGATTTTGAAAAAAATAGTGTAATTTTTGTAAAAATGAAATTATAAATTATTTAAAAAAAGCATGGATTTCTTTTTTTCATTTATTACCGTAGTACTCTCCAAAATGGGTGAAATATTATTTTTCACTCGAATTGTGTACTTCCATTGCCATATGCGCAAAAGAGTTCTATTTGTGTTATTAGATACTAAAAGTCTTTTAGGCATTTTTCGTTATAAACTTTATCGGTTAAACACTTGTAACCAAAAACGTCAAGCTCTCGATTCTATTATTGACACCATCTCCCGATTAAGTAATTCAAGAGCTATGGTAGAAAGAGAAGTGTCTATATCCTGGTGTTCTTTTTTCACTTCAGTCATCCTCACTTTTTTATGAAGACTAAATTATATTTCATTAAAGTTCCTTAGTCTATTTGCCTTGTCTCTTACGACCCGTACATTTCCAGCTAATGTGTTAAACTTTTCTTTTTTCACCTACTTACTTTTTAAAACTTTCTGCTTACAGTTTTGATAAGTCTGTGAAATGCTTCAATATTTCCTATTCTATCACCATAATCGTGCTTGGCTGGTAATGCCGCAATTTACTTTTTCTTATTAAATTTTTATTTTTATATTTCCCAAAATTAACTTATATACAAATAAATACTTCTTTTTTAAATCTTGTTATTAATTATATATATTTACAATTTTCTACATACAATACCTAACTTTATATGCCATTTTTATCTCTTGTAAACTTTTCTCTAAATAGTTTCGTCGCTAATTAAATGTAAAGTACATTGAAATTGATGCAATGGTGATGATTTTGGGAATTGCAGAAAGTAAACAACAATTGCGAACAGCAAAAATCGAAATTTCTTGTATTGTAACATTAAAAAAACAATCATAAATATTTTATTATATGGCACAATTTATTTTAAGTAATATTTATATACATTTGCGAATTACTTCAGTGGACTCTAAAATCTGTTTTTGCTAATAAATACTTCACGAGGCTTTCCTTAGTAGAACTTTTCTAAAAAAGAGCTCTGTGACAGGCATTCGACAGTCAAATGAGCGAGGCTAATCAAGTTTTATGTTTCTGAATTAGGAACTTTGCTAAGTAAATTAATGCATGTAAAAAATTAATACAAATAACAACTGGAATAGTTAGATTTTTTTGTAGAAACTTTATCTTAATTTTCTTTTCATTGAAAAGTAACGGAAAATGGGAAGAACGCTAATCATGATCCTTATAATTAAGGGCACGATTACGAATTATGAGCCATTTTAAAAATCCTTTGCCCTTTTTGTATGTTGCAAATAATTTAAGAAGTATCAACACTTCGCTCATGATTTTTAATTCGATTCTGAATAGTGTTATAATCTGTTGATTATAACGCTATTTAGATTCGATCCTGAGTCACTTTTATCATTATTAGCCGTTTTGTTTATTAATATAGATTTAAGCAGATCTATTAGACACTTTGACACATGACTTTTAAATTCAATTCCATATATAATTTTGACAAATGAAAAGTGAATTCTACGTTTCGATCACTTTTCTATTAACCAGTAAAATATAGTAAAAATACTTGTCTAAAATAACCTTGATATACAAATATATAATACAATGGAAGACTCACTTGCTGCAAACTCAAACTGGTCACCAGGACCTGGCCAGAGCGGGAGGCTCTACCGAGGCCAACGGGCCCGAAGCCATAGCAAAGGAGCGCCAATATCATGATAATGGTCTGCGTGACGCTCACCCACCACGTGAAGTAGGGACGGTAATCGGTCAGCTCGTCGAGCTGCTGCCGCACGTCCTCTTGCTGCATAACTGATTTACGAAGGGATCTCCTGCAACAGAAATGTAAAGGGAATGTCAAAATTTATTATATCACGTTTCATAGGCTTATGAATAAACTGTATGACATTATTTAAAGAAAAATGAAATGAAACCATTCTTTCCTCGAGTTCAATGGAACTTGTTAGTTCATATTTTTATTTAATTTTTTGCTCCGGTGAGAATTGTTTAGTTACTGCAATACCCAGCAAATGATTTTGACGTATAATCCCTGCTAATTCGTGGAATTTTCCTGCATCTGAATGTGATTACAATAGTTTTTTTTAAAATCTAAGACATAGAGGGTCAATTTTTATTACGGAAGCAAATTTCTCCCAAAATTAGAAAATTTCAAACGTGAAAATTTATATCTATAACGGAAATATGTTTATTTTTTTATTTTTTCAAAATAATAACAAATAAAAAATATCCACAATTACAAACCATCCCTAGAACCAAAAGCACGCACACTTGCGCTTTTTAATGTGTATTAAATAAACAATTATAAGAAATAGGTAACAATTTGAAAAGAAAATTAAAACAACAACGAACAGAGAGAAGCAGCAATAAGGTCTACACAAAACGAATAAAGAGAACAGCCACGAAAAAGAAAATTTAGAAAATTATTTATAAAAATTAAACTATTTGAAAAATTTATATGGAAACCAGTTAACTTATATTTTAATAGCTATAAAAAGAATCACTAAAATCGATAAAGATTCGCGGCCTATAGAGAGTTCTCACACGTAAATACGTACATACGTAAAGGACCAACGGACGGAGATGGATCTATTTTCCAAAGACAAATTTAGATCATAATATCTATGTAAAAACATTAAAAATTGACACTCTATTGTAAAGGAAAATTTCCTCTTTCCAAGGAAAAAAAAAACCTAAATAATTATTTTTAAAATTACGCGAATTATAATTACTTCTATCATTAAAACCCGATGCTGGGGCGCTAGTCGTTAATCAAGCACATACTCATGAGGGTGGGCATTAAAAAATCTGAATTATTGAATATATTTGGCGTTAATTTTGTAGAAATTCATTATAATTTAATTTTTCACAACTAAATGAAACTACGTGACGTAGTATTATCTCTACTTTATTTAAATTCTTTACCATGACCTAGGTTTCACTCTGTGACATCATCTTCAGGCGAGCCATTCGTTAAATCTAATATTTACAAATTGCCTACATGAAGATGTAATACAACAAAACCTAGATTGTGTTAATGAATTTAAATAAAGTAGAAGTAATACTACATCACGTAGTTTCATTTAGCTGTGAAAAATTAAATCTAAATTAATTGAAATAAAAACAAGAAGCGGGACATGCCAGAAAAAGGAAAAAAATGTATCATAAAATTGATGTGTGAAAAGGACTTTAAACAACAAAATATGAAATAAAACGCCACTTTAGAAAATTTTCAAAAACGGTGATGTTATCAAGTGAATATGTGGATCAGATCGTAGCGACTGATCAAAACCTAATTGCAAGTGATAGGTTACATCGCTTGAAGATAACAAGTAAATATATAGAGCAAATCGTAGTGATTGATCAAAACCTAATTGCAAGTGATAGATAACATCACTTGAAGATATCAAGTAAATACATTGATTAGATCGTAGTGATTAATAAAAACCTAATTACAAGTGATAGGTAACAGCACTTGAAGATATTAAATAAATATGTGGATCAGACCATAGTGATTGGCCCAAACGTAACTGTAAGTGGTAGATATATAATGTCAAGATATCAAGTAAATATATTGATTAGATCGTAGTGATAAATCAAAACCTTATTACGCTTATAAATAATGCTAGCTCACTCGGTCTCACTCGCTTGAAATTCAGAATAATTTATTTATTTATTTATGTAATTTATTTCTTTATTAATGTATCTAGTTGACACATATGACGGACTTATTGCTACGAGAGCAATCTCTCAAAGGCCGTATGTCTTTGATCAACCCAACACACCACGTTGACAACGATAATAAAGTTTATTAGATTTTTTTTCTCTCATATTTTGCTCTTGAATAAAAACTATTAACATACATAAATGTCGTCAAAATACAGCCTATCGATTTTGCATGATTGACGAATCAATTCACATACAGACAGATAAGCAAAAATACTAAAAACAGGTTTTTTGGCTTCTATTATCATTCTTTATGCTAAATAAATTATTCTTCTAAAATACGTTCCATGTACAGAAATCACAATGTCACAATTTTATTAATAGTATAGATTATGTGAACATAAATACATCGTTTAACATTTTTTCTGGTGAGTTTACAACATTAACACACATAAATGTGGTAATTATTTCCTGTGAGAATATTATATATATATATATATATACGTATATATATATATATATATACGTGTATATATATATATATATATATATATATATATATACATATAATACTTCTCTGATATTATTGTTCAGAAATCAAACCCTACATACTGAATCTTAAACAAGACAACATTTGTTAATTTGATTAATAAAGAATAGGAGTTAGATTTTCATACAGATGTATTTTTCATAATGAAAAAAAACAATTTTGCCATCACTTTCATGTCACATTCGAGTGTAACTTTCGCAATTTGATTTGTGTTCAGGTTTTAATACCAACATTGTGTTTTTCTTTTCGAGCAATTTTCCTAAAAATTATGACAGCAAACACGTATACGTATATTTTGCACGTATTTCAATTTGGAACCGAATGCGACACTATTATTTAATATACATATTATATTACATACAAAAACACTACTATATTATATCTATATTATATTATACACAAAAACACTATTATATTATATCTATATTATATTATACACAAAATAGTCTCGAATCTGAAAACATTTTAGCCACTGTTCACCTAGTTTTTGTTCATTTAATCACTGTCAGCGGTTTTGAAAAATCTATTTCGGTTCAAAAATTCAGAAACTTGTTTATTTGAGAATTTTAGAACATTTAATCGTTACAACTTAACGACTATACGCATCTTCGCTATAAAGAGATTAAGAATTCTAAGAACTGTGTTACCATTCAAACTTTCCTTCAGGAACTGGTTCTTATTTTGCAAAGCCGATTAAGTAGTAAAAAATGCTACTAAGAGTGGCATTGGAAAAGTACGCAAAATTATTACATATTACAATTAGTTTACTTAGAACCTTATTAACTTTGACTTAACAGTAAATGGGTTAAAAATACAATCACATGGATAAATATTACTAAGCGCCCAAAATGAAAAAGTATTAGTAAAACAAGCAAATTTGAACTCGGGGTCGCGCTTCCGTTTTATTTTTCGACCTACTAGGATTCCATATACATATATATATATATATATATATATATATATATATATATATATATATACATATATGTATTTTTTGTTATTAAAAAAACATAACCTAAGCACAAACCTGCAATACAATCTGTATATTCGCATATCATACAAAACTATTGAACGAATTGTAAGAAAATTTTGAAGTTTGATAGGTTTAATAATCATCTGTAATAGATCGCCTATCAATCACCACGCTTCTACTCACACTAGTTTAGCAAAAGAAATAATAACTCAAAAATTGTTTTAACGTATTTTATAGTATTTTCGTTTTAAAAAAGTACCTACGTTGCTTACAATAACCTTAAACTGCAAGACAAATTTTAATAAAATTTTGCAAATTTGAAGTCTAATTAAATGGAGTGTGTGTCTAAATGGTAAAGACTTGTCACGTTCTTAAAAGCAAAATATAATATAATAATTGCGTCGTTAATAGCAACGCCCCATTGTCCTATCCTTTATGTACGTTTAAAATGATGTGATAAAATGTTTTCTGCACTTTAACAGCACCTATCGAGAATAGAAAGAATTTTTAAAATCTGTTCAGTAATTTCGTTTGCATCTATATTTTAACTATTTTCTTCACTGCACAGCCCCTGAAGAACGACACTATGAAGCCCCTGAACGATGAAACCTTATAAAATGTAATGCTACTACATGAAGCATACGATAATGCAACGTCTGTCTATAATCTATGGTTTTTATTTCATGAAATTCGTAATTACTCCTATTCACTATTAGATGGCGTTACTAATTTTAACCAAATGTGTATAAAGAACGCTTGGGTCGCTCATTTAACCTACTCGTATATAGCAACTTATGCTAACTTTTAATTTGTTTTCTGATCTAATATTTTAAAAATATACCACAGAGAATCTTAATAACAAGAAAATTAAGATTATCGTAATGGAGCTTAACACACAAATAATCTAATTCCAGCGACCAAGGACCTCTTATTTTTTAAGGAAAAAAATATAAAGACTTTATTCCTACACTATTTAAATACGAGTAGTTTAATATACAACGATATTTCTCAATTCCAAAAAAGAATGTTTGATCCCTGCTTTATGTTTATCGGATGTCTCTCAGAAAGCAAGGAAGCCAATTAAAGTCTAAATAGTGTTCGACCTAAATATAACAAAAATGTAAATGATACTCTTATTTAAAAAAAAACGAAAAAATTAATGGTTTAAAAGTATTATTAAATGTTTTTCGTCAATAAAACGAATAAAAAATATTATTTTTTTCTTAAAACTCAGAATATTTTTCATAAGAAAGTTTGTAAATGTTATTTCTGTGGAATTATTTGAGCCAGTAAGACAAAGAATGGGCACTTTGTGCTCGGTTCACATATATAACTTATTAATCCATGAAACTTGTAAACTTGCCGAAAAAACGATAGAAATTTATAATGAGAGATATAGCCATTTAGTTTGACAACAACTATGGGTACATTACACATATTATATTTTGTAAAAACAATATATATATATATATATATATATATATATATATATATATATATATATATATAATACGTGTAAATTTAAAATATAATGCTTTTCCCATTTAAAACCTAAAATCCACAGACAGGCGCACGCATTGACAACAACAGTAACGTTCAATACCTTTAAATCCTTTCGCTAAAAACAAATAAAATTAACAATGTAAATTATAAAAATATCTATATTTATGTAGAATGTACGTGAGATTATTAAGTACAAAAAAAAACAAATACAAATTCAGGCTGTTTCCACAGCAACCGAAAACATTCCAATAAAGGAGCAAACGCAGAAAGAAGAACGCGAACAAACAAAAGTCCAACCAGACAGCATTAATTACGGTCTAGGGAATTCGCTAATAGAGATTCGTTTGCTTATTTCATGGTCAAACGAAGTCCTCGGACTTCGCCGAAGCATTCCCGAAACGCAGACTCGATACGTGGGCGCCCGAAAATAAATAGCTGAAAATTAATAGAAGCAGAGAGCGCCTAAAGAGTTTAACATTCAAAGAAAATCCTTTGATGATATTAATGGAATCGGCGTAATGAGGACCAAGGAACGAATGTTGTGATGAAGAATATTCGTAATCGCTCAGAATCCTATTGGCCGTTAACCGATGAATGTTTAATGGCAGCTATTTGTTAATATATAATTAAATATATGTCGTTTTATTGATGATTAACTCGTACGTACAAATATACACAAACGTATATAGTAAAGCCTTTGGATAATCTTTGACCTATATATAATATATAGGTCAAATATTATACAAAGGCTTCCCGCCCCTTACGATATCAGTCGAACATTTCGATAGTCATTTAAGAAATCTTGTATGTATTATTGGCCTATACTCATACCACAGGATATAACGTATAAAGATACCTTTACCACGATACACAACATATAAAGATTCAGCATTCAGCATGCCTTATATTATTTACAAAGATGAGAAATTAGTAAGACATATAAAGCAAGATAGCAAAGAAATGAACTAAAACAGTAAATTAAATGTATTCAACATGTTAACCCTTAACAATATTCACGGAAGAGTGGGATCCCCTTAACAATTTCTGAGTATATTTTCTAAGACTGTATATACTCAGAAATAGTTTTTTTATTTGTTAATTTTCTTTGTAATCACACACCGCCATAATTCTCCCAATGTGTGAATGTACACTGGATCACTGGTTTTCGTCTGTGAGGTGTAGGATTATATGGGAAATAAGTATCCACGAATGTAGTTCCGCAAATATATTTTGAATGGCAATTTTTGCATTGCTTTTTTTTACATATTAGGAGTAAACTTGTTATTAGTTTTATTGCGTATCAAAGCCTCAAGAATTCGGACGAATGCGACTCATCAAAGGTTCTGCAGCTTTTTTGAAATGAAATTATTTGATTTATCAAAAATGATAACTAATATGGAATTCCTAGTGCAATAAATGTTTAATAACACCTAATGGAAATAGGTAGGGAGACGTATACATCATATGTCATTATCTCAAAAACAATGCTATAAAAACAATGTAATGGATGCATTACCATCTTTATGGTTTTTCCACAACTTTTCGGTAGGTTTTTAAAAACCATTCACTTAATTTTACATAATTTTATATTTTCAATATCATTTAATTTTCTCTCCGGTAATTAAATTAGGGAAAATTAAATATGCTAATTATGCAAAAAACACTGTATTTTTGTATAGAAGCTAGATATCACAACTTTGTTTTTTTATTAAAACTATTTTTAAATTTCTACATTTTTAATTGGTATTTAATTTGATTTTTAAAACTTACCTGAAAAAATAATTAATTGATAATTTTTTAACAATTGGATACATGTTTATAAGAATATACTTTTATCTACATTCCCCGCAATATATATATATATATATATATATATATATATATATATGTATATATATATATATATATATATATATATAGGCTTAAAATAACGAGCTAATAAAAAACTCATATTATTGTAGTATGAAATTAAAAAAAATTGGAAAAATAAATTATGTCAATTTCAAGATAGTGAAAGAAATAAAAAATCTCTATAAACATTAGTTTTATGCACACAAACTGCATTAACATTGGTGGACCTAAACCTATATATAAAATTCTTTACAGTGATTTTTAAATTATGCATTCACAGAAACGGCCTAGTTCCATTTTATTCCATACATAAACGTAACATTTCTAATATACTTTGTTAGTACATAGTCGTTGGCCAATAACCATAAACGATTACACTCAAAGACTTAATCCAAAATTGTTTCTCTCCGACTAACTCAACCAGTCACATAATTTATTCCAAACACCTAAATAATTATTTCCAAAAAAAAATTATATTAGCGTTAAAACTTTTTTACGGTAATAGCTTTTTTTAAATACTTCCTACTATTTACCAGAGAGAACTATTGTTATAGAAGGACCATATACGAAGATAGAAATTGCATTTTCTTGGGGTACGTCATATAAAATGGTACTGGTTTTAATAGATTTTTGACGCCTTTTTGTTCTTACTGTTGTAAATACTCGTATTCACAATTAATTGATAACGATTAAAAATAATCTTCAGCAAAATAGCTTAATTATCTCATCATGTGCACAGTTAAAGCTATTTAAAGTTGAGCCAATTTTTTCTCTTTCCAAAAATATTCTCTCACCTGAACCACCTGCCGACCACGCCCATACCGAACTGCCTTCGGTTGGAGTTGTCAGCCAGGTTTTCGAGGAGTGGATGCGCCATGCGCGATGCACCGTCGCTGACGGTAACGCCGAAGGAGACGCCATGCCCGCGCCTGTATTCCACCGTATCAACGCTGAAAAGTATGTTAGTACGTTGGTTAGTTTAGCTTCCAATTTAGAATCCGAATAGAATTACTCCGAAAACACTGATATAAAAGCTATGGCAATAATTTAGGGAAATTCATATATAGAAAAATGTGTCTTATGAGAATTCCGTATATCATTTAAAGTGAAATTACTTTTTCATAAGCCATCACTACTATTGGCTTCTAAGTGCAATAAATATTAAAAAAAACCTTAAAGTGAAATTACTTTTTCATAAGTCATCACTACTATTGACTTCTAAGTGCAATAAATATTAAAAAAAACCTTAAAGTGAAATTACTTTTTCATAAGTCATCACTACTATTGGCTTCGTAGTGCAATAAATATTAAAAAAAAAACAATACAATTACATAGAGTATGTAGGGGGTTATATGTATTATTGTGAATACATAAAAAATTGTGACATTTAAAAATATCGTCATAATTTTTTACAACTTTTGCATTTGCTTATAAAAACCCTGTTTTTCAAAATTTTAGGTTTAGATTTTAGGTACAGTTCATTTTGGAATTAAGGTGGGAACACATTCTTTTGCATATTTTTCAGTATATTACCCATAATTATAATAAAAATATTTTTTTAAGACACTTATAATCTAGTTCTTTCAAATGAAAGACATGTCTGCAGATTCACGAGTAACGTGAGTTTGAGACATTTTGCAATGCAGTCGGTCAAACAATATCCAAATCAAAATCACAAACAAGGTTCAGTTCAAGCGCAGCTCAACAAAAAACAGTGGTAGGGAAGAAGCAGCAAAAAACACGTTTTTAGCTTCGAGCAAAGCAAGTCAAGCAAGTCACTAAAGAAGCGAAGTTGTTGAGGGAACGTGTAAAAGGGGTCCCTTGACAGCCGAGAACAATAAAAAGAAGATGCAAGTGGGAAAGAGATAGCGAAAGAATTCTGATAAACAGTTGTTTCGATCGGAAGCATTTCTGCGAATGCGGAGTTATTTCTATAAAGCAGGTATTTTTCGAATGTTTACAGAATTCATTCTAACAATGTTACCTTTTTGGAATCTGTGTGAATGTAGACGTTTTTGAAATAAAGTTCAACAAGGTTGCCATACATTTTTTTTTAATTAGAATTGTTCAAAAATCACTTTTAATGTTTTGTAGTTGAAAAAAGTGTATGTTTCAGAGTTTAATTTTTATTTTGCTAATAATAACGAAATAAAGACGTAAGAAAAAACAAATTTTTTTCATGCGAACTAATAAAAATTTAAAAAAAAATTAAAAAGTCATATCTCTAAAACTATTAGGCCTAGGATAATAATATTTATTGTTTCGTATGTGTAATGACCCCCTCTATCATCGACATTTCGTTGGTCTATTCCTTACGGGAAACCTGTATATACGTGTGATATACTAACTTTCTTGTTCATCACCCAAATATAAATTCAGCCTTCAATCAATAAAGCCACTTACTAGTTTTCATTTCTGATATTCGATAATTGTATGACGTGGAAAATACGTGAACACATCGAGCAACATTCTTTTGTAATTTTGTAATTTGTCTTCACAAATTATAGAAAAGTACCATAAAATGCATTTACGTGTGCATGTGCATGATGTGGAAACATGATTATAAAAGTGGTCTAATTTTAGCAACTTCGCGAGCTTCATCTACGATCGCAATTTTTTAACGAATAAAATGAAAAAAATTGTACTCCAAAAGAATTTTTCACAACCTTGGGCAAAAAGAAATTATTTCAAGTGGTAACAACTTACATTTTATTATTCTGAAACTTAGCCATGATCTCACTATAACGTGACGGAAATTGTTCAGAATAAACATTTTTTCATTAACCCGTCATAAACAAGAATTAATATTTTCATTGAAAAATGTTTAAAATCTGTTTGTTTTTCTTCTACCGCCCAAAATAGTTGCTTATCTCGTCACATTCTCACAGAAGTAAAAAAAAACCTTAAAATTTGTAATAATATTCTAATCCATTGTTAATATATATGTATTCCATATATTGCAATATATACATAATATTTTAAAAGGTCCATTATTTTATGATTAATTTTTTTTAATATAAGTTATCACGATGTTTATTACAGTTAGATAATATAACTTTCTTGTTAATCACCCAAATATGACTATAGCAAATCTATTTTGCCATAAATTAATTTTTCCAATGAAAGCTTCAAATCTTGATAATAAATTCCATTTTCAATCAATAAAACCACTTATAAGTTTTCATTTCTAATATTCGATAATTGTGCGATGGAAAGATGCGTGAGAACATCGTCACAGTAAAGTACCAAAAAATTGTTTCAGAATTAGAAGTTTTACATGGAATATTTGATAATATCGTGAAATAATTGGCAAATTGTAAAAACTTTTCGAAAGAAAAACAAAAAGAACGTCCAAAACAGATTACAACAGCCAAATTTTAATCACACTTCATTAATGAACCTGTTGTTCACGTAACGCTTGATTACTATCAAAATCACTATTTGATCCAATGAATATTTGACATATTCAAGAAGACTTTGTAAAAAAGATGTGAACATAAACCTTCATATTTAACAAATTTGTATAATTGTTCACATAACGCTTGATTGCTCTTTAAATCACTATTTGATTCTATTGATCCAAATTTTTTTTTTAATAATTAGGGTATTCAAAATTACTCTGTGAAAATTATGTAAACATAAAACTTCATGTTTGGAAGATGAACAAGAAAGTTATGTAGCTGTTTACATAACGCTTGATTGTCCTTTAAATCACTATTTAATCCATTGGATCTAAAGACTTTTTGGTAATCTCAGCTGTGAAAATTATGTAAACATAAAATTTCATATTTGGGAAATGAACAAGAAAGTTATGTAGCTGTTTACATAACGCTTGATTTCCCTTTAAATCACTATTTAATCCATTGGATCTAGACTTTTTGGTAATCTCAGCTGTGAAAATTATGTAAACATAAAACTTCATATTTTGGAGATGAACAAGAAAGTTATGTAGCTGTTTACATAACGCTTGATTGCCCTTTAAATCACTATTTAATCCATTGGGTCTAAAGACTTTTTGGTAATCTCAGCTGTGAAAATTATGTAAACATAAAACTTCATATTTGGGAGATGAACAAGAAAGTTATGTAGCTGTTTACATAACGCTTGATTGCCCTTTAAATCACTATTTAATCCATTGGGTCTAAAAACTTTTTAGTAATCTCAGCTGTGAAAATTATGTAAACATAAAACTTCATATTTGGGAGATGAACAAGAAAGTTATGTAACTGTTTACAAAACGCTTGATTGCCCTTTAAATCACTATTTAATCCATTGGGTCTAAAGACTTTTTGGTAATCTCAGCTGTGAAAATTATGTAAACATAAAACTTCATATTTGGGAGATGAACAAGAAAGTTATCTAACTGTTTACATAACGCTTGATTGCCCTTTAAATCACTATTTAATCCATTGGGTCTAAAGACTTTTTGGTAATCCCAGCTGTGAAAATTATGTAAACATGAAACTCGAATATGCGAATGCACATGAATGAATTATTATAATCTTTTGTGAACACGGAAGCACAAAGGATTATAATAATTCAAAGTTTAGATTTCAACTTGAAACGAAGAATTTTGCTAAATAAAACATAGTGGATCAATTTCTAACACCTACAATACCTAAAGAGATTATCTTATGTTTTGAAATGTTTTATTAAAGTGCAATGGAAGGATGTATTAAAATAAAAAGAAAATGTACGAAACAATTTTTGAAGGAACAATTGGCAAATTCGTCACGATACTGGAACAAAATAGTCCTCCAAACGGAGTATTTAGGAGAAGAAAATATTGCGTTTAATACCTTTCTACAAAAGTTTATTAAAAGTAATGTTATGACCTATCGATACACCTGATTTAAATACTATTGACGAAATAATGCCCAACTTAAAAACAAATCTTTGTGACATCCTTTAAGTTATAAAGAATTTTTCTCACATTGAAAATTGTATACGAAATTTTCATATTCATAAAATCCAAAGTGAAATCATTATTCCCAAAGTTTTCATTCGGATATATTATTAGCAAGATTTGTTAGTTGTGACGCGGTCTGGTATTCATTGTCATATTGAGAAAACGAAGATTTCCAAAAAAAAGTTTTACCTTTTCGCCCCATCAACCACATCCGCCGAGGGTTGCCTATCGGGAGAGTCGGCCGCACCAGAGTCGGCGGCGGCGGGCAGCGCAAAGAAGACGTCGTCCGCCGCATCTGCCGCATCCGGCGCGTGCGGCGCACCAGCGCCTAAGAAGGAGCGCGACCACTGTCGACTCGCACCCTGCCGGCTGCGCCTAGTCACCGCCTGCCGCGAGTAAACGAAGAATTGTTTTAATCACTTAGTGAGGAAAAACTGGCTAGGAGCGTGTCGGAACATGCTTAAAATGGAGTTCAACAGTTGTCTGCATCTCTCATCATATCTTTAATCGAATGTTTTACTCAAATGCTAGTACTCATTTTACTCAATTTTAAGCAAAAGAATATTTTTTTGATGTTGGCAACCGTTTATTTACCAACTTATTTTTATCAACTTTAGGTATTTTATAAATTGCCTCGTAATGATAGATAATTGTCGGCAAAGTTTTTATAATTTAAGTTCTGAGATTTCCTTTGTTTTTTTTTCATTTTAATTTACGTTTTGTTTTTTTTCTACTTAAATATACGAAGAACAAAGCGTTGAATTCTACTGTATTTTAGACATGAAACTAATTGCAGATAAAAGGAAAAAGTTTATTTTTGATACATAGTAACATTGCCTCTTTACTATCTCATGTGTTTTTATATACGTTATTTTACATAGAATTTGTTTTTGACTGTGGATTGTGGTAAATTTTATCTACGAATATGAACTATCCAAAATTACCTCAAACTTTTCGCTCTATAACAGAATTTATAGAAATAATCCCCGCAATTTCAAATAGTTTTTAGGTTCACGTTAAGTTTTACACGGAGAAGTAAACGAGAATAATTTATTTTAACATTATATTTCAAATGATAGTAGAAGCAACTGCTATTATTTATTCTACTATTCATAAATTTGGTTACATTGAACTTTCGTGACTGTTAAAGGTTAAACAATCTCTGTAATTTAAAAAATCATCCCACATCTTGCCGTCTACCTGGCAAGATGTAGGATGATTAAATTAAATATTGAAATTTTAATAAACCCCACTCATTTCTGTTTGAGGTACAGCTTGAAATATTGGCTTGAGATCACAGCATCATAGTTCTACAATAAGAAGCTATGATCTCAAACAATTTGAGGTCGTGATTTAACCTAACTTAATTTGAAGAAAAGTATAGTAAATATCTATTAGATGTTTTAGATACGTCAATCTCCCAATTTATGGAAAATGATGACTAAAAATGTTTGTTTACACATCCCACCGAGCGAGATAACTATATTTTGAAATAAAAACGAGCTTTTTAATTATTTCTTTTAAATTTGGAAGACTTATATAAAATATTGAATATATTTGGCGTTGATTTTGTAGAAATTCATTATTCACAATTAAATGAAACTACGTGATGTAGTATTATTTCTACTTTCTTTAAGTTCTTTATCACATTGGAAAGATTTTTTGCGAAATATTAATGTGAAAAGAAATGAAATATATCCTTTCACATTTCGCTGCATCAGTTTAAAAATTATAATTTAAAAACTATTTCGAACCGTAATATTTCGCAAAAAGTCTTCCAAATTTAAACAAAGAAATTATAAAACTCGTTTTTATTTCAAAATATAGTTATCTCGCTCGGTGGGATGTGTAAATGAACATATTCATTTATAACATGTGGTATTGGCATCTTAGTACATTGTTATGAAACCCTACTTATTCGTCTTCTGATATTTACAGAACCGATTTTTCATATTACAGTTAAATTTAGGTCTAAATTTAGTTTAATATCTTTATTTTTCAGTATAAATCGTATCAGAGAAATTAATTTATTACATGTACAATAAAGAGGATGCCTTTCAAAATCAGTGCGTATTTTTTGCAGTAACTCTATCTGAGAGACGTTATTGAAGATTATCAATTAGAAAAAGTTTTTGTCTTCTAAATGAAAACCCAATTGCTAATATCTTGACAATTCCATTTTCAATCAATACAACCAGTTACAAGTTTTCATTTCTAATATTCGATAATTGTACGATGGAAAGATGCGTGAGAACATCGTCATAGTAAAGTACCAAATTTTTTTTTCGGAATTACAAGTTTTAGGTATATACCTATAATTTAAGTTTATCGTTTTGTATATAGTAAAACATATTTATAAAATAAATTAATTATATAGTATTATGTTAATTAATTACATAGTAACAGAGTAATAATAATTGTCCTGGTCGGCGATGGCAACAAAAGTATCCACCTTAAAAGAAATAAAAATCAAACGAAAAGTTTCCTATGGATGAAAAGGTTTACCTATGGATGCTAAAGTTCTTTCTTCGGCAACACTTCCAGAAATGCTGTAACCGTTATCTGTGGTTTTAATCTCCAGAACAACTTAATACACTATATTTCTGTAAAATATTTGATTTTGTTCTGACGATCAAATATAATTTTCTGTACAAATATACGAAATCAAAGGAAGTTTTGTTTGTTTTCTACTGTTGTTTCATTTCCTTTCCACTGTACTAATTTGTTTGTTTGTTTTTACTGTTGTTTTATTTTCTTTTTACTGTATGATGGTAGTTTTGCATGTTTTCGCGCGAAACTTTTACTTATTCGATTGATATCATGACTATAACGTCCTGATTGAAATGGAATGTATGTGATGTTCAATTGTTATAATTCTTGAAAACATAAGGATAAAATAATCTATAACACTACACAAAATAATCTATATATTTATTAGAGCCTTTATTATATATAAATCATCTTCTTTTTAATAGACATTTTTTTCTTATTTGCACCATTTTCTGAATCACAATTACATTTAAAAATTGAAATACATGCACGTAAAAATGTTAATAAAAACACTGAGTTACCAATGTAATCTACTTTCCTTTCTGCGAAATACTATCGGTATCGCTCAGTATTCAAACCCGAATAGGTACGTTGCTTCGTATATCGCTTTGATTATACAGTATAACCCTGACAGTAACATTAAATATTACATTTCAAGGATGGCAAGATGTACAAAAAAAATTATTGATTATAATTCTTATATCGTACTTAGGACTAACAAAATCTGGTTGAAATACATGCACGTAGAAATGTTAAGAAAAACACTGAGTTACCAATGTAATCTACTTTCCTTTCTGCAAAATAATATCGGTATCGCTCAGTATTCAAAGCCGAATAAGGTGTTAGGTACGTTGCTTCGTATATATCTTTGATTATGCGGTATAACCATGGCAGTAACATTAAATATTACATTTCAAGGATGGCATAGATATACGAAAATAATTATTGATTATAATTGTCTTATATCGTACTAACGCAATCTAGTTGCTTTACCGATTTGACAACGTATTACTAAGTTATCTCTAAATATGTTAATGGTTGTATGAGTATTACTTTTTTTGACCTTTAATGGTTATATGAGTATTACTTTTTTTTGACCTTTAATGGTTATATGAGTATTACTTTTTTTTGACCTTTAATGGTTATATGAGTATTACTTTTTTTTGACCTTTAATGGTTATATGAGTATTACTTTTTTTTTACCTTTAATGGTTATATGAGTATTACTTTTTTTGACCTTTAATGGTTATATGAGTATTACTTTTTTTTGACCTTTAATGGTTATATGAGTATTACTTTTTTTTACCTTTAATTATATGAGTAATAATGGGAAATAATAATTTAAATAAAGAGAGTCGGAATGTGCCAAATAAATATTTGAGACGTATTATTTTCTTTTGATCATTATAGCTATATTAAAATTATATATGTGTAAAAAAATATACATAAAGTAACTAGTTATAGTAGATCATTTATTATAAAAGTTTCATGTTAAGAAATTTAACCATACAGTTTTGTACCAGACCAAATTATGGAACAAGGAATTAAACTGAGACCTTTCAAAAATTTCTTTTCCTCTCATATATCTTTCATAACTTTCACTTTTCTGATAAAAGAAATTAGTTGCTCGGTGAAAACTGCAAGCTGTTTGTTATTCACGAGCGACATAAAACTTTTTAGTCGTCAGGGATGCTGCAGATGGCGAACTGTTTAAGCGTGATACCAGAGCCATTATTGAGTGGAGCGCAGAAAGCGGCTTTCGGTTTAACACGAACAAATGTTCAATAGTTAGTTACGGTCGAGCATACGATCCCATTAAATACGAATATACGGTCAGCGGTATCCTGCATCTGTATTGTCTGGATGAGGTTGTTGATTTAGGAGTCAGATTTTATTCGTGATTGACGTTTCCTGGGCATATGGCGGATATAGCAATAAATCGTTTCAAAAACGTGGATTCACATTGCATAATTCAAAGGGTTTTCAATCCATATCATCAATTCGCCTGCTGTATACTTCACTAGTGCCAAGACAATTATACACTGACTCCATTATTGGAGCCTAGACGAAGTCAAGTGCAGCTTAGACGCGTGCTAAAGGCTTTTCTCTGATATTTATATGCGAGACAGTATGGTTATTTCCCCTTCTCTTTTTCCACCAATTCCCTCTTGGATATGCTACGTTTCCATTCCTTGAAACTCAAAAAAGAGGTTGCGCTCGTGAAATTCATCTTACAGCTTTTAAAAGATAAATTTTGCGCCATGTTTTATTGAGTAACTTTCATTCTTCGTACCTGATAATTTCGTGCGCTCACGCAATCATCACCTTTTTGCTATACCACCCTCTAGAACCGAATTATATTAGAACTATTCAGTTTCCAGCAGTATTCAACTGCTCAATAATCTAATAGCCGTCGCAACACAGTATGATTTGCTTATGATAAGTGAAAGTAAATTTGTCGAAATGAGTCATCATTATCTATTGTAGTTCTTCTTAATTTTATATCAATGTTAAATATCAAAGTTTAAACTTTTTTAAATCATTAATTCATTATCGTTAAATGACAAAGTGCATGTGGGAAAACGCCTAGAGTTATGTAGACACATGAAATATGGATATTGAAAGTTACCCGAAATAATTTTATCTGAAAATTCTAGTTAAATTCATTCAATTACTGAGTTTTTCTAGATTCTTTCATACTCATATGAATAAAAGGTTTAGAAAGTCAATTGGAAGAACCTTAATATTCCGCAGACGGAGCTTAAAATGAAAAATGGAAAAATCAAATCTCTTCTCCATTTTTATAAGTATGTGTACAAACTAGAAATGATTTCTACATTTTGACATGTATTCACATTACTTTTTTTTAATGTTTTGTCACCATTTAATTGAGATTTAAAGATATGATCTGATTTAATATGAAGAATTTACTTACAAAATTTCAAGGATAGACAGACGAAAGGATTGACGTGACAAAATTCGAAGTTCAGTCTTACCTTGTAAAGTTCCGAGATGGATTAGAATACCAGTATTGTATAGTCAAGTTCTACTAGATAGAAAAAGCATCCCAAATTAAGTAAGCAATACTTTCGTAATATCGTAAACAGAATAATACAGTACAGACCTAGACCCTCTAAAACAAATTGAAACACCTTAAAAATGTTTATGCTCTTCACATGATTCAACTCAGAAAGTACTATCATATTTCTGAGTGTGAGTCGCATCTCGATTAGGTGGAAATTCGTGACCGGAATCCAAGAGTTTAAATATACTTACATTTAAGATCAATAACTTAAATAGCCCACGCAGTCCGCCTTACCTCAGCAGTAGGATTCTTTAAAAGCGTTGCTCAGGTAAGTTAGGCTACGTGATCTATCCAATACTTATACGCACGTGTTAAGTTCTAGAAACATGTTCAATATATTTGTTATTACAAGCGGTAACTTTTTCGAAAACTTATTTTCTACCTTTGGCTCGAAATTTTCAATTGAGAAAATTTAAGGACAGTTTAACGTCAATAAACCAAATGTTCCATCTTCCATTCTGTTATATATATATATATATATATATATATATATATATATATATATATATATATATATATATATCAATGACGAATAATAAATTTGATACGTTTGTAAAATATTTATTCCAGTAAAAAAACTGAAGTAGTAGTTACAAGAGGTAAAGCATTAAAAATAATCTAATTTTCTTGGGCTTAACTAAATTTTCCATTTTCCAACTTTGCTTTCTCGACATGTTTCACGTTTATTTTTAGATTTATCTTACTTCTAAGTTTCTAAATTTCTCTGACTGTATATTTTAGTCGAATCTTTGTAGCTTTTCGTAACTTCACCCCTCTTCGCTTTTCTTAATTTCTAGTAAAATTTTCTACTACGAAAATAATTTAACTACGTATTGATAAGATCGTTAAACCATAATCTACTGCAATATAATAAGTAAGCAGAGCACCAACGAGAGTATGATACCTTGACTGATTCTGGATCACTTTTTTTATATTTCTATTGATGTACTGTTCTGCATGCATCCCCATTACCTTTAAATATTTCCTACTTTACCCTCTTAAATATTCTTCAAACTGACCTGGTTATACTTTAAAAAGTCGCTCAAATAATTTCTTATTTACAATAAATTTCACACACTTTTTTCCAAGAAACTGAACATTCGTGGCTTTCAGATATCTACATTATTTTGAGACTTTTAATTTTTAGCGTCAATCTATGTTTTTAATTTTCATTCTAGTTGTAAATTTATATTTTTCACCTTACTACTCAAGCACTTAACGACTTTTCTTAATGATTACATTAATATTATCCATCAATTTTTTCTTAAATCCATCAAAATATACTATCATACAACTGAGAAAGAAAGATCTGTTAACATATATGAATATAAATATCTAAAGAATGTTTCCAACAAATGTTTGTTGAAATTAGTCATATGTTAAAATTAATATTCACTGTGTCTATTTTAATGAAGATGTTTGGAACTGTAGAGTATTTTGAAATCAATATCAATTCTTGTAACAGTTTACGAGATTTTAGGCCGTAAAAATCGATTAGTGCTTACCGGTGCACTAAATCCACAAGTAGTTGCTAATTCTTTGACAACTAATAACGATTCGTGAACCAAACGTGTGAAAACATATCAAAATTGGGATGGCTAAAAATGTCATGTTGCAATTTAATAGAATTTGGGGCATATAGAAGCTCCTCGGTGAAAAGCAAGCCAGTGGTAGTGATTATCCTGGTTTTCTCTTATGTGATTGATAAATAATTACCATTAAAATGTAATGCTGAAGGAAAATTCTTTGAATTACTTTAAAGCTAACGACTGTGATAAGAAAATTCAAACTTACTACCAATTTTACTACCGCATGCCTTCGTTTGCACTTTGAATATTTTAGTCATATTACCAAGAAGAAAGAAGACAATGAGGAAAAACTGCTAGTGACTGGAAAAGAAAGTCTTTCCTACCAGATGCTGAAAGGAAATTATTTTAATTCCATTAAAGCTAACGACTCTGCGATAACAAAATTCAAACTGACTACCAATTTTACTGCCGTATGCCTTCGTAAGCTCTTCGAACATTTCAGTCATGTTACCAGGAAGAAAGATGAAAATGAGAAAAAAACTGCTAGCGACTGGGAAAGAAAATCTTTCCTACCAGATGCTGAAAGAAAATTCTTTGAATTCCATTAAAGATAACGACTCTGCGATAACAAAATTCAAACTTGCTACCAATTTTACTGCCGTATGCCTTCGTAAGCTCTTCGAACTTTTCTGTCATATTACCAGGAAGGAAGATGACACTAAGAAAAAACTGCTAATGACTGGGAAACGTGGTAGGAAAGAGATCCACAGAATTCAGTGTCATGTATTTTTCTCATTAAATGCTTCTTAAAAATAGAATAACTCCTTATAAACGACTAGCCTTTGATGGCAGTTTTGTCCGCATAGGTTTTCAAGGTTCTGTTCCTTAAAAGTGGAAACGGAATCCTTATAAAATCCGGATTTCTTATATTATCCTTATAAATGTGTCCGGTCATTTTTTCGTCTATCATAGCCATTTTTCTAAAAAATACTTTGATGAAATTTTTTTAGCATGATGATAAGACTTGCTAACCTGCATATAACTCAGAAATATTCATATGTAAATTTTGGAGGGGACGGAAGAGGACTCGAATTTTTTTTTTGTGGATTTCTATTAAATCGTGTGAAATACTACTTAAAAACTATTTACTATTCCAAAACTATTTACTTAAGAGTTTTTTGTGAGATAATTTTAGAAACATTACTATACACTTCTGCAAACCTTTTCTCAAAAATCATTTGACATAAAAACTTAAAATTTGGAATAATAATAAAGCATATTAACCCTCATATATATAACTAACTCAGAAAAATATTCGTATCGACATTTTTAAAAACATTCAACCGCGCGTTTCAACCACGTTTAAAGATTCTGAAACTATATGTTTTCAGAATTTTACTTAAGATAATTCTAAGTGCATTGTTGAAAATATACACAAAATATGTTTCCTTCTTTTGTCTGCAAAACTGCTATTATCAAAACTACGAAAAAACAACGTCACTAAAACTTTATCTGAAAACAATAATGATATTTCTAAATTACATAGTCTTTGGTATATTTACGATATTTTTAATCGCAAATGTCAAAACATGCTAAGAAATAAATTTACGTGGTGAAAAATTATATGTTAAATATATATAAGTAAATATTTTTCTATATTTATTTCACCAATAACAAAGTCACAAAATAAGGGTATTTTTTATTTTTTCGACGCGGTATTGTATAAGTAATTAAGAATTAGGAAATCACGCATATTTTCAACAATAACAATATTTAGTGGATTTTAAGGAATTGGATATCGTGGGCAACTAATTATGTCATTATTTTCACGATCAGTTGAGTCTCCGTGATATTGGTAAGTAACAAAAGTACCCACTTAAATTTTAAATTGAATTTTATCAGATTATTGAGAGAGTCTGGAATTAATATTTTTTAGCCAATTTCTAGTTGGAGATAATTTTTTGCGTTGAAAAAAAGCTTTCCCATATTCCCAAATAATCTAAAAAATATTCCTTCAAATTCTCTTTAGCCCAATATTCTTCTGTTCTAACTCGTAATTTACTTTCTTATGTATTATTTTCTATAATGATCTATTCGCCCTAGTTTGGTTCTCATCTTTCTTTGAAATTCTCCATGTTATATCTCCGTACATTTTCAAAATAGACCTATTTTTACCGTTCCTTAAAAAAATTGTCAAAACGGAACACTTATAGAATCACTTTGGTGTCCGTCCGTCTGTCACAGGCATTTGTCTCAGAAACTATTCAACGTATAAAGCTGACCTAGAAGTAAAATTATTTGAGTTTTGATTTTCGGCGTTGTTTAATTGAGATAAAGCGAAAAGGAAAAAAGAATGTTTAAAACCATCACGGGGAACATCAATGAGAGCTTTTTAAGCACAAATTCATGAATATATTATTTTTTTCTTAATGAGAGCTTTTTAAGCACAAATTCATGAATATATTATTTTTTTCTTAATGAGAACTTTTTAAGCACAAATTCTTAAATATAAATATTTTCAACATTTTTACTAAAAAAACCTTAAAAATTGCTGTCTCCTCATTCTATTTCCAAAAGTATGGCTGAAAAATATCTAATAATTTCATGAACATATTTTTATTTCCATGAGTATCTTTTTTTATTTTGAGAATGTTTGATTTGGTTTAATTGGAAAAATAATTCTTTTTTGTTAGTTTATGGAATCAATCTAATGATAATATTAAAAATCATAGAGCATATCTCATAAACAACAGTATAAAAATGAGGATGCCGTCTCTGTCTCTTACTGACACCTGTCATTTAAAAGATGATTGTATTGTAGTGTAGACAGCGAGAACTATAATTTTTAGTTTTCTAAATAAACGGATTTCCGGTCTAATAGATGCATTTTTCGTTATATACGCCATAACATATAATTAAAAAAAATGATCGCACGGAATACTGATTACAGAAGTGTAACTTGCACATGACCGGTTTTACTTTTTCAGTTTATTACATAATATATCCCGAAATTTTTTCAGTTTATTACATAATATATCGAAATTTCCATATTGAAGATTATGCAAACACCATATTAAATCTAATTAATGTTGCATAATTAAAGCTAAATAAATATAAAATCCAGGAGAAACAAATTTAAATATGATTCTATATATATTCTGGAAACCACACATATTGACATCCGGTCGCTCCTTTATTTATGGAAGTGAATAATTTGGGTAATATACAAACAATCAAACAAGCATACCAACAAATTTAATTTATCTCAAAATCCAATAATATAAACTAAATAAAAACACCAGCCATATACAATTTGAAATAGTGTGATAAGTATTCCGTGTAAGAGTGTACAGGCATTAAAGAGTACATATATATATATATATATATATATATATATATATATATATATACATATATTTTTTTTTTTTTTCCTCTGTCTTAGATTGGTAAATAGTAAAAGAGAACACGACATAGTACTCGCGTGGGGATACTGTACTCGTCATGACTTGGAAGGCGATTACTGTTTCTGTTTTAGCTAAACATGAATAGCTATTAAATACAATTTATGTCAAACTTCTTTTCTTTCTTTAAAATGAAGTATGAGCTATAAGACCGTAATGTACAACGTACTACACGTTAGTACGTTGTACATTGTAACAACTAGTACAACGTACTAACTCACCTCGAACAAATGAATGCTTCAATAATTTAATACACGCACATTTAATGTATTTTTACAATAGTTAACATTATCTCAAAAGAGCCGACTACATGCACAGATACTAAACATTTTACGTACAAAATCGAACGTATGAAAAGTTCATATTACGAAAGCACGCGCTTTATTAATGTGTAACAAATTACGAACTAACGAATATTGTTTACCATAACTTAATTACCAAAAAATATTTGTGTTAAATGTTACCTGCCATTAATTCTCTAACCCTATGAAGTACTTGTATGCTTCATAATTTAAAAAAAACAATTAGACTTTTAATTGTACTATTGCCAATGTAAAGACTTATTGCTTTTAACTAGCATACTTTCTTATATTTTGTAAATTCTGAAACAATTTGAGTATTTAATTATTTTAAAAGAACGCGCGCATATTGTAGTCCAAATTGACATTTGTAGTATATTGCAAGTCGCAATCAAAGATCTAAGGTTTGTCTCCATTCTGTGTATTTAAAGGCTAATGAGCGAAAGTAGCAAATGTATTTAATTACGCGCGCGGTGCTGTTAGTTCCTGTTGAGTACAATTGTATTATTTCAGTGAACTAGTTCACTTTGCGAACTAAGAACCAGTTAATCTAGTTTCAAATATTATCACTTCACTCACTCCCCCTCGTTCTCTGTCGCATGCGAATGACCAACACAATATTACTCAATACGTCCATTATTTGTTTCGCTCTTTATATTATGTTTTGTTTTGAAAAGGAACTACTTGTTTCTTAGTATATATGCGAGCTATTCCGGCAGTATGATGCCTGAAAATATGCATACTTTATATACATACATCTCCAAAAGGAATAATGATAAAGCATTAAAGGCATTGCATGTGTGCATTTAAATTCATGCACTTGGTAACTTCTTCATTACTGAAGGTCATCTTAATGCCTTGCTGGAAAAACTGATTAGCTGCTTCCATGCTATCCAATCTTTGACTTGTCTCAGGTTGGTAGTATCAGGCCGTCTCATAATGGTATTAACCCGTTCAAACTGACGGCTAGGTTATCGACAGCCAGGTATTTAACCTACAATAACCAGTTTATCTAAGTTCACTACTCGTCTACGAGTTATACGGCCAAAATAACCGAAAACAAGTTGGTAGATGGTCGATAATTTGGTCTTAATTTACAGTTGGTCGAATATGGATTTATTGGTTCTGTTGGCAGACAATAGTATGTGCAGCATCCTTCACCAACACCACTTCTTAAAAACATCAATCTTCTATCTGTCCACTGTGCGAATTGTCAAGGACATTGACCTAAATGGAAAGATGGACAAAACAAGCATTAACACTAATCCCTTTGGTGATATTGGAGACCTACCTGTCCTGCCACGTTGTGTTGAGCTTGCTTACTGTTGTTTTGGCTACCTAAATGCGTCCCCTGAATTTTCCTCCGCATCTTTTTTGGTCATTTATGATAGATCCGAGGTATAGGAGTTTCCTTATAGACTCTGTATTTGACTGATAAATTTACAACTAAAGTTATACTTTAGTAAGACGATAATATATTTCTTAGTTCAAATTCTATCTTCAACTCTTCACTTTTCATCTCTTGAATACAGTAGCATCACGTTTACTTTCGATTTTTTAACTTATGAGTTTGACCAAAGCAATAATTTTAAAACTTAATCAATTAATCATTGAAGAAATTTGAATCAATTAAGATATTGATTTTGTATGTGTTGATACAATTTAATAAAAAAACAATAGGAAATACAATGGAAACATTTTGAGGGATATAAATCAATGTTTGTTAATAAAAGAAACTAAATTTTACTTCGAGTATGAGTGATCTGAAAATACTCGTCTTGTTAGAAAAGTCATTAATCAATCAAAATACATTAAACCTAGAACAAAAGTCACAAGTCTGCCTCTACTAATACCTTAATATTTTGGCATATAAAAACGTTTACATCAAGCATAAAGACTTCCACGAATTCCTTAAACAACTAAATTTACTCACCTTTTTGGAACGCAAAAGTTATTTATGAATGAAAATATATTAAACCTAGAACAAAAGTCACAAGTCTGCCTCTACTAACACCTTCATATTTTCGGATATAAAAACATTTACAGAAAGCATAAAGACTTCCACGACTTCCTTAAACGACTACATTTATGACAATTCTGAATTAAAAGACTGTAATTATTAAATCATTACATATTTATTACATTTTGCGACCCACCCAGTATTCATAAACACACGCCCACCGCGTAGTTAGGCAACGATATACCCATTGCCGGTATAGTGCCTACTAATATTAATTTACAAAAGGCACACAGCCAGTCGCCTCGCCCGCATAGCGCCGACTTATGTACATTACATCGCAAGCTAATTATTCGGATATAAAGGTCAACCCATTTAGATTTACATGACTTATATATGAAAGTATTTCTTGGTAATCCATAATGTATGAAATGTACGGGCACGAATACCCGAGCATTATATGCGAACGCGATGTACGTTACAAATTGGATGCCGTAAAGAGCATTTAAGTCGAATTAGGTATGATCATAAATTGGCCTGGGTTGACGTGTCTACTGGGGAGTTGGGGATGGTGTGGGGTAGCCTGGTTATGTGTATTATTGAGTATTAGTTGCTGGAGTGTTCGATCGCGGAGTATGAAAGTTTTATGTTTGATTTATAAAATATTAAGCTAGTGGTGCTTATAATAGAACGGATTCGATTACCGAAATCAACGAAGAAGCGAAAGCTTAAAAATTGCTGAAGGTCTAAGAGAATAATAATAAGAAATCACAAATTTACTTTTAAAAATCGAACCTGAATCTGTTTCCGGAGAAAGAATTCGAGAGAAAGGAAGCGGAAATGAAATGTAATTAGCGGCAAAAATAAATGATGGTTTTGTATCATTTGTATTCATTTGGAATGACAGCCATATCTTTCTGTCTATATCCGCCAAAGACAATTTACATAAAAATTATTTAAAAATAAAAACTTGGGGACAGATTTGAGGGATAAGAGAGGAAGCGAAAAACAATTTTCTTTTCAGAAATATTCTGAAAAATCTCAGAAAAATCGCAGTTGCCCACAATCTAGGAAACAACGAAAACAAATTAAAAATGGAGAATCTTGGTTATGACGTCTCATTAATACAGATCAGAAATTATTGTTGCACCGTCAACTAAGATAGTTTTTTTAATTTCTTTTAAAACAATTTTAAAATTGTAATAAAAATTATTTATTTTTTTATTTTCATTGCTCATTTTTCCGCTTATGTATACTCACGTATAAATGTATATATTCGTGTACATATTCTTTTTTCTTCTGCTTTCCAACGGTTTATAAATATTTATTCTGAACAAATTTTACATATTACAATCGTGTTCACATAAAACAGAGATGCTCATGTGTACGTACCTATAGTAGATTTACCATATCTATGGTTAGGTTAGGTTTTTACATGTTTTTTTTAGTTCCATTTATTATGTTTTATAAACACAAAACGTTGATTATATATATTTTTTACAACATTTATTATCAAAAACCATTATAAAACACCACAGATTCATTTTGAAACAATTTTTAACTCGAAAATCGAAAATTGGCGAATGTAAATTAATCGTACTAATTTTAGTTGAGAATACTTAAAAAACACAGATCATGTGTTTCAGATCATCACACCAAAAAGCATACAATAAAAAACACATAAAGGGAAATACCAAAAACAATAGTCTCAATTTTTTTCACATTTTGGGAACACCCCATTGGAATACTAGAGTATGGATAGGGATACATTGCAAATGATTTTGGAAGCTTATGCTTGACTAATTATACGAATAAATATAAAATTCAAATGACACGAAAAAAATGTTCACCCCAACTTTAAACACATGAAGGACTATCTATTTTATTCTAAACTTATATATATATATATATATATATATATATATATATATATAGGACATGAAAAAGCTAAAATGCTTTCTAATTATTACAGCTCTCTTAAAAAGTAAAGCAAAATAAAATCTTATATATTAAGAATTCTCTGCAAATTTATGATTCTGGTACTCTATAATTACAAAGTTTTGAAACCTTAAACGAGTAAAACAAGATCCTATATATGAGATGGGAACCAGAGAAGCGAGTCTAGAAACTCTGAGGGCTCTACATAATTACGCAAAGACGGGCAGAATATTATTAACACGCCACAAAATATAATTGGAAAAAATTAAAAACTATGTCCATCTGTAACTCATATAAAAGGAAAATACAGTTTCAGTATATTTGAATTAACTGAACACTATTTATTGGTGAGAATAAAAAATGTTTTGTATATATAGTGTCTACATGAACCTGATACATACAATGTGATAAAACTTCTTTACGCACGCTTGACTTGGGGAGTAAGCTGGTGAATGCATGACGAGAGCGTTACGAAAAGTGTGATCGGGCGAGGCGAATGGAAGTTGAGAGGGAGATATAAGTTAGTGAAGATAGAAAAAGATAGAGTTACGATTCGTATCTTACTGTAGGGACAAGAGAGACAGGTGCGAGCACAAATTTTCTTTCTCTCTTTCTCACATAGCCAGTTATGTTTCGTATATCTATGACGCAGTGCAAGCATATTGTCTGTATCACACTGTAGGAGCAAGAGAGAGCAGTGCGCGTGCACATTTTCTTTCTCTCTTCCTCTCATAGCAGGTGCATGAAATATATATATATATATATATATATATATATATATATATACGAGTTTTGCTAGCGTTTTGCGAACGGCGATTTTTTGATTATTTTGTAATTTCATTTCATTCTTGAACAATTTTATAAATGATTATTTTATTCAATACATTAAATATTCTACGTTTAAAGTGAATAAAATTGTAAATTCATTTTAAAGTTCATATTTTGTGAATTTGAAGTTTTACTTCAGTCGTGTGGTCTAAAGCACATTCATTTTTTATAGTTGGTTTAAAAATTAAAAATTAAAAATGTAATAGTGAAACATGTGCGTAAAAGAGGCAAGAAAAAAATAGTTCGAACTTTCTGTTGTAAACCATAAGCGGCAAAACGAAATACAAATTAAGCGAATCTACTAGTAAGTTGATTTTTATAAAATATCTTGACTGATACATAACTGTAAGTTTTGCTTAAGTTCACCCAAAATGAACATGGCGTTAATTATTAGAATCATTTGAAAAATAATATCTGTTTAAGTTAGTGTGTGGAATTTTATCGATGAAGCTTTTGATAATCAAGGATTTTGCCACTATCCCATAGATGGCGTTCTATGGAATATGACGAAAATTGTGGATATTGCATATTATTCTTTTGAGAATAAAAATTGTTGCAAAATTTGTAATATTTTTGTGAACCATGTAGGCCAGAATCATAAAACAATTTCATGGCAGGTTTTGCATGACAGAATTTCGACCTAAACGATTTATAAATTAAAAAAAAGTTAAATAATCTTGTCAGTTTCTTTCGAACAATTACAAAATTGGAAAAATATTTTAAACTACACATAAACGAATAACGCGTATCTTACTCGTATATTTGCTCATGACACGGCAACATTTAAAAAAAATTTGATAAACCGGACAGCAACTTCTGGTACGTTGCTGCCCTTGAAATTAAGTTACTATGGATGTTTTTAATCATAATTAATATTATTTCTAAGCTTAACTTACTTCTATTGCTTCGATATCGCACGTCCATTAGAGCCAATTACGGGCAGTTTGAAGATAAGTTATAACGAAAAATAAAAACTGATTTTTTCGAAGAAACTGTTAAAATTTTTTGAACCTTAAATTACTTATATTATTTTTAAGAAGTATTATAATGTAATTAAGCATTATATGAAAATTAACGAGTAATTAGGGTGCCTTCTGTGGTTAAGCATTTAATATCTCTTTGTTCATAGTTAAAAGTGGGAAGATTTTTAACACTATAATTTTTATATTACATACCCCTATTTTTCAAATGGTTTGCCAGTTCTATGTTGTACATTTTTTTTCACCACAAGCAGTCAACATTTTGTTATGAAAATGACAAAATCGTAAAACGTACGTTTTTGAATTTTTTCTTGAGAGAACCGTATTAATAGTCGAAAAATATTTCATTTATTCAAAAGGCTTATTACTCATCTATACTTAACTACCAAAAAATTAACAACCAGACTTAATTTACAGTCGTAGCAACCAAAAGATCAAAATGGAGTAGTAATTTTAAAATGTGTCTATATCTACCTAATTTTATAAAGTGTCTAAGTGTCTATATCTCGAAAAGTAAGAGATTTTTATTATAAAAAAATGGCTAGGACTATAACTAGATTAATGTCAATTTTTTTCAATAACCCAGTCATAGCTTGGCCTACCTCACTTTTCGGTTGATTCATGACTTACGGGACAGTCTGTATAGTATGGGCTACATAAAGTACATATGTATGTACGACAGTCTTAAAAAGTAAGAGTGGCTTTGTGAAATCCAATAACAACATTGTCATACATTTAGAAACGTTTGTGATATCTCCAGGAATATAAAAAAACTAAGCTGGTCTCGGGATTAGAAT
Organism: Druceiella hillmani; assembly: GCA_039881145.1. NCBI lineage: Eukaryota > Metazoa > Arthropoda > Insecta > Lepidoptera > Hepialidae > Druceiella > Druceiella hillmani. The sequence goes on along the minus strand of JAYKKI010000025.1, from coordinate 18,625,828 downwards.
CTATCATCTTTGTAAAATTCACGTCAATAACTTGAGTACTTTATACAGAGAAACACTTGTTTCATTAGATTCGTTTTATAAATCGAATATGTGAACGGAAAATTATTTAAAAGTTAATATTCTATAGTTATAGACACTTCTATTCATCAGAATTCAGATTCAATCTGAATTGATAAGGAAGTTAAAATAGACCAAAACAGAAAGAGAAAAAGACCACTTGCTCAACTTCACCTCAATACAACAAAAAACCAGAATTGCTATTATATATCTAAAGTAATTCTACATAAAGGAATACACGTGACGCACTCTGGCGATAAAGGTTACAGTTTACTATATAAATAAATTAGATTTTAAAATTAGATGCCCATTTTTCAGGCCTGAAAGCTTTTACGTCATACTGAGGCCATAGTTAATTTATTGACGTGAAATTATTAGAAAACTTTCAGTTATCTCACCGTGACGACGTAGGATAGGCCGGCGAGCGTGAGTCGCGCGACGCTGTCCTTCCGGCGCAGGCGTGGCGGGGGTGCGTCGCGCGCCTCGCCCGGCAGCACGTCGGGACGCCCCCGCGCCTCGCGCGGCGCTGCGCCCGACGCGCCGTACATGCTGCAAAACCAAAATTAACCACTGCTTAACACCAATATAATTAAAGTAAAACTTATTCGGAAATAATATAATTATTGCTATTTTAAACATTAATGTAATTCTCTGAACAGGAACAGTTGAAAATTTCTATTGGCTCACCATTCTTGGCCGGAAAAAAATTACGAGTTCGCGTCGCGTCACAGACGTGGCGTGGTATACTCGGCAGTAGGCCGAGTATGACCGAATGGTTTGATGCGCTTCAGATATATTCGGCGGAAGCCAAGTACGCCCGAACGAGAGGAACATCGCGCGTCCGAATATAGTATTGGGATAAAGAAAAAACTGTGAATTCGTATCAAACAGCGTGACACGCCTCGCGTATATTCGACGGCAGGCCGAGTATACCCGACCGATAAAGTAACCGGGCGAGTAATATTAATTACATGATCCCTCTCTGCCACACCCGGGTAGTACTCCGTAAATAAAATCCACATATATAATGAAGAAGCATATTTCCTCTTTTGCTTTTATTGTCTAAATTTTGACCATAATTCTGCGAATTGATTTTGATCGCAATATGTCACAAAACAAAATAATGATTTATTTAAACATTCACATTATTTCTTAAATATAATAAATACAATAAGTGCATTTCTTATAATATTTTCATTCCATTTTTGTTTGTTTTTATTATAATTTTGATTGTTAATTTTAATAATTTTATTTCTGTTACGGAAAAATATTTATAATTTTCAATCTTCTCAACATTTATTATTTTTATTTCCTATTAAATAACTTTTGTATCATATTAATTGATACGATTTACGACTGAAATAACGCGACGATTCCATGACCTCTTTCAAAACCGCAAAATCTATATTAACTATACATCAAATATTTATGTAATTTTATAAATGCCACGTAATGACTTTTCATCTCAGTAGTTAAGTGAATCAGCAATACATCATCTCAGTAGTTAAGTGAATCAGGAATACTATCATCTCAGTAGTTCAGTGAATCAGGAATACTATCATCTCAGTAGTTAAGTGAATCAGCAATACTATCATCTCAATAGTTAAGTGAATCAGCAATACTATCATCTCAGTAGTTAAGTGAATCAGCAATACTACCATCTATGTAGCTAAGTGAATCAGTAGTACTATTATCTCAGTAGTTAAGTGAATCAGGAATACTATCATCTCAGTAGTTAAGTGAATCAGCAATACTATCATCTCAATAGTTAAGTGAATCAGCAATACTATCATCTCAGTAGTTAAGTGAATCAGCAATACTATCATCTCAGTAGTTAAGTGAATCAGCAATACTATCATCTATGTAGTTAAGTGAATCAGCAATACTATCATCTCATTAGTTAAGTCAATGAGCAATAATCTCAGTAGTTAAGTGAACGCAAATTCCAGCAAACGGCTAGAAGCTCAGTTTCTATTTTCATATATTTAAGTAATTTGACAATTACTCGGCACGTGTAATCGAATGTATGAAGTACCTATTTAAAAACACCTAATGAAAATTAGACGAAACAATAAAATATTTAGATTCGCTTTTTCCTCCACAATGTAGGTAATAATATCGCAATCCTATAAAGGACCTTTTCAGTAGGCTTAAAAGTTTTAGCCACGAGTTTGAAACTTTCCTAAACAAGTTGCCGAAAGTGTCCGGTGTAAATGAGACGAAGTGTGATCGGTTAATATTAGTTAGCACCAAAAATTTAACAAATATATTATGCCATGCTATGAGCAAGGCAACTGTCGTACGAAATGGTGAAAATTTATTTAGCATAATCAAGAAGGAAAACTATGATTTTGAAAGCGAAACCCGTTCGGATGCCGCTTTGAATTTGATATACGATAATGAAGACGCCTGATTGAAGAATATCCTAGAGTGATTATCTGTCAATTGGTTGAGAAGCTCAATTGTAGTAACGGCGTGATAGAGAATAAATAGAAAATTAGGAAAAATTCCAAAATACCATACTTATATAAGAAGCAATCCAATATTTTATTCAATTATAACTTTATGCGGTATTATACTGCATAAAGTTTACTGTGAAAACCTGTGCGTGACAAAAATTATTTACCATTAAGAGGCTGTTATTCCCAAATTGAACGTTTTCCACTTGAAATTATTGATTTTTTTTTCCAGAAAAAAGTAACAACTTGAAACTCGATTTGAAAATCAAATGTTCTGAAAAAGTAACAACTTAAAACTCTATTTGAAAATTAAATGTTCAGAAAAAGTAACAACTTGAAACTCACATGCAAACTCGAGGATCTGACGATGATCAAGATAATATTACACGATCTATTTAAGCCAGTAAGTTTGAATTCAAATTTTGTATAACGGATTGCAGTTTTCGTATACCTCTAACCTTCGTTAGATCGTTTGTAATACCGCTTTGAGTCGGTTTTTTAATCACGAGTTAAACGACATAGAAACGAAATGGGTTAATGCTCAGTATATTCTCATCTGCGTTGGCATTTTCATGTTTTTTTTTAAATTAAAATTGTACATAAAAATTGCAAATATGAATTATGTTAAAATAACTCATACCATTTCAACAATGATATTCTTGTTATGGAGCAGGACTTGTTCTGTTCTATGTTGCTTTCATCCAATATCTTCCGCGCTTCGAAGGTTTCTATATATTTATTATGTGGTTTAAATACATACGATTACTATATGAACGATGATTAACGACAATCACGTCCGTTGACAGAAGAATTACTGGATAACACAAGTGGCTCCTCACCTTACAAATATTTCGTGAAGACATTCGTTGAGAAGTTTTGATTGCAGGGTCTTATTTTCTCTGTCTTCAGTCTGATTGTAGATTATAATTATTCGTTACTTACAGTTGTCATCGTCACTAAATATACCGTAAAATATCAAATAGCTGGGTTTTAAATCAGTATAAAACTATGTCATACGGTATTTTATTTTCTTGGACGATATTAAAAGTAAATTTAATTTCAATATATAATTATAATTGACGTTATATATCTTAGTTATTTTATTAGCAATCTTAATTTGTGTCTTGGTATTTATAGCTAGAACAAGTTTATCTAAAAAGTAAGCATTTCTTTAATGTTATTTATATTACCTTTTATCGATTTTCGAATATATATGTATATATATATATATATATATATATATATATATATATATATATATATACTTAAAATAGATGCAGATAAAGTATCAAATAATGAACACTTATATTCTACTTTTGACTCATTTAAATTGAAATATAATTATTATTAAAGTGTAAGGTACGCTTTTTCATCTTTCATCTGTAGTTCTGACAGTAACCGCAACGATCACAAGCCAGGATATATGATTTTAATCGAGATAAGATTTACTCCTTCACCTCTTGTTCCAATATTGCCGAAATTACAACAATAAATAACCGTACTTCTAGATTTTTAGTCTTTTATCTTCTTTTCTTCTCGTATTCTTCATTATTCAAGTCATGATCGTCTTAAAAGATCCTAGTTTCAGCCTTCCTCGTGCTAGTTGTCATGATAGACCCGTGATTATCTTAACCTAGTTTAACCAAGAGATGGGTGATCGACAATAAGATAATTTCCTTCAATCTTACTCACTTACTACAACCAGTTTGCTGAGGCCATCTTCTCTAGCTGTTTATTGGCTATGTGCCCAAAATAGCTGATACTCGTTGGTAGCAGATGGTTGACTGCCTAGTCTTAATACTATGTTTGATTTTTGCTGCCCATGTTATAAGAAGCCTCTGTTCCCTACAGGACGTCTCAAATGCATCGATTCCCTTTTCCTCAGAAACAAGTGTCGTCCAAAACTTTAAGCCTTATGAGCCGTTAAATACTCGGAGGAAAAGAAAAGTTCGAACAGGTTTCTTCTTGGTGACGTTCGAAAATACGTGTCCTGCCAGATTCGTGTTTGTTTGGTCAATGCAGCCTTGGCCTTCTGTGCTCTTCTCCAAATTTTCTTCTCTCATCTTCCAAGGCCAGTCGTAAGGCAATAGTAATCTGCGCCATAAAAACTAGCTTACAATAGCCTTATGTGTTCACTTATATTCACAAACATGTGATCTTTATCCAACCTATGAGTACTTTGTTTTCATTTAATGCTTTTGTCTTTACCAAATTATTTCTAATGTTAGGAAAAAAGTGGTCTTATATAAACATGTCCTATTATAAATCATTTAGTAGTTTTATTCAATATTATTGATCCCTGGTTATGATCAATTAAGTTACATTAGATTCGATGACATCCACAAAATAAATAACACGTCCGCTCTTCAAATTCACATGATTGACAAATCTATATATTTTTATGTGAAACTTTCCCATTTCTATGTATTACCAACATCTTTTATATTGATGCTGCAGACAACAAGCTAATATCTGCAATTATGAAATATAGATTTTACAAACCTTTCACGCCCACCAAATCTGAAACCACACAATCCATTAGATATATCTGTTAACTTTGAACAAAATTTTAAGCAAAGCCTTCTACTTAGTTTTTGTGGTTAATCAGAGGTTGTAAATTAGAGTGGTTAGATATAACGAGGTTACCACTAATTACGGTTATGTGCGTAAATGGCGTACACATTTGGTTTTATGTCTTGCGTTTCATATTGTTTGTTACTACTTCTCTGACAGATTTTACATGATTACCACATTTTATGGTACTATTTGCTTGCTTTACACGCCTTTTGTGAGAAGCCTTTTAGAATCCGACATCTATGACCTAAATTAGTGTAATGATATTCAAAGACGTTTTTACTATATTTGAGCACGAGGCGGTGTAGTCATTTTCATTTATACTTTCCTGTATATTTTCTCCCCGACTTTTTTATAACTATGCAGCCCACATTGTTAAGTATACTCCAGTTGTTTGTTTGCAATAATTTCATACACACGTTTAGACTTGTCTGAAAAACTAATAACGCCAAATATTTTTTGTGAAAAGGACAAATTTTGGAATTACTTATTGACTTCATTAGCAGAGTGTTGATTATAAATACAAATCTATATACGTATGTATTTTTGATATTACACGTACGTATAACCTTATTGTATTCGTATTAAAATAAAGCAAATAAGTCAAATTAATCTGTAATTCGTTATAAGATTAACAAAATACTATGAACCACAAAAAAAAATGTTTCTAAACAAAGCAGTCGTAAAATTACATGGATGCCGGTGTGCTTTTGTGCGTACCTTTGCATGAGCGCGTACTTTTACGTGTGTGCGTGCTTTTGCGTGTGCGCGTACCTTTGCGTATGAGTGCCCTTGCGTGTGTGCGTGCTTTTGCGTGTGCGTGCTTTTGCGTGTGCGCGTACCTTAGCGTTTGTACGTATTTTTGAGTGTTTGCGCGTACTTTGTGCGTGGGCCTGCATTTTAAAATTAGGCATACTTAATAGGTTATTATTTAACGAGCAGTGTCAATTGCAGCGTTGTTTTAAATAATTCTTGGACTATAAACAAATTATTGGTGACGTTTTTAATAAAAATAATTCCTGCTGATATTAAATAGTACCAAAGAAAATTAATATAATTTAAAAAAAATATATTGGGCATTCCAACAAAGAGTGATATGCTTTTTAAGATCCAAATCATATTTATTTTGTTTTCATTTTCTTCTTATCCCATTTATCCTCTAAGGTGATTAAGAAAAAATATAAATAGGTACGTATCGTACCATATCTAGAAAATAGCAATAATGGAACCCGATCTCTAAAAAAAAGAGATTTCAAAATTCATCCTTCAGTTTATTTCGATCATCTCTTACTTAACACTAAACAAAGGTTATAAGAAGAAAAGGTCATTCAATCAATTCCGTAATTTAATTCTGAAGGACAGAAAAAAGTTCGGAAAGCTCTTTACTATATTTTCAATTAATGAAAAAAAATGAACAATTAAATTGAATTATTGATTCAGACAATGGAAAAAAGAAAAATATACACGTGGAAATAGGCGCTATTAAAAATATTTCATCAGCAGAGGACGCTATTTTTGTCGTTTATATTAGACTAGCGTAAAAATCTCTCATGTATACTTATGACCACACGATAGAAGTAAAAATTTCTTATTTTAAAATATATCCATAATAAAAATTATATTGATTTTATATGATGGATATTAATTCGGCGAAACAGGAACAATGCAAGATTATTATTTTAAAAAGCTGTAAGGCGTATTATGTTAAACAACTCTCAAATAAAATACTAAACATTAACTATATACACTTGAATTATTAACATTGTTTATATACAATAATATTCACTTATTATATTATATTACACTCAAATAAAACATTAATCAAAAACTGCGCATGGTACGCTTTAAAAAGAAGTTAACTTGATGTTTAATAATAGTGCACTTGGAGCGCCTTAAAAAGTAGTTCACTTGGCTGAAGGGAGTCGAGTTTACCCGATTCAGCATCACCGACCCGAATCTGACGGCTCAGGGTCACCGACCCTAGCGTTACGACTCAGTTTCATTCACTGCTCGAAAAAGGTGCGCTGGTACGCAATGCGCAGGTGCGCCTAAAGAAGTGAAAACTTCTTTTTTTTTCAAAACTTTTTATACTTTTACGGGACTAATTTAATTACACGTATATTCTTTATAAATTCAATGTAAAGTAATACTGATATAGGTTTATGACATAAAAATAATGGTATAAGTTTCGTATATATGTTTAATTAATACGCAAAAATTAATGTTTTACTTTAATAAAATGGATCCGAAAAGGAATGTTTACATGGATCTGCGTAAACACGTTCGCACGCACGTAAACTGTACTCAGTAACGGATGTGATCTCTTATAGCATATACATAAATTTTAATGACATCACGTATTTCATATAGACTTCTTGTGTAATTTAACCTAGAAACCAATTTTGAAAGCGCATCATTGAGGTGCTCTTAACGTTAATACCCGTTTTTTATTTTGATTCGCCAGTACGAGATAAAAGCCGACAGTTAAATATACATATTTAATAAAAAAAATTATAAAGCCTTCAATTCATTACAAGATAGTAGGACAAATAAGTGTTTCGTGTCGTTTTTCTAGTATCTATTAAGGAACTGTACCGAACTAGCATCTAAAATAATTTTCAAAACCTTTAAAAACTAAAATACAAAATATAGAAATTCCTTTGTCACTGATTAACATAACACTTTTATCTCAAGGCAGTTTTGAACCAATAACTTAACAAAAATGCCACTTCAACCATCCTACTATTTAAATAACCAAACATCTTGCAATATTACTTTGCTAGATAGCTATGACCTAAAAAAATTAACTGAATGTTAATACATTTTGAAACAAAGTCCCTAACTTATCCGTGAAACTTATTTTAACTCAGAATCTATAAACACTAGTGTCCGTTCTACATCGTAGCGCTCGATACGTAGCAACTGTGTAAGGAAAGACAACCGGGAAGGTGTAAGTCGAAATCGATGAGAGCAACGACACGCGTAGCGCCCAGTGCAACGACACCGCCCGCCAAGCCCTATACCTACCTCTACGCCCTAGTAACTCACTGGCTTTGTTCTAACGCCCCTACTGACGTTTTAATCGCCTAATAGAAGCTTATGCAAACACGATACTCGTTTCTTTTAAAAATCCTTCTCGCCAACGGTACAGGAGTCGTATTTATAGTCTTTTGTATGAATTAACACGGACTGTGTTCTGTGTGATTTTATAAAAGTATTTAATACGTGTTTATTATTAGGATTCCCTCACCCATATAGAGAAAAGGTTTCTAATGGAATCATTTCCGTATCCGGTTAATTACTGCTAGGAACTGCTTTATGAATTTTGATAAAACTTGCACTGCAATGTTAACAATAAAAACTCAAATTCATATAATAAGTTACAAGTATCTTAAAAAAATGTATATGTTTATGTTTATATATATATATATATATATATATATATATATATATATATGTGTATATATATATATATATATATATATATATATATATATATATTATAGTTATTTCGACATAAAAGTGAATAATGAGTGAGGTCACAGAAATATCTAGAGATTCGGAGGTAAATCTCTTAAGTCGTTTGTACAAAGTTTTATATGGAACTTATTCGACATCTTCTAAATAAATATTGTAAAAAATTGGTCCAATAACATTGAAAGGTTAAGAATCATTATTATATTTTTTTAATAATTTAAACAACTTTTTATACGTACAGGAGATGAAAGTAAATATAATTAATTTATAAAACAGACATTACTAAACAAAAATAAATATACGACATTATTAAGATAATGCTTTTTTTTAATACAAAAAGAAAAAGATTTTCCATGTTTTCTTCTTCCTAGAATCCCTTACTTTAAAAGCAAAAAAATCCTTATAAGATTTCGTGATCCCTTTCGTGACCATGCATCACTTTGTTTGTGAGAGGTGTTTTCCCTAGAACATGTCTCATGTGGAAACTTGAAATTTAGCACAGTGATAAAGAAAACTTGCATGGTTTTCAATAGTAACTTTCAAAAATATTACATAGAAATTTCTGAGACGTTCTATATATCTGAAATATGTTCACTTCTCTCTCATCTTCGCAACTGCTACGCTATAGTCAAAATTATAAAAAAACAGTATTAGTTGAAGCATACCTAAAGTTTTTAGAAAATATGCGATATTTAAATAGTCGTGAAAAATGTACGAGGCGTTCACGGCGTAACATTCCAAATGGATTTTTAATTAGCAAAATTGTTCCAAATCAAGTTTTATTGTTTTTTAAATAGTTATTTTTTTATTTTGTACTCGAAAAGTGCGGTGTACCGAATTAAGTATTAATTATATTATCTTTTTTTTTTTAATTTCTGTCTTAAAATATATTTTTAGCAAGCTATTATATACAAAATTAAACAGTCAATACCAGACTGTTTAATTTCTTATACAATAGCTTGCTTTATTTTTTTACTAATACATTATTTATAAAAGACTAACATTTGTTTTCTTAAACTCATTTCGAATTTCTTTAACGGAACGATTATGGTATTTTTACATTTTTTTTTAAGTTATAGAACACCTTATATTTTTACGGTATCCAAAATTCAGCAGTTCAATATAATTTATAAACGTACATAACATTACGCGATTATTTACTGTAAATATATACAGGCATAAAAGATCGATTGAATAGAATTTAATGAGAGCATTGACTTCTAAGTCTGGGCGCCGCCCAATGAAAGATACCCACCTACCTTCGCATGCCCATCGTCTTTTCCCAAGTAACTGACTGCCTTTATTACATTTACATTGCCGTTTTCTCTCATTACTCTTTAATCTTCTAATGGAAAAATACGTGTAAGAAGGAGGTATGCAAATAAGGGATCGGTTTGTAGAAATATTTTATTAAACAGTTTACAGATGTGTCGATTCGTACCGGTACTTCTTCAAATGGATATTGTATTCACTTGATCAAATTACTTCACGATATATCTTAAATAAGTAACTATGTAACATTTATTTTAGTGGTACCATAGCCGAAAGAGAAAAAAAAATGAAACCCTTGTTCACAATTAAATGAAACTACGTGATGTAGTATTATTTCTACTTTATTTAAATTCTTTACCACGATCTAAGTTTCGTTGTATTAGAACATCCTCAGGTGGGCTATTAGCAAAGATCAATCTATGCTAATAGCCCACCTGAAAATGTAACACAACGAAACCTAGGTCATGGTAAAGAATTTATATAAAGTAGAAACAATACTACATCATGCAGTTTCATTTAATTGTGAATAATGAACTTCTGTAAAATTAACACCAAATATATTCAATATTTGAAACTCTTATTAATATTTGGAAGTGTATGATAAATGGTGGCATCACATTTTAAACTTAAAGGATTTTATAAGTCATATATTACATAGGAACTTGTAAATTAAACTATTTTGATGAACTTTCGTGAACGTTTCAAGTAACATATCGAATTACGAAACCCTGCTTCGATTTACTTACGTCTGGTATATTCAGTCTGGTATGTAAAACATATTTTTTTACCATTATGAAGAGTAAGAACGATGGGCCTATCGCCCTTCGTTAAAATAAAAAATGGCCAAAAGTCGAGATTCCCAGTAAAAAGGTATGACGATTTAAAGTAATTTACTATATTGTTGCCAATAACTAAAATTTGAGTTAAAATCGTTTTTATAATACACGATATGAGTTCGTAAAAATATTTTGAAAAAATCAATCTTTTACATTCTCCGTAATGCCTTCTTCTTTCAATATTTCAATAAGTTTTTTAGGTATTTTCTATTTGACTAGAACTAGAAATTCATTTACTATAAGTATCAGATTGATATATTTATTTTGAATATATTCAAGTATTATATATATTCACTTTCGGCGGCAACAGGGAAATTAACAGTCTTACCTATTGTAAGGTTCTGTGATTGAAATTATAGACTTTAATTTAGTCCTCGTTTCCCTTAACAGTCCTGATATTTAATTTTCCTGGAAATCGTTAATCTATATAAAATGTAACCGTGACCTTTTCGTTATCATTTTCGCAAAATTTCCTGATATACTCTTCCTGAAATATAATTAGCGACTTCATAATTTTCAGTATATTGTCTTCTTGGCAGTAATTTATTATATAATATAAATTTTAAAATAATCAATACAAAATTTGTTTTTATACTATATTAAACAAATTATATTGCGATGTTCTTTCCAACCAAAAAATGTAAATTATTTAAATATTAACAGAAATCGTCAGTCGAACTAAGGGAGGGATAAATTTTGGTTTTTTGTAGCCATAATTTATCTAACCGGGATAAAGCCATAGTTATATTACTCGTTTTATTCTTATAAATATATTTTCTCAGAAAACTTTCAAAATAAAGAAGAAAAATAATAAAACAATTTTATCTAAAATCAAAAGTTTGAATTATAATTTTAGTTTTTATGGTTCATAAAGAATTTTAACCCATTTTAGTTTCTTTATTTAGTTTTTCAATTTCATAACCAATTCTGACAGACCCCAGAATTCTGACAGATTTTTCTTGTAATAAAATGTTTTCTCAAGTAGTTTTAATTTTTCCAGAATTTATGTTTCATATGCAAGAAAAAAACACAAATAAAAAAATAATTTTGGGTAACACCAGCGCTACTTTTTATAACCATTAAGTTTAAATGAAAAAAAGAATGAAATATATGATCACACATACATGAACGTGAAAGAAAAAATAAATATGCGTCTGAAAGAAATGCATTTTTTAATTTTTAATTTCTAGAAAAAGACACCTTGAACAAAACGTGAGGATGAATTTTATACGGGAAGAGCATTTGATATTTTCATACAAAAATATGTCTTAAAAATTTACAGCAAATTTAAACAGTTCGTTATGTTCTAACTGGTTCTCATCAGCATTTATTGTGATTCGCTAGGCTTAGGAACAAGAAGGAAAAAGAAAATGAAAAATGACTCACTACATAAAAAATAAGACAGAAAGAAACTGGTTTTATTGAAAAATAAGACCGAAAATTACTAAAAATGTTGAGTAACAATATCGAAAAGTGATCTTTTTTCTATATTATATAGAAAAAAGATTTAAAAAATTATAGAAAAAAGATCAAAAAGTAACTTGCTATGCTGCGAGACAAGATCGTAAAAATAACTCGCTTTGTTGAAAAACAATACCGAAAAATGACTCGGTATATTGAGAAACAAGGCCGAAAAGTATCTCGCTATGTTAAAGAGAAAAACTGAAATGTGACTCGTTATGTTAAGAAACAAGATCGAAAGGTGACTCGCTATGTTGAGAAAAAAGGCCGAAAAGTGTTTCGCTATTTTGAGAAATGAAACTGATAAGCGCCCTGCCATAAAAAGACATAAAAGACTCGACAATAAAAAAATAATATTTTAAATACAACAAGTTCGGGTAATTCACCTTTATCATTATGTTTCCCGGGAAGAAACTAAGCATTCCTTAATCTGACTCTAACATAAAAAACTTAAAATTATTACAATTTGAATAGATTTTTTCAAACATCCATCTACTATCACTTTATCAAAACTCTAACCGACTTTTCACTTTATCAAAACGCTCAATCTCTCGAATCTCAATCAAAACTCAAACAATCTTGATAGAAAGGAAAAGTAGGTCGTGAAAAATTCTGTCGAAATGAATATAAAACTTTTATATGCACATTAGCATATAGATTAAAATTATAAATATAAAAACAGAACTTCTTTTCTATACATTATGTACAATTCTTCAAGATAAGTAACATGAAACTTTAACAAATACATACGCACTACAATATAGACGATTTTCGACATTTACATTTATAGGCCTTGAATTAAATTTCCTTCACAACGGACTAAAAGTACTTGTTATGACTGGCCGTGTACAAAACAAGGACATTGAGCATTTTACTCTATCCGTCCGCTAAAATTCTAATGAAAATTCAGGGATATATATTTACGATTCGGTCTATCGAAGGCCGTCAGGGAGCATGGAAGGCCGAATCGTACCGGGAAACAAGAAGTTATAAATCGAATAAGGACATCGATTTCTTTTTTGTAAAGCCACTACTTTACAAGAATTTAAGTACAAAATCATGAGTGTTAATTTAACTGAAAAAAGATTTTAAGAAAAAAATTCAATTGACTTTAAATTACTATTGGACAAGAGACGTATTAAAAGAAAAATAATAAAAATATTTAGTTGGACTGATGGAGTATAATATTATTTGTTAATAAAGGAAAATACTGCTACTGTTATTTTAGGAAACGATACCAGTCGATGCCTCTCTGCCTTTCTCTCTCACGTACATGTATATCCTCCACTGACAAATAAACGCCACGTCCTTTTCCTTTTTCCATTTTTAGTGCTTACAACATAACATCCTTACAATGAACGCAATTTTGATCATGGAGTGAGCCAAGTTGGGAATAACCTTGAGTGATACAATTCGTTGATGTTATTATGGAGAGAATAGCAAGTCCTAAGTGGAAATGGATTGAGTACTTAAGAAGTTCAGATAAAGACAGATGGTCAAATAAGCAACATTATGAAGACCAAGATAAAATAGGAGAAGCATAGGACGACCCACAACATGATGGATCAGCTATGTTAAAATAATAGCAAGCAAACAATGAGTGAGAATCGCTGCAAACAGAAAAGCATGGAAAAAACTAGAAGATTTTTAGTTTTGGACATGGGCTAGAAGAGGCCCATATTCAATATTGGATGAACGAAGGCCGAAGAAAACCAACAACAGATTGAAGGTTGTGAACATGAGGACTTTCTGTCTCACCCTAGCCACTACGAGTGACCAAATAATCCGTCAAGACAAAAATGGTAACACTAACGAGGCCAATCAACCTGGTCGCGACTTGTGATGAAAAGACTCGTCAAGAAAGTCAAACAAGCATAAATATGGAAATGCAAAAAAAAAATCTACTCCTCATCATTGACGAGTTTCTGTTACCATTTTTTGGCTCCATCTGCTGATATAAGTTAAACGTGTCCAAATTCGATTGTCATTGAAGAACTGTCATCACCTTCCAGCTTCATCGTCTGTCTCTGCTCATAATTTAGTACTGAAGTAGTTATAAAAAAAAGTTAAATAAGTTCAAACTGGGTATCAAGTTTTTCAAAGAGCATTGTAAACTCATCCGTTGAGGAGTTACTTAGTATAACTCCGTATCCCACTGTCCGTAATCAGGACCTGATGATTTTGACCATATTTACATGAAACCTATCGAAAATCGTATTCTTTAAAAAAATAAATATTAACTTTGATCAAAGCGTCTCCGACATATGGCTGTACACACTTAAAAAAAATAAATTTGCATCGAATTGATAACCTCCTCTTTCTTTGAAGTAAGTTAATAATAAAAATTCATACATTAGTTTTAATTTCAAAATAATTTTACCCCTTTAAAGTTATAAATTGATATAATATATACATGGCCACATTAATAGGGTAAACTTCAAAAATAAAAAAACAGTATTCTTTCCTAATCGATCAATACAAGATAATGTCAGTTATTAGTAAATGCAAAATATTAGATAGCAAAGGAAACAGATAGAATATTTTCCAAAATATTATTTTTGTAAAAAATATCGCGTAAATTCCTATCCACAATATCGTCTATTTCTGCTATATATAATTTCTGTTGTAAATATTGTTTTAGAATGTTATCAGTTTGTCTCTGAGTTAGTTAATTTGTTCATGCATCGCATAAGTACAACTCAAAGGATTTCAATAATATGTTTTTAATGCATTCTGTTGGGTTTGGAGTAATATGTAGGTTACGAATATGTTTTATCTCAATCGATCAATTAAAAAGAAAAATCGATCAACTTCTGTTGGGTCTGGAGTAACATGTAGTTATGAGTATGTTTTATCTCAATCGATCACCTAAAATGAAAAATCAATCGACTTCTGTTGGGTCTGGAGTAACACGTAATTACGAGTATCTTTTATCTCAATCGATCAACTAAAAAGAAAAATCGATCAACTTCTGTTGGGTCTGGAGTAACATGTAGTTACGAGTATGTTTTATCTCAATCGATCAACTTCTGTTGGGTCTGGAGTAACACGTAATTACGAGTATCTTTTATCTCAATCGATCAACTAAAAAGAAAAATCGATCAACTTCTGTTGGGTCTAGAGTAAGATGTAGTTACCAGTATGTTTTATCTCAATTGATCAACTAAAAAGAAAAATCGATCAACTAAATCTCAACCGATCAACTAAATCTCAATCGATCAAATAATAAGAAAATATGGAAATTTGTCCCTATACAAAGCATACTTACTTAAAAAAAAGTTTACTTATACAATTATCATAATATATGGCCTTACATGTATTTATATTACGCTTAACGTAATATTATTGTAAAAATTTCCACATGCAAACAAAGTAGAGGGCACAGCTAATATTAATAATAAAAACAAAAAAAAATATTTCAAATCTTATACGAATATGTTTCCAGTTGATAAGAAAAGGATCAACGATAAATAATGTTGTAGGACGAAATTGAATAATTTAAGTTTTTGTAAAATAATCAACTAACTGGCAACTAAAAGTTGATTGCCGGGTAAAAAAAAGAATTTGACATTTTTGAAAAAGAAAATCAGCTTCTGATAAGAGTAATAAAACCTAAAGAGAATATTTAATTTGTTACGATTTATTTAGTCAGAATAAACTAAAAATTGTTACTGTACAAACAAAAAAATTAGAAAATCACGCAACCCACGTGCAAAGAAAGAACTCTGAACCGGATTTATATATATCGTGCAGCAACAATGTCTATAAGATAGGAGGAGAAATGAGGGAGGTAATAAAAAGACAATTTCGATTTATTAAAAAATAAATTTTGACATTCTGATCTAATTTATTCCATAATTTAAAATATTCATCAAAAACAGATAAGATGTTTGGAAATAAGTAGCTAAGGTAGCGATTTGCGAACTTTGACCTAAACCAATTTTTTTCAACGGTGACCGCAATAAATTTCCAATAATCTATGATTATATTATTCAAGCTATTATAGAGTAAGAGAATAAAAGGATGATGACGCCGATTATAAATAATTACTGAATGTAGTCACAAACGACACTTTCAAGTATATGACTGTACTTTTTGAGACAATACTACAAATTACTGTTAATATATCGGTTGATCATATTTAATAATATTATGAAATACAATCACATGTAAATTCCGAATCACACCGACGACAAATGTAGGAAAAAAAATCAGTTTGTTAATTGCGAAATAACCATAAACGCTTTCTCACTTTCTACAGCACTGCCACTAAACATAAACAATTTTTCAGGATAATATAATGATTAAATAGTTCTTGGTTAACGTTTGTGCTATACTTATGTTCTTTCAAATTTATCAGCTAATGTCTTATTTACCTCCATATTGGCAAATTGGTATATCTATATTTTTGCGAATTGATAAATATCTTAATGACATGTTTTAATTTAAAAAGTTATTGAATTATCCTATGGCATCACATTAAACGCACTTGTGATATAAGAAGTGAAAAATAAATATTTACAAAAGTTTTCCACTGATTATTTATAACTTTGACTCACCCTTTTTCATGCGTTCTTGCCTTTAGATAAACCAATTAAGCGTTATGCTCCAATTTTTATTTTCTTTAGCAAATTAAAAAAAACTTGTTTGTAAAGAAAAAATAAAGCAGCGCACGCCGGTACCTACAGTTTTTAAGACAAAAAACCACTAGTATAATAATGTTTTTTGTTCCCTTTTTTCATAAAGAAAAATATTTTATAGTTAATTATTAAAATTATAAAAATATTAAAGCCTGCTATAGATTTTTTTAAAATTAAATACGTCTTTCAATATTTTTGAATGTATTGCATAATATTTTCATCATGAAGTAAATATATAACTTTAAATCATTTTTTAACCTTTTTCTTCTTATACAAAAAATTAAATTTATAGAAACACATTTTTTTGAAAATAGTTTTAAATAATTAGATTCATAAAACGAGACTATGCTTTGCCTCAGAACTAAAAAAAATTTTCCTCCTAATTTTTTTCTTACGCACTGTACTGATACGTTAATAAAATTCATACTTGTACTGTATATAAAGTAATGATCACCTTTTGAAAGTTATGGTCCAGTGACGGCCCAGATTACAAACAAATAAATGAGCTTAAAATGATTTGATCTGTCGTTTTTTAGTGTTTAAGACTGTCTATCCTTGAACACATTATTGTGTATTTTATCACCATAGATAACAACCCTACATTATTGGATGTAATTAATGTAGCACAATAACTTTTTAATATCGTAATAAAATTTTTTCAAACATTTACATGTTTTTCAACTAAAGACTAAAGTAATTTTCAAATTGAAGTAATTTAATGCATCTAAAAAACGAGATCGTCGGTACATCACTTGAAGTAATGTCGTACTAAAACTTTAATAGCGAAACTTAAAAACAATTTCATGTTTTCAAAACAAATTGTCACCCTGTCGCCTCGAAGGCATAGGTCATCGACATCTTAGCTAGTGCGTTGACTTCCACTTCGGTCGAATATTCGTTTAAACAAAAAAACTCTTCAGCACTTTCTGCCATTTATTGACTTTTCTATCGTTGGGCATAGCCAAGCCTTTGATCTCGAGAGCGGAGTTTGAACATTAACAGGACATAATTGCACAAAGTCTTACTTACGTAATTCTTCGCCTATTATTGTTGGAAAAATAAAGTTAATAACTGAGTTAGTAACATGAAATCGGTTTAAAAATCTGCTTATTTACAACTAGCAATTTGGCCTAAGTTAGTACGGAACAAGTTATTTTTCAAACTTAAATTAAAGTAGGTTTTTAACTCAGTAGAGTACCCTAGAATCTTATAGCGTATCTATGAACAAGTAAATATAAATACGTTGTTGACCTAAAATGTATTAATAAAAGTAATGTAAAAACCGCTGTCTGGTGGAGGAATATGAAAGAAAAAAATTTTACGGTTGCCGATAAAAGGAACAGATGGCGCTGTCAATTAATTAAATAGTGAACTGTCAATTAATTAAATAGTAAATTAAGTAGTAGTTAGTATATTTTTCATTATTACTTCTATAGCAGTAGTTTGTATATTTTTCATCATAGTCGAAGCTTCTAAAGGTTCAAAGCTTTCAAGTTCCATTAAAGTCCGTCGAATGGTTTCTGCATGATGCGCGCACAGACACGCCGTAATTATCATATTATTAAATGTAGAAAAATAATGAAAGTAAATATAATGTCATATAAGGCAATAATTATTTAAAAATATATATTTATCGGAATATTTTTCATTGTATAAAACATAACCAAAATAAACATCCAATCGAACTTCTTTCTTTAAATTAATTTCCCAATTATGTTCACAAATTTTTATAGGGAATTTATATGTTGTACTGGACTAGAGATTTCACTTTGAAATATTTAGCAATTTTAAGGTTTATAAGAACCTCAAAATAAAGTTTGAATTTCGCCACCGACTATTATTCTTTGGGTCGCGTGGCCTACGTACGAATTTTGCGGATATAAATCTTCACAGATTGAGATAATTTTGATCCTTTGATCCATTATTAAAATATAATTATCCTAAAATACACTTTAATCTACTGTGTCGTTCTATAAGCAATTATATAAAAAGACATTGACTCGACCTTTTCACAACTGATGTGTTTCAATATCTAAAACTAGTTTACTTACAAATATATTTCTAGAAATTGGTTTATTTATTAGTAGGTTCTATTTGTGGCTTTGCTGACGTAGATTTCTTATTATTAGGGTAATTGAATTTAAATTGCTAAGGAAATATTCTATTAACATCAAATCAAAATACGAGACTAAAAACCTAAAGTCCAAGTGCCAGTTGTTTTTGTGTCATTTAATTGAAAATAGATTGACAGGCAAAAGGAGATATTAAAAAAGTTGTTTTAATTTCTAGTTGATCTCAGAGATACTCTTAACGTAAAATTTAACAAAAATATTCAATTAATAAATTACTCCGGTACTCCCCCTTCGCTATTCAAATAGGATAATATATAAATATTTTTAAAACAAAACAATGGAAAAAAAATTATAAAGGAATTTAAAACAAATAATTTAATAACAATTTAAACACTTAAATGAAACTACGTGTTGCAGTATTATTTTTACTTTTTTTAAGTTCTTTACCACGACCTAGGTTTCGTTGTATTACAACATCTTTAGGTGGGCTATTAGCAAAGAAATCATTGAACGAAACCTAGGTCGTGGTAAAGAACTTAAAGAAAGTAGAAATAATGCTACATCACGTAGTTTCATTTAATTGTGAATAATGAATTTCTACAAAATTAACGCCAAATATATTCAATAATTAAAACACTGTGAAAACAAAAACATGAAGAGAAGGTAGTGAATATTTCCTATGTATATATATATATGTATATATATATATATATATATATATATATACTGTGTCGTTCTATAAGCAATTATATAAAAAGACATTGACTCAACCTTTTCACTACTGATGTGTTTCAATATCTAAAACTAGTTTACTTACAAATATATTTCTAGAATTTGGTTTATTTATTAGTAGGTTCTATTTGTGGCTTTGCTGACGTAGATTTAGACATATATATATATATATATATATATATTCATGTTATACCTTCAGCCCATTTCTAATCGACTTTAAGAAGAGGGGATTCCAAAGCCATTGGCGGGAACGTATTGACCTATTTCTATGACTACTTTTGTTATTTATAAAGAAATGGTTTCACATAGATATAGTGTCTATCACACGTATGTCGCATAGATATAGAAGATAGTGTCTAATTTAATAGTGAGAAGAAGATCACAGAGTTTGGGCTCGTTTTCAATATTATGAACATTGCATTTTTATTGTTTTTACCTACTTTTATTGTTTTTACCTTTAAATGCATTTTTTGCTTAGTGGTGATTTGCAGTCGGTTAAATTATTTTTATTAAAACTTTTATTTCTTCATGTACACTTTCCCGAAGAGCTTTGCCAAAGAAATATAAATGCATAAATAAGAGCTAAGCTTTTAAATTTTTGCTAACTATATATATTACAAGCAATCTAAAGAGAAATTTCTAATAATTTTATAGATTTCGTTACACGACAAAGCGATATAAAGATAAGAATTTATCAGATCATTTGTTTTATGATGAATATTTATGTGGAAATATATCAGTGCAATAATTAATAAGAATATAAATGCATAAATAAGAGCTAAGCTTCTAAATTTTTGATAACTATGTATATTACAAGCAATCTAAAGAGAAATTTCTAATAATTTTATAGATTTCGTTACACGACAAAGCGATATAAAGATAAGAATTTATCAGATCATTTGTTTTATGATGAATATTTATTTGGAAATATATTAGTGCAATAATTAATAAGAATATAAATGCATAAATAAGAGCTAAGCTTCTAAATTTTTGATAACTATGTATATTACAAGCAATCTAAAGAGAAATTTCTAATAATTTTATAGATTTCGTTACACGACAAAGCGATATAAAGATAAGAATTTATCAGATCATTTGTTTTATGATGAATATTTATTTGGAAATATATTAGTGCAATAATTAATAAGAATATAAATGCATAAATAAGAGCTAAGCTTCTAAATTTTTGATAACTATGTATATTACAAGCAATCTAAAGAGAAATTTCTAATAATTTTATAGATTTCGTTACACGACAAAGCGATATAAAGATAAGAATTTATCAGATCATTTGATTTATGCTGAATATTTATGTGGAAATATATTAGTGCAATAATTAATAAGAAACTTGCTAATTAATTACTTAATTTATGTTTTGGCCCGTACGACATAGAAAGTTACGCCATTTAGAAAAGACACGTATCGTTATACAACAAAATTAACCTCCGAAGTTGGCACTCTGTTATTTGTATATTAATGTGAAATTTAAATTTATTCAAACAATATTATTAAATATACTAGATACAAAAATTCAAATAATGGTGCCGTATTTAATTTTTTTTTATTTCTTTAAAATTTTTATTCTGCAAATCGAATTCAAAATGGAAAAGTGGATTTTGAATAATTTATATGCAAAATAAAAATATGAATATATAAATGCATAGTTTATTTATTTAACATTTTGATGTGTATGCGAAAGGAAGCTTTACCTTTATTTTTGATCAACAGTTTCTAATTTTTTAAATGATTTCATTATGGATATCATAAGCACTACATGCCAAATCAAGTTTCTGGCTCTTAGAAGTGGCTTACAGATTCTGATGATCTTGTCAGTAAAATAGCCACAAAGTTGACGATATTGGTTGTCAAATATTATATATCGAAATATAACCTAGAAATTTAGAATACCTTATAACCTTGTATTCTTCTGCCAACATGAAATATATATTTTTTAGCATTTGCTGGGACTGAGTTACGGAAACATTAAAATATCTTATAAATGCTTCGTGTAAATTGTACTGTGTCCGGTAGAAAGCTCTGACAGGTGTGTACTGTGTATTGTGAAAACCCATGAAAATTTGAAGATCTAAATTTAAGAATATTTAACAAACAATAATTAAGTATCATTTATAAAGATAATAAAGTATACTACTCCACTGTACCACTGTGCTAGTGGTTGAATATACTGTCACGCATTTGATTAGCTTAAACGGGTGACAGTATATAATATATTCACATACAGACAGGTAGTAAATTAATTGACAAAGAAATTAAATTAAACAAAAACTTCATGGCTAAATATTCTCATTTCTAATTTTACATACAAAATTGATACTTTAATTAATATCTTATTAAGGAATTTAATAAATAATATCCATACTACGCATCGAGTGTTTGTCTACGCAAGTTTCTAAACAAGAATGCCTAAGTATCTGTAAAGCCTTTACAAGAAAAGTAATTAATTATTATCCTGAAACTTCCCCGTGTATGTTTTCGAGTTTATCCTCTTTACCTATTTTGAAAACGAGCTACGTAAGTAAAGCTGGTGTCTTACAGCTTTAAAGTGACTTCAACAAAGGAGATACTCAATGCCATCCACGTGTGTATAACTTTTGAACAGATAGACCGATTTAGGTGAAACTTTCGGAGCTTTGTTAAGAAAATTGTAATTATTATTATTTAGTAAGTGGGGTAAAAAAGGGTTTAATTTTAATGAAAATTTTCCCAGAATTAGTGAATTCAAAGCAATTCTTTCCTAAAGTAAATGTATTATTAATATTGAATAAATAGGTTCACTTTCGATTCGTATATTTGGAGACAGTTCATGTAGAATAATTTTATAGCTTCCGTCTCTATTTCACACCACACAGGTGTAAGTGTTATTATCGACTAAAACATCAGTCTCAAGTTTTGATTATAGAAGTAATTATAACTCGGATATTTTACACAAGCAATAACATTTTAATACAGCTTTTTGAAAGAGGAGATGCTAAAAAATTATGTAATTTTTTTTAAATACTTTTTATGATTTCAGTTTGCTTTTGAGAAATGAGATGCGTCTTCGTTCGTTTGGTATGTAAGAGAATATGCTACAGGCCGCAATTCTTGACCGAACTTAGTGATTCTTCTTTCTATCTAATGGTTAACTATAATAATAGAAGATTTTCACAATAATTGGTCAATCTGTTTATTTTTATGAAAATTTTTTAGAAATATGTAGAACGGATATTGTTACCCAATATTAGCAATAGGCTATATAAATCTGTTGGAAAACTATAACGAAAAAATTGCCAAAAACTATAACGGAAAAATCGAAAATGTGCCAAAGCTGGAAAACTATAACGGAAAAATTACGTCGGATAAAACTTTGTTTATCGCGATAAAACAAGACTTTCATTATTATATACGTGAACTGGTTGTTCTACAGAGGATAAAAATAAATAAATTGTCTTCCTTTTTTACAAAACTATCATATGTCAATCCTTTCCACATTATCTAACTTTGTCTGTATAGTAAGCAGTTACTGGATTTGACTATCGTATTTTGTACTTATTTAAATGTATTAAATTACTGCATTGATATCGAGGAGTTTGAGTTCAATGAAGTTAAGAAGATTATTTAGTGGACAAACACGAAACACGCCGAAGTCTGTATGTATGTATGTATGTATTTATGTAAGTACGTAGATATGTGCATGTTCCAAGGCTTGTTTAAAGTGAGTATCCTAGTGGCTACGGCTTTTCTTATTCTCAGCGGAACAAACAAGACTATGTATTTATGTAAGTACGTATGTATGTGAATTTTCAAAGGCTCGTTTAAAGTGAGCATCCTATTGGCTACGGCTTTTGTTATTCTCCGCGGAACAAACAAGACTATGTATTTATGTAAGTACGTACGTACGTGCACTTTTAAAAGCTTGTAATGTTTAAAATGAGCATCCTTTTGGCTACGGCTTTTGTTATATGATAATTCTGAGCGGAACAGACAAAAAGATAAGTTTCGAGGTAAGAAATCAGTCCCGCGCTTGAATTATGCCACCAAAAATGTTAAAATCAAATCTTAAGAAAACTAACGGAAAACTAATTAGATGAGAACCGAATAAATTGCAAGTTATTCTTATCGGTTCCTTAATGATATCTATTATTTTTGGTTATAATCGGAAAAGCCTTTTCAAAGGTGAAGGCAAAAGATAAAGTTTTTACTTACGAATTATTACTGTTATCATGTAATAAAAAGTTTAAAATAAAATAAAAAGTTCAAAAATATTAGGTAGCTTATTTTTTTTATCTAAGAATAAGCTACCTAATATCGAATTTACCTCAAATTTAAATTTAAAGCGCTACTAAATTCCATTTTGATGAAAGTTCTATCTGGCTTTACTACAGACCACTCGTTTTAATAATTAATCTAAATTACTAACCCTAGTTGTGGAAATAGATACCTACTATGAAGGTTAGATCTCCAGATACTTTACTGCTATGAATATGGTCGTCCTTAGAGAGAAATCAAAGGCAATCTATCATTAAATATTAAACACACCTTAATTAGATTATTAATAATACTAGTAATGGCGATAGCATTGATATTTCAATTATCAATTGCATAAATGAGGGGTCTATTCACCTAGGTTATATATTCATCTTTTACTCCACAATCTAAGAAACAATTGAAGTTTATATTATTAAACTATAACTTCCAGATATTGAATATTCACTTCAATGAAATACAACAGAAACCATTATAATTATTTTCATCTGGTGAATGAGTAATAAGATATATTTAACAACGTATTTGAAATTATAATAAAGAACGATTTGCACTATCTTTAAGAATTAAATATTGTAACAGAATAATGTATTTTAATAGAATTATTGTTATGACCTTAATTTGAAAATTGTCATTCAATAATATATAAAACATTGAAATATAGATGCCCTGAAATATAAAAAAAAACGATTAAGTGCGTGTTGAACTATGTATAAATTAAGGTTCCGTAATAATTTCAAAAAATATCAAACTATATATTTTATAAATTGTTACTCATAGGTGTCCTTAAAGGTCTATGGTAGATAAATAAGGATTCTAATACCACGAGATTCGGTACTACTACTGCGACCCGTATCCAGCATTTTTTTTTAAACTAAATATTGGAAAATATATTTTAATAAAATATATTAATTTATTTTGAGCACATTAACAGTCTCAATCGCACAGTAATTTTATTCTGAGTTATTTTCGCGTACTTAACGGATTTTTCTGTAGTTCCGAAACGAAGTTGGATCAGTCGAAATAATTTAGTTCGAAGTATAGATCGAACATTATTTTTGGAATTTTTCCATATTTTTACATAATATTGTTTAAATATGAGAGGAAAAGAGGCATATTGAAAACGATTTAGAGCCTAAAATTTCGTAAACAGTGCTAAAAAATTCGAAGTGGTAAATGAAAACTAAATTTCATTTAAAAAAAATTTAAAATGAAAACATAAATACTCGGATAATTATCATATATAAATTCTAAGAGAATGAATTCTGTAAATTTATATTTTTAAAAAAGTGGTTGATTTACTAGAATGATAAAAGAAGCCAGTAAAACTGTTTTTTTTTTAAATTTTGTCTGTAAATAAAATCATGAATATAAACATAAACAAACGCAAAATCTACTGGATGGATTTTGATGAAATTTGGTATGTTAATAGTATATACACAGGAGCAATACACGAAGAGAAATTTTTTTTCCTAGTAATACGCGCATTAGTCAATTTTATTATTGTAATTCATATTTTAAATTAACAAACGCTTTTAATGTTTTAAGACAGCTTATTGCAATACACCGATATAAATGAGTAAAGTTGTAAACCTTAGTAATTAAGAAACGATTCTTACACATACGTAAATTAGCTTGTGTCAGCACACGTAAATTAGCGTGTGTGTAGTACACACGGGTAAATTAGCGTATGTTAGTACAGTAATTATCACACACGTAAACTAGCGTGTGTGTAGTACAGTGAAGAGGAAAGCGATAAGTCGGAAGAGACGACAAGACGCGAAGCTGGCCGAATGGCACGTCGGAACGTGCCATTAGAACGTTTTTGTTCCTATCCAAATGCACCATTAGATGTTTGACATCAAATATCATTCTAATGATACTCGATAAAATGGAATATGATAATATTTTTCAAATGAAATGTGTAGTAACCATTTTTTGCAAAATTTTTAGTTGAAGTACATAGTTGCAAATCTTCATGTACCTAGTAACGTATATGTAACATGAACGTGACGAAATTAATCATAAGGTCATAATAGAATTAAGACTATTTCTATTCATTTGGAGAATTTTTTCCAAGTTTGAAAAAAATATCTGAAAGATGCGTTAAACTCAATCTCACACCAAGCAAAACCAATAAAAAATACATTCCAATGCCAAAGCGATATAAAAAATATTGATCTTCAAAACGTGCTTATCTTGCTACGTACGAATGACCGTTTATTTTGTTATTTATTTAATTAAATCTGGCGATGAGTTTATGTCGATTTACACCCCTAATTTTTTTCGAAGCCCCGTGTTGTCGCTATTACAAATCTGATTTATAAGCCACTAAATCACAATCGTAATGAATATTGAACGGCGCCCACTTTGGCCCACGAACCCAATCATAAATTGTTCATTCCACAATGACGTTAAAAAAGTGAAAACAAGAAAATTGAAAATAATATTTTATTTCAACATCGCGTTCTTGGCTAACATTTATCACGTCTGTAATACAATGTAACTCCAATTAAAATTTTCAGATTAATATAAGAGCTTTTTGGTTAAAATAGGCCGGATATGGAACGTTAAAGATTAACGAGGCTGAAAATTGAGGATAATAGAACACTAGTCATGAACTATTAGCATTAGAAGCCTGGACGAATTACCAAGTACGATAGATGAGATTTCTTAAGCTTATTGTTCGGTTGCTCGTGAAATTGAAGTATTTATACGCAGCCCGCGTGATTACAATGTGGTTCTCAATCGAAATCTGCTAAATCGTTATAGAGACCTCTTTAATATTTATATTATATTATATTATAAAAGTACAAGACTGCTCTATTTACATAAACATTGTGGCAAATTAATATCTGAGATATACTGTATTAAAAAACAAAACATCAAAATTTTTTTGTCTCGGTTTCACATGTCAAATAATAAACTACCCACATGTCAAATAATAACTAATCGTAAAATTTTGAATATGTATCGTCTGAGAAGTGGGGAAGATATAGAAAACTTATTAACTAAGAATAGATTATTATTTAGGAATTTGAAATATCACCCCTTCATGGAAGGGATGAGAGCGAGGGAGGGGTAGTAAGTATATACGTACAGTCGATATCATCGTTTTAATTTTACGAATAGTTTCTATATTAAATCAACATGTTTTTACTTTTTCACGTGAGTATAAGTCATTTATTTGGTTTTTATTAAAAAAAATGAAAACAAAATAAAACACTTATGTGTGTTAGATATTAGCTTTCCATGAATGGCTTTGCTGCGGCTTTACGGTTAAACTTGGCCATGAGATGGACAAAGGCATCATTTTATTTAATATAATTTTTTATAATATTTATTTGGCAATATTTTTTTTTATAAAATAATGATTTGCGTTTAATAATTTATTAACGAAATCCTGAATGGTTTTATACCAAATAATATGAAACGATTAGCCATATAAATACTTTTTTATTATAATTTTATTATAAATTTCACCATAACGTACAATTTTTTTAAAATATAGTATTTGTATACAACGATTAGTTTATGTAACTATTTAGTTTATTTAACTCAAGTACACTTCAATGGTGCTATTTTACAAGAAGAAACTGACAAAGTGCGAGTCCATATATCGCTTTTACGAATATACATCCAGACATCACCCACGAAGACGTCCATTTTGCCAATATACTCATAGGTCCAGGTGGAACATTTTATTGCGCAATTTAAAATATACGTAGCACCATCTATCGATGTCCATACATTTATGATATTACGTAGCACCATCTATCGATGTTCATACATTTATGATATTAATATACGTAGCACCATCTATCGATGTCCATACATTTATGATATTACGTAGCACCATCTATTGATGTCCATACATTTATGATATTACGTAGCACCATCTATCGATGTCCATACATTTATGATATTACGTAGCACCATCTATCGATGTCCATACATTTATGATATTACGTAGCACCATCTATCGATGTTCATACATTTATGATATTAATATACGTAGCACGATCTATCGATGTCCATACATTTATGATATTACGTAGCACCATCTATTGATGTCCATACATTTATGATATTACGTAGCACCATCTATCGATGTCCATACATTTATGATATTACGTAGCACCATCTATCGATGTCCATACATTTATGATATTACGTAGCACCATCTATTGATGTCCATACATTTATGATATTACGTAGCACCATCTATTGATGTCCATACATTTATGATATTACGTAGCACCATCTATCGATGTCCATACATTTATGATATTACGTAGCACCATCTATTGATGTCCATACATTTATGATATTACGTAGCACCATCTATCGATGTCCATACATTTATGATATTACTACGCGTAGACAAGCTAGATACTTGGTTGTAAAAGATTTCTTGAAAATGTTAAATTTGCATGTGTCCTGATTGAGCGAACGATTGTTATGAAATAAAAGCTATATAATTCTTTAAATTGTTTTCGAATTTAGAAAAGTTTAAATTGAACTATTAACTTTTAAGTGATTCATATACAAATAAACATACCAACAGATAAAAATTCCAAAAACGAGCTGTAACTTATCTTTCATTCCTCCATTTATTTTTTGGCTCACATTCTCAATCTACAGAACCGCAAAGTTTACAGTTTTATTATGAGTACAGATTGTTAAATTTTATTTGTTAAAGTTTATTTTTATTTTTTATTATTTTTTTAACAGGAATATATTGTGTAATTAAAAATAAATTTTCTTTTCAGAGACGGTTAGACTGAATGACCAAAAAGATGTGTTTTTTTGCAAACTTTTCATGCTCCATCGTGTTTCTTTATTAACTATTTAAACGAAAAATATTTTAAAATATTGTGCTCTATTTCAATGGATTAAAAAGTTTTTTCTCAAACTCTTTGGAAATTATCGATTCAAATTCACCTTCATAAACAGTAAAAGTTGAAATTTTATAAAGAAAACTAGTACAGTTTTCTCTTTATAAATAAAAAAAACTGTCAAACACGAATGAAAATTACACTACGGGGGTTCCGTACACATTTAGGCATTTATAAATATTTAATGGTACGTAATATTACTAATAAGCTATTTACAAAATTTTAATATTTTAAAACGAAAATATATTGCCTACTATACTTTTACAGGCGTATAATTAAAAAAAAAATATGTGATATAACTATAAATTGTGAGATCTTGCCTTTTCAAAATTGCATGATTCTAAGCCAACGGGAAGTATCCTGTAGGTTTTAATTTATTTGCAAGTGTCAAAAAATACGGCATAAATGGCCACAGGGTTTTTTGATTTAGAAACTTGATTTTTTTACAGCTTTTACAGCAAGGGACTCTAAACCTAAGTATTTGATATTAATTTCAACTCAACGCCTCCACGCGTTCCAGAGAAAAAGGGTATTGACCAACCGAGAGGTGGACATCGAAGTGATCCTATATGGGTTTTTTTTCCTTTTGGGTGTAGGGCCCTAAAAATAAACATATAATCTTTATAATTTTTTATTTATAAAATAACGTCTACTTCACTACATATTCTATAGCTGCGGCAGGCGTAAAGGCTTTGACCTTGCTCATATTCGTCTAAAAAGTCAAAAGTTATCTCAACAAAGCCCCATCCATCTCGATAATTAGTAATTTATATTTGACAAAACGTCACGAAAGTAATTTGATAACCGTCAAAGGGACGCGACATTTTGTTTGCTCCCCCTGTGACAAAAGTTGAATAAACATGAAGTCGTGACTCGTTAGTCTTTCATTTCGCATCGTCACTTTTGAAAATTGGCAGCGAAATGAGTTGAAAGTTCACCGCGAGCTTTCACTGAAATTGAAACTCTATAAAACGTATGGATAATGGTGACTCTGGACTTAGCACACAAAAACGACATTATTAGGATACTGAAGATTTTCGTCAAGACGCTATCGGAAAAATAAAATCATTTTTGTTTAAATTTTCATGGATATTTTTAAAAAACCTTAAAAAGAACGAAAGCTAGGTGCCTCGTCAGCACAAAGAGCACAAAGCGTAGAGTCCCTTAGTTGCAACAACAATTTCGGATGATATAGGCATATTATCCGAAATTGTTGGTGCAAGTTTTTTTGCAAATTGTTGTTTATTAATGATTTTGTCAAAATTGTCGACTGGTACAGCAAAAGACCGAAAAAATATGATGAAATTCCCACAGAATTTGGTATTGTCAATTTATCTGCCATATAAGACTTCGTTAAGAAGAATATTCACTGCTCAACATTATTTAGGGTTCCGTACCTCAAAAGGACAAAAGGAACCCTTATAGGATCACCTTGTTGTCTATCTGTCGTTCAGAACCCTCTTTCTCAGGAACGCGTAGAGATATCAAATTGAAATTAATATCAAATATTTAAGTCTAAGGTCCCTTGGAGCTGTAAAAAATAAAAATAAACTAACGAAGACTATGGCTATTTATGCCGCATTTTTTGACACTCGCAAATAAATCAAAATCTTTAGGGTACTTCCCGTTGACCTAGAATCATGAAATTTGGCAAGATGCAAGGTTTCACAGCACAAGGAAAGGAAAAAAATTCAAAAATTGTTAATTTGTAGGCATAGCACATAAACAAAATGTTATGTAAAAAAGCTATAGTAAAAAATATAGTAGGCTATATATTTTCGTTCCGGCCCTTTATACCACATATTTTGACACTCGCAAATAAATCAAAATATATAGAGTACTTCCCATTGACCTTTGGGAAGAAGTAAGTTCTTATGACACAAGTAAAGGATAAAATCCAAAAATTTGTAGTTACACCACATATAACAATTTTTTTTAAATATGCGCCTGTAACAGACTTTCGTTTTAAAAAATTAAACTTTTGTAAATAGTTTAACAGGTATATTAGTAACATTAAATGTTAATAAATGCCCAAGTTGTGTACCAAACCTTCGTAGCGCGAGTTCCACTCGTAATTGACAGGTTTTTTCCCTTCTCCACACAAGTGTAGCAGCCACTTAAAGGCTATATTATTAAAGTTTATTATATTTCTATTGCCTGTATTTAAAATGGCTGAAGACTATACTTATTTTGTTATATTCTCACTCTTTGTTATTCGTCCCAAAAAGTATACAAATTATTTTATCAAGCGAACTAAAATACAAATGTTTTGTATATTGCAAAGAATGGAAAGAAAAAAATATACGATGCAAAACAACATTTAAAAAAATATTAATTTTAAATAATATTAAATTCTCACTCATTTTTATATCTGTCAGAGTCGTTTTTTTTCAGAAACTTAAAAATTTGGTACAATAATAAAGCATGTTAGCTCAGATATATTTCAATAGATACCATTTAAAAATATTCATATGGAAATTTTAGGGAGCGAAATAAAACACAAAGTTTTTTTTATTAAATCCCATGTGCGCTTTGAGAAGACTCTTATTCCATTATAACCCTCAAAAATATTTTATGTTTGAAGATATACGGAAAAATATCAAAAAGAAATATATGTTACCCCTTCCCCTATTCCGAGGTGACTGAACTTTAAATTAGGAAAAACAGAGTTTTAGAAGCCTACACCAAGGTTGTAACAAAACGATGAGCAATCAAATTTAAAGGTGTCACTGTAAACATAACATTTAAATAGTTTTCTTTTCTAGCCATTAGATGGCACAGTTTTAATAAAAAAATAGTGTCTGTGATGTAAAACTTGTTTACATTTGTAACTTTGAATAAAACTAAGATTATGTTAAAAATATTTACCCAATTTATTATTTCATTGCCTAAAATCTAATTGGTTATGGGCCCAGAACGCAAGAAGTATTGATTGTTTTGCAAAATTGAGTAAAGAGCAAATTAAAGGTGAAAACTTTCGTGACACGTGTGTAAAGAACGTAACCTCATTTTAATATGGAAGTCACAAATTCGATGAAGATTGAAAAGTTTGACGTTAAAAATTTCAAACAGAGGCAATTTTGAGTCAAGTGTGCTTTGAGGGCAAGAGGATTGAATATATATACTTCAAAACCTATAGAAAATTAAGCTCAAATACAATGGAACAAAAACAACGAAATGGCTATGTTCATTTTGACGTCGTCAATGGATCTTGACCAAATTTCTTTGGTAGAAAACTGCGATACAGCAAAAGATGTGATGAGTAAACTAGAAGATATATATGAACAGAAATCCGAATTCAATAAGGTGACACTGCGCGAAAAATTCTACCAGTACACGTATTGTTCACGTGACATAATGGCACAGCATGTTTCAAAAGTAGAAGGTTTAGCGAAACAGCTCAGAGAATGTGGTGAAAAATTGGAAGGCAGAGAGTACCAAAATATTAAGCTTATTACTCTCAACAAGCATGGTTACCACTTTACCCAGATATTCAAACTATCCTCAATTTAACTTCACATTTAACCGACAAAGAAGTGAATGATACAAACATTGAGACCGCATCAGTAATCACTGAGAAAAATCCAAAACAAATTAAACACAATGGGAAGCCAAATAGTACTTCAACAAGCAATGAAAGTAACTCGAAACACCGATTTGTATATTATAATTGTAACAAAAGTGGCCATTTTGCAAGGTACTGCAGAGCACCTAAGAAATCTGTCCATAAGAACAAAAAGCAGCAAAATATGTTAGCATTCAGTGCAGAAAGAACTTTGTTATTGTCATGTCTGAATAAAGATAATTCTTGGATACTGGACAGCGGAGCGTCAGTACACTTTATATACAAGCGTGCATTTTTCCGTGAATATAAAGAGTATAATGGATGTGATAAGAACATAACTATCAAACTAGGAAATATGCAAAACATAGAAGTTCTTGGCAAGGGATCAATATCAATTAGAAGAAAGGTAGAAGGTCAGTGCTTAGATAGTATATGGGAAGATGTACTTCATGTGCCAGAATTACATAGAAACTTATTCTCCGAACGAGCAGCAACCAAAAAATGGTATCGAAAAATAATGAAATTGCTCAAAAAATGAAACATAATACAGTGGTCACATACTGGAGCAATTCCTAATAAATTGACTGATAATGACAATTTTATATGCGAAGCATGTCAGTATGGCAAGCAAGCTAGACTACTATTTAAGAAATCAACGTGGGACGCAACTCAGGCAAGTGATAGCGTTTGTAGTGATGTTTGAATCCCATGGAAGAACCATCAATTTTTTGTTTTATTCAAAGATGCTGCTTCAAGTTCTTGCCACATTTACTTGCTAAAGCATACAGATAAGAAACTTGAGTTTTTCATGAAATATAATGCGATAGTGAATAAACAATTCCAGCATAATGTGCATTTTCTACAGAATGATAATGGTAGTAAATATACGATCAATGAATTTACAGACTTCTTTGAAAGTAAAGGTATACGACAAGTGTACTGCCCCCCATTTCCCACAACAGAATAGCAGGGTTGAGAAAGAACTGCGTACAATAATGGGAAGTACAAATTCAATTATTAATGTGAAAGTCACACCATTCAATTTATGGACTGAAGCTGTCAACTGTGCTGTTTATCTTTTAAATAAAAGCTCATGTAGTCAAACCATTGATGTGAAATACAATGAGCTTTGGTTTAATCAAATACCAAACTTCGAATATATTCGAATATTTGGTTCAGTGGGCTATGCACATGTTCCAAAAGAAAAAAGGAAGAAATTAGATAAGAAAAGTACTAAAATGATATTAGCAGGTTATGAGCAGAAAATATATAGAATGTATGACCAAAATACAAAGAAGATACATGTGTCAAGAGACGTTAGATTTGATGAGCTTAACACTATAACCCAACAAAGACAAAATTTTATTAAGTTAAAAGTTAATGGACAGGGTGTAAATAAAGCCCAACTCGTAGTGTCACCACAAGCAAGTACATTAGATAAACCCTGCGTTTCTTTCGATGATGGTATCAAGAGTTCTGAGGATAATGATGCTATTCATCATGCACCAAGGAATATAATAATAAAAACAGGTAGCAATGTTACTCTAAGGCCTTGGAGAGATAGAAATTTGGAAAGGAATCTAACTGAGGTGAAAATACCAAGTACCTACGAAGAGGCAGTAACTGGTATTATTCAACAGAATTGGAACAGAGTTATTGAAGATGAGCTTATTTCCCATGAGGCTAACAATACATGGACGATAACAAACAGAACAGGAAAGAAGCCTTTTACATGCAAATGGGCTTTCAGTGTCAAAAGGAATAAGGAAGGAGAAATAGAAAGATACAAAGCTCGCCTGTGTGCTTGAGGGTTTTCCCAAATAAAAGGTATTTACTATAAGGGAACATTCTCACCAGCTACCGGATATGACTCTATTAGGTTGCTATTAAGTATAGCAGCAAGACATGATTTACATATAGAACAGTTTGATGTAAAAACTGTCTTCCTGTATGGGGAGATATTGGAGAAGGTCTACATGAAGCCACCAGAAGGTGTTAAAGTGAATTCATCTAAAGTATGTAATTTGAACAAATCTCTATATGGTCTCAAACATCTCGCTGTTGAAATAATAAGTTTACATCATTTCTTACTATGTATGGCTTCAAATCATGTCATTAAGACAATTGTGTTTTTGTGGGATACTTTAATGTTATCAAAATACTGTTAAGAATTTATATTGATGACGGATTATTGTTGTGTCCATATTATTGGAAGAATTAAGAAAAGACTTTGAAATAAATACTTAAATTTCAATTCTTTTGTTGTATGGAGATAAATAAAACACATGGTTGTATATCTATAAATCAAAGAAGTTACATTGAAAGCATAATAAATACTTTTATTATATCTGAAGCTGAGGGCTGTAGTACACCGGTAGATGTGAATGTACAATGGTCTAAACATCAAAATAAAACTATTAATATAATTATCCATATAGGGAAGCAGTGGGAGAACTGTTACTGTTGTCCGCGGTGCCTAGGCCAGACATAACTTATACACTAAATTTAGTAAGTATATATGTGTGTAATCCGGGAGCTATTCATATAAATGGTGTAAAATGAATAATTTGTAATTTGAATTATAAAAAATATGCCAATGGCATAGGATAGCGATAAAAAGCTGATTGGGTATTCAGATTCTAACTTTGCAGGCGATTTAGATTCTCAAAAATCCAATACTGGAAACATATTTTAATGATGTGCCTGTCACTTGGGCAAGTCGAAAACAAAATACAGTACCATTATCAACGACAGAATCTAAGTATATGGCTGCTAGTGATGTATATAGCGAAAGAGATACTGGGGATTAAACAGTGCTACAAAATTCTATAACATTGAACACAGACAATGAAGGTACAGTTAGACTGAGACAGGATCAAGTTTTTCATAATGAAATATTTTATAAGAAGTAAACATATTGATATACGTTATAATTTTATTAGATTTACCGCTTAACAAGTTGCATTAGATAAGATTTATGAAATCTATTGTATGTTATGAAATCTATTGTATATTGATAAAACATTTAAATATTCATCAACACCTAAATAAAACTGGGAATACTGATAATATAATTTTATAGGTGTCATGTAAACATAACTTAAATAGCTTTCTTTTCTAGCCGTTAGATGGTGCCACTTTAATAAAAAAATAGTGTCTGTGATGTAAAAGTTGTTTACATTTGTATAAAACTAGGTTCGTATAGAAATACTTACTCAACTTTGAGTAACTTTGAATAAAACCAGGTTCATATAGAAATACTTACTCAATTTACTATTTGAATTCTTAAAATCTAATTGATTCTGGATACCATAATTGTTTCAATAAGCTCCACGCTTTTATGCCTTTGAAACAAATAGTAGGACATATATTTACGTAACGAAAAATTAATGTTTGTAGTTCAAAAGAAATACACATGTGTGCAGAATATATGTGTACAGAACCCTCGTGATGTTATTTTTACTCATACTTGATAGATTTATTAAATAATTATGTGCCTTTCTATATAAACATCATTTGAAGAAGAAATCATCAGTCAAAATAAATATAAAACTATGAAGTTCTAAAGAACAGGTCTAAAACACAATAATAAGTTAGGATATGAAATAAGGGGCAACGTGAAATCAATTTTGTTTAATAACGGTATCTTATTTACATAAACTTTAGTATTTTTTTATTTTATTTATAGAACAATAAAAAAGCTCCTTTATGTATTGCTCAAAACATATTCTTAAAACAGGGCGGTATGTGTTCCTATTTACATGAGACTGGGTGTACAACGAAAATAAAGGATGTATATATATATATATATATATATATATATATATATATATATATATATATATATATATGGCCATGATATGTTTTTAAAATAGAGTTACTTTGACTAATAGGATAATTATAACAATCCTTGAATTTATAATTACAAACAAATTAAGTAGTTAGAACCTTAAGGAGTTAAATAACTTAATACAGAAATCTATATTTAAACTTCATAATTTTATTCAAATATTTTTCGGGTTTCAATTAGCGTGCGACTCTTACGTCATTCTAACGAGGCAAAATTCGTTAGACACCCTTTCCGCATAGCCGGAAACTAACGAAAACTTCTTCTCAGAACCGCTTCCAATGAAATAACGCCGGCCAGCATATTCATTACTCCCTCGGTCACGTTGAATAAATTTACATAAAATTTTACGAGGCGCCACCTCCACACCGACGCTACACGATATTTTAAACAGCGTCACAAGCAGTTAAATAGTGCCGCCCGCCAAACTTACATTTAACATTAACTTTACTACGCCGTATTCCGCTTTACGGTGCTCTGATAACATAGAAGAAAACTTGACGAAATATGCTCTCGGCAAGTTTCAAGCTTTTTTTATTTTCGAGGATCGTTAAAAGCTCCGACGCGAGAGCTTCGCCCGCCGCGATAAGCTCGCGACGATGCAGCCTAATTACCTGCCACGCCCCAGCGCGACGAACATGCTTTTCGAACGTCATAAATTATTATTATGATTCGGGAAAATTTATTTTTCACCGAAAGAGCGGCCGTAAAGTTTATTGCGAGATCAATAAAGTGCAAACTGCCTTTGCGCAGGCTGTAAATAGTATATGGAGATGTGGTGAATAATGAAGATGTAAGGAGTCGATTTGCAAGGTCGTATAACAGGAACAACTGGAGGGCGTAGACGACTGGAGGGCGCGAGAAGTGGGATCGGTGAAGGAAGAGCTTTTTACGAGCTTTTGATGTTTAGCAGAATACTATGCTGCGGGTTAGAAGAGTGCTATAAGAAAAACGGTCTAGCGCAATGGATGTCGATTTGCTAAATGGATTTCAGAATAAAAGATATGGAAAGAATAATATAAGAAGTCGCGGGAGAACGTGGAAAGATAAATAAAAAGAATGGAAACATTTCTACCAACATTCACATATTGATACAACTCGTAAGTGAAAATTAGGGTGTGGTATCAATATATGTATAAAATAAAATATTCTTATAATATTGTTTACAGAATATTCGAGATGATTTAGATTTCAAGGTAATACGGAACTTAAAGTTGGCGATTGTAGATAAAAAACAAATAAAAGACAAAAAAAAGAAAAAGATTGTAGATCAAAGTTTTTTACTTTATTTAAAAAAATATGTAAGTTTGAAAAAAAATTATCTTGTAGATGTTTTTCCAAGTTACTTTTATATATTTATTAGCCTGAGTGTTATACTTAGCTTATTAAAAGTATTTAATTATATACTTTTAATAAGCTGAGTATAACACTCAGACTAATAAATATCTAAAAGTAACTTGGAAATTCATCTACAAGATCATTTTTTTTCAAATTTACATATTTTTTTTAAAATTATAAGGTATTACTTGCTATTAAATGGAAATTTAAGTAAACTGGTAATGCATAAAAACCAATCAAGGACGGCTTTTTAAATTAAAAACATTTGACTACATAATCAGATGTTTGATTAAACTTTAAAATTATCCCGTTTTAACTTTAAACTAGGAAGATTAAAATTTGCGCATAGCTCAAAATACCCATGAATTTTTCAATATTTTAGTTTAATAATTTAGGAAACTGAGAAGAATGAAACAAATAACATAAGATTCAGCTTACTTTATATATTTTATTCTTACTCAAATGCTTTCTCAATTATTTTTACCGATAATTTTTTAGTACTTTCTAAAACTTAATAAGTTTCATCTCTAGTTTAAGTCTAAACTAGACATAAAACTTAGTAAGTTTCATCTCTAGTTTAAGTGTAAACTAGAGATAAAACTTAGCAAGTTTCATCTCTAGTTTAAGTATAAAGTGTCTACGCCAAAGAGTCAAAAGGTTAATCTTAGTAGGTTACCATCCTATACCTAAAGTATAGGAATATAATATGAGTGGATTAAATCCATTAGATCCAAAACAAAAACAAATTATTTAGTTTAATGGTGACGCTCATTTCATATTAAAACTAAATTGTTTTTATTACTTTTTAGAGTATATTTAAATATTTTCATGTTTAAACTCATTGATATAAATTTATCGACATGAATTAATCACGTCGATATAAATTACCGTGGATAAAAGTATCCCTTCACTAGAATAGTAGCAAATCTTTAAACGTATGCATCAGTTTTCGAACAAATAACATAGACCGCAAAGTCCATGATCAGATCATTGATTTCGATAGTCACATTAATGATTGATAGATATTTTAATCTTAATAACTTATTTAAGTGTAGTTAATAAAATGAACATTCAAATACACGTAATTAAGATAAGACCGTTAAATAGTTTGTAACTTAAGAGATAATAATAATAATATTAGTGTAAAAAAAGCATATACACTGCACGACTACAAGTAGATATCAATAATCTTGTTTTTTACTTTATTTTCACTATAGCGACTTAAAAAAAGAACCTAAATTTATAAGTTTTTTAATTATTTTTAATCACATTTATTCTCAAATCAACTTGCATGCTAGCCGAGTTGCCATGGTAAGTAAAATATGATACAAAAATGGAGCATAAGGTTAGCTGACATTTTACGATAAACAACATAATATAATACCCACAGGATCGTTATTTCAAAAACATTACCAGCGGGAATCATCTTAATACAATATCCGATATTTGCGAAAGCGTAGCCGAGGAATAAATTAACATATAATTGAATATAAGACAGGAAACTCTATAATAAACGATACAATTACAAAGTTGTAATTATTTTCCGTTCCGTTTTCGGAAAATTAACAGGAATTTCATAATTGAGTATAGTTAACTTCAAACGTCGATACCGAAACGCTATCTAAACAGCTATTAATGTGATAGGACTAAATTAAACTTCCGTTAAACTTAAGTACTACAAAATTGTTAAAAGTTTCATGAATAACATACACGTCATCAGCGATTAACTGACGCGTACAAAGTACTGCGCACCTTTACAAAGTTCAACTCAAACCTTTAATTATTCATTAGTATCCAGTATCGAGTTCCACCCACACACTCGAGTGAAACTCGTTACATCCCACTTGGAAATGAGAGAAACCTGAGTGCCGTTCGAGACTTAGCGAAGTGTTATAATAAAGGCACGTTGACTGGTTCCTATTCAAGGTGCGAAATTTATAGGCACTCGACGGTCAAATCCTAGCGACGAAATTTATGGTTTCGCGTACAAAATGGTATTAAGACCTTTATTCCGTAGTTACAGAATTACAATAGCAAGCCCCGGAGTAATTGTGGGGGAATCGCCTTACAAGGACAAAGCTGTCCTTTGAACGGTGCTATTATATCTAATTACTTTAGATTTAAGGTCCAGTTATGTCGTCTTTGGGCTGATAGGGGGTATCAGCCATAGACAGAAGTAGAACAGAAGGTTATTCAAATTAGCACCGGAGGCTCTACAAGGATTATTTGTAGTCTATGGTTGCAAAATTGATAAAACAATATAATCGCGGAAACAATGACATACAATGTTATTAGATTAATGCGCCAGCGTTCCTTACTATACATATTTCTCATTAAATTGATTTTTGCAAAATATCTGATGTTATTTTCTTTTTTAAGCGACTACCCAAAAAATATATATTTTGTTTAGGATACACGGATGTATGTATGCTTGTATTTGAGTTTTTTTATTTCTTCGTAGTAAGGCAGAACAGTAAAATAGCTTTAAAGATTTAATATATTAATGCAATACTTAGTCCGTGCAGAATATTAGAGTGTCACGGAAAAAGCATTATTAAGGCCATACAATTCAATATTGCGGAATGAAAAAAAATAAAACTTCATCCAAATATCAAATTCAATAGCGTATCAAATAAAAGAAAGACAAGTGTACATTTCGGAATAATGTAATATGTATTGTATTTGATGCAAAATGAAGAAAACTAACAAATTTGAAATACAACAAATATTTATAAAAAAAGAAGAAAAAACAAAACATTAAATAAAAAGGAGCAGGTTTGATTAATACTGCTACTTTTAAGCAATGACTTGCAAAAGAAAAACGCGCTCTTTATTTTCTTCTTTTTCAGTTTTTGCATAAAACGTTTTTTATTTCCCAAAAATAACTTTTTTTTGCTTCAAACTTTGCGTGCTATACAAAAACTAAACAGAATTATTTGAAACTGCTTTGCGAGTGATACTGGAATATTCGCAATATCATTAAATATATTATTTTTTACATTCTTGTTATAATTTTGACAATATGTGACGTCAGCAGCATCGTCAGTACTAATATAAGTACTTTAGAAAATTGAAAAAGTTTTTGAGGCCGGTCATTATTTTTAAAACATAAATAAATACCAAACTATTTAGTATTTACTATGTAAGCCTATAATACTGTACGTTATTTCATTCGTTACACCGGTATTCAAAAAGTGAAATAGAGATCGGGTTTTATTGCTATAACTAGACTGAGATAACCAGATAGAGATCAGCTATTATTGCTATAACTAGATAGAGATCGGTTTTTATTACTATAACTAGACTGATATAACCAGATAGAGATCAGCTATTATTGCTATAAGAAGATAGAGATCGGCTTTTATTGCTATAACTAGATATAAATCGGTCTTTATTGCTAAAACTAGATAGAAATCAGTTTTTTTACTACAACTAAAGAAGGTATAAATGATACAGCGCCACCTTGTACTTGCGTAGCGATACGGCGCTTCGTCAGCTCACCGGGGCATCGTTTTTGCGGGTCGTGATATTGAAGATATTCTGTCTCCTCTCCGTTACCATTACGAAGACTGACATCGTATAAGTAAGACGTTTCGACGAACTGTGTAACTGGGTTTGGCAGTAAATAAAAATTAATTTTTTTGCAATGCTTATTTGCGATAAATTTATTGGAGATTGGAATAGCGATTATATCATACTATCATTATTACCACTACGAGGGAAATCATCTAATAAATTATTATTTTTACAAAAAACATTTATTTTGTTCATATTTCTTATTTTAGTTACTTATTTTTAGTATTTTTTTGTAGTTTTTTTATAGTTAACATTCTTTAATTTGAACTGTAAATCATATTAAGTATAATTATAATATTCTAAAAACTCTACCAAAGAGCATAAACCTGAGCTTAAACAATACAAAATTAAGTTATTTTGCAGTTAAAGTTTGAATTCTTGTGTAACTTTTGAAATATTTTTCTCTATGATACGTTTTGTTAAATCTTCTTCTAATAGTTACCGAATAAATTAATTTTAATGATTTAAAATTGAGACAACCTCATAGATTATGAGATTAGTATCAATATAATCCAGCTTGGCAAATATTTTTGTATAACCGATTCCAGAGAACAATTCAGAGACAATTCGAGATTATGAAAAAGTGTTTTCACACATCAGACTTCCAAGTTAAACTGATTTATGGGAATAACTTTTATCGTTCCATATATCAAATTGGAAAATGGAACTGCCATAAGACCACTGACGTGTCTGTCTGTTAATCCGTCTGTCACAATCAATTTCCTTACAAACCACGCGAAGCAGATACTTGAAACTTACTTAGTAATATATATTATTAACACATGTACTTTGCTAATTTTAAAAAAAAATTCGAATTTTTAAGAAATTTAAGAATTATAGACATAAATAAAGTACTTTAATTTTTTCTTAATTTTTATATATCACGTGTATTACAATTTGAAAGAGCTTGTTATTTGGAATGTGAAAAAAGCTACAGATATATTGCTATTACAGCACGTCGGTGACGTAACTCACAAGATTTGGCCCATCCTAAAAGCGTCCAACGCGCACATCATACAGTCGGGTATATACAATATATTGGTGTATATATGTTTATACGTGTATACAGGCCACTGCACGTGCATATATATATATATATATATATATATATATATATATATATATAAAAAGCTACAGATATATTGCTATTACAGCACGTCGGTGACGTAACTCACAAGATTTGGCCCATCCTAAAAGCGTCCAACGCGCACATCATACAGTCGGGTATATACAATATATTGGTATATATATGTTTATACGTGTATACAGGCCACTGCACGTGCATATATATATATATATATATATATATATATATATATATATATATATATATATAATTAAAGCAAAATATATTCTGTTAACATCAGCATGTCGGTGATATGTCAACCCATAATACATAAGATTTTCCCCTACCAAAACTCACTCAACGCGCCTAAAGAAGTTTTCGCTTCAAAATTTCAATTGTTTAAAAAAGTATTCAAAAAAACATGACAAAACAGAGCACATACCCTTATTTTCGAAGCTACCGGATCAAAAATCATGAAACAGACAGAGTTGGCGAAATCTGACCACAAGTTTAAAGAAAGACTATAGTGGATCATGTTTTAGATACGTGAAAGGAATAATAGACAATATATCTTCGTAGAAAGTGTTTTAAATTGTTTAACAGAAATACTATGTACATTTAAATGTTTTAAGTGCTTAACTTTGTGGCGCGTTATATTCGAAATAACTCTAAGACTCCTACTGTTATCTTGACAACACCTCACCAAATCAAACATTATATTCAAAATGAATGTGTAAACTAATACCGATAGCTTATATGTAACTCCACTCTTAATTTTTTTTTAATTCCACTTCTAAATTTAAAATTCGAAAAGCTGAGACGCAAACTCAGTTTAATGCTCCAGTCACCAAGGCGACCCATTTTATATAAAAACGACTATAATAAACAGAATTCCAAGTTTTTCTTTATAATTACAAAAGATACGCAAAAAGCGATTAAGATGAATAACCGCTCGGTCATATTAGCATAACAGTATTACTTTGAAAGTTTTAATTAACAAAAACGCTGTGCTGGCTGCGCGTCCAGTTTGAAGTCGGGCAGTGATCCGCTGAGCTTTTTTCAATGCGTTTCATAATCTAATAGCGCTGAAAAGAGTGTCAAAGGTCAGTGGGGAAAAATATCTGGATAGTTATAAAAAATATATTAATGATATGTTTTAGACAATGTGTCATTTAAGTTTTAAATCCAACTACATAACAAGTAAATTTAGACAATATTCGACAGAGATGAAAAATAAATTTGAATGTAAAATGGAAAATGACCATGGAGTTAGATTAGGTAAGAGAATTTTAAATCAGGCGCTACTTGGTAATATGTAACAGAAAAGTTTCTCTTTGAAAAAGAAAACGCAGCGATGGAAATGAGATATTAGTGCAATACATGAAGATATTGTGACCTACAAATTACTTAATGAAGATGTGAGGCATGAATGCTAGAAGACTAATAGTCAGCGTTATTCTAAAAATTGAAATATGTTTCTTGACATGGTTAGCCAGTTAGAAAGAAAAAGAGAAAAGGAGAGCTGGAAGCGAGATATCAAAAAACTTTAGAAAAAAAGAGAAACTTTTATAGAAACGATCCAATATGATAAGACAAATAAGAAATGCTGAAATGCAAGATATAAATGGAAATACTTAAACGGATAGACATAAAATTTCAATATTTCCAAATGCACTAAGGAATAAAGGCGGCTAAATCTGTATATGCTAGTCTAGATCCTAGAATACAGATCCTATAATACAGATCCTATGATGCAGATCCTATAATACGGATCCTAAAACACAGATCCCATAATACAAATCCTCAAATACAGATCCTATAATACAGATCCTAGAATACAGATCTAGGATCAGTATTGCAGATTCTATAATACAGATCATAGAATACAGATCCTATAATAAAGATCCTGGAGTACAGATCCTATAATACAGATCCTAGAATACAAATCCTAGAATATAGATTCTATAATACAGATCCTTGAATACAGATTGTGTTCTAAGTCAGGAGGATGGTATAGTAAAATATCCATGAAAAAACACACAAGTAACACGATTTCAGTAAAGAATTGTATCATGATAATTTGTCCAGTTGCGTTATTACAGAGCAATTGGGCTAGATAAATAGACTTGTTAATTATAAAATTTACATAATATTTCTATTAAACAATTATATA
Organism: Druceiella hillmani; assembly: GCA_039881145.1. Classification (NCBI taxonomy): domain Eukaryota; kingdom Metazoa; phylum Arthropoda; class Insecta; order Lepidoptera; family Hepialidae; genus Druceiella; species Druceiella hillmani. The sequence continues at coordinate 18,581,519 of JAYKKI010000025.1, read as the reverse complement.
AAATACTAATTCTATAATTCACCATTTATTTACATATATATTGCCTAGTAGGGATTTCACAGGTACAAAAATATTATGAATGTTTTAGAAACTTTAAGACATAGGTACTCGTGACAGTTTTCCCTTAATCTTCTAGTCACATTTTGCCAACCCTGTTTTCCTTATAATTTTTGGCTCAGTAATTTCGCAACTAGGGATAGGGGTGGGTTTCACTTTTTTTGCCATTTTGGTTCATATCTCGAGGATGCCCCAATTAAAATTGTAAAGAAATATCCACATTACAATTTCAAACGATACCTCACCCCAAAATAAACAAAAATTTCACGAAATTTTATTTATTTTTTTTCTAAAATTACCGCATAAATATTTGAAATTGTTAGTCATCGCAAAGTATGCGAGATAATATGGCCCATTACCATGCCAATTTTCAAACCTTTTTTATCAAATAGTTTCTGAGAAAACCGGTTGTGACGGGACGGCCCGACAGATACGTAATTGGTCTGTCTCATTGGAACTTAATTTTTCTTGTGAGTCCTAAAAAAAGCAATCCTAAAAAAAGGCAATTGACTGAACAAATATACAGATCTAAAAGTGATCTAATCGTTTTAAGAGATAAACAATTCTACTAATAAAAAAAGAATTATATTTTTTCCAGCTCCGATTAATATAAAATAATCAATTTCTTCAAAAATTATACTTTCCATGGGACCTTTACAAAGCTATCGTATTATGGAGACTACATGGAATAAAATTATGAGCTCAATTTAACTTAAAAGATTTTATCTCTTAAATTACGTCAACCATCTCAAACGGGCTCTAACTGATCCCATTACTCCGTTCAAACTTTCCGTTTAAGTTAATTTTAGCATTTGTACCTTAAAATGGAAAGAGAAACCATTATAAGATTACTCTCGTGTCTGAAAAAACAGCATTTTTCAGAAAATCATTAACGTAGAAACTTAGTACGAAAACACGTTTTTCCCAAAACTATTCAACGTGGAATTATGAAAAAATCTAATTTTTGGAATCCTATGCAAAGACTGTAGAAAATCTATTGTGATTATCCCAGGTCTGAAAATTTTTTGAAATATCCTCAACGTTTTAACATCCGTAAAAAACATAGGCAATATATTTACTTTGTGAAAAAAATTATATCCGTTAATAGCTTAATGTAAATACTACATACCGTTAAATATTTATATGTACCTAAATATGCACGAAACCATCGTAGTGCGAGTTCCACTCATGCTTGTTCCACTAGCTAGCATCCTCTCTTATCACCCTTGCAAATTCGATCTCATGAAAATAGATTTTGATTAACATGGCGATACCAACTTATTAATCAGTTTCAACAGTGAAATGTTTTGTCAAAATCCTTAAACACACCATTGAAATTAGAAGTCTTTTAGATGGTAACTAACACATATCAATTCTATTCAGCTTCCAAACTACACTTTAAATTAGTCGATTTGATCACCATTTAAGGCCATGTCATAACGGCTATTAAAAATAAATTATAATAGAAAACTCTCCGCTACAGTGAACGAACAGCTATATGGATCCAGTTTGAATGTGTTAACATGTCTCTCACAGATCTATGGGACGTACCCTGACAAAGATATGTCCATTACTTTGCGCAATTGAACACGTGTACATTCTGTCTCAAATGGTTTAAGTAGTTTTCCCTGTGAACACTACCCTTGCCTCTATTTGCGTATTTTATGCTATTATATATTCCTCCTTGTCGAATATATTCCTGCGCCGAGTTTCAGGCCTCTAATTCAGCCTCTGACAGAAATATGTCGTAGCAACTCCTAATGCTAAAATCGAATTTCCCTAAAATTATGGAATATTCAAATGTAACAAAAATGTAAACATAACACATTTCATTAACATTGGCTATTTACTAATGCCATGTCGTATTTTTTAATAATTGTAAATTAATAACACGAAAAAAATTTAATGTTTTTCAACTTTAAAACCACGTGGGTTTCTATATAAACCTGTTATTGTATAAAAGAATTATAAAAGTATACATCTGGTAGAAGATGGTACAAAAAATTAAAGACTAAGCTTGTAAGATCCAGCGAATGGAAATGAAGTATTATGATTTTAAGAAAATTAGAATTGTGAATATTATATTTTTCTTGTAAAACGATAATCACTCCAGTGAAAACACTCCAGTGGAAACACATGATAATACTCACACTTTTACGCACTAATTTAACAACTATTCCGATAAATATTTCGTATATACCGATAAATATTTCCATGAATATCTCCTAATACAGATCAAGTGAATGAACTTTCCGAGTTAACTTTTTAAAAATTGAAAAAAATTCTTATATTTTGTAACCATTATGACTATTATTTTTTTATTAACTCGTTTATAGATTTATTTATTATTAATAACTCAGCAACCCAGAATTATATCGCCACCAGAGTGGCGGCATGGACATAGTATGTTGACGGAATAAAATATATATTACATTATCGCGTAAAACACTAATAGTATGAGAAGTGTGTTTCGATACTGGTTAGGCGATCACGCCTAAATTGCTAGAAATATTTTCATGAAACTTGCTATAAACATAACTCATTATTCCAATTAACACGAAGATAACTTTTTAATTTAAGAAAGAGCATATTTTTTGTAGGATGAACACTTATAATAAATGTCTATATATAAATAAAGAAAAGGAAAATACTTAACGCGATTATTAAAAAACCATGTTGGTTTTTATTTTGGAGTTAAAATCCCAGCCTATGTATTCCATAATACTTCAGACATTTAAAGTCTACGAAACAAAATTACAAATTCTAACCATGAACAAATTATATTCTGGCAGAATCGCTGTTAGTTGATTAGGTAAAAGAAGTGAAGACAATTGTACTTCAATACGGTTCGATCCTAGATGCTGACACTGTAAAAAGGTGGTTCCTGTAGGCGCCAAAAAACTTTTGGACGCGAAAAATAAGGGCCTTCTCATAAACATAGAACATAAAATCTTTTCGGTTAACAAACAATAAGCAAACATTATCCTATTATTACATAAGACAAATGTCTGATTTGAAAAAATAAAAACTCATGTTTTAAGAGAAAATCCATAGGAAATAGAAAAGGGTAGTAACTGTATCATTTCATGTGCAGATATCAAAGAACGCCTTTTGCGCATGTTCGTTTAGTACATTTTAATTCGTAAATAAATAAACGATGAAGCATTTGGTAAACAAACTGCATCAGCATTCACTGCATGGTATTTGCAGCTTTAGTCAAATAACCAACAATTTCAGATACAAAATGACATTCTACTGACAGTCCGTTTGCACTCCTGCAGCTCGATTAAACATTGTGCATTTACTTATAGTAAGCTATTCCGCGTTAATAGCATTCGTTAACATCAATCTGTTGCAGAAAGTGACTCTCTTCATATTAATAAATAGTGATGATGACATATCACTAATGCCATTACTCTACACGGTGAAGAATTTTTATTTACGTATCCCCGCAAAAGCAGTGTCACGCTGAAAATTTGTCTGCCAAAATTTTATATCTGAATTTCATGTTTCACGATTAAGAAAACCTTTTGCTTTGATGGATAGACGAACACTAAGATTAATAGAATTCTCCGCCCTTAGACCTAGGAAACTCTAAAAAGCTTCTCAGCCACTCATGCGAGTAGCGTGAAAAACCTTTAACATTTTAGCAAAATCGACACAATGTTATTAATGAAACATCGACGGCACGACCGCCGCAGTACAAAGTTCAGCGACGTGGGCGGATCTGGGGCGGGCTGCTTAGACGTTGGGCGGACTTTGAGGCCGAAAGCGACCGCGCCAACTATTTATTACGCCAATAACACACTCGATGACGTAACGGCGCCACCCGCGTACTCCAGAAAATTTTATATTCCTTTCTTCTTCATCTGTCGCTTAAATATGAGGATGGTAATATGGAAAGATGTTTCCAATGGTCGTAAACGGGGTCTGTTCCGCCTTATATTTTAACGAATACCGTATGTGTAATGTTATTGAGGGTCTTTCGCTTTTGCGGGCTACATATGTGGAGGGTACCTCCTGCCATGCGCCGGTTATAAAAGTTTAATAAAATGCGATTGGGGGATGATGTTATGTAAGTTCGAGTCCGTTTTAATACGTGCACCTTGGTGTAGAGAGGATGTCGTCAAGTTTTTAGTATATTTTAATAGAGGGTAAAAGAAACGGACGTTGCGTTATAATATTATTATTACCTAGAGGGCTTTTTGTTCTTATAGATGTTGTCTGGCTCTTGTTTGCAGTTCTTTATAAATGCTGTTTCATTCTTATAGATGTTATTTCTTCTCTGATGTATTTCATTCAACTGTTTTAGTATTCAGTTAAAAAAAATGAAAATCTATGCGAAATTTCCGAATTACACGCTTAAAAGACTAACTTCCCGACCTGGTGCATGGCAGTGTCCACGGCAGTCGATCAAAAATGTTCCGTATCCTATGTATTTTATTGATACGGATAAAGTCATTACTCATATCATACTTGAAAAAAATATTTGACCAACCTTATGTCATCGTCGTCCGGATGCTCGTCGGCGGCTCGCTCCAGCCGTAGATCGCCGAGGCAGCGCGCCGCATGCCGCCGCCGTCGCTCGCGCCACAGTCGCCGCTGCTCGTGCTCGCGCTCGCCGCGCACGCCGAAGAACAGTTGCGTCTCGCGGCGCAGGTAGTCGCGGACGTGACCTGCGTGCGAGCGGCGCAGCTGCACGCGCTCTTCGTCGGGCGGTGGCGGGGTGGGCGCGCGCGGTTCCACGCAGCTCGCCGCGCCCACCGTCGCGCCCGCCGCCGGCGGAACCGGCGCCATTGACGGTGGCAACAGCGCCGCTGGTCGCCTACGGATAAACAAACATTCCTAAGTTCTCATAACAACAATCATCACAGAAGCAAAATTTTTTAAAAGTAGTGTAAAGTCACGTTGCATTTATTCTAAAAAACACACCCCCGCAATGTCATTCAACGGATGCGACCTTAAACAACACCAGCAAATTTGGAAAGAAAGAAGACAATAAAAAATTAAAAGAATGGTAAGGCTGCTAGCATAAAAGGCATGACTTATGCCATATTTAAGCATGGCTGACCTATAGCACTATAAGCAATTAATCAGTTAAGCGATTATTTCAGACAATACTTATTGTACAAAATGCTGAGCTCTAGTTTCCATAGTGCCTTCAAAGCGCAAATAAACCTGTTACGTACGAATAAAACACAGAATATGACGGTTCTATGTATCCAACACTTGTAAAATTTCAAACATTTCAGAATGCATGACATAAATCATCACAAAAGCTAATCACATTATTATTCACTACATAATTATATCGTCTGACGTATCTTTCACACGCCTAAAAAATGCCTGGAAGAATCATATATGTTTAATTTATTAATTCAATAGTTGCTTTATTACTTGAGTTGTTTTATTAATTCAGTACTTGCTGATTTTGTAAAACGTTATGAAAATACAGCTCAATTAAAAACCAATTTGATAAAATAGTATTTTTATGCAAAATAAGCGAGTTATGAACTTTTAAATTTAATGATACGACTAGAGTAGAGAAATCTCCCGGTCTCATTCGCTATCGTAGAATACAATGAGCATCTCCAAAAATGACGTTACAATTCAATATTATCACTCTTATCTAAACTTTATAACTCGGTTAATTTTTAAGATCTGTCAGTTTGAACCTTGATATTGTGATTTATGATATAAAAAAATAGTCAAAGACCCTATTTGACTGACACTTAACGCTGGAATGCTTACAACATACCTTTATCCCGTTTTCTAACATAGCTCGTAAAAGAACACCATACGAAATAATATTACAAGACATTTATTGTTATATTTTAAAAAATGTCCTCGATATTTCACTCGGTAGGTTCTGCGAGGAAGAAATCATCTCGGATATTCAGGTATTCTTCTCACCACTGGAACACAATAAATTATCTCTTAATATTATTTTTTCTTAATATAAATTTCTATATTTTGAATCCACTATGTCTTCTGATGAAATTTCTTCACAATCGGTCTTAAACTAAAAGAGTTGATTCCGAGTCATAAATGTAGATAGGACTGGTGAGTATGGTGAAATTTAAATTCATTTACGTTTTTACCATTCAACTCTGAAACTTAAAAAGGAGTTCGAAATACTATGAGAGCTACTGACCTATTAGCCTACTGAGTGGAAAACTACTTATAAGTGGAAAAGTCAATTTTAATTGAACCAATCAATAAAACTGAATTAATAGTATTTAGTTACATGGAAGCATGTCAGATAGATTTGAAAAGGGAAAAAGGACGGATATAAACCATGTGTGTTTACATTACTATTTACCATTATGGATTACTTTCGAATTCTTAAATTTTAAAATATATTTGACGTGGAAACTTTTGATTTTCTTTATCTAGAGGATCCTCAATTAATATTCAATAAAAAATGAAAACTTGCAAAGTTAAAGATTAAAAGAATAGTATTTTTTATTTCTTTTTAAATAATATTAATTTACTATAACTTTTAAGGAACTTTAATAAAACTTGAGATTGAGATCTTTACTATTTTAACAGTGAAGCCAACCACTGACTTGTTTTGTTACAGAATTTGGTAATTTTTCACGTTGACGCTCTCATGGAAGACACTAATAACGTAATTCATAGCAAAATGTACGATGAACAAGTGAGTTCTATACAATAAAATAAGTGCACCATGAATGTTTCCGCTTCGTACTATCCGCTCCGCACACACACACACACACATATATATATATATATATATATATATATATATATATATATATATATATATATATATATATATATATCTAAACACAGACAAGGCAAATCGATTGCTTGTTTATAGACCTAGAGATAGACTAAAGAGCCTAATAAATCCATGATATATTCACGAGAAAATATTTATATGAAATATTGGTAAGATATTAAATAATTTTCTGAATAAATTGTTGTATTAAAGACCGCAATAGATTACAGTTAATAAGAGAGAGATTCGTCCATTCATTGTCTTACCTAGTGATAGAAGGCATGAAGGTATAATTAAATAAAAAAGTAAGCACAAAAACAAAGTTCTTAAATTCCATTCTAAGCTTTTGTTAAATAGTATATCGAAAACATCATTTAATAGAAATTAAGTCAAAGTCAGTACATGATGATGAAGCTATTGAACAATGATAGGTAAACAGACCAACAAATGAATGAAGACAATAGAGTTCCATTTGGATCTTTTCAGTGCGGAGCCCTGAAAAAAAATTTATTAATTTTGGTTTTTAATTTGATTAGCACTGCGTCTATATTCGAAATACTAATATCACTTTTTGAGCAAACTTTATTCTAAACACACATGGAGCTCATAAGAAATAAATAAGTAACGAAGTACTGAACAGCTTTATGAGAACACCGTTTTCCTGAGCTTCCGCACATATTCAAAATATTGATGCAGCCTTAGGTCCAATGACACATAATTTTTAAAACTAATTAAGATAAAGGGTTTAAGGCACTTTTCCATAATTTTCATCTCCCTAAAACTAGAAAACTGCCGGGATGAAGTCATAATACAAGAAAATAGGCAAATTATTTAACGTAACTTTTACAGAAGAGCTATGATAAAAATATCTAATAAATCTTTCTTTAGGCTCGTGGAATAAAATAAAAACAAGTAGAAAGAAAAACTAACATAATAATACAAGTAATTATGGCACAAAGTACATGTGTAGGTTGAACTTGAGTCGCAATTATATCTTGAGGACATCGCTTCCGATATTTTTTTGTAATAACCGAGACGGATTACGACAGTCAACAATGTGTATTTGTAACGAAATCACAGAATAATACTTTATATCCCCGAAGTAACGTAAATAATTAGTGCAGAAAATAAACATCTCTGGCGTTAATTTTCCTGGTACAATTTGCAATATTTTAGTTGATAAAACAAGATATAATCAAGAATGTTATCGGAGATAGGTTTATTGGAGATCAATTTCTTATTAATTAATTTCATTTCTAAGCTTAACACAATTCAACTACTAATTTTACATAGTAGTTTAATCCTGTCGTAGCAAAATATTAAATTCCCCGTAAAGCTTTTCAAACAACTATTCAAAAAATATCCAAGCAAGACATTGTGTGTTCCGTTTACAACCATTTTTGACGCTCGATATAACTATGATGACTTGTTATAATACCTAAAAGAACTAAACAAAAACTTTTTTTTCAGAGGAATCATTTCGCTAATTAGGATGATACTAAATTTCGACCTGTTTTGGTATTTAATTCGCAGCTTCGTTTTTGTATTGCAGTTTTTAATTAGTGAAGGGTACGACTAGAGTGTTCTTGTCATATCGCGTTTGCCCATCACTTTATTTTTATTTTCCCATCATCGTTAAATATAGGATATATTACGTTTACAGTCTTTCTAACTTATTTGTTTTTGATAGTATAAAGGAAAAAATTTCGCAATAAAATGAATGGACCAATTAGTGAACAAATCGTAATAAAAACTAACAAAAATTAAAAATAAAACTAAACCACAGTTCATAATACTCTGATTCCAAACAATTAGAAAGCAAGTTTTTTGTCTAGTTATCAGACAAAACACAATTTTCAATATATTTAATCATGGAAAAAAGCATTTTTTTGTAATTTTTTTGCGAAACACGACCAACTATTTTTATAAATTTTCTCACAAATCACATAAACAAGTCACATTTTTATAAAGGTAGAAAAGATGGATTATCGACTCTGTTGTTTGGAATGTTAAATAAAATAAAAGGTAAGTTTTTAGTTTCGTCAAAGCTCAAGGGATTCGCACCGAAATTGTCTAAGACGAATTTAATAGAAGAAAGGTAAAAGCTGTCAAAAATAACCTACATATTCTGAACTTTTCGTAACTTGAATATACAAATGATATCTTTTAATGTGAACTTCAATAAAGTTTATCACTTTCTTTTATTATCGCGATACCATAGAGAAATCAACCAATCGGACATGACAGAGTATTATAACTCCTGCCAATTCTAGGAAAACTATTACTGGAATATACTAATATGTTTTAGAAACAAAGGATTAATATCTATACCACATATCAATAAAAAATGTCGTCCAATAGTTTTATATTCATTTAATCACATTTTCATACCTCAACTTCTAATTTCACTAAACTTACGTTAATGTTTACTTTCTAAGGGTTATATCGTTGTAGACTACATTTTTCTTATTTTATTTCTAAATTAATTAGTTTAGTATTCATATAGTTTTCTAATAGTATATGTACACACACACACACACACACACACACACACATATATATATATATATATATTTTATTATACGTTGTGAAAATAGTGAAAAATACTAGCAATAAACCATAGTGTTAATAAACTAAGAAAAACATCATTAACAAAAAGAAAAATGTTGGAGAAAGAGGTATTTTTGTTGGTAAACGAATACGTGTGTTCACATTTCGGCTATAACAGTCTAGTTTACGTACGTATGTTTGAGTCACATTTCGGATATGACAGTCTAGTTTACGTACGTGTGTTTACGTCACATTTCGGATATGACAGTCTAGTTTACGTACGTGTGTTTACGTCACATTTCGGATATGACAGTCTAGTTTACGTACGTGTGTTTACGTCACGTTTCGGATATAACAGTCTAGTTTACGTACGTATGTTTGGGTCACATTTCGGATATGACAGTCTAGTTTACGTACGTCTGTTTAGGTCACGTTTCGGATATAACAGTCTAGTTTACGTACGTGTGTTTACGTCACATTTCGGATAGAACAGTCTAGTTTACGTACGTGTGTTTACGTCACATTTCGGATATGACAGTCTAGTTTACGTACTTGTGTTTACGTCACATTTCGGATATGACAGTCTAGTTTACGTACGTGTGTTTACGTCACATTTCGGATATAACAGTCTAGTTTACGTACGTGTGTTTACGTACAAAGCTCACATTTTGAAGAAAATTATACTATATACCATTACGCTACAATCCATGGACGCAGAGTATATAAGTAGAGAATTTTCTTGTTCGCTTTTTCGCGTTTATCGTCATAACTACACATCAGATTTAAAAATCTCTTATCAGAAAGCCCATACTTTAGGGAAAATTATAGGCTAATATGATTATTCTACGATTCACAAGAGCAGGACAGTGGTAAAACAATGACAAAAGTCGAAGGATAATGCTTGAAAGTTGGTGCAAGATAGAGAAAGAGGGAGGTTGCCTTATTCCACTCAGCACAATTAAAATAGTTCTAGACGAGTAAAATGTTGGGGCATAGATAAATTACATTTGCAATAGGGTTTATATCGCGTGTATTTATAAGTAATATCGTGTGTAAAGTTGAAAATCTGACTCTAAAATTTTCCGGACTACAAGTATATTTTAGCACGTGTAAGAGATTACAGGAGCCACGCAATTGGATATGCGGGTCACGTATCTCTAAACAACTGAACTGCGACCCATCATCAGAAAAATTATCATACTTAACTAGCCTACGCTCATGTCTATCTATTACAGGAAAATATCAATTTATTTAGCGAAACATACATTATTTTAGCGAAATATACATCATTTTAGCGAAACATACATCATTTTAGCGAAACATACATCATTTTAGCGAAACATACATCATTTTAGCTAAACATATATAAAATTTTAGCGAAAAACAAAGTTACAAAAATATCCACAAGCTCCTAAGAAATATAAAAAAAACTTTCAAATACAACTCGTACTACTTGATGTTGACTTGATGTTGCGGTACAAATTTATATTTTTATAATTATTTAAGAGTAAATAATAGTTCTGTTACACTATATATAAATATTCATTTTTTGCAAAGTAAATATATTCCCTGCTACATCAACAATATTACAAAAATGTGTTCAAGCTCCTAAGAAACATCAGAAAAAACTTTCAAGTACAACTCGCACTACGATGTTACCGTAAAAATCCATATATTTATAAATATTTAAGTGTAAATAATAATTCTTTTAAACTATATATAAATATTAATTTTTTGCAATTTTACTAAATCTTTCACAGATGTTAAAATATGAAAAACAAAAAATCTGGAATAATAGCTAGATATTTAGTTTTCCTACGTAGTTTGCCTAGGATTCTAAAAATACTCTTTTTTAGTAGTTTCGGAAATAATGGTGACATATTTTTTGCATATTTTTCAGTAAATCTCTGAAGACAATAGCCCAAAATTATTTCGGAAAGCATAATAAGTAGCCCTTTCAAACGATATTTCACACTGTATGTGGATTTAAAAGAAATCCAATATTTAATTTGCACTCTTAAAATACATATGCGAGTTAATATTTATTATTTACATTTTAAGATTATACCACAAACGATTTCTGTGAAAAACAGCTATTACAGATAGACAGACGCATAAGTAATCTTATTCCGTTTTCCCTTTCGAGGTGCGAAACCCTAAAAAATAAAATTTAATCGGTTTCTTCCTACCCCTCTCCAAACACAAACACAAACTTTCAAGTATATATAACTAAAAATAATTGTAAAGAAAAAATTAGCCATATAAGAAAAATCATCAAACGCAAGATGATGAAGCCATCTAGAAGGTATTTAGGTTTTAGAAATGAAAAGTAATGAGCTATAAAAAGACCCCCACACACTTGAGCATTTCAGTGTAACGCATTTTATATTATCTATTTTTTTCTCTCTGTTGCAAACTTGACAGTTTATATACGATGGTGATGATAATTATATATGATTGATGTAAATGTTAACATTTGAATACTTTTTAAAAATTTCTTACTAGACTATTTGGCTGACCGGGATGGACTGTTTTCGTTAGTATACCTATAATTATAATTTTCATATCTACGTGTAATTAAAGTTTACCAATTACCTTATCCTCGTTTACTTTACAACTCAGGAAGGAGAACTAATTATTCTGTTCATTTTAATTTAATCAACTATGAATCATTGGTAATACTTTAGTTATGTTTATTAAAATCATAATAACATGAATAAGTCAATAAAAGTCTGCTACATAATTCAAAATACAGTTATTAAAAACATTTTTATAATCTCATGTAATACAGGAAAATGGACGTCATATCAAGCACCTTAGTAAATAAATACGTTTTAAAATAGTGAAATCTACACTGAGAATAAAATTACATTTTTAAAAAGGAAAAGGATGTAGCCGTATCTACAATCTAACATCGCACAAATCTCTCCATTTTTTTAAATATCGACATCAAAGAAACACTGACCACTTCATCAAGACGGCTTTTTAAACGATAGCTGTTCAGAGTAGAATTAGTGGAACTAGATCGCGTGGGAGCAGTTCAGTAGTCTGGACCGATCAGATAAAATTCTGTACTGATACGACACTAGATAAAGGCGCAAGAGAACCTCTCGAGATATGGGGCGGGATTTTCTACGTCACAAATCGACATTGAAGACCACGACTGTTGTGTCAAAAAAACCGTCTAAAACGAAGTCTACATGAGCTACATATTTCTATTTATAGCGTCTCGCTATCGTTCACCAAAATAGAATAAACTGCTTTCTTTATTCGCCTATTGTCAACTTTTTCTTTATGCCATCTTTAATTTTAGTTCCAATGCGACACTCAACAATCATTCCCACTTTTTTTAGTGTGCTATTTTTCAAGAAAACCTTTGTCTCTTGCCAATTTTTTCCATTTCTTTATTCCATAAGACGTTCGAGCTTACGTGCAGATTAACCTATATAGAGGTCAACTAGGAATAAATATAGCAGAATAGGTTAAACACAATGCGATACGTTCGAGTGAGAAAAAGCGTATCCAACTTTTATTGTTTGAAAATTATATTCTTTTTCCCATATTTTTTTGTATCCTAATATTATTTAATTTAATTTATTACTGTCTTTTATCACGATATTGTTTTGTACATGATTTATTTATTTATTTCATGTTTTCTGAAATTCATTAAACCAAAATAACACGCCAAATAAAAATAAACTATACTGTACTGGAGAAAAACAATGAGCTTGTTCATGTGAAAACTTTAGTATAGAGCAAGGAAACAATAGAAAGTAGTCTAGAAACACGAGAACGAATCGCGCTCTTACTAATATAATAATAAAAAGGCATATCAAATTAAAAAACGGTAGGTTTATATAACACTATATTAGGACCAACTACCTTTGGAAAATTTATTCCCGTGGGCTATTAATATGCGGACCGATTTGGTTAGCATGAGTTAACTTACTACTAGCGCCATCTTTTGGAACAAGCAAGAAATAGTACAAACATATCGTTATGTTAACAATACTAAATATGATTTTAACATTTCATCAGCTCACTTTAGAAAAAATAAAAAGGCAATAAAGAATATTTTTAAAGTGGTGTAGATTATAAATAATATTACAAGATTTTACAAAATTCATTAAAATATGCTAAGAACTCGTGACGCGCATAAAAGGAAACAAATTGACATACAAAAAATTTAAATGCTCCATAATTTATTTGCAACCGTCCGAGCAAATTGTTTTCTCAAATTTCTTTACTATACAGACTTTCTAACCTTTATAGTTTTACTACTCAAAACTTTCTATTAATAACAAATTAAAGAAATAAAATAACCATATAAAAGGGAATGCCAGTAATTATTCGAAGCATAAGCATTGGTTAATTAATAATAAAAATTAAAGCAAATCGATAAAGCTAAATTGATATCACATAAATATATAACTTTGTTCTTTGTATTAGACATAGAATTAACCAGGCAGATATTCAACGAGAACGAGATACCGAAGGAATTGTTTTCAAAGAATATAGAAATAATTTCATACCACAAAGAAGAAAAGTTAAATATGCAAATGGTGACAAATAAATTATGGGAAATAAGAAATGGCATGTATATACCAAGTTGAGGAACATCGAAAAATGTTAATAGGGAGAATAAAGAGCTTTGAAAACAGGGAAATGTGTAAGAACGCATATGTAAAACTTGGTGAATTCAAATAGGTATACTAGGATATAGCAGTATTTTTATCGCTACGGAACCAGCCTAAGTGAAAGACTGAGTAAACATATAGAGATTACCAGGTAGTAGAAACTCCTATCCTTTGCAATCTTTAATTCTTTCCGCTTCTAAATAACACTCGGTGTCCTTTTTTAACCAAACCGTGTCAATTATTCGTATATTTATTACTATATAACATCTAATTTTTGTTAATTATATTTATTTTTATTTTTTATAAATTTTGAAATAAAATTTTCTATAAAACTAAATTTACTTATGTACTCGTTGTATTTCCCTATAAAACATAACTCTTCTTGCAAAAAGTCGACTAACGGAAGACAAAATTAGTGTGTGTGTGTGTGTTTTCTTTGTTTCACTATCCCTTAAAAAGATTCTACTAAACCATTATGAAACCCTTAAAAAGATTCTAAACAAAATATAGACAAAAAATTGGTCAGCAAATAAATAATTTCAAAATTTATAAACTCCAAATAAAGGCAAATAAAACATTATCTACAGCCTTTATTTTTTACATTATCGATCCTTAATAATACTGGCTACACTATTCCGATTAGCTCTTATATTAAAACACTCGCAGAAATATCCTAATCATTATATTAACAAAATTTAATAAAAACCCGACCCCATCAACATCAAGGAAATAACGTGAAGACTAACAACAGAAAAAATGGATAAAAGCAACATTATAATCAAACAATGCTATATTTCCTTAAAACACGCGCGCGTCCGCCTCTAACCGAATATTGAAAGAAACCGCGCGACGCCATCTTAAAACGCAATCACCGCCGCCGCGGGCGTAATCCAACGCCCGCTCAAGTATGTCGAGAACCTTTTTCAGCACATCCGCAGCGCTCTCAATTAATCCGTTTCCGCTTTTTGCCTAGTACTCACCGACATTACAGACGAATAAGGATACGCCGCACAACTGCAAATAATATATAGCTGGCCGTACACAAATATATCATGGACGAGCGGGGAATAACCACGCACGTACGTACACTTCAATGCGATCGCCAATAAATATAATATAAACACGCCAGAGTGCGGGAACGTGTGTGTAAAAACGAGGATAGTCGAATGTTTACGGAAATGCACGAAGCTGCTTTGGTTATGTCCAACTATAATAATTGATATTTGATTATATCGATTCGATATAAAAAGTAAATAGAAACTTTTCTTCACGATCTGAAATATTTTTTTTTATATTTTGAAATAGAAAAGAAATTAAAACCTCAACAACCTACAAAAATGCGTGAAGTACATATAATATGAGTATGTGAATATTAAAGCAATTTAATTTAATTTTTCGATTTTAGTACCGATCTCAGATCTTTATCATTTGGTGATATATTTATATTCTATTGAATACGAAGTACAGTAAGATTTAGTAATACAAATATTATATAGTTTTTAAAAATCTCTTTTTTTTTAATTTTGTTATTTTTCAAAATTGTTTAATCGATTACACAATGAAATAAGACGGATGGCATGTCTTAAAAGGCTCAATTATCTTATTAAATAAGCAGATATTTGTTGTAATGGGAATTTATTTCCCTTAAAGTTAATAAATATTTTCATATTTTAAAGTTAAATTTAAATATGTCCATTCATTTCACTTATATAGTACACTAGATATAAAAGTTATACTTATATTTACGAAACCAATCTCACTAAATGAAATTTGAATTAAATAAATTAATAAATTACATAACAACATCATAAAATTACATAACAATATCATAAACCGAAAAAGATTGAACCTCTAAAACAAAATTAAAAAAATTCTAATAACGGATATATCTTCAATCGAAAGCCATTTCAGTTGTCACAGCTCACAAAATGAAGTATCTCCAATATGTATCCATAGCTATTGATAGTCATTAAATTTAACGTAAATTATGTCAAAATTGAGAAAATAATTTATATCAAAAATATTTTCCCTTAACTATACATGCATTTATAATTTACTTAACATAAACTTCCATTCAAAAATCTCTACACGAAGTCTTTCAACGTTGAATGTTAATGCTTTAAATCTATATATACTTCAAAATATAGCGGCTTTTAGTTTAACCCTTCGACGCCGATAGAAACAAATTAATAATAATACGTTTTCATAATTTATACAGCAAATAGCTAAAACTTCATTGTTTTAAATTATAATTATAAATAAGCTCCTATAGTTTTACGAGAATTCCATCCAGCATTCTGCATCTCTCATATCGACCACTACCTACCCGTTAAACCCGGAGCCATTACTTATCAGGGTCACAATCGCCAAGCCAAAATTTACACACATTACAGACGATACTATCGACATTAACGCCGACCCGCCCCCACCCCTACCGCCGACACGACACATCTACACACGTAAATGCACGACACTCACTGGCGCTCGCGAAAATGCACGATCACCTACGTAAACGCACGAACACACGCGTAAATGCACGAAAACTCGCGAGAGTGCACGAACACTTACGTAAATAGCCGACAATTCACGAGCACGTGAATATGGCCGACATATTGCGCACATAGGCCGAGGTTAAGCACGTAAAATAAATCACAAGGGTTTGCATTACGTTCCATCAATACCGGCCCAACGTTCGCGCCAGCATTACATTACAAAGAATTTCGTATTTACGCTCAGTGAGTTTTATCGCCGAACAAAATTAGTGGAGTAAGTGATAAAAGCTTATTCGAAGATTTATTGGCATCTGAGTACGTTTTACGGAGGCCTCGGGTCTGCCGGCAGACAGGTCAAATTATCCGTTTGGGTATATTTAGTTCGTTTGTTTGTCTAGTGAATGGAGTTATGTAATTTGCGACGTCACAGGGTACGGTTTTATGAGGCGACGAGGCCGGATGGCAAAGTGAAATGGAAACTTAGTTGAGTAGGCTTTTTATATTAATTTATGAAATGACTTGCATCTATAATGAGCAGAATTTGGGCAATAGAAATAATGGCGACTTGAAATCGAAGATATGCTAATAAACAAAGCATGTTTAAATTCCTTGATCGTTGAAGGATAAATGTTTAATATAACACTGATTATAAATATATTCCAGGATAAATTAAATTACATATACCTTCTCGCGAACCATAAGTTTTTGAGTATATTTTTTTTGTAATATCATACTAAGCGTTAGTAATTATTGTGCCGTATACCCCCTGCCACGCCGCCAGTTTTGTATGAAAAAGAAAATAGCTACAACACATCATTTAACTTAAGTAACTTCATTTAACACATCATTTAACTTAATAACGGTGATATCATTATTTAACTCTGTACTAATAAAGTAGAAATAATAATTTAAAAGTAATAATAAAGAAATTTTAAAGGAAATTGTTAGATCGTTTTTTAAGAAAACAATTTTTTTTTTCTGTTTACACACAAATACACACACACCTGTATTTTTTTTAATTTCTTCATTTTTATACTCCTTTAAATCAATATAAAATATATCCTTTACACAATTTTGAAACCTACGAAATAAAACTTTTTTTCCCATTTTCACAAGCTTTTTTGTATATTTACTTTTTTCATTTTCTTTTACTAACTTTCATGTTTCAAATGTAACATACGTTTTAAACGACTTTAAAAAATCTCATTTCTTTATATCTCACGATTGACAAGTTAAGACTGGAAGGTCGAATTGAACAGAAAACGATAGTCCTAAAATCCTTTAAGTTATAGTTGGCATACTCCTACTATGATGTATAATGTAAAAGTATAATAAAAATGCGAACGTAATGTTAGTAAATAAAAGTAATTATAAAAATGCGACCAAAATGGATTAAGTAACACTAAATAAATAATAATAGTATTATAGTTAACACTTTGACTTACAATCCTTTACTTTTAAATTAATTAACTCTCAATATGGAACAAATTTAGCAATATAAATGTCTATAGCCAAACAGAAAAAAAACTGACTATCAAGGTCTTCGGACCTCGTTTGAAGTGAAATTACTTTATTTAACATAAGTCATCATAATATGGATTTCCTAGTGCAATAAATATTTAATAGCACCTATAATTAGATAGAGAGACCTATATATTAACATGAATGTCTTAAAAACAATTCCAACTAGAATTGTCGTTATAGTGTTTCTATAACATTTATATAGGCTTCTAAAAACCCTGTTTTTTATCATTTTTGTTTCAATAGCTTTTAAGAAGAAACATATTTTTTGCATATTTTTACATATACCTTATAAGATATGATACCTAAATTTATGAAAAAAAATGTTGATACCCTTACACCTTGTCCTTAATTTTCCTATCACCTAAAATTATCCCTATTATTATTATATTTGAAATCAGGGGAATATATTTTCTGTACATTTTTGGATATACTTTGGAAGATACGCTACCTATGATTATGAAAAAATATTTTAAACACAATATTTATTTAAGAAAAAATATTTTAAATACAACTAGTCCTTCCAAGTGTTCTTAATTCTGCCCTCGCCTAAAATTTGCACATAAATACTTTTTAGTTTTAACACTGGAGAGGTTTTGAAATTAAGGAAATATATCTTCTGTATATTTTTTTAAATATACTTTGGAAGATATGCTACCTATAATTATGAAAAAAATATTTTAAACTCTTACAACTCACCCTTCGTCTGTGATTCAGAGTACTCACTTGATCTTTCAAAGATGAACGTACATCAGTTACGTTTTTACTATATTTAGCTGAATTAAACATTACTTCGCATAAATTTATTCTTTCTGCTTTTATATTCATAATGTATCTTTGACATTTAAATCAAATAAATTTCGAATTAACATTGGCTTTCGTTCACTTCACTAATAATAAATTCGCGAAAAATAGGATTTCACATCGTTTAATTGTCGTCTCTAATTCAGTCTTGATTTTTGAATTATTAAACATTTTCCACGTAAATTGGGCTAATTTTTAAGGAAATTCAAACGGTAATCAAATATTTTAAACTGTTATTATATTAGCTTTAAATTATATTCAATACAGAATTTTGTTTGCAAGTTTAAACATATAATAAAATTGTAACCGACCAAATTCTATACGCGGAAATATTTTTAAAAAAGTGATTGATTTAGAATATAGAATAACAATAGAAGCCGGAAAACCTTTTTTTAGAATTTTTGCCTGTCTGTCTGCATGTTATTTTGTGCGTCAATCACGCAAAATCTACTAGGCCGATTTTGATGAAATTTGGTACTGTAATAATATATAACCAAGGGCAATATTTGAGATAAAAATAAGAAAGAGCAACATGTTTTTCTTGCTCCGAATTTCACGCGAGTAAAACCGTGTGGCATAACTATTAACAAATAATGCCATATTAATTTGAACCTCTTTAACATTTTTTAATAAAATATAATTAATTTGGCTAGCAAAGAAAAATATTCCTGACTCTACATACATCCTAACTATTATCATAAAGTTAAAAACGCCTATATTTTTCAGTTTGTCATCAAATACTTCAGTAATTTCTTGACCAACTATTAAAAATTATTATTATTTTTCACATTGAAATACAAATTCTTTCGGAAAATTTAATCGTTCAGGAAGAAAAAAATACTTCTCGGATTATTACCAAGACCTATTTTTTTCTTTATAATTGTTGGTACTGCTACGGGTCTAAATATTAATTTTGTATTGCGTGGTCCTTTCCCAAAGTTTAATATTTGAAAAGGCTGTATAATGTTTGAAATATTTGAAATTAATGTTTTTAGGATTCTAGGATTAGACTTGTAATATTAATCACATATCTGTTCTTTTGTCACAGTCGTTTTTATCAGAAATCGCTAGATGTAGAAACTTATAATTTAGCACGGTGGTCAAGCATATTAACTAATAGTTCCCTATATTTGAATATTTAATATATTTCAATATTAAATATTCAAATATAGGGAACTATTAGAGGAGGGGGAACCTCGAAAACCCTCGAAAAACAACTTTAAAATTTCATATATTGTGTGGGGTATCGTTCAATCTTTTTCTTAATATTAGGTAATATATTTTCAGAGATATAATGAAAAATATGGAAAAAATATATTCCACTGGTCCTGCTATTTCCGAGACAGTTGAACCTTAAATTGTGAAAAAACCAAATTTTCAGAAAAAAAACAAAAAGGTTGTAAGAAAACTATACTGATAGTGCTAAATTTTATAACTATGCACCACGTTTTTAGGTCCGAATGTTAACGGAATGCTCGTAGCGCGATTTCTACTCATACTTAATAGGTTTTTTGTAACACTTGACAAAATACAATAAAACTAAGTTTACGGACTTCTCCAAATATCATTTTTATATTATATATCATTCCACACTTTTCCCATTCTGAAGCCACTAGTAACAACTGGTTTTTCTTATCAATATAATTTGCATTTAACTTTTTTACATATATTACGTTTTACTTGTGATTATACTAGCCGCACATAAGTCAATATAATGTCTCTAAATATTCAGGAGAAAATAATTAGAAAAAAAATTTTCTACACACAAATTTCGTAGGATTTATAAAACGCCCTATAAATATAAAACCGTTTTACCTATTCATAACTTTCTAAGCCGCAAACTTTATGTAAAGAGGAAAAAAAAGTCATGCCATAAAAACCATCAAAACGAAAGGTTCAACTGTCTGCAACTGTCAAAATGACATAGGTGAAAACAAAAGGAACCCAAATCAAACAAAAAAATGTACGTCATTATTATCTGCCATATCGGATGAGTTTCAAAATGGGCTCTCGTGGAATACGATGTAAGCATTGAAAATTGTGAACGGAAGTGAATCCTTCTATTCAAAACCGGATATAAGTATTACAAAAGAGACTGTATTGAATTGAACGCAACTGAAAAGAGGTCAGAGGACAAAACATATGCGGGTTTAACCTGTATTGTAATGAATTGATCAACACATATTTCACAGATAAGATATTAGGGAAACGAATCGATAAAATTTTCTGAGTATATAATATATACGTATATTTTATGATAATAGACTTTCTACCACGTGTTGCTAAATTTTGAAAAATTTAACTGTCAGCTTTACTACTTGAGATAACCAACCACAAGCTTCTACGTTAATTGTTTTTTTTTAAATATTTCTGTCATGTCAATATCAGCCAATAACAGCGGTGTAAATAGTAATTTATTCTAATATTGGCTGCTTCCTGCGACTTTCTTTAAGTAAAGTTTGTGCTTTTTGAAATAAAATATATTATATCGTTAACTTCGTAATAAAATTTAAATATGTGCTAAATTTCATAAGAATCGGTTAAATAATTGAGCCCTAAAAGTGGTACAAACAGACTTATTTTCGCGTTTGTAATATTTAAGATACTTATATTCATATACATACACGCTCATATTAACAAATATTTATATACATACATATGTATTTAAAAATTAATGTCAACTTTTGCCCGTCTATTCCTTTTTAATATCCACCAACTAAACAAGTCACTTTCTACCTCGGTAACACTAACATATATTCATATACGTACATGTGTATTTAATTAATGTCAATAATAAAATTAATCTCAACTTTTGTTCGTCTATTCCTTTTTAATATCTACCAACTAAACAAATCACTTTCTATCTCGGTAACACTAACAGATATTCATAAACGTACATATGTATTTAATTAATGTCATTAATAAAATTAATGTCAACTTTTGCCCGTCTATTCCTTTTTAATATCTACCAACTAAACAAATCACTTTCTACCTCGGTAACACTAACAGATATTCATATACATACATATGTATTTAATTAATGTCAATAACAAAATTAATGTCAAGTTTTGCCCGTCGATTCCTTTTTAATATCTACCAACTAAACAAATCACTTTTTACCCCGGTAACACTAACAGATATTCATATACATACATATGTATTTAATTAATGTCAATATTAAAATTAATGTCAACTTTTGCCCGTCTATTCCTTTTTAATATCTACCAACTAAACAAATCACTTTCTACCTCGGTAACACTAGTTAATGCGTTTCTCTTGAGAGTGGTTTATTGTGCCAAATATTTATAAAATGTTTAGATTTTTGAAGCACGTCACATTCGTGCTCAGGAAGTTCCGTACCGTTATTGTCATATTATCGTAATGTTTAATAAGTTCTGTTTTTTTACAAATATATGAAAATAAACCAAACAAAATAAACTTATCACCTGATAATTTCACGTAGAATTACAGACTAAACATTTTCAGATACTATCCTTTACTTGTGTTAAGAGACCAACCAACCTTCTGGCCAGACTTCAATATTACCAACCAACCTTAGAGCCAGATTTCAATATTCTAAGTCTAAGGAGAGTAACCTGGAGGTTTGGTGATCGAGTCAATAAGTTAATATTGAAATACGTGATATTTGAAAAGCAATGTCTTTTTATTGCAATGACGTAGAAGTTTCAATGTTTTACAAGACTGTGGCGCTATAGACTTTACTATTTGATATTATATCAGCTTGATACTTATAGTTGTTTTACTGCGAAAATAGCTTTTCATAAGTAGATAGATGGACAGCAAAGTGATCCTTTAAGGTTTGTGTTTTTTCCTTTCTTAGGTACAGAACCCTACAAATGTGAATAAAATTATAAAAGAATTGTAAATTTACACTGTATATTTTAAAAAATACAAGAAATATCAAAAATTACAAAGAATCTGTCAAGCAAGAGTTGAATTCGCACTACAAGAGTGCAGTATACATTTAGGAATTTACAAATGAATATTCCTGTTAAATTATTTGCAAAATTTAAATTTTTAAAACGAATATTTATTACCTATGTATAATAGACATTTCACGTATATTTAAAAAAAAACATTTTTTATTTAATATAACTACAAGTTATGGTTATAACCTTTTCGATTTTTTTCAATTTTTTTTCTTTTTTTCCGTTATAATCTATGATTATAACGTGTCGAGGAACATTGTAATATCCTTCCCTTACATTCCTCTATAATCAGGCTACGAGCAATAATAAACTTAAAAAAGTTATTAAAGGTTTAATGAATTTTTACACTTGTTTTGAATGTTTGAATTTTTTTGGGACATATCAGAATATCTTAAAATATAATCCCATGTGGTTTAAAGTCCAATTGCGTATGTGAGAATAAAAATATATTATTAAATTTTTATTCTCGCATATGCAATTGGACTTTAGTAGATAAATAAATTAATAGTTTTAATGTCTTTTACTGACCAACTCCTATCCTTAATTGCTTATATTATCCATGCATTTACTTTTAAAACTCACGTATACTAAATTATTTTGCCGAGCAGTAAAATGTCTTTAATTATATATATTTCTTTTACTTCTCATTTTTAATTCTGATACTTCTCATATTTAAATTGGTTTAAACGAAAAAAAAGGAACTCGTGTAATATTAGTCAGATATACGTTTGTCAATCTATCATTAATATTTTTTTTCACAAACAATTTGACACAAAATTTCAAATCTGGGAGAGTAATAAAGTATCTTAAACAATATCTTTTATAAATTAATACGTGAAGGGAAAACTCTGTATCACTATTTAAGCATATTGCGCGTACGGAGTAGTATAAGATTTGGCATAGTTAAAATTTATGTGGGGAAGGAGGGCAGAAAGCTAAATTTTTTTACAAATATATTAATTTATATACTACAAATACATTAAAAGATTCAATGTTTACGTTCATAGTGTAAATGTCAAACACATAATAATATGTGGTCAAACAGTCGCACAGAGTAAAGATTCTCGCGTAAATATTTTAAAATGTCAGATTGACTAAATGAGTTTTGAGTTGTCAATTTTGTTTACTTTCAAAGATTACCCTTTTCAATTGTCTGTTAAATGTATGTCAAGGCAAAAAAGCGTTTAGCATATATTTTATGTAAAATGTATTTGATTTATATATTAGTGAAATACAGTTTTCTTAATATAAATTTATTAAAAATGGAAAATGTTGAATAGCAATCTGAATTGATTTACTCTCGCCTACTTATTAGGGTTTTCAACAACATGAATGGGTAAAAGATTACTGTCGAATTTCGACCACTGAGCGACCACTAATTATATCAATATCCATATTAAAAATGAAAGGGGCAAAAGAAAATTAATTCGAAATAGCGCGTAGGATATTGTTTCAAAATACTAGTAGTCTATGGTCTCAAAAATATTTCTTTTTTCATATTTTAAATAATGTAGAAAGATATATAGAAAATTATATTCTATTTCCAAAACAGTTAAACCTAAAATTATGAAAATAACAGTGTTTCTAGAAACTTACTTAAACTTTATAAGAAAACCATAGTGGTGATCCTAGATCTTATAGTTTTACAGAAAAACACGATAGTTTTACGCCTAAGAAAAACATACTAGGCAATAGAGTAAGTTATTAATAAAACATGTATTTATACGGTAAAAAAAATTACAAATATTAAAAAAAATTAATACAAATACTGTATACCTATAAACTTTAATATATACCATTGTGTACAGAACCCTAATAGTTTGAGTTTTACTCATATTGTGCTTAAGACTCTGTAAATTTTCAATATTTCTCTTTAGTGTGTGTAATTTTGTCTTTTACTTATTTTTTATTAAATTTTCTTTTTCTTAAAACTAGAAACAACCTTTCTTTTTAAACCAGGTTTTACCCAAAATTTAAGTCAATATAAATTAAAGAAACAAATTACTTCATGGACATTTAAAATAATCACATAAAAATAAAATAGTATTAAAGAGACGTAAACATTGAAAGAAACTATCGTTTACTATACCAACGCCACCGACACTTGAAAACTTACAAAGCTTCAACTTTTAAAAAAGCTCAAAGCTCCCACCCGCCCGCGACGCGCGTGTCGTATTGCCGCCCCCACATCGATCGACAGTGACACCGAATGCAACTAGGTCATATTACTCGCGTTGACTCGCCGCCTGCATTTCACTTATGTATGAGGCAACCACATCTTGAGGTGCCAGTGCAGTTTCGATGAATAAAAGATTCCTTTGTTGAAATACAATGCGGGACAATGGAACTTTAATAGATGGCTCGCTGAAACGCGGATATAAACAAAGATTCTGCAGCGAGGTTGTTGTAATTTTAAAGTATATTTTAATAAGATAACTATATTCTTTACGTAATTTCCATATAAATAGACAAGAAGAAGATAAGAAGACATAATTTACTTCTCATTAAAGTGTATTATGCTTTGTTTTATTTACAATTTTTAAATTATCTATTTTTTTCATAATCTACATAAACAAAGTTAATTTTACAGACTGTCGGTGTTTAAATCTTTGATTAATTTTGAAATAATCTATCTCATGATCTGGATAAGATACAAAAGTTGTATTAATTATAATAGTATTATTCTGCACTTAAAAACCCACAGAAACTGGCGTGCTATACCAATTTAACAAAACCGTACTTTATATTTATTTTAACAAAAAAATACTTTATTGCATTCGAAGATATGGCAATTTAAAATAATTTAAAAAATGTATTTACTTTATAAGTAATACCATACCAATCCTTGCGTAACTTACAATAGTGTTGGTACGGTATTTCTTATAAAGTACCATTTGTTAATGTGGTGCATTGGTTAATATGGTGCTGAGATGCGTGAGAAATTGGAAACGTGCCACATAAAAATGCTTGGCTTTGTTTTATTTCTTCTACAGCACTTATGATCATAACCAGCGATAAATGTGAGGTTGACAAATCGTCAATTAACGACTTTCAATATGTCAATATGATACTACTTGAGAGACAAATAAGAAACCTCGCGGGATCAAATATGGTACCACTTGACAAATAAAATACGACGGAGGAACAAATATAGTACCACTTGACAAATAAAATACGACGGAGGAACAAATATGGTACCACTTGACAAATAAGATACGACGGGGGATTTAAACACGGATTTGTTGAGCATATTTAAGATACCTAAAAACCCCTTGTCTTTAATATTCACATTTCTCATCTTAAAATCAATCTTAAAATATATATATTCGATAAACTTACTTCTAATATATTTAAGATTAAGATAATTTTACTTCTAATATATTTGTCCCATTTTGATCTGTCAAATATTCAATTGTGTCAGCCAAAAACAAACGAATGGATAATACAACTATGTAAACGCAATCGTACGTTCTCTAAAACAGATTCTCACGACATGTTATATTCGTCCATATAAATTAAAAAAAAAACGATTAAAATATCTGTAAATAAACATTATATTCATAAAAAACTAAACTTCTCTAGGTTTCGCACGCATGAGTTTTCAATTTAGACAGCGGGGTTTTCCTGTGGCTATTGTCACATCTCTCTTTAAATAATATTGAATTTATTTCCAATTTATTACACACATCGCATCATTTATTGACATATTGTGATATTATATTGTTTTTATTGAATAAAACACCAAGTTGCATAGTCCTAGAATTATAGAATTTATATTCTAGGACTATATATTTATACAAATAATATATATATATATATATCAACGGTATCCTATGATAAAAAATGTATTTCTAAATATAACCAGCGCCACCCCCTGAGTTTATCTATTACCATCAATAAATAAGCAGTTTATTAATAATATTTTAGTTTTTTCTTCATATTAAGTCATATATATATTAATGATTTTTGTAATTTGATGAGAAAAAGTATTTATGTCCGTAAATGCTTTTTCACATATTTTGTAAAAATAAAAGTTTTATTTATATCTAATGTTTACGAATCAAACTAAATTAGTCATTTATCATAACTAATGATTTAATCGTTAGTTTTTAGTCATAATTAAAAGGTTTACTTAATAGTTATTATTCATGACTAACATATAGCTAACATTGTGTTTAAGCCGTGGGTTATTAATCATTATTCATGATTAAGATATAGCTAACATTGTGTTTAAGCCATGCATAAAAGCCATCAAAAGAACTGTTTATTTTAAAAACGTGGTAACAATTCCTTACTTGGTTGTAGAATTATTAGGTAATAAACGAGTAAAACACTTTTTAATTTATAAAATTAATAGATATTCCAAGCACATATAATTTGTGACTATGTAATAGTGTCTTTAACAGTATATATATATTAATGAATCAGTGACAAGGTCTTAACACATTTATTTTTATATAACTGCAACAGACATATTTAACAACGCAATAAACTGAAACCAATATTAATTAGTATATAAATCATAGCACCAAAAATAAACAATGCGTATTTCATTGCGACCTCAACTTATCAGAGTTAAATGATCATGAGTTGACCTTGATGACTGAGCACAAAATCAGTACATAATTCAATATGTTTACCGACGCACGGACACAAATTGTACAAGTTACATCTTCCTTAAAGGACAAAGTTTTCGATGGAAATTGTCTCCAAATGTTGCATACTTGGGGACAGTTTCCGCCGTCGGTAGGCGGAAACTGTACAAAGTGAAGAATTTGCCCTGCCCTTCGGGAACACTAGTTTTCAAATCAATAAGGTCAAACCTGAAAACTTGACCTTGATAACTTCCATTTATATATCATATTGATTTAGTATTTCATTTATCTTAAACTTATAGTCGTAATATTTGTATTCAGTTATAAATATTAATGTTTCTCATTTTTTCTTGAAGACCAAATTTTGGTGGAAAATTGTCGTCGAATGTTGCATACTTAAGGACACTTTCTGCTTTCGATTATCGGGAAGTATATAAAATGATTAATCTAATCTGCCTCTGGAAATACTTCAGTATTCGAATCGATCGAGTCGTGAAGTTCTGGAATACTTGTGTTCAAATCGATTGAGTGGCGAGATAGTGTTCGAATCGATCGAATCGAGATAAATTTGTAAATTTGATCATGATGACTTTCGTTTATATTTAAAATTTATTTAATATTTTATTTTGTCTTACACATAAGTTGTTATGTGTGTATTTGTATTAAATCATAAAAAAAGGGATTAAGGGTGTTAAGCCCTTAATCCCTTAATCGTAAGTTCAAAAGAAAATAAATGTATTTAGTTAATTTATTTGTCTCTATTTAAACTTTCTTATGTACAAACAGTATACAGCAAAATCTTTTCATATTTTCCTGTAATAATGTGCACTTAATGTCATTGCTTCTAGATAAAAGTTTTAATAAATGGTTCATCAAATTTCTAACCATTAACTCTAACACACCTAGAAATGTGTAATTTAAAAACTAGATCCGCTGTGATATCTATGGCTTTAAATTTTGAAAATACTATGTCTATACATCATAATTTATTTATATTGAAAATACTATGTCTATACATCATAATTTATTTATAATGAAAATACTATGTCTATATATCAATCTGTTTTATTGTATTTTGTCTGCATTCGACATACATTATCAAATTGATTTATTTTTCTTAGTAAGTCGATTGGTATTCAGTCATTTCTAATTATTACCAGAAACTAATTTAGTTGGAATTGCTAAGTTGCTTTATCAAGCTTTTCATGGGGAAAAATTACAAAAGCTACTATATTTTCGGATAAACGTATTCTTATATTAAACACTTTTGTGGACACACGTGAAATAAAAATATTTATTCAACTTCCACCTATTTCCAATAAGCTGAACCAGATATAAATTAAAATATAATGATAAAAAATTTTTAAATTAAAAATACTCAAGGGAATATTTAGCCTCTATCGTGTAAACTGTAGAAATGAAATTTTATGAGCACTTGACTTTGATCTAGTAATAAGTCCGTAAAATCGAATATGAAATGTAACCAAGCGACAAAACTAGAAATTAGAATTATTAAATTCGTTCCTCAAATTATGGTTAAAATGTAATTATTGTTTGTGAAGTTATCGAAGTTCTCAAGTTTAAATTGCAAATAAGAATGTTGTAAAATTCAATTTCCTGAAATAAAATTATTTCCTGAAATAAAAAACACTAAAATGACTAAACGAGCTTACAAGTAATCGAAGATAATTAAGAAACTAATAATGGAAATGACCTTGATGTATGGAGGCTCATTATAAATGAATGTTTTATTCATTTACTTTGTACGAGTGTACATATCTATAGGAACATAATTAATTATATAATATGAAAAAGAAATCTTAAGCAATTAAGGAATAATAAGCTAATTATACGGCTTCTTAATTTAAAAAAAATTATATCATGTTTTTATAAAAAAAACTGAATCGCGAACAGACAGAAATTTGCAAATCAAAAAAATATCATCTATATGTTAATAACACTAAACTATAACATCAACTCTAGTCCAAAATTATGGTAAATGCCCAAAATTGTATTATTTTCAAAGATTACTTTTCAGATTGATACCACCCACAACAATAAATGTGAATGAAAAATTGAAAAACAAATCTTTTCCAGCTACCATTAGCCCAGATTCAATCCAACTGTAACTATAAGTACCAACCATTTTTCTAAATACTATCCAAAATCACGATTTGAGTATTTACATATGAATGAAAAATTGTAAAACAAATCTTTTCCAGCTACCGTTAGCCCTGGTGCAATCCAACCGTAACTGTAAGTACGTACCATTTTTCTAAATACTATCTAACCAATAAATTTATGATTTGAGTATTTATGTATGAAAAAAAAATTGTGAAACAAATCTTTTCCAGCTACCATTAACCCAGATTCAATCCAACCGTAACTGTAAGCACGAACCATTTTTTAAAATACTATCTAATCAATAAAAACAAGATTTGAAAATTTACGTATCACATTTTTTCACATATAGGCTAATCAGTATTTATTGATTTTAGTTCACGTGAAATTAAACAGGAAAAACAATTGAAAACGTTTGATAAATTGCAATAAGTTTCACACCACAGATGTGTACAATATATACCGGAATATAATATTCACGATCCGAAATTGTAATTCCACATCAAACCTTCAGAGCCACACTGAAAGACAAATACTTAAAAGTTAAATAATTTATCCGCCACGAAACTTCCGAAAGTTGTCACCAATCAAAATAAACTTATAAGCTCCTTTGACATTACTCTGACATTGCGCACTATGACTTTTCCCAAAAAGGGATAAGAGTTACACACTAACTCTGGACTTGTCTCAAGCCACCGGATTCGCTCCGACAAGGAATGAGGTCCGTAATTTGACAACTGAATGACGTTACAAAAATATTAGTTCGTAACGCTCTGAGTATCTGGGTATCGGTTATCTTGGAATTGTACTCTATCAATAGTATATGGTTTAGCGGTTGGCTTAGATCGATTTTACTTAAAGATTATTTAAAACTTTCGAGCGATATGTTCTTCTCTTTCTTGTATCTGTTCTCCACTGTCTCTTTTTTGTATTCCCTTATATAAACGCCGAGGGGCATCCGTTACATTTTGATCATTCAGTTGAACCGTTGGATTTTGATACGATTAACTACAGGTCATTAACTTTTGGTTGAGAACAGGTTGATGACCCGAGGAAAGTGGATGGAGCTCACTGACCTTACTAAGGGATTTAGAGGTTATTCCAAAAAACATATAACATGTCATCTTAAGGTTTTTTTTTCCGATATGAAACGAGCAGAATAATATAAAACAATATTATATGACACGCGAAATTCATGCATATTATTGCAAACGTGAAATTAATGTCATGGGCATATTCGTATGATAATGGAAGAAAATAAAAAGGTTATAAATATTAATGCAATACACAATACTGTTTTTAAACATAAAAGTTAAACTACATCCATAAGTATGGTCTATTTACATTTTTTTTTTATTTTCTATGTTTCTTGATATGAAACCATTTTTGCATCACTTTTTCGTAATTATCTAAAACAACTATTATTTTAAAATTGAGGAATTCCAGTATATATATTATACCTCAGTTATTATGATATTATCAATGTGTTTGCGTGTGGGTATGTATGTGCTAGTGCGAGTGTGTGTGCGTGGCGAACGTGAATGCGTTTTTCGTGTGCGTGTACGTATGCGTGTGCGTGTGCGTGTGCTTGTGCGAGTGCGAGTGCGTGTACGTGTGCTTGTGCGTGTACGTGTGGGCGTGTGTGTGTAGACAATTTTCTGCAGCAATTAAAACACCAAAAAGTCTGCTAGGTGGGTGTGTGTAAACGATTTATGTTATAAAAATAACTACAAAGTAATAAAGAATTAATCATAGGTATATTCTTTAACGACAACAAAAAATAAAATTTTGTAACGAAATCTACAGACACAATACAAGTGGCGTGGCGGTTATGGACACTTAATTAAATTATTGCAAAACAAAAGCAATATATTGACAAAAACTCGCAGCCTATACCTACGTCTCTAAAATTTCTACACGTTAATTTCTTCAACAACAAGTTAAACTATAACTGCCCAACCAAACCTTTCGACGCAACGCCGCTTCACAGTTAATTTCGTTACGGCAAAATAAAATCAAAATATTGACAAAAATCGCAGCCACTCACCTTCGTCTCCTAAAATTGTACTCATTAACATTGATAATCAATTACGCTGCAAATAATAAAAGGCAAACAGTGCTCGGGGCAATAACAGCGCGGGCCCGCTCGGGCCTGCCATCCGTCGCCCGGCACGAGGCCCAGGGGGGCAATAGGCCCCTCTCGTTACCGGGGCCATTTGGCTAAATTAAAAAAGCCACTGTCGCGTGGCGGGGGCTTGCAGCGAAGTGTTTTTGGGTTGTTTTATTTACATTCCGGCTATAGATGCGTGTCTAACGGGATCCGTCGCCATTTGATAAGATACTGTGGCGGATTAGTACGAGAAAGTGGAAATGTAGGGATAATTGATAAACGTTTTTACATAAGTGGAACGATATCATTAAGTTTTCCTTCGATTAAATGAAATTTTGTGAAAATAAAATGTGCGAAAAGCAAACTTTGCTTAAAGGATCTAAATTTATTATTGAATCGATAATATTTCAATTGAACATAAGCAGCAATTTTTCAATAAGTAATACTCTCGCGAAATGAGGGAAATTTCTATTTTCCTACATTAAACCAACAAAAATCCCGTTAAAATTATTTATTTCTTTAAGATATTTTATTCATTCTCTCTGACCGTTTCAGTGGATGTGGAAAATATAAACAAGAGTATTGCTTCATAAATATTTAATAGATTTATCTATTCAATATTTATAAAGCCTTCAGGAAAATAAACGAAAAAATATGACTGCAATAGCAACATTCGTCTATAACAAATTATTTTTTTTTAATTAATTGAATTTTATACGATTAAATTTGTAATTTTCTGTCTAAGCATAAGTTTAAATTCAGAATCAAGTAAACAGAGCAACCAGGAACTTATCATGTTAAATAATCGGAAAAAAGTCTAGTTTTTTTTTCTGCAAATTCAAATTATTCACTTCCTTTTAGAACAATATACATATTATTTTAATAAGCAAATAATTTTTTTCTAGTCATTATAAATCCAGGTTACAACTTTTCTCCCTTAACTTTCATGTGAAATATTACTTCTGTAGTAATAAATTCACCATATATACGATATTTATATAAATAAATTAAGAAAATATAAAAAATTAACAAAAGTTACCTATATATAAAATATTACAATTCTTCAGTTGTTTAATAATTAATTAAATGTAAGTACGTATATTAATTTCTGATACCTCAATTCCACAGGATATCTTTTCTAAATTTCTTTAATATGCTTTTACTGAATGAAACTTCTGATGTATGATGGTCCAATGTTTAATATGGTTTGGTGAAATAGTCGATTATTAAGAAATTTGTAAACTGTTAATAAAATTTTAATATTAAGAAAAGCTTCTATTGATCGTATAAAGTTTAGAAAGATTATATAGCAAAATTCAATGAATCGAGGTCAAACTTAGAAACAAATTTCAGAGGCAGAAGTTTTCAAAGCGAAGGTTTTGATTCATAAAAATTCTAAAAGTGAAATGACTGAACTCGTGTTATTACAAACTAATGAAAATAATGAAACCCGCCTCATTTTCCATTATACATTTCTCTCTTCACCAAATTACCCAATTTTTAAATTATCTTCTGTCAGCAGTTGGAGGCCAAAATATATATTTTAAAAGTATATGTTGCCTCACGGAAACAGTAATTTTATCATTAAATTTTATTTGAGATATTAAATCCCAATTTAAATATTTTAAATTAGATATAAATAGATCGCTCGACTTAGCCCGAAAGAAAGTTTATTTTGTAAATGTATAACTACAGAAAATAATGTACTTTTAAGCTTCGCTAATAAGTGACATCATGACTTAATACTTCAATATTTGCAATCAACGGTTAGTCTCTTACAAAAATCCGACAAATCGATATTTTTTAAATACTTTTAAAATTATTTAAAAATAATTGAAGACTTAAAATTACATTTCATACTTGTAGAAACTGAAATATGATTATTTATATAAAACTTAACGTAATCTGGTCTAAAATACCAAGAAATAAATTAAATAAATTATTTTTCTACTAAAATAATTATATAATGGTTTTTAAATGTACCCGATATCTATATTACTAGCCATACACCCCGGCTTCAGATGGGTACATTTTAAAGCAAACAAAGGTAGTGTTTTAAATATTTCTTTATACACCTTTTGCCTTTTCCCCAAGTGCCAAAATGATTCACGGGAAGACTTCTTACGGTTGCAATAAGTTGACTATAGTTTTTTTATATATATTTATTTACATGACCATAGTCCTACCTTTTATTTTAATTATCATATACATAATAATGTACCGCGACATCATGCCCTTGTATCCGTTTCCCCTTTATTTTCCCTCTCCTATGCGTAAATGCATCGCTTCGAACATCATTAAAATGGGCATTTCTACGTTTATTTGTTTTTAAAACCTTTTCCATTTCTCTGAAACGATGTACTACTCCAAGTAAAAAAAAGTGTGAAGTGTCAATTTTTATTTTTTAAAAACACTTAAACTAGGTACGGGATTAATTTTAGTGGAGATTTATTTTAGTAGAGTTTACCTAAACGTCCACCATCCCTTATTATCCATCACTACCTTGCTTTGCTCCAGCTGCTATACGCTATTGGGTGTTACAAAATTAAAGGTAAGCTCGTTAAAATGCTATTTTAATTAGATAGAAGTCAAAGATATGAATGGAGATAAAAAGAATAAAATGGTTCAATATCCTTCAACATTCGGAGTTTATTAGAGATAGAAAACTCTCAGGCTCAGGATAAAATTAATTGGATACAAGTCAAAAATGTGAATGGAGATAAAAAGAATAAAATGGTTCAATATCCTTCCACATTCCGAGTTTATTAGAGATAGAAAACTCTCAGGCTCAGGATAAAATTAATTGGATAGAAGTAAAAAATGTGAATGGAGATAAAAAGAATAAAATTGTTCAATATCCTTCCACATTCCGAGTTTATTAGAGATAGAAAACTCTCAAGCTCAGGATAAAATTAATTAGATACAAGTCAAAAATGTGAATGGAGATAAAAAGAATAAAATGGTTCAATATCCTTCCACATTCCGAGTTTATTAGAGATAGAAAACTCTCAGGCTCAGGATAAAATTAATTGGATAGAAGTAAAAAATGTGAATGGAGATAAAAAGAATAAAATTGTTCAATATCCTTCCACATTCCGAGTTTATTAGAGATAGAAAACTCTCAAGCTCAGGATAAAATTAATTAGATACAAGTCAAAAATGTGAATGGAGATAAAAAGAATAAAGTGGTTCAATATCCTTCCACATTCCGAGCTTATTAGAGATAGAAAACTCTCAAGCTCAGGATAAAATTAATTAGATACAAGTCAAAAATGTGAATGGAGATAAATAGAATAAAGTGGTTCAATATCCTTCCACATTCCGAGCTTATTAGAGATAGAAAACTCTCAGGCTCAGGATAAAATTAATTGAATACAAGTAAAAAATGTGAATGGAGATAAAAAGAATAAAGTGGTTCAATATCCTTCTACATTCCGAGCTTATTCGAGATAGAAAACTCTCAGGATCAGGATAAAATTAATTGAATACAAGTCAAAAATGTGAATGGAGATAAAAAGAATAAAATGGTTCAATATCCTTCCACATTCCGAGTTTATTAGAGATAGAAAACTCTCAGGATCAGGATAAAATTAATTGAATACAAGTCAAAAATGTGAATGGAGATAAAAAGAATAAAGTGGTTCAATATCCTTCCACATTCCGAGTTTATTAGAGATATAAAACTCTCAGGCTCAGGATAAAATTAATTGGATAGAAGTAAAAAATGTGAATGGAGATAAAAAGAATAAAGTGGTTCAATATCCTTCCACATTCCGAGTTTATTAGAGATATAAAACTCTCAGGCTCAGGATAAAATTAATTGTATACAAGTCAAAAATGTGAATGGAGATAAAAAGTATAAAATGGTTCAATATCCTTCCACATTCCGAGTTTATTAGAAATTAGAAAACTCTAAAAAGAAACAATTAATACAATTTTCATCCAAGTACAATCATGGCAAGCCCTGGTATTTTACCGACTGGATTCTAAAAACACCCACACCACTTTCAAATTCTATTTGACCTTATTAACATGTATTCTTCTTAGGTAAAACTATATGAAATTACTATTGGTAAACCTTTTCTATTTCTATTTAGCGTAGAATATCCGGTTCACTGAATAAAGAAGATAAATAAACAGAACACCTTATTTTTCCGATGTCATAAAATTAAATTCAGCATCGCTCCTTGCACTGAAATGGAAAAGAAGATAAGATAGCGTTATGCCCCTTAAGTTTTATTTATTGCTTCCTTATTATTATTATATTATTATATTAAGAAAATTGAGGATAATGACATTTTTTATTCGGACGTTTCAATTTAAATATTCCGCTGAGTGGTTGTAGATAGCCGATGCGCTTTCCTCTTAAATGTAGTCTTCGTGAAAGTCATTGAAATCTAAACTTATGTGCGCTTTTTGTTTCAGCTTCAATTTAGTTAATGGAAAATGGTATCAAATATATATATATATATATATATATATATATATATATATCTGATTCTATTTTCGAGATACACCATTTTCAGTTTTACTTTGTGAATACACTGGGCACCGCACAGTATCATCAAGCTAATGCGATGCGATACGGCAATTTACAAATAAACCCATTATTGACATTTGAATAACACACAGAAAAACAATATCGACTGTACTGGTAATATGGTGCTTTTTAAAGATTTTGTTTTTACTAAAAAATATATTTAACAACATAACAAAAAAAATTTACGGGTAATTTTTAATTTGTATTTGGTATACTAATTAATAAATAAACACATATAAATATTTTGACTTTTCTTTTGCAATAATATTTATATTTCAATTAATTTTTAAATACGTGTAGTATTTAAATACAATTGCTAGAATTATGAAAGAGTATAAAGGAAATAAGTTATTTATAGCGAAAGAGTATAAAGAAAATAAGTTATAAAAATCGTTTTCCATTTACTGAAAAATTACCTCAAAATAATTTCATATCGAATCAAAGTATTAAACATTGGCAAACGTAAAGAAACTAATGGTTTTAAAAATTAAATTGAACAATAATAAATAAATCAGAAACATACACGATAATATTAATCAACTATAAAATAAAAAAACACGTAGTCACATTATTGAAGCTGTCAATGAGTGAACTGAATGCAATTAATTGATAGGATAAAATCAAGAATCGATCCGCCTCCCAACACAGCTTTGATCAATTTAAGTACTTAAAAAGTAGGTGAGCACAGCAAGATACTTGAGCTCTGTCTAAATAAGTGAAATAAATTATAACTTCTTTCTCCTTTATAATAGCTAGAAATATAAAGCACCACGACACCGAGGTCAATGAATAATTTACAATACAAATAATTTAAAAAAAAAATGATTAAAAAAACATGATTAAAAACAAATCCTGCAAAAGTTGCAGGAAAATACATACAGACTTAGCTATTAAAAAAACCAAAGGAAACAAATGATGGTATTATAATATATATATAACGTTACATGTTATGATATAAAAAATTACATTAATGGTTTTCTCATCATCAGGACATAAATTGCTTCATACGAAGACCAGATTAATACACTCGATGGAACATTACTTTAAGTTAGAGTGTTAAACAAATTAACAAACTAAATCTTTATGTTGTGATTATATATAATATAAAAATATTTAAAGCCAATATGTAAAGTTGTATATTTTCACAAACTTAACCAACTATTTCCGCCTCATATTTTATCGCTTTACGAGAAATTTCTATTTAGATTTAAATACGTTTTAAAAAAAGATCAAATCTTTTTAATTATTTTTTTCTTTTATCTAAATTATCTTTACCTAAATCATCTTTTCTCTAACTTTTCGTAAGTATTTCTTTGCGTACGCGACATCGTAGATAGACGTGGTACCTACAGGCACTTTATTACCGTCTCTACTTCCAATACCTCTCACTAACTTGCTTATCTTGCCTCCTTTTATTGTACCGCCCATAATGTTATATAGCACTTTACCTACCACTTGATCCATTTACTGTGTATTTTCCGGGTGTCTTGACTTAGGTATGTTTCTGTTTCTATACTTCTATTGTTATATATTTTGGCGCCTCTGATTTCATTTTTTCTTATTTAAACCCGTCTCTCGTTGCTCATTTCATTTTGACGCCTACATCAATAGTAGACGTGACATTATGTTCATTTTTGTATGTGTGGCGTAATATTTATGTGGTTTTGCGTATTTTTAAATCCCTTGAAATATGAAATTCCTCAAAGTGTACGATGGTTTCTTCAATTCATTTTTACATTACATCATTTTTTAATGAAAAAGATACTCTGTGATCATAGCTTTAAAATCCCACTTTGAATTCGTCTTCTCCATTTCCACCTCTGCTCAATAATTCTAAACGGATGCGAGGCCAGGAATATTAAAGAAGACCTTCGAAAATGTATAAAAACATTCAAAATGTGAACCTAGAGACGCATAGTGTCTACAATATGGACTCAGAATATCACCAGTGAAGAAGTCTTGCGACGGGTTGGCCAGAAATGTAATCTTTTGCAAACCATCTTTTGTAAACAACGTGAAGTCTAGACATGTGCTCAGGCATGGTAGATACGAGCTCTTGCAAATAATAATGATGGGAAAAATTACTAGAGAGAGGAAAGCCGGTCATGGAAGAAAATTACGCCTGGGTAACATTTGAGAATGGATAGGGATTATTACCGGGGCTGAGTGCCGCCGAACCCTTTCACCTTACCAAGATAAGACTAAATACACAGAGCTGATTGCCAAACTTCCCTTATTGAAGAGACACCCTTAGAAGAAAGAGAATTGTGTGGGTTAGCGTAATAGATAGAGGAAATATCTATATCTGTTCAGGTATAAGCTGATAATATTGGTTATTAAGCTGATAATATTGCGGCGTTACGGTACATTAACCTATTCAATGCCGGAGTGCCGTATGTGATACTAGCTTTGAACGCGACGTATGACATTCACATGCGGACTTCTATAAAATAGTATTCACTTTTAGTTTAACACATATAATGCCATCTATCACAATTATTAGAAAAGAAAGTTATTTTAATTAAGTACCCGTTGGATTTAATGGTCAAATTGCCATATTTTCTTTTTTTAATCAACCCCTTTTAGTCAATTCCAACCATATATAATCTGTCAATAAGAACTTTATCTAAATCCATTTAAATATTCTTCCATAATATTCATACAAACTAACAGGATCGCATACAAATGGACAAAAATTTCAAAAACAATGTTTTCGATTTCTGTTACATTATTATATTGCCTTAAATATATTTTTCGTAAATACCTTTAAGGAACTGACTACCAATTATACATTTTTTTATATGTATAGACAATAAATCACATAACAATTAATTGTATACATCCAATTATTAAATCTATGTAACTAATTATTGACAAATGATTCAAATAAAGAAAATATAGCAAACTTATAAAGAATGCATACAACGTCGAAAACTTTTATTAAGACTACCGTAAACAATTTTGCCCTCATTCGTCTGCTTGCATTTGAGTTGTTTACTCAAGCACCTACCCTTCCCGCATCACTCCACATTTAGTACGCGATTTATATTATACCTAGAGCCGTATTTTGATAAATATACGTATACTACATATTTGTGTGATGACTAGGCGTTGGGAAGCTATGGAAAGAGCTCATATTTATAGAGCCTTAAATGCAGAGGAGGTAATTTTTTTCTTCTTCTATGTTTATAGGGCATAGTCGGAAAGATGTTTCTACGTAACGAATAAATATATTTTTTAAAACTTTTTTGTCCAAAATTAACGTTTTTGAGGCCATTAAAATGGTTTTCTAGTTTTCTTTTTATTACTAGGTCTGTCTCGACTATATAACTATAGCAATGAATTTAGATCTCAAATCTCAGTTTCTCATTCGTGAATTTCTCTTTTTACGTTTTTGAAAGATATAATAGGTAATATATTTAAATGATGGAAAATAATACAAACATTCGTAAATAGTTCAATATGAATACTACTTTTGCTGAAATGTTCAAACTTTTGTTTTTTTACATAAGTATATAACGAACCCTCACACTATGAGGGTTGCTTTCGCTCGTGCTTTACATAATTTTTTTAACCCGTATATTTAATTTTTAACCCGTATATTATTTTAAATATCACCTTTAACTTTTAATCTTAACCATAATAAGATTTTTTTGCTAGAGGAATTACATAAAATATACCTATTAGTATTTTAGCAAACTAAAATAAAAAAAATGATTAGGTCATAATATGATAATGAGCACAATGACATAATAGAAAAATGTAACTTTTTCAACTGACTCAAAATACTTGTCAAAGATATATATTTACAAGTACATTTTTAGTCGAGCCTTCAGTATAAAATAAAACTTATTGTAGAAACAAGAAAGTGACAGTTAATTTACGAGTACCTTCTTTGTTTTTTTTTTGTTTGAATTGTCTTTAAATATTTCTTAATCTTCTTTCAGTTAAATTACATTAAATTTTCCAATATGATAGAACTTACCTATCATGAGCAAATATAGATGAACACCAACTCAAACAAATGATGTAATAAACCATTCAGCGACCAAAAGTATATATATTTCATTCCTATCGCGTATTTCCCCACCAATATCATCTGGAGAAGTCAAACCTGATATCCCAATTTGTCTCCAAGCTTCGAATACTTATACATTCATATTACACATATACGCTTACATATATTCCTTTACACTTGAACGTATTCTGATATAACATATACTTTTCTACATCAGCTTGATGCCAATGCGATATAAATGGCGGATGCTCCGCCGATAGGCGATATGTCAACGTGCTTCTTATCGGCGACTTTTATTGGCTGCAAGTGACGTATGTGTATAGGAATAAAGTATTTCTGGAATTTACTTAAAGTAGAATATTCGTAGCCCGGTGGAATATGAAATGAGGTCAATGTTTTGATGGTCATTGTTCTTATGGCTCTAGTTAAACTTTAGTTTAGGAGTGACAGTTTGACTGATGCGTTTAATTAAAGCTCGTGTAAATCGTTGAAAAAAGGTTAATGTACTGTAGTTTGTAGTAAAGCCATTAATCTTTGGCTCTTTAAATATATAAACAAACTGATACACGTACGTGTAACTGATACACGGACAATTACTTTTTAATTTTATAGATTGGATTAAAACCACAAAGTAGACCAACTTCAAAGAAAATATTTATTCCCAATATAAATAAATAGATGTATCATTTTTTTTAAAACAACTGTCAGCTCTTTATTATTACACGTCTTAATTATAGAGTATATAAATAAATAAATAAGCCAAGTGCGAAAACAAATCAATGTTCAATAAATTATATATGACTATGTATATTATATTTAGATTACAATGTTTCTTTCAAGAAACTAACAAATATATTCACGAACTATCCGCGTCATCAATATTTTCCTTTCAGTAAAAGAGCGCATACCTTCTCAATAATCACGATTTGTTTTACCAACAATTACCATAATTTTTTTTAAATATTACCAAAGAAGTTTCATTTTAAAATCGTGAATTAAACGTAAACAGCAGAAACACGATATATTTCGATACAACAATACAATATATCGACTTCCAAAATAAACCCCATTCTATCGCATCGAATACTTAAATGAACAATCTCTATCTACAACTCGTTACAACCCTTTGTCAGTATAAAACCTTTACAACACCCCTAAGAGCGGTCGGACATAACACCCATTTGAAAAGGACTCAGACAATCCCTGCACCCTTCGTGGCCGACGATTGTCTTGCAAGAGGCGGCGAAAACGAAAACGAATGAACGATGTGTTGATTCGAGAATTTAATTAATGGAATAGCATCAAAAGTGCGGAATCTCAAAAGGGACTAAAGGATTTCCATTAGGTTTGAGTCATTCATCGCGGGTTATCAACCCGGCAGCGGTTAAGCAAGTAACGTTGCGTTTAACGACTTTTGGCGGGCTACTGACCTAACGTCAGTAGATTGCGTTAAAAGTTCACTTTGTTAAGGTCAAAAGTTATTATAAGCTCGGGATATTAAATTTAATTTGATTGCGGCGTCTCTTTTTGACGAATCTATTATTAGTTATAAGCGTAACTCGGAGTACTGAAATGAAATACTCGAAAGAAGAAATGAAATTTAAAACTTTCAAGTTGATCGATATATTACGAATATTTTTAACATAATGAAAACAAAATAAAAATAAATTCATAAAGCGGAAAAGAAATTGATGTACCAGTAACGAAGTAAAGTGAGAAAAACATCTTATTCAGGAAGTTTAATATATAAAAGAAAACAAATAATAATCAAAAAAGTATTTTGTAAGAACTACTAACGAGAATATCGAGAGTATTTGAGGAAATTTTTTATATATATATATTTTAGTATATAATACCAAAATTCCGATATGAATATATATAGAAAGTTACAAAAAAGAATGGATATAGATTACGACTGATAGAGCGAATAGTGTGCAAAAGAAAATGGTGGCTAATAATAAAGAAATATGGAGGATACGTAAGTTGATTCTGTGTAAGAGTACGCTAAATTCAACAAATGTATGAGGAATAAAAGGAAGGAAGTGCTTACACTAAAATACAATACAAATAAAGAAATCAAAAAAATTTCGGTAATATTTTACCGATTGAAACATATGCTTGTAAATGTACAGCGAGAATATAACGAAAACTGACGAAGTATTTTATAGTCTCGCGTGGCTGATGCTTCGTTTAGTTACTTATATTTTCTGGACTTTTTTCCACTTTATTCAAATAAAAAATAGCATACTGTTGCCGAAGAGTGAATAGAATAAATTAAGAACGTTTTCTTATTAGTTGAATTATTACGAGGCACTGAAACCACAGCTACATGGAGTCTATGAGAATTTAAAGAAAATTCATGTACACGACACTTTTTACTGCCACACGTGTGTAGGAGATATGAGTAAAAACAGATAGTTTTAAAAAAGAGAATATTGTACAAGTAGGATAACTTGAAGAAAGAATAAAGTAAGAAGTCATAAGAATAAAAAATATGAAGCCAATGCATGAATAACATTTGTTTTTATGTAAGGTTTTAAATATAGTTACATAAATAAGGCATTTTTTCCTTCTCCAAATGAAATCAGTTAATCAAGTCACCCCATGTCATGCCCGTAATGAAACAAGATAACAATTTATACGTCTATTTCCTTTTAAAACACTAATCAAGCTTAACAAATTATTTTAGCCAAGTATCAATACGATTGGTGTATTTACTTTGCATTATGTCACTGAAAAGAAATAAAGGCAAAATTGTACATGAGAAACCAAACAATCAAATGTGCCAATAAATTTAACAAAGCCTAAAGATGAAAAGCTTTGTGTAATAGCTTAAAGATCAAAGCGTGTACTTTGTATAAAATCAGTGCCTTTAAAGCAAAATAAACGACCGCGGAAGCCTTAACAAAAGCGCGAACGAATCAATGAAAAGGAAAGTTAACTTATCACGAGACGTTAACCACTAGCTGCCAAAGACGACAAAACTGATACAACATAAATTCCAAGTACTCACATAAAGTCGCACACGCATTTTTGGTGCCTATTAAATTCCCTATTAAAAGTTTTTCAACGAAATTTTTCCAAGGAAAATGAAAGAGGCACAAATCCTGACTGGGTGAGGGCTTAGTGGCTCCGAGTGCGACGAATCCTGGACATACTGTAACTTAATTGCGATGGAGACTGAATAAATTGACAGAATTTTATAAACATTTTCAAGTCTTACCAGAATACGCCAGAAGTATAAAAGCTACAGTGCATTTAACTTAAACCTCTTGACGAATAGGCAAACATTAATTAGATAAATATCACCACTTGCCATTCTATTAATTTACTTAATTTCTTTGATTCAGCATTAATGTAAAACGCATTTCCTGAATTTATTATCTTATTTATCTTTATATATATATATATATATATATATACACACACACACATATATATATATATATATATATATATATATATATATATATATATATATAGTTAGTAGTATCAGTTTAAGTACAAGTTATGGATCTTCACTTTATGCATCTTTAAATTTTACTTAGTGTTTTTGATGTATTTTTTAATCTGATATATTTAATAGATATATTTTCCAATATTATACTACTCATTTTCCATGAATGCTAACAATACATATTCTTTATTTTAAAGACATCATAACAGCTTTTTGAAAGCTACCAACGAGTATGGTCATTTTTAAGGGTATATCATCATTCTTCCTAATTATATTGCTTACTACATCTTTCACAAACGTCAAAATAGCAAATATTTAAAAAAGTATAAGATCTAGGATATATTTTATAATTATCCTGAAATCTTCCAGTCCTAACCTGAAGTTATGAAAAAAAAAATACTTCTGTATTCCTGTTTTGTATAATAAATCCTTTCCAATGACGTCACAAATATGTAAGTTCATAAAATTCTTTATTTTTACGAGTATTTAAAAAAAAATAGCAGTTGCAAAATATATGAGTTAATAAGATACATAATTGTGTAAAATTTCAAGTTTCTATATCGAAGGTTTTCTTAGAAAATGGACTGTGACGGACGGATAAACAGGCACTTGATTGATACTATAAAGGTTCCTTTTATCAGTTTGAAGTACTAAAAAGAGATTACAGTTACAGCTAACTATGTGATGTTAATATTTGTGCCGCAGTAATACGAGTACGTAGGAGACCAGAAACCGCCCATATCAAGTCCAATAAAAATAGAACTAACGAAAAATAATATAATTTCTTCTAAATATGCAAGTTAACATTATGCG
The DNA here is from genome assembly GCA_039881145.1 of Druceiella hillmani. Taxonomy (NCBI): domain Eukaryota; kingdom Metazoa; phylum Arthropoda; class Insecta; order Lepidoptera; family Hepialidae; genus Druceiella; species Druceiella hillmani. The sequence continues at coordinate 18,537,109 of JAYKKI010000025.1, read as the reverse complement.
ACACGAAAATCCAAATAAATTTTCCATATAATCCTATTTTATTAGTCTGAATCATATCGTCATTAGTTTTCATAACCATTCCTTCGTAGAATTTGAGTTTTCAACTAAAACAATACAGTTAATATTTTGAAACATTGAGTATTGAAGAAACGATAGCATAATATTTTATTTGTGAGTATTTAAAATTTATATCAATATTTCAAAGCTAAGATTTATTATTTATAATGGAAATTGACATGTACTTTTTAAAACAAGAGTGAGCGGCATAAACTAAGCCCTACAAACAGAGCTATGTTTTATCGATAAAAAATATTGCTGCTCTATTCCTAAAAATATTGCTGTGAAAACGTTACGAAAAAATTAATTAAGATCTTTGATCCGATTCCACTCCAGTAGATTTGTTACGGAAACATGTGGTTTTAGTTTATAGTTTTAATTACTCCTATTCAACTACGCATTCAATACTAGAAAATTTACTGCAAATTGCTAATTTAAAGCACAGTTTTCGAAGTGAAATTCACATTATAACGATATCATTATTCCTCGTCAATCTATGTATATTAATATGAGAGTTTGTATATTTAATATGAGAATTTAGTAATTGCAATTGGGGACCGTTTGATTAGTTTTTTATCAAAATGTAATGTTAGGAGAAAACACTTGGATAACGATACTAATGTTAATAAATATTGGTTTTATTATTTGCATAGACTTTCAAGGCTTTCTAAAAATTAACTTTATTAAAACATTGAGCTAAAATTTTAAGATAACTGTTTAAACTACATGAATATAGTTTCAGTCTCCGCTAAATATATCTAACCTTTTCACACCTCAAGCAACTCAAAATATTCCCAATCGATATGCTTTAGCATCTGTCATCTGCAAAAAGGTTAGCAGAAAAGCTCCACGCTACACTCGTTTAATTCGACCATTTCGAGCCCTCCGCCCACGGGTGTTCCCTACGCCGCCCGGCCTAAATCTGACCTTTCTCAAAGCTGATAACGAATTTTGAACTGAAAGATTTCAGTTTGACTTCTTTTTTTCTCATATTTTTTTCCTTTTTTCCATCCCTTAAAATAGTAACGCCACTGAATTATTTAAACATTTAATCGGATACATTTTTAACCTACATTGGTGTTATGACACATTTTTGTTCCTTTGCTGCTGTTTTATTGATATACTAGCTGTACTGATTGGATTTCGTATACGTGGAATTCAATATAAGAAAAAAATGTTAGGAACTTTTATGTGTTGTTTTTCTACCAGAACTCTATGAGCATAAAGTTTACTAAAAATGTTAATAAAATGGCAATACCATATGGTAATATATATATATATATATATATATATATATATATATATATATATATGTATATATATAAATAAATACATATATATGTATATATATATATATATATATATATATATATATATATATATATATATATATATAGTTATTAATATAGTCATTCTGAAAAAAGAGAATGAAGCTTTAAAAAGTTTCAAGATAAACATTAGATTCGCAAGAAAAGCCTTGCGAAACTTATAACCATTCACTGCAATCAAGATATGTAACGTGAGGCAATACATATTTGACGTAACATATAGCATTATATTAACATAAACGTGAACGTGAAATAATTCAAATAAGTGAAAATCAGTTTATTACATATTTATTAGCAATTATTTATTGATATATTTCAAAATTTATTTATATCCAAAAGTGTATTAACTTAAACTACAATCGAAAAATTGAAAGGCATTTATACTACATAACTAATCCGGAAAATGACAAATTGATTTGTTAATTGACTTTATTGGTGACATGTATATATATCCGAGAAAAATATAGTATAAAACGAAGTAAGCCTCTTCAGAAGCGAATTTAGAAAAAAATCCTTAAAACTCCAAAAATTAATTTCTAAGTCCTAAATATAATATCAGTATTATCTGGCTTTAATAACTTTACAATCTTATTTACACATAAAGACAGAAAATTTAAAACCAAAATGATGCAACTTTTCCAGAAAATATCTCTTTGATGTAGCGCGCACGGGGAAACTTCATAAACTTTAGACCTAGTTTCATAATATACCCAATACGTGCAGAAATCCGAAGTGTGCCAACGAACGGAAAACGATATGGAAAATGCAATAACGTAGGGACCGGCGCATTTAATTGCTGGGAAAACATCATTATAACGTTATTCTCGGACGCGGCCTAAATGCTGTGATGTGTTTATAAATATTGACTTGAAAATCCAGTCCATAATGGACGTGATGTCATTTATGTGTAGAGTGATTGCCTACATGCATATTAAATAAGTCCACTCTCTGCTGATGTCTATCTGTTGGAAATATTATCGTTTGTTATTTTATAAACCGATACATGTTTGTAAAGAAACACTTTATGATCGCTGATAGATATTGTTCAAGTATAAAACAAACTTTATAAGCAAATTCTGAATATCCCTATATAAGAATCTATATATTTATCTGACAGAGTCTGACCAAAAAAACTCAATTGATTACTGAGCTATTCATATACGTATGGATATGTTTGTTAGTTTGTGAACCTTGTGAAATACTGCTGAAATACGAGGTAGTTTTGATTTTGCAAAATACATGTATTGAATATATTTGGCGTTAATTTTGTAGAAATTCATTATTCACAATTAAATGAAACTACGTGATGTAGTATTATTTCTACTTTCTTTAATTTCTTTACCACGACCTAGGTTTCGTTGTATTACAACATCTTCAGGTGGGATATTAGCAAAGATAATATCCCACCTGAAGATCTTGTAATACAACGAAACCTAGGTCGTGGTAAAGAAATTAAAGAAAGTAGAAATAATACTACATCACGTAGTTTCATTTAATTGTGAAAATACATGTAAGATTTAAAAACAAAATTAATTTGTAAATAACAAATTATGTTACTGTAACTAGAATTTGCAAGATGTGGCATTTAAAAATTCGTAATAAAGACATGAAATCGTTTGGGTTTACGTCGAATTTTCTTCGTGAAATCATTTTTAAATAATTCGATATAAAGACGTATACCTTTTAATACTTTGCAATAGTAATGTGAAGTAATTTACTATTACATAGAATCTCCAGTATGAAACCATTTTTAAATAATTTCCTATATAAACATAAAGTATTTTGGTTGACAGAGAAACTATATAAATAGTTGCTTTATATCCCATCGTTTTTTTTTATTAATCACAAGAAAAAAAGTAAGTGTTAACTGCAATTAAGTTAACACCAACGATGATTTCACTTTTTCCTCGTTTAAATGAAAAAAAACCATAAAACACAAAGCTTTCAATAAGAATAAAAAAAATCTATTTGAAAAATGCTCTTCCTCTAAGGAAACGGTTGTCTCTTAGCTGCCAAATATTAGATTTATAAACTTTCTTGAAGAGATTTTTTTACTTATTCAATTTTAAGGATTTTTGGGTATGTTTTTATATATCATATATTATTTACTATCTATTCATTTTTCTATTTTCATATTCAATATGGCAATTAAGTAATAAACAGTTCCTTGGAAAAATTCAGTTTGAACAGCAACTATTTTCGAAATATTTTTTTTTTATAATAAAGTAAACGCAGACGGTATTTTTAAATACGACTTTTTAATGTATTGTATATTCTTTCATTCAATAACTGTATTTGTTAAGAATAAAAAATTAAATAACTTTTATAATGTAAATATCGGTTTAGTCCTAAAATACCGCACGCCTCTCGGAAAATGTGGATTTAAACAAATTTATTTTGCTTAATTCTAATTTAACTGAAAATGTGTAAAACATAATAACTCAATTAATTAATATCTTTGATCCGATTCCACTCCAGTAGATTAATAACGGAAACGTGTGTTTTTAGTTTAAAGTTTTAATTACCCGTATTCAACTAAGCGTTAAATACTAAAACATTTACTGTACACTCTTGAAGCACAGTTTTAGAAGTGAAAACTTCTGCGCACTTTTTCTGAGTAGTGAACGAAAATGAACCGTCACGCACGGGTCAGTGACGCTGAATCGGGTAAACTCGGCTACTTTCGGCATCAACCAAATGAACTACTTTTTAAGCATACCATGTGCACTTTTTGATTAATATTTTATTCGAGTACAATTTAATGTATTTATTGTATAAAATCAATGTAGTGTATACAATTAGTGTTAATTATTTTACTTGAGAGTAGTTTAATATAATTCCCATATGTTTTTATATTTCAAAATAAAAATCTCGCATTGATTTTCCCGATTCCCCGAACTAATATCCATCATATAACATCAATGGAATTATTATTACAAATATATTTTAAGGAGATTTCACTTCCATCTTGTGGTTAGAAGCACACGTCTTTTATTTTTAATTGTCACCATCACTTCTAAGAATGGCCAATATCAATTGTATTCAAAAATTTAAGAGTAAAAGTTTGTCGTTAAGGGAAATGCGATCCCCACTTCCAACTTTATTAAATTAGAAACGTGTCTTTCAAAATATGTTACAAACTGTACAAAACACTTCAAAGTCATTGACTTCTAAATTAAATTTTTTATATTTTATGGACGTTATAAATTACAGAGATTGTTTTCCCAATCTATGCGTGTACTTATTCTGAACTTACAGAGATTGTTTTCCCAATCTATGCGTGCACTATTCACAGCGAACTCTCCAAACAACGTTTTCTCTCAAAGTGTACATTTAAAAAAACCTTTAATATCTAAAAGCTAATGCAGCTTTGATATCGTGACAACTAACGATGGCAGTGAAGGCTACAGGCATTAAAAACTAACATCGCTTCGCACCAAACCGTTCTAACGCCGTTTTACTACAGAGCATTTCTATCCTATAGCTTATTTCCCCGTACTCAGCTGATCCACTTAAGCTAATGTCCTCGGCAAACACAACTAGTCATTTGAGCTAGACGTTTTATGGCAAATTTATGCAAATCACCCGCAGTATCTCTTAATGACAAGTTAGATAAATTATTGCTTAAACCACTCTGTAACTATTTATTATATGTACCATTTTACTAGATGTTCAAAATAATTTTTTAAATATCTTTTCCGAAGTTATATTTGCTTAAATTCGCATAAAAATAAATTTGTAGACGTAAAAAGTTTAAAGTCTAATTGGAAGGCAACGTCCTGAACAATTAAAAAAATATAAATTAATGAATTTTAAATATTTCATTTATTTCTATAACATAATTAAATTTGTTTAAAAACGGAATATTAAGTTTCTCTGTATATATTTCTATTTTACTTACCATCTGCCAAAGAGATAAAATGCCAGATTAGCTAGCTATTGAAAGAAATTTATATTAAGTAAAAAAGTCAGGCTACTGAATTGGATTGGTGATTCTTGTGTGCAAACGATAATTAAAGGATATTCTGAGTACTAGTTTGAAAATATCTAATTTGAAAGCTTTTAGTTTCCTTCAAAATAACCTCATTATTTATTCGTGCTGGGCGGCTGGTCTGTTACAAAGTACTTAATTAACTTATATCTGTGAGAGTAATGCTAGGAAAAGGTGACAGAGTTTATATCAGTATAGTAATTATAAAAATTGTCGTTTTAAAAAACGTAGATATGGTTTTTACGATTCTGTAAACAAAAGTTAAAAACGTGTCATTTCGTTATTTCCATCTGCCCGTCTGCGTGTCAACGAATTATAACTCTCTAAGTTTAAAACTGATTGTTATGCAATTATACAGCGAGATATAATTGAACTGAATTATGTAAAATATTTACACAAAAAGAAAATAACCATTTAATTTTTTTGAAATACGTCTCGATAATTCGGGTTATGTATTTTTTTCTGACGAGCTTTGTATTGAATAAGTGTTTTGAAAGATTTAAAAATAAAAAATATCCAGTAATAATTCATATAGCTCTTTGCGAGGTAAGAGTCTTCAAAATACTTCGCAATTTGGACAGCGAGAACCGGCTTCCACCGCCCGCCCTACTTTTTCAGTAAATTGTGAAAAATTAGCTTTTAATTTTGATAATAATAGCTTTCGATAATAATAAACACTAGAATGCAAAATTGTTTTGGTCAACTGGCGTTAATAAATTGGAGATAACGTTTTTTAAAAATTTTTCTTGTAAACCTCGTGTGAATGATTTATTTAACACCCAATATGAAAAGCTCCCTAACTACATTATTTCACAAAGCTACTCTAATAAATCAGATACATACTTTCCAAGCTTTTTCCCATATCACTATTCCACAAGGTTCTCAAAGGTACGACCAAAATGCAAGTAGAAGTGGATATATATATATATATATATATATATATATATATATATATTTATATATATATACCAATTGTCCAATCACTTTAATGTACCAGTTGATTAATGATTACACGATCTAGATTATCTGTGTTACAACTCGGGTACTTGACTTAGACTGAGTTACAAAGCCTGTACATATGGAAATAAGAAAACGGAAATAAAATACGCATATTAAAATAAACTTCTAGTAATTGAACAGTTTATACAATCAGTAGTTTATCAATAAAATATAATTTTATCAACTATAATTATTCTATAATTGGTCCCATTTGAACCAGAATTTATAAACAAAACCAAAGCAACCGATATTACAGCCTATCCGTGGCTCCCGCTACTAACGACGTTCTACTATGCTCCGCTACAGTTGATGATTGTAACAGCTAAGTAATAACATCCTTGGCAATCCACTTTACTCTCTATATGCTCCTCATCCCCACCCACCTCCACCCCACTCGCGCAACCACCATCGCATGGCTATGTAGGTCAAATGCTGAGTTTCGCTTGCGGAGATGAAGATATGGTTGTGCGAGTAGGTGTGTATAGCTTCAGAGTGTACATAAACGCATAAGTGTGTATAGAGTACAGTTGAATGCGAGCGATCGACATAATTGTACTATTTAACTGGTATGATAGTTAAAGTAAAAAACGCGTCTAGAGGCAAGTCGCTTATACAGCTCCTGCAGTATATTATTATTTGAATTGCCTTTATAAAATAAGCATTAAACTCAGTATTAGAAGAATTATATATGAAGAAAACAGTTTTTGATACAAGATGATAAATATTATTATTTGAATTGCCTTTATAAAATAAGCATTAAACTCAGTATTAGAAGAATTATATATGAAGAAAACAGTTTTTGATACAAGATGATAAATTTTCAACACAGATGATCAAAACTAATCTGGTAATACAAGTGAAATGTGCGAGTAGGTGTGTATAGCTTCAGAGTGTACATAAACGCATAAGTGTGTATGAGTACAGTGGAATGCGAGTGATCAACATAACTGTACTATTTAACTAGTGTGATAGTGTTAAGTAGTTACATCGTTAATAACATCTAAAGTAAAAAATGCGGCTAGGTGCAAGCCGCTTCTGCGGCTCCTGCAGTATATTATTATTTGAATTACCTTTATAAATAAGAATTAAACTCAAATTTAATTTATAACTGCAAATAATAACATTCACCAGACCATGTCTGTGAGTGCATGATACAAATACCGCTAGACAGATTTTAATGAAAGTTCGTAGTTTTAATTTTAAAGGCTTTGTTAACGTTTTCAACAGAAATTATTACGATTCTTCTTAATTGATTAATAAATTGGTTGCTTAATTTATTGACAGCGACATCTGTGTAAGTTTGTAGTTTTATAATTTTCTGTCAGATGACATTTATTCTGTTTTACCAAGCTTTTTATTAGCTATCTTTATATCTGTTTGTTTGTTTGACAGATAAAAATTTTGCAAAGAGTTTTAAACTGACTTCCCGTTGAACTGGAGGCTTGAAACTTTAAACATAGTTCAGCACTGAATGACAATGCAATATTAACTTACTTTCTTGTCTTTCTGTTTGTTTATATATTCGGCACAAATCAGAAGGCCACAAATTTTGTAAACTGTTTTAAACTAACTTCTCATTGTACTAGAGACTTGAAACTTTAAATATAACTTAGACCTGAATGAATTATAATATGATATTAACTCGCTTTCTTCTCTGTCTGCCTGTTTGTCTATTCCGCACAAAGGAGAATAGCCGCGCGCCTAATCTAACTTACACCCAGTGCGAATTTTGTGTCACAATATATGTTATAAATACGTTATTACGTTATTATTATGTCATTACTTTTTATTCGTTTTTATTAGCTCTCTTTCTTGTCTGTTTGTTTGTTTATTTGTCCGGTACTTGCCACGTTTTTATTAGCTCGCTTTCTTATCTGTTTGTATGCTTGTTTGTCCGGTACAAATATTGCAAACGGTTTTAAACTAACTTTCTGTTGAGCTAGAGACTTGAAACTTTAACATAACTCAGAACTAGATATTCATGCAATATTAACTTGCTTATAGGTCTGTTTATCTGTTTTGCACAGAAATTGAATGATTTTAATAACTTTTATGCGTTTTATTATAAAAGTTACTGACGCTAGTGAAATAAGTACTTAAGTTAGTAACTGTTAATGTACGTAATGTAATATGTTTGAAACAAAAAAACTTATTGTTATTATCATTATCAAGATGTTTAAAATCGATTGCAAATATTCACACACACACACACACACATACAACACTAAATAGCAGATAATAATTATTTACATAAAAAATTAGTTTACCACCTTTTTAAATGGGACTAAAAAATTCAAAATAATTTCTCCTATAATAAATAAAGATTTATAATACGATTCAGATTTATAACCATGTACATATTGTCTTGGAAATTTGTGGTTGTGAGTTTTTAGTAGTTTTGAAAATACTTGTAAGATCTAAAACGAAAAATTTGTTTTTCAAATATTTCTAAGCGATATTTTTAGAAATGAGTTGGTAGGACAAGAATTTTTAAGAATTTTCTTGGAAAAATATCGTAAGAATTAACATTAAAAAAAGATTTATCAAATACTTTTAAACTTGCGCTTCGACAAACTTTCATATGGTACCCAACTTAATGCAAATAATTTTTTTACTTCTTCGCCTATCCCCCAAAAGTAACCCCAAAACAATAATTCAACTTTTCACATTCAACTGTCATAATTGTATCGCCAAATTCCTACAATTATCAGAGATTTTCTATTTGAAATGGTCGCTGAAAAAATATGACCCACAGATGAACGGGTAAACAACAAGATATTTCCAGAAGTATTCTTTTTTACCATTTTAGTGGAGAACACCAAAATGAAAAAAAAACTGTTTACTGTTAAAACAAAGTTTTTTATGACTATTATAAAAACAATGAAATTACTTACAGTCATTACTTTCCAAGGTAAAATGGACATCGTATCTCCACATCGGTTTTCTTTAACCATAGACTCAAAAAAAGCATTGTATTTATTCAGTACAAGCAATTTAAACACAGGCAGTATTTAAATCTTACGTACTAAAGAATATAAAAACTAACTTGTTCTATGGAAGTAGGGTTATAACAATAATTCTTCAATCGCTACACTCTGTATATAAGTATATGATTAATAAAAAGCCTTTTGAATTTCAGCGTGATCACGAAATATTATTTGCCCTATATAATCCTCAATTTAAATTTATCATTTAAAAATATTTAATAGAAACATTTTTGTCATTTTGCCATAGTTGGATCTTAATTAAATTATTTTTTTAATATCCTAATAGCATTTTTCTAATATAAGAATATAATGAATACATAAAATCTCATAATAATAAAAAAACGTGATATTCAGTTTCATTTTAATAGTTTTCGTTGTTAAAAAATTTAATAATTCTATCTTCATATCATAAATGACACTGGTAATTAAAAAAATGAAAAATGGTATAAATTAAGTTAGTTTACCTGGATTAAAATATCGTTGAGTATTCAAATAATTTTTAGATATTTATAATTGCTTCTAAATTATATAATAAAATATCATAAATTAGTAGCTTACAGTAATTTTATACCACTCTAATTTTTTATGTATCTTATTAAGTTTACTTTAACATTGTGATGTTATTTTTATAAACTAAAATAAAAGAAGAATAATGGCCTAAAAGTCCGTTTAATCATTTTTGTAGAGATTTCCAGTCGACATAAATTTATAAAAATGTCTCTTTAAAAATCCTATCACTGAGTTAGTAACACCAATTGCTCTAAACTAGTGAAGGTTATATTTAATTAAACTAGTTACCTCTTTTGATGGTCAAAAGTTATTGTAAGACAGTTGATATAACCATTTATATATATATATATATATATATATATATATATATATATATATATATATATATTATAAAATTAAATCTAACATTTTTTCAAACTTTTCTGCTCATTAATACATTTCATATTATGATAAGTTTCATAATTTAACAAACTTATTAAAATTTTAAATGAAATGAAATTTTATTAAATCTCGGCATTTAAATTTTAATTTCGTTTCTTATAATTGAAGGTTTTTTATTGAGATCAGAATCAATGTAATTAACTACTATAAACTGAATATTTTTTAGCCTCGCAAATCTATCTTATCCAGTAAGACATTGACCATGTACAAACTCAATCATATTTGACTCTACCTTTTTTTATACGTATGTTTTACTTACGTCCTATAATGCTTAGTTACAGTACAAATACTATTATTTCGTATCATTCGTACTTTTTGCTCATTCCACTTCATTCTTTGTCATATTTTCGGTATTTTCTCTTAGTATTAATGCAAATCATATGCAATACACTTACATGTAATTTTCAATTCTAATTGAAATTTAACTTGAATAACATGTTTCCCATATTATTACTATAATTTTAATTTAATCGTACTTACATTCATTTACTAGGTAACTTACTAATATAATACGCCTTATTGAAAATACTGTAATACGCCTTATTGAAAAAAAACAAGAAGTTGACATATTATCCCACTGAAGCTTTCTGTCATATTTTCTCATATTGCCATTATTTTTATTATCGTTCTCTGATGTAAAATAAAAAGTGATCTTTATATTGAATTTCATTCCTTACTTTGATATTAACAATCGGTTGATTGTTAATATTAAAGTACTTAGTTTAAAATTAACAATCAACCATCACTCATCTCTTGTTTATTTATTGAAATGGTCACATCTGTTTGAGACCATTTCAATAAACTATTAATTTTATTTACACATTTTCTAACAAAACTCCTTACAATGTAATTAATAAAAATATTTAAGATATTCCCCCCCCCCTCTTAATTATTCAGGTTATGATTACAATAAGTGTTATGTAATTAATCTAAAGGGACACACTGACCCACTAGAGCTAATACCAACCTAGCTATTTATCCAACTGTACCGAACCAGCAAAGCTTCATCCCTTGCGAAAGTTGCGTGTGTTTCGGTGATTAAGCGGGGGTGAGAGGGGCACCTGTGGAGCGCGGGGCGCATGCTCAGTCCGACTGCCGAGACGACAAATGGCTGCAATATCCTTCCTACGGTGCCCATTTGAACCTTGACGCAACCACTGTAGTCTTAGTTGAAGCAGTATCTGTAGTTATAAGCTGCGGTCGTAGATATTGCTACTGATATTGTTGTTGTGTCGAATAAGCGTACGCCATATAATATATGGCTATTAGGCAACTCCCTAAACGCACATATATATTGAATACTAGACAAACTATCTCCATCTGTACAAGTCAATAACCTGATTCCCAATTTGTATAGCTTCATGGGACTGGCATATTACGGTGCAATTTGACCCAACGGATATTATAATATTACTATATCTGTGTATACACATATAGCTGTTCTCATATTTTCTGAATGTTTTGTAAATTTGGTTATTTATCAAAATATATTTTCATAAAATTGTAAAAGATAAATATAAATATCGTTCAGTGTGGATAAAGCTGCCATTACTCGTTATCATGATTTTAATTTCTACTGTTCTGTGATTTTAGCTATTTCATTAAATTATTACATCATTTTTGTAAATATGTTGCGGAAAATTAATAATGAATAGAAATTAATATGCTGAAAATTTATTTTAGTTTATTAATTTTAAATATTTCATAATTTACAATGTAAATAAATACCGAATTCGAAACGATCTGGTAGATTATCGGCTTACAATAGAAAGCCAATGGCAAAATAAAATGATGGACTGCTTATCTGTAAAATAAACTATATAAATTTATGTTTAGTGAGCAACTTCAGGGTGTCGATTTTTTGTTGCATCGTGCCAACTTCATCCTATATTTTTATAATTTCGCTCTCATCATTTTAAAGAAGTATAACTTCAAAAAATTATAAAGATAATTTATTTGGCTTATATTTATTAGAATCAGTATATAAAATATTTACTTAATTTGTTAATTTAAATAAAAATTCGCCATATTTTGGAGAATAAACAGGAATTACATAAACTAACACAAATGGCCACGTACGAATATCAACCTCTACAAATGTATTATTTATTATGTATAAAAACTATGCCAGTAATTATGAAAATGTATTCGTGAATGCTTTATGTAAACCTAAATATTTAGACATTCATTACTCACACCGTCCAGCTACTTAAATGTGTTGCAAGCAAAATCTAATCTTCGTATATTTTCTGCTTCATGGAATTGTTTGTTACGTACATACTTGGTGTTCCACAACCAATTATCATCTAATAAATATTTATTCTAACATGCGTTACTTTTTTGTCTTTAATGTCAGTTAGGCATAAGCTTATATAAATTAGCAAGGAATTAAGGTTGTTGGCATTGCCAATTTTTTATCAACCTGTTAATTTTCAAAATGATGAAAAATTTTAAACCAAGTCTTATAGATATTCATTAATCAGCAAAAATATACCAAATAATTTATCTATTATTACGAGCTACGATAATTTCGTTTAATATTGAACGTATTTTGGTTTTGTAATTTGTAATAAGAAGTATATTTTAATGCGACCTTATTTTAAACATATTCCAGAAGAATCAATTCATGTTTAAATAGTCCAAATTATATCTTCACGCCCCCAGTGCGGAATAAAAGTTTCAATTACTTATTAGCCTTCATCATAAAAATTTGAAAACCGGCGAAAGATCTTAATTGCCACGCATGTAACTTTTAAAAACCTTTTGAGGCTATGTGTCATTTATGTGAATATGATTCTTGTAAGTTTCTCTGGGGAACCTGGTCCCTAGAGAATGTGTCCCCAGGCGGCGAATAGGGAAACACTCGCCGTGTGCCTCACAGGCGAGGTCTTAGAGTGAACAGAGACAAAACTGAATACATGCGGTGTGGTCTGGAAATAATATCAACTATAACTCATTAGTGACGATCGAAGGAACATCTCTGAAGAAGGTAAATCAGTTTAAGCATCTCGGTTCAGTGGAAACTTCGAAAGACAGCATAGAGTAACAACTGCCTGGCTAAAATAAAGATCACTAACCAGAGTATTATGTGACGATAGAATGTCCACCAAACTCAAAAGTCGAGTTTACAAGCAAGCAGTACGACCAGCGATGATGTACGGGTCGGAATGCTAGCCGTTGAGAAAGGTGGATGAACAAAAGATGCACATCAAAGAATTGAAAATGCTGCGTTGACCATATGACCAAACCAGTATTAAAAATAGAAGAAGGAAAGGGAGACCGTCGACCCGCTGCCACCTGGAAGAGCACTATAAATAAAGATATTATAATTATGTATTTGAACTCAATAAAAACACACGACAAACTGTTGTGTGGCGAAAATCTACGAGCAGGGCTAACCCCAAATGAGATATGGGATCATTGCCGGGTGAAAGAAGAATAAAAGATTATTTATTTAAATGAATATTAAAATGGGGATCTTACATATGTTTCGATTCATTAGGTACACTGAAATCCATGCAAAATTTGATATCCACAAATTTTTCAATTCATTACATGCATGGAACAAATAATGACTGAACGCGATACATCATCTGAGTTTCATCTAACTTTTATTTCATAAATTACTTCGTTATTGTATTTTGATTCATTTCACAACCATGTTTTCGATTTAATAAGGCTAATCGATGTTGCTTAGCTTCTGCATTGAGAACTAATTCAAGACAGTGAAGGTCGGGAAAATAAAAATAACGTATTCCTTTGTTCAATTATTTCATGTATAAACGTATTTTTGTTTCATTATTACGAGTAACTGACTGGCTCCCTGTCAAAGAATATAATAACGTTTGACTATATATCTGAACGTTTGTTTATATATTTTACTATGCTACAAAAGACTAGCTAAACATTCACAAAGCGATTATAAAACGACCAATCTTGTTTAAATATAAGTAGTATAATATTTTTGTTATGTTTTATTATTAACTGCGTTCCCCGCGAAATAACCTACTTTACTTAAATTTCTATGTATGTACGCCAGTTTATTTCAGTATTTGTTATTATGGCAATATAAATGGATATTTATACCTTCATAAACCAAATGTAAAACGGTAAGTATTATATAACGATAAGTAGAATGACGGTAAAGAGTATGAATTATTTTTGAAACGAAAACTTCTTTAGGCGCACCTACGTACTTTTTGTGAGCAGTGAACGAAACTGAGCCGTCAAGCTCGGGTCAGTGACGCTGAATTATGAAATTGAGGATAATATAATTTATTTTTGGTTAATATTTTATTTTGATTTAATGTTATACACGTATGTTATTATTTATTATTTTAAAATAATAACTTTACATTGTTCCAGATTCGTCGATCTATTATTCATCACTTAACATCAATATAATTATTTTATTATATATATATATATATATATATATATATATATATATGTATATATATATGTGTGTGTGTGTGTATATATAGTGTGTGTGCATTTACGATTCATTGTTATTTGTGTCATAGCACAATCCGCTATTTAAACTTTTATTTTTTACCGACGAACGTGAAATATGTCATGAAATTAAAGAAAAGAAACTGTATAGGACTATCTGTCTGTCCTCCTTTGATCCTTTTGACTTGAAAATTCTTTATGTACAAAACTGTTTATGTATCATTCCCTTAAAAAGAGTGTCAAAAGTTTATTTTTTTCCTTTCGTGGGGCAAAAAAATATGAAGCGGATAAAAAATGTTATTGTTTTTTAACTGTTTTCTAATCGAACTTCGATTGAAAAATAACTTTTTAAAAAAAAAATTGAAATATCACTTTTTTCACAAAAGTTTTCGAAAAAAATAATTAAAGTATAAACATCTCTGTCCTATATTTTGAAAATATAATTTAAAATTATTTCAATACCTTTTGAATTAGTAAGTTTGTTCTTTGGAATGGTTTATGAACCCTACTTTACGCTCCAAAACGCGTTTACCCAGTTTTTTTTAGGTACCAACATCCTGTGATGAATTATCAAATTTAAGTGCTGACTAGTACATAACTATTAGACTGTAAAACTTGAATAGTGTAATTGTACCTTCGTCAGCTAATGGACAATTACATAAAGAAAAAATCACTTCAAAATAAAAGAGCGAGAACAGCATTAATGCTATAGGTAGCTGAATCAAATGATTTGTTATTAAGCGAGTTTTATTTTTCATTATGTTTTCAATGTAAATTGATTATGGGGACGTGTGTTTTTCTAATCTTGATTATGGGAATGTGTGTTATTCTAATCTTGATTATGGGGACGTGTGTTATTCTGATCTTGATTATGGGAATGTGTGTTATTCTAATCTCGATTATAGGGAAGTGTGTTATACGAATCTTGATTTTGGGGATGTGTGTTATTCTAATATTGATTATGGGGACGTGTGTTATCCCAATCTTGATTATGGGGATTTGTGTTATTCTAATCTTGATTATGGGGATGTGTATTATTCTAATCTTGATTATGAGGAAGTGTGTTATTATAATTTAAATGAACTTTTAACCAATAAATTAGAACGATTTCAAAATCGGTGTATGCGATACGTCTTAAATGGTTAAAGATTCGCGATCGACGCAACCTTCATATTCTATGTTTTGTAGATGATATCCTCAATAATCCCGTTACACCTACATACCTTAAATCTAGATTCCAATACCTGTCATCCCACGACCTCGAACCGCGGTCGAAAAATAAGTATACCCCCCCAACCCCTCAACATAGAACGGAATTTTATGGAGAATCCTTCACCGTATATTCTACTCGATATATTCGACTTCAAATATACAAAGTGCGTCCATGTTCCAGTCGTCTAAAAATACATTAATTATCATAATTTGGCAGATCCTAATCCCTTCCATTATAACCCATCCTTGTTCCTCTCTACTCCTAAAGTGTCGTTTTTAATTAATATTACTTTGTTACCACACAATATTATATATTTTATATTTTAAGTAGAATTAATTAATGTTTAAAAATCACTTACAACCTGCCACAGCACTTAACGTTCTCATCTAATTCATTATGGTTGGATGTAAGAGATTACACTTTTACAATAAGTCTGCCACTGTATATTTGATTTTCTAAGCTTGCAGAAATAATAAATAAATAAATAATCTTCATATTAATTAAAATACGTAATAAAATGTTTATTAAAAAGCCGTAATTGGGTATTTTAATTGTTTCGAATATAATTTTAAAGACATCAACTTTGTAGTAAAAATGAATATTTAATTGAATTACCCAAGTTAATTGTAACATAATAATAAACAAAACTTGTAAAATTAGAGTGGAACTCGCGCTATGGGGGTTTGATATACATTTAGTACTCGTAAATATTACAGCCTTTCCGACCTATCGGCGGAAACTATTAATATTCAGATATACTTGTATTTTTTACATGAACGTTTAAGCTGGGAATTAAGATTTTAATTACAATGTATTTAAATTATCTTCAGAACTCAATGTTGGTAAAAAAAAAATTTTGATGCCTCAACTTATACGATTTTTCAAGCTTATTTTAACAAAAGCTTCTTAACGTTTTAAAGTTATTCAGTCTTAAAAGCTCCATCAGAAGCTTTTCTTTAAAGAATTTCTGAGTAGTACAATCAATGGGCAATTAATTTTTATAATACTTACTACGCAGCTTTAAACATTTGAATCAGATAAATGATGAAATTTCAATAGAAAGATTTAACTTGAATATAAATTACGTGTAACAGTGCGTAATTTTATTTTTTCTCTAAATCTAATAACCTATTAAAATGACTGATTTCGAACACGTTTCTTTAATTTATGTTAGACCGAGCGACCTAGACTGACCCGACTTTGTCCGAGCAAAAAAGGAAGAATAATTACATTTTCATGTCATAACTTATTATGGTTAATTTAAAAAACAGTATTCTCAACGGATTAGTTGCATATTCTGAATATTGCCCAGTCTTATAAGAAAATGGCCTAGAAATAAATTCTATAATATTTAGCGATATATATCTGGATTTTTTTTGTAAATTCTATTCTTTTTTGGAAATATTATACACAATATATATATATATATATACATATCCGGAATTTTTTTTGGAAATTCTATTGTCATTCACAATTTTTTTAAAAAGTTTATTTCAACATAATTCGATCTGCTGAAAGACCGATTTTACTAGAGAACACTTACTAGAAGTCATAAAAAATAATATGTAACAAACCTCAATTTGCGACATTGGATTTTTTTTTGTAAATTTTAATTTTGTGTAAAGATATCTTCATAAATTATTTTAAATTTCCTTTAGTGGTTTAGAAACTTAATTCAAAAATACAACAGCACACTTTTACTCGCTTTTGGATTTTTTTGTAAATTTTAATTTTATTTAAAGGTATCTTCATAAATTATTTTAAATTTCCTGTAGTGGTTTAGAAACTTAATTAAAAAATACAATAGCACACTTTTACTCGCTTTTTGATTTTTTTGTAAATTATAATTTTATTTAAAGATATCTTCATAAATTATTTTAAATTTCCTGTAGTGGTTTAAAAACTTAATTCAAAAATACAATAGCACACTTTTACTCGCTTTTGCATTTTTTTGTAAATTATAATTTTATTTAAAGATATCTTCATAAATTATTTTAAATTTCCTGTAGTGGTTTAAAAACTTAATTCAAAAATACAACAGCACACTTTTACTCGCTTTTGGATTTTGTTGTAAATTTTAATTTTATTTAAAGATATCTTCATAAATTATTTTAAATTTCCTGTAGTGGTTTAGAAACATAATTCAAAAATACAACAGCACACTTTTACTCGCTTTTGGATTTTTTTGTAAATTTTAATTTTATTTAAAAATATCTTCATAAATTATTTGAACTTACGTAGTGGTTTACAAGCTTAATTCAAAAATACACTAGCACACTTTTACTCGCTTTTGGATTTTTTTGTAAATTATAATTTTATTTAAAGATATCTTCATAAATTATTTCAAAATTTCCTGTAGTGGTTTAAAAACTTAATTCAAAAATACAACAGCACACTTTTACTCGCTTTTGGATTTTGTTGTAAATTTTAATTTTATTTAAAGATATCTTCATAAATTATTTTATATTTCCTGTAGTGGTTTAAAAACTTAATTCAAAAATACAACAGCACACTTTTACTCGCTTTTGGATTTTTTTGTAAATTTTAATTTTTTAAAAAATATCTTCATAAATTATTTGAACTTACCGTAGTGGTTTACAAGCTTAATTCAAAAATACACTAGCACACTTTTAATCGCTTTTCTTGAGAGTAATCCGTTGTTGCTATTAACCGGCATATTTTGAATTATATGTTTCTAAATATCATAAACTATATGATGCAGTGAAATTTCATTTCAATTGAACAACACCTTTATGACCCACCCTAAAAACTAACAAACAAAACAGTCTCAAAACACTCTTCAAAAAATTTGTGTGATGAAAATAATAAATTACAAATACAAAAAATACTACCGCTCAACAGTATGTCAAATTAAATTACTCTAATAACGTTAAATTTTTACTACGATGTTAGAAATATTTATAAATGTTTTAATTTTCAACAAATCGTTAATATTGTACCAGTCCACCCTTCGAGTTAGGTTCACCTTCAATTTTAATGAATGCTTAATTGTATTGTATTTATTATATTGCATATCATTTTTTTATAGATTATCCAAATGAAAAGAAGCAGGGATAAGAGTTTAAGTTCCCGGGATAGGAGTTTGCATTAATATTCCGGAAATATAAAAACTGCAAGAACAAATATTAGAAAGATCGAAAGTTTACTCTCTCTCTCTCTCCCTAACTCGTCCAATATACTTGGAGTTTCTCTTAGAAACAGGTTGGAGAGTTAAGTAGAGTCTACCCTTGTCACAAATCTCAACAGTATCTTCTGCAGAAATAAAATATACAATAGGTTTAATACCACCGAAGTAAATAAATTATAAATATTGACACATATTCAAAGTTTAAATTATTTGAGGAAGCAAATTAAGCTTATAAGATTACATACAATATCGAAAAATTGTATCTGCGGAAGACTACCAAAAACAATGTCTGCACTCATGCATCTGATCGCTTACTTAAGAAATAATACCCCCCACCCCCACCCACACCACTACATATTTCACCTCTATCTATGTCCATTTCCCCAATATATGTACGAGTGGAAAATTTAATTACGCGATTTAAACACACATAGCACCATCTATTGATGTAAATAGATACTATATTCACACATATGTGTAATTACTACACCGCGAGCAGTTAACCTCTTCGTTTTTAATAATGCAACGTAAATGAATTACAGTAAATTTTAAATTCACATATTTTCCGATCGAGTTATGTTTGTCAAGAAAACTTCATCAGAGTAAAGTCAGTCTTCTTTACGTGACGCATGTTCAAACAAACAAATGCACAAGCAAACAGACGAAAATTCTGAAAACAATGTTTTGTGTTCTGATCCTTTTATTGTGTGCCCCTAGATAATTTTTCGTAAATATCTAATATTGCATCCGTATATTAATATATAGACAGGCCAATTCTAAAGGTTTATTATACGTACAGATGTGAGAAATAATTGTGGAGTACTCTTATCGAACATACTGCCTTCTCCTTTCCGTTGTACTATTTAAAAGACGAAACACTAAATTTTAAAAAACTAATTATATTTTATGACCTAATCTTATTTCATTTTATTATTACGTTGCTTCTTAATAATTTAACGACAATAGAGAAGAAACTTAGACGGTAAAAGATGTTTCATATATTTCCTACACTGTTTTAAACCTTAAGTGCGTACTCATAAACCACCTTACTGTGTTTGTGAAAATGTAGAAAAAATCATTCAAAGAAATTATTTGTAACAACGATTCTTCCTTTCCAACATTCGCTAACCAACCCCACCACCTCCACTCAAAAAGTCTCGAAACCTCCAATCTTGAAACGTCTCCCCTCCCCCGCGTAGCTTCACAGAGGCAGGAGACTCTTCGCGACTCCAGCCCGCAGCTATTAGCGAGGCAGCTCGGTGCAAACTTTTAATGACGTCAACGTCGGTTCGCGTTTGACGGCACATCGGCGCGGTAAAAGCTCCGATTCCGTAATGCTCGAGTCCACCCTTCTGTGAGGCTTTCAAAGCTGTAACAGAGTCGTATTTCAGACGCTTCTTTAGGCTGCCAGGGGTGACACTTTGAGGGAAGTTTGGGCAGGTGAATCGAGAGTGGGCCGGTTATCTGCATTTACGATCTATCGAGTCACAAAGCTTGCTCGAGCAAACCTGCCTACGTATCTTGAGACTTAACACAATATTAGATACAAAGGATTGCACAGCTGGTTTTTTAAATTTCTTAGAGGTGATATGTAATTTTTACAATAATGTCTATATCAATATGGAATAAAGTTTTGATATCATATTCTTTAATCTAAGTTATTAACATCCAAAGCTTTCTATATAATGTCAAAGCCACGACATAGAACCGTTATGATCTTGTCACTTCGTGTTGCGACAGTCTGTTTATAGAGTTTTAGTTACGTATATATAATTGTACATATATATATATATATATATATATATATATATATATACATTTTTTTTTAAATATTTTTTTTTATCTGCTTTATGGAAACATTACGGTTTTAACACCTTTGCAACTTTGCTCTTCAATAACGATAACTGGATAATTCAATAAATTCAATGACATGACAATACATAATGGTGACACACTTCAACAAGTTTACTCATCACTAACACGTTACATTCTGGTGCAACCGCGATCAGGCGGTTGAGCATTGTATACTGTGAAAAAATGGAGCATGGATATAACTCTGTTTTAGATGCCGATGCCGCAAAATAATGATGTCTGCGCAAGCAAATGTGGTTATCGGATATAAAGAGCGAGAGTCTTTTCAATAAATTCAGATATTAGGGCTTCCTACTTACAAAAGAAAATCGATAGGAAATAGAACAGCGAAGAGACCATATCGTCTAATGTACAAATATCGAATGAACGTTCTTTGGCCACGCGCAATCATCCAATTGTATTTATTTTCATGTGGGCTTATATCATCTATGTAATAGTATATATATAAATATATATATATATATATATATATATAAACATATATATTCATACAGGTGCTTCCGTGCATCAAGCTATGCATATTTGACCCGTTCTTCATTCAAATCGAAATTTTTAAGCTGATTTTTCAGAATCGGTTGAACATTGCTTATATTCATTAACATTTTCTATTCAATTAGCCACACAGTTTATTGTAGAAAATTATAGATACTATCATTTAATTAAATTTAAAACTTTCGATTAAAATTTTACCATAAATATTAACAACTACGAATTCCTGTATTGTGCGTGTCTATATCGTGTAACAGAGCGCGAGTGCCTGTGCGTGTGCATGCGCGAGCGCGAGTACGTGTGCGTGTGCATACCCGTGTATATATTATATATTGGGTTGGTTAATAAATAATGAGCGATCATTAATGATATAATTTTTTATTATATTTCCAATTCAAAATTAATTGATCGTCAATATAATAATCGCCATCATTTTGTACTACAGGTTTCCAACGTACTGGCGGGGAATGGATAGCATCTGGGTTGAATTCAGGTGACTTAGGTTGAAAAAAAAATGCCTATGAACTGTCATAGGTGGTCTTCACCATCAAACTTTTTTTAGCGTAAAACGTTGCTGAGCTATATAAACAAACAATAATCAGTGGGTGCAAGGGTTGCGGAATATGGCGGGTGGAGGATCTGTGTCCAAACAAAATCCAAAATTTTAAGGCGGATCTGTTTAGATATGTGAGAACCGGGCCACGGCTACGGTTAGTCCGGGCTAAGTTCATGTGGTACCCACGCCTTATGTCATTGTGGTACTATGCCACGTCTGGGCTAAGTTCATACGGTACACCACGTATGTGAAGCTTTTACCCGAGCGGTGTAAATGGTTCTCTATATTTCCGTGGAAGCACTCGAACCCAGTTGCTAGCCGGCCTGTCATTAATCGGCTATCTTTTTCAATTAACAATTTTAACTTATCGCTTTCCAATTCCACCGGTCGATCAGAGTATGGTTGATTACTCAGGGAATAGTCGCCGCTGCGAAACCGCTGAGACCATCGTCTTGCAGTACCCTCAAATATTGCTTCAGGAGCTACCCGTTGGCATATGTCACATATAGCTTCGCCAGCAGAGTTACCAGATTATTACTCGTAGAGTAGATAGAGTCTCAAACGCGACTTAATGTCGTTTAAATTTTATGCGTGTTAACAGTGCAGCGTCTTAGTTACTACTGAATGAGTGAGAACGTGCCGCGCCTTTTATATATCTTTGATCACGGAAGCTTTTAGAACGTTCTCGTATTTTCTAGATAATTTTAGCCAACTCAATGTCTATAAATATATATGTAAAGATATGTGAATTTTCCAAGAAAACATACTTATGTCTTACATCGCTTATTTATTGACTGCCGTACGAAAATATAAATCAGTACTTCTAAGGAGAGCATAAGAAAGCAAACGGCAAAAATATACCATTTTATACTTATTATAAAAAAGTGTGATAGTAATAAAAACATAATTTTTCAGTCTATTTTCACGACAGTAGAATTATTTATTATAGAATACTTTAACTACATTTACTATAATATATTGGGTTGGCAATTTATAAAATGGAAGTATTTCAAAGTGAAATTAGAGGACTCTTCCTTCGTGAATTTCGTTTAGAGCGAAAAAGCGAGGCATCATGCAAAATACACACAATGATAAGTGAAGGTATGCCCTCTTACGACACAGCCAAGCACTGGTTCCAAAGATTCAAAGAAGGTAATTTTGACCTGTCCGATAAATCTCATCCAAAGCGATCTTTCACAATTAATTCAGGAAAATATAGAAGCTTTGTTGAAACAGATACTAGATGAAGTTCGCGTTATGTGGCAGAGCTATTTTCATGCTCTTATACTGCAATGGATAAACTTCATGCTTTGAGGAAGACGTAGAAATATTCCGATCGGCTACCACATGAGCTAACACCCTTTCAAGCCCAAAAAAGATCTAATGTATGCTTGGAGCTACTGAGTTCCCGTCGTACGAACGAGAGGATTAAGTATCTGGTTACAGGAGATAAAAAGTGGGGACTTATGTTAATTTTTAGCGTAAACGCTAGTGGCTAGTAGCTGAAAAAAAGATGTACCTAGACCAAAATATAATATTGGACAAAAGGTACTTTTGGGTATAAATGTATGTTATTCATTGGAAACTCTTTCGAGCTAATCGTACAGTTACAGCTGAGATTTATTATGAACAATTCAGCAAAGTCACTATTAAACTTCTTCAAATCAAAGTAAAGTTTATTTTTTACATGATAAAAGCAAAAGTAACGCGAGAAAAACTACTTACACTTGGATGAAATATGCTACTTCACGCACCGTACTCTCCAGATCTTTCACCATCTAATTACCTTCCATTTTGCTTTCTGTCTAATAATTTACCTGATCGAAAATTTAAAGATGAAAGTCATATCAAAATCGAACTTCACCGATTTTTCAAAGGTCCAAAGATTTCTACAAGAACGGAACTTTAGCTCTGTCTACACGTTGGCGACAAGTGTTAGCTATCGACGGTGCTTATATAATTAACGATTCATTTTATTGACTACACACTATGAAAAGTTTATTTATAGAGATGGCGGTTTTATAAGTCGCCTATCTAATAACAAAATTTTACTAAATAGCTTCACATATCTAGTGATAATATGAACTCTAGTGAAAATTGTTGTTACCAAATTGAATCTGATGCAAAAATTGCTGTTTGTAACTGTTTAACTATTTAATATATAATTTAATTATTTTATTTACTTATAAAATAACCACATGTCCAACTTACAGGTTATAAAGAGGACATGTGCGAGCACCAAAAACTATAATAGTTTACAGTACACATGATAAAATAAATAATAATTAATAAAACAAGAAAAAACACACATTCATTTAAATTAAATCTAAAACCAACTAATTATCAAAGGATCTAAAGTGCTCAACGGAGAAAAAAAAACATAAAGATTGGACCCTTATCGCAATTACATAAAAATGTGTTAAACTTTTTTAATATATTCTCCAATATGAGTAAGTTATTTCATGTAGACAAATAACTGTATTTATTTCAAGGATACTATGGATTAAAGCATTGAACAAAATCACAATGCATAGCCACTGTCATTGAAATCGTAGGAAATCGCATAACAAATCCTAGCACCGCGCAGCTCTTCGGACGAGTTTCAATGATACGATTGTGAAATCTTAGATGTCTGTTCCTAACCACACCGCGATCGTACATGAATGATGTTCTACTCATATTTTTATATATTATTCTTAATGCTTGGAGTATTATGATAATTCTAATTTGACGTTTTATATTCGCAATACTACCAGATAAAAAACAGCTTTGTCCTTTAATGATCAATTGTAATAACAATAATCACCTTGTCAGTTAGATAAAGATACATTACAAAATTATCGAAATCAATACAAAATTTGAAGTTAATAAAAACTAATGAAGTAAAACTGTGGCCACCAATGTATGAATGGAGGATTTTGTGTTACTACAGAACTGTTACCATAGAGTACTATTATATTACAATATCTTGCTGTTACTACAGAATATTTTTCATTCTCCATATTTGTATTTGAACAACTACGATTCTTTTGTTCAGAAAAATCTTAACCGTAAATTTAAAGCCATTTTTTTCACTCACGATGTTCACTTATAAAAAATATACATTTCAATTATGTATGTTCAGTCATTTGCAAAATGGAAGAACTTTAGAAATTAGCTTAAACAGAATAAAATATATATGCCATAAACCCATTATATTTTCACGGTTAGTTTTTCAATCTATTTTGGTACTCGCTCTAAAGCGAATATAGGTCGGGTCAGCCTTGGGACAGGTAATGCCTGCTAGGAAGACCTTTGTCAAAAGTAATTAGTGGAGCCGCGTCAATCCTCTCGACAGCGATACTGTACTGTGTTAAGCTTTGAAATAGAGGTTAACTTTTATGTCGTGTTTGTATATAGTCTTTACAGACACATGAAACGTGCCATAACAGAATTTAGAAAGTAATTACCCACTTCAACCTTTTTCAACTTTAATTTTAACGGCGCTTTACGGCTACCCTATTAAAATTACCAACATTAATTTTGTTCTAGATTTGGTAACAAAAATTAAATGGATTATAATTATTTTTTTTATTATCATAAATTATGTGAAACGTATAAGAAAATAGTTTTGTTGGCAATAAAATCAAATACTAGAATATAAATTATGTACGATTATTTATCTTATGTCCCAGATTTTATTTGTTAATGACAAATAGTACTCAATACGTGTATTACCAATAACTACGAAATATTGTTGTTTATTTATCTGCCTTTTGTTTATTTATCTAAGGTATGTCATTTAACAGCTCTTAAAGGAATTAGTTGATTTCTGCAAACTGATAGAATGTGTTACAATATAATATACAACATCACATTTTAACAATTTTCATCATCAAAAACACTTACTTCTTTAAGATATATGACTTTCTCAAAACGCCACTAGTAGACGATATGCTTTGTTTAAGTAAACATCTTTTTCGTCAAATCACGAGTGTCCAGTGCTTATAATTTCTACGAACTAACGCCCAAAATTAAAACTATAATCTTATGTCCGTTCATCTCAGAAGATCAGAATGATAAATTCCTTCCCTTATTCACCTGATCTAGCCTAGATTGTCCGCGATTTTTATTTGTTTTGATATTTGAAGACAAAGCCCAAATGACTGCGCTTGAAGAATGATAAAGTGCTCATTCCGTCTCTTGTCAGCTCCTTCTTTTAATATAAAGATAAACCATTATATCATTAAACCATTCAAAGTAAACCGTGGAAAATATATACAAACAAAGGCTGGAAATTGCATAGAAAAATAATATTGAATTTTCCGGTTACGGGCTATTTTATTAATTTTTCTAAATTCCTTTTGAACTTTATTAATATATTTCTTATTAACATTTCCTTTGGAAACACTCTTCTTTCCTTACTTTCATTAATCATCCCCTGGATGCTACCGCAATAGTTTTATGACTATGTTACAAGTAAAAATTACGTCTGACATTAAACAATCATATTAATAAACTTTGTCACGAAATGTTGTCCCGATCTATGCTTGAGTTGACTTGTTGACGATCCTTCATGCTTGACGTATTTTTCATTTTTTTTAACTCGTGAATAATATACCATAATTATAATTATTTTTAAATAATTTAAAAATTTATTTATTATTAAAAAGACTACAGAAAATCTATTAATTATTTCGCTACTTAGGTTACATACTTATAAATGTAAATTTAATTGTATCTATAATAAATTTAGGTTCGAAACACATATCAATGAGTTCACAGCTTTTTTTTTCTAAAAAGAATTAGCAGTAGATTTTAAGATGGAACGAGTTGATAGAAATATGATTTTGACTTTTAACTCGAGAAATAATGGTCCATTTTGACTACTTTTCAGAACTTAAGAATATATCTTCTTGAAAATTTACGTCCAGTACTAAGATTGAGTTGTTTCCAAAGTTGTTTAAGAAAATCTTAAGGAAGAATTTCCTCAAGATGTTTTTAAATAAATAAACTTCATTTGTAAAGAACGGAAGTACTGATATTGGGTATTTAAGGAAATCTTAAGAAAGAATTTCCTCAAGATATTTTTAAATAAATAAACTTCATTTTTAAAGAGCGGAAGTACTGATATTGGGAAAATTTATTACCATAAGGGAAATCAACGGTAGGGCGAGCCACGCAAACTTTCTCATATTTCGTTATTGTTTAGGTATACGATGGCGCTCTCAAGAGAGTTTTTTATAAATATATTTTATATATATATACACACACATATATATATATATATATATATATATATATATATATATATATATATATAATCTCTAATATTATCCGATAGAAACCATTTAATGTTTATTATTAGCTTTAAAATCCACTTTTATTCTAATTAATTTGCAAACATATCAAGAGTTATTACCGTGAAAATCATGATTTTCTGCATCTCCAAAACTACCTTCGAAATAATTTTTGACCGTGAAGAAAGTGATTATGGTATAATATTAATTGCATAACATACTAATAACGTACAAATTATATGCAAAATTTGTTAAATATAAAAAAAAACTTCGAGATGTTTATAAATTAAAACTCGGCAAGATCTATCAACTAATTTCAGTTCTAGGCTAAACGACTGCCATTTTATATACGCAACCACACACACCCAGATGCACATTACCAATATGCATACAGTACACGCGCGCTCATATCCCTATACACACTCGTTCTCACACAGAAACCACACGCGTTCTCATACGGACACCACACACAAGAGTTCTCACATCCCTATGCACACGCGTTCTTACACGGACCAACCCTACACACGTGCGTACACACGCATTCTCACACCCATATGCACACGCATAAGCACGCGTATACGCACCATCACACCACACACACGCGAACACACATGCATTCCCACACGAACACGCCACGTGCTGGCGAAGGCACACTCACATACGTGCATTTTTTTCCATATCTTTTTCAGTGTTTGGAATTGATGACACATATAAAAAAATGGACGATTGACTTTTGGGCGATCACAAGGGCGATACCATCTACTTCTGCTGTTCTATACGAATATTCTAATAAGAATATGCGTCATCATAAATATCAAATTATCAGACCTAAACTTTCTCGGAAACTCAAACTTAAATCAACACTAAATCTAGAAGTAAGTGGCTATGAGAAAAACTAAATAGATATATATAAACGTATATGCATACATCAAAACTTTCAATCCTAAAACGGCTTAACCGACATGTGGTTTCACGGGCACCGCCGGGACCGAGGCAGAAAATTTTCAAGGCCTTACATCGGTTTTCCAAGTTGAGAAAATTACGCGTTAACTGAGTTGGCTGAAGCTAGATTTGATTACTAGTATATAGTCGTCATGACAAAGTTTGTGTGTATTTATTTACTTACAGTGTCCACCTTCATATGAATAGAAACGTTTTGAACAATGGTTTAGTAAAGAAAGGAGTTTAGACAAGAGTAGTATAATTATCAAAAACAATGTTTTCGCTAAAATGTTAACATATACAAGTTGCATATGTTAATTTTTTATTCATCCATCTTTATTGTTACTTTTGTAGAAACAGAGAGATTATTTTGTAAATACGAAACCTAAAAAATAATTGCAATGAAATAAACAAAATAATATGTAATCGCTTAAAAAAGAAATATAAAAGGAAAAAAAACTCTTTTAAATGTAAAATTTTTAATTTCTGCTCACGTCAATCACTATTATGGATTCAAAAAGTATTTTCACACGTTTTTTTCGTTTTTTATTTATTTAAAAAATGTGAAATGGTAAACAGTTGGTCTCTACTAAATAATCAAAAGAAAAAAATACACTACAAAAACAGTAGAAGAAATAAAATTTACAGGATACAGAATAACGGCAAAATTTATTTACAAATATTGATATTATTTGAGATAAAAAAGCTAAGGATAAGAAAGACAGAAAAACTAGAAGTTAATCGAAGTAAGCCCTTTCCAGAAGACTTTTGGAGATATTTATCCGTATAAAATTCTTGATATTAGGATCTGTTTGTTTCCAAACTTCTGCAACCTAGATAGTAAATAACTTTTCATAGAAGACAATGTACCTCGGTAGGATACACCCTAGATAGGAAACACAAAAAGTAAGTTTTCCCAATGGAAGCTGTGACTTATCTGTTGAAAAAAGAAAAGAAGCAAGTAGGTATACGTATGTAAAGATGGCGTTAATCACGAATCTTCAATCAATAATAACACAATTTATTGTCTAAAATGTGGTCACGATTTACGTACTTGTAACTGATATATTTTGAAAGAACATATTTAAGTACTTGACAAAAAGATTATATTAGTATATATACATATATACATATTTATATATATATATATATATATATATATATATATATATATATATTTAAGTCTGAAGACTGAAAAGATTGAATATATGAACTTCAAAGATTAAATAACTTGAAGTCAGAAAAAACACAAAATGAAAATATAATAAAAAAAATTTATTCCTGATATCTCTTTAATTTGGTAATACAAGTTAACCGTAGTAATTTTACATTAAATGATTATATTAATTTATAACTATTGTCTTTATTTCTAGCTGATCCATGTGATTAAGAAGTTAGAAACTATTGAATTAACGCCACAAAACATTTTGAAAACTTTTATCTCGCGAAGAAAATTCCATATCAAAATATTACTAGCCATTCTTGATTGCGTTTTAAAAGACTATTCTTCAATTTCTACTCAATGGGGTTCCTAAGAAAAAACTTTCATCCCAAATCCGACAGATGCTTAAAAAATAGAAAATATTCGTTATTTTCGTGTTTATAATAATTAAGCCATTCTCTGAGATTCCATGACAATCGGTCTTAAACTAACGAAGACAAGGACGGGTAAACGACAGACGAAGTTGGCGAAATTATAAGAACTTATTTTTCTTTATTAAACTATAAAACCTTAAAAAGGTATCTGAACAAAAAGTATTGTTACGCATAAGTATTTTTTTTTTCTGAAAAAAATTTTATTACTAATCAGCATTCTCAGTTATCACATCGCGCCAATCATAGGATAATCGTCAATCATTAGTAAAAAAAATATTTTTATTCCTTCTCTATCATCATTACTTTGTTCATAGCTTTATTGCACTGCAATATCTGGTTCGCTTAACTATAAATTAACAATAGTTCATATTCGATGGAATTAATTAACATTCAAATCAACAACTGCAAAATTACAGCACCCAATTTGAATGCCAATATCGTGGAATATGTGTTTACAAAATTGTATTCTCTTTGCATATGGGTAATTGTTTTTTATTGAAAAGGACATTTTAACGAGCGCGTTAAAAACGCGCATAAATTTTATGCGCTGCTGACATTGTTTTTTTTTAAAAACACACACAATATCGGACTAAATGTATGAGCGGTACTCCTATTTGCTGTCTGAACAAGTTCATTAGCGAAAGCTTCATTTGAAACAGCAATCTCAACGAAGAGCCGAGAGTTTTAATTAAATTCTAGAGAATATGTTGTTGAACCAAGATATCGCGTTCTTTAATTTAGCAAATCCGCGATGCCAGGTCGTTTGTAAACGTCAGGTTTTATATAACCTTCGACGAATATCACGAGTTCATCCGTCTGTAGATTTTAGATGAGATTTGAGGAATTTCAATATAAATGTATATTTTCTTTAATCGTAACCATATTTAAGTTACGTAATTTATAATCTACATATTCATAATATTCTCTTTACTAAATTATTGAATTTCAATACAAATACATATATCTTCTTTAATCGTGATCACATTTAAGTTACTCTTTTGTTCCAGAATTTTATATCACTTCATTTACAATCTATATATCAATAATATTCTCTTTTAACCACAATATTGCCTACTTTTTTATTAATCAGATTGAAATTTCAAATATTATTTATATATATTATTATATTGATTATATTGATTGGCTATCAATTAGCTATGAAGATTTAGGACTATAAAAACAGTCGCATGCTAGGTCAAGATAGACCGGTGCGCACGTAATTTATCTTAACTTACAGTCATAAGTTTAGTGTCTAATTTGAATTGAGAGAATAGTGGTTCGGCGAGTTTAGTGTCTAAATTATGGTAGTGGTGTAATCTAAATTGTTTTATTTAATAAAGCGTCGCTGGTTTTTTGTTTTAACTGGAAGTCTTACTGAATTAGAGAAATTTTCACAGTATAGATGGCGTTAATGACCCATCCGCCACAAACCTCTGCGTTTAAGGGTCAATTTAAAGTAATAATCTTACAGTATTTAGTTGTTTATTATAATAATAATCTTACAGTATTCAGTTGTTTATTATAATAATAATCTTACAGTATTCAGTTGTTTATTATAATAATAATCTTACAGTATTCAGTTGTTTATTAGTAAAATAAGTAAAATTATATAAAATGTAAACTAATAATTTGCTCATAGTTAATGATCGGATTTAAGCGTGAAGGTCTTGGCCGGCTCCAGTGTGACAACCAACAGCCTACGGTAATCGTAGTTTAAATTAACGAAGTTTAAAAACAAACATCAAATGACCAACCTTTTATAAATTATATAATCCTTAAATGTAAAAAAAACAATGGATAATTGTAAATAACATTTATTCATGAATGTAAGATAAACAATTAATTAAGAACAAAACCGAATTGATTTAATCGTGACGTGAGATGATGGATGAATTCAAATTAACTAAACAGATATTCATTGACATATGTTTATCTATTATGAATTTATTTCATTATACATCAATTATATCAATATCTTTAACTTAAGTATACAAGTCCTAACCAACTGATGGTGAAAAAGTGTTAGAGCAAGACCAATAACAGCACAAAGATAACTTCAAGTTGAATAGCAGTAGATAGCGTCTGATCCTCAAATAAGATCTCATTATACGATAGTGTAATAATTCAGTGAACATGGAATAATTAATTAAAGAGAAATAATTTAATAATTTAGAACACTGAAGAATTATAACCAATAAAATTAAACGATTATAAAAAAGGGATCACAATCATACATCCAGAGATATAAATAATCCCATGTTTTTCTTTATTTCTCCAAAATATTAATGAATGTAATATGTAATAATATATCCAAAATGAATGTAATATGTAATAATATATTTACATATTACATTCATTTTGGAGTAATAAAGAAAAACATGGGTTATTTATACAACCAAACTTAAAAGTAAGATTACCAAATGACTTTGTTAATTTCAAATTTACCCTTAAACAGGATTTTGACCAATATCTCTTAGCAGCTAATGTTGATAAAAAGTCGATATATTGCGTGAGAAGTAAAAGAAGATCTCTGGAAATATAATTTTATTACGTGTATCGTACACGTAATAAAATTATAAAATGACATATCTGTAAATTGAAAAAAAATGATTAGGTGCTATCATTATTTTAGGAAAAAAATTAGTTATAAAGGTCAAAAATTTTGTGTCATGAATTTTTGTCTGCCTCTGAATATCTTCGGTTATCCACACGTCACCCAAGAACCACTGATCTTTATGAGACTCAACTGGTAAATTCTGTAGTATCTGAGGTAACTTATAGGCTTTTGTAATTTCAATGTAAAACCCATTTACTCGGTGAAAAAATATTTATAGTGATGGCGTATTTTAATCTTCAATCTTAGTGCAGTTAACTTAACAACATTTACCAAACGTCTACGTGAACGAAGTCACAGGACAAGCTAATCTGTCATTTAATCGTGAAATGTAAACTTACTACCGATGAACACGCCAAGGTCTCGCAAAGATTTTGCTTGAGATCTTTAAATAAATATGCATTTACATAAAACGAACAAAAAATTACTTGCTTTTGTTAGTGCTGATATTTTCTTCTTAGGTTCACAATTAAATGAAATTACGTAACGTAGTATTATTTCTACTTTCTTTAAGTTCTTTACCACGACCTAGGTTTCGTTGTATTACAACATCTTTAGGTGGGCTATTAGCAAAGATTGCTAATAGCCCACCTGAAGATGTTGTAATACAACGAAACCTAGGTCGTTGTTAAGAACTTAAAGAAAGTAGAAATAATACTACGTTACGTAATTTCATTTAATTGTAAAAGAATATTTATTAGGCTCGTGAATAGATCATAACCGTTAAAATACATCAGGGGAAGTATTTTTTTTTCATTATGAAAAGTGCTGAATTAAATGCATTGTTTTTTATATAATGGAAAACGAAAGAATATTTTTATTCATATTGCTAATATAGTCAACAAGGGATAATTTCAGATAATCTGTTAATTTCTAGTAATATAATAAAATTTATTAATTTGTTTATTTGTCTTTCTTTCACACTTTAACATTCCAAAGGTTTCAATGAAATTTTGCATATTTATAACATATATCCGATGTTAACACAAGAAACGATAACTCATGCACAGTTATGTTAGTTCTTTAAAAATACTGTTGTCGATACATGAATTGACCGATAGATGGCATTAAGATAGTGTTATCTGTTGTCGATTAGTACTCAGTATTTTATTTGATAGAAACTAATGTCGTGTTTTTTAAATTTTGGAGATAAGCGCGATATAAAAATGGTAATAATCTTGGAAATAACAAACAATAGGCAGAGTAAAACTACCCAATATTATAGTGTATACCCAACTATTATAGTCCAAGTAGTATTGTTACAGGCCCACCGGTCCTGAAACCTGAACGTTAAGCTCTTTTGTAATACACCAGAAAAGCTTCTTACGAACAATGATGATATGTACGTACGTACATACGTGATATGTACGTACGTACATAAGAATTTTTACATGTGGCATAGAACTGGCCTATAAAGATATATATATATATATATATATATATATATATATATATATATATATATGTATATATATATATATATATATACATATATGTATATCAGGCCGCCCACATTAATGTTCGAAGATAAAGCTTTATATTAAATAAAACGAGAGTTAAAATAAACTTAGTAATTTAAAGTACCTAGGTCGTAATGTGTGGTTGACCTTATTTGTGATCTATGATTTAAAAGTCTAACAAATACACTTTTCTAAATAGTCAAGAATTGAAAATATCCGATTTCGTAACTTGTATACAAAAGTTTTTAAAGTCATCTAGGGCAGTCTTCATTTGATTTGGTTTATTTTTAAGGTTCAGTAGTGAAAGAGGAACTTTTAAATTTTCACCAAGTTTATTCGTCCATCAATTCGTATGTCATAGCCACATAGATTTCACAATAAAATTTTAGGAAAATATACATGAAATTTTGCAGATAGATGCTTTATTAATGGAAACCTCAAGTAATTTATAACGAAGTTTAAAGGACAAAATTTTAATGTACTTCCTTTCCCAAGGACAAAAAATTTCTCGTGCACTCCATCGACATGGATGTCATTGGAAGGCTTTCAACTTGAAATTAAAGTTCCATTTACCATTTTCGGCTCATTTTGCGAAGTGTTAAGCTCTACATTATTGTGCAATGGACATAAAACCCCTTTAAATTTTCAGCAGTGTACTTCAAAAATCTTAGAAAAACGTAGAATTCGATGAGAATTTTCAATTAAAAAAATTATTTTGCTTAACATTTATGAAGAATTTCAAGACATAAAGACATTGACATCAGAGAATATGCACTTGGTCGATTTTCAACTCTCATTTTAAATATAGGCAAATGTTTTTATGATTGATTCTATTTTATTTATTATTTTGTAAACAAACAAACACCCAATCTTGCACTCAGTTATTTGAGTTAGCTTCAAAAATAGCTTTTAAAAATTCGACATATCTATGTGTCAATTTCCTTATATACTTTTCAGTAGAAAACGCAATTATCCATTCATATATAATATGTACCTTATATATCAGTAGAATTTTTTACTGAAAATTAATAACGATAATAATAATTTTTACTTAGAGTAAACCCATAAAGATTTCTGCTCCTGTTAGCGAAAACTACCTGAAATTAATTTATTGAAAACTATATCATGTAATAAAACATCCTTCGAAACAGTACCATCCATATAGTTAAATCTACGCTTTCGGAAAAACGCCCCTAGCAATGTACAGAAAATCTATTTTCATCTTCATCCAAGGCAACATAAATTTTCATTCACCCAGGCTGCGTGAAATTTATCACTACTCAAGTTATATCTTGTTTAAGTTATTGCGTGGAAAATATCTTTCGCACTTCTTTTATCACGTTTACGTCTCTTTTGCGGGAAAATACATCAAAAAACACTAGCAGAGACTTTGTGTCGTGCCTATGTAACACTGCTATCTCCTTTGTTACCGCTGTATTATCTTTCTAGCTTAATTGTAGAAATACCTGGATACAAACATAAAATTGAGCAACAAATATACATGTATAAACCTCTTCATTTGTTGCATTATATATATACATATATCTGTGTGTGTATACACACACATTACATATTATTTAATTCAAGATAAATATAATTTATTGTTAATTAAATTTTATTTTTATTAACATTATAAAATATCTAATTATTCTGTTTTATTAAATATTTCTTACTTATTACAATAACACCAATAATAATTTGATGTACTATTTAAATATTCGATGAATAAACCCATGATATTACGATATTTACACAAAATAATTAAAAGAAAACCTGATTTCAAACATCGTAGTTAATTTTTAATATCTTGATGTAAAACAAGATGTAAAGAAACATAGTGCAACCAATTTTTTTGCTCTATTAACCGTGATAAAAATTAGGTAAAAAAATAAAAATATAGAAATAATTAAAAAGAATTTACATTATTACTCATTAAACGAATAGCAAATAATATAACTTTTTAAGAAGATAATGAATTAAAGCTGAAATAGAATTACCAAATATTATATAAATACGAAATTTACCTTCAAAAATGCTACATAATTTATTATTTCGTATATTTTTGATATGATCTTTTATAAAAGTTAATTAGCAAGTATAAACATTGGGGATAATTGGTGATGGATTCGTAGCATTAACCAACTCAGTCGTTAACAGGACGTTAGCGTGCTATATACAAATATCAAAAATGTGAAAAGAAAACTAAAAGAAAACTTCTAAATCAAATAAAAACATACCCGACGTAAAAGCTCTTATTATTATATAGATTAAATTGTTGTGTTTTATATTTTCATTCCATTTACAGCGACGTTTACTCTGTTTACCTCCAAAATTCGCCTTTACTAAAACCCACAGAGACAAAATCGTCTTTACTAAAACCCACAGAGATATCATATAATAATATATCGAGAAATATCCTTAGACCAAATATTGTACAAAAGCTATTTTCTATTAGATAAAGAAAGATTTTCGAGGAACACTTAATATTTTATTTTTTTAAATCAAAATCTTCTATGGGCAAGATAACTGTTTTTTTTTTGCAAATTAGACCTAACCATGAATAATAATAAGAAAACAGAAAAATATATACTATTTCTATACAATTGTACACGATAATAAAGATGTGAGCTTAAAAGCTTCAACTCATTGTGCTTTAAAGCTTAAACTTTACATGCACTCCAATTTTATCACAATTCATGTCGCTAATATTACGTTCCCACACACACAGCTTTCAAGTATTCTCATATTGTATTTTGACTTTGTTTAATCTCTTTTCCGGAGCAAACTTGAAATTATTGTTATTATTTGGACCAAATATAAAATTAATTACAAAATTCAAATCAAATCGATCATCAGATTTGTGTACACTATATATATATATATATATATATATATATATATATATATATACCATCGTTATATTATGACGAGGTTAATTGGCAACAACTCTCCATAACAAATAAAGGAAATATAACAAGTAGTTATTTTACATACAAAATTCCCATTTTTGAAACTAGTGTGCACATTATTTTAAAGAAAGATAATTCTCGCTAATCTCCCTTAAAATATTCCGTCAAAAAAAGTAAAACAAACTGAAAAAAAATGGAGCCAAAAATCAAAAATTTATTTTAAATAGTAAATAGAAAAAGAAATAAATTGAAATATATAAATAATTGAAATATATAAATTAATTGAAATATATAAATTTTTTATATAATTTTTTTTAAATAAACATTGAACTATCCCTTCACCCAATCCAGGTTACATATTTAATAGAGTTTAGGAAAAACAGCTATAAAGGCCGGAAATGCACTGGTCATAACTTGAGGGAAGAGGAGGGAAATCAGGAAATTATTTCACCGGATGTAGAGGACAGGTATTAATACAGGTGATAGTTTTGATATTTCTCGGTAAATACATAACATTGCAATGTGGAGATTTAGTGGAAGTCGAAAACATTGTAAGCGCAAGAAATACTCGCAAAAATAGAATATTTTAAATAATAGAGTTGCCTTGAACTATATTAAACACATAACCCATAGTAAAATACAATATCTTCTTTGTGAGACTTATTATCATCTCCTGTAACTGATTGCAGAAATCTTAATGAAACGTACAAATTCTCATTAAACATTAAGTAAATAGGATAAAATCATAATAAATTTTACGCTGAACTTAATACACAAACATTCACTTTCATCCTAATTGCCCTCCCATTAAGTGCAAACATCCAGCATACCGCAAAAGAAAACACAGCCCTCATGAATACTTCCAGCCGACCGTCAGTTGAAAAAAAAGATATGCAAAGACTCACATTCGCCCGCTCCGCCCATACAAAACAATCCTCTAAAGTTCCGCCAACGAAAATACGAGAGCTCCCCCGCGGAAGCCTCCAGCGGCCCGCCCAGCCGAAAACAACCAAAAAATATTTCACCGCGACCCTTAACAAAACATGTTACGTAATTAAAGCCGCCCAACCAGCGGCATTCAAAGATTTGTTCGCCTCAACCGAACGACCCTTTCCACGGCACGAAAATTGTCTAAATGCAAATGAACGAACGAATCCACGAGCGAAAAAACACATGGCAGAAGATGAAACATTATTTGCACTAATCCGAAATTGACTCCCTTTAATTAAGTCTGCCAAGAATTAAGACGCAAGGGAGAGATGGGGAAATTTAAAATTAAATACAGAGAGAATCATTTGGTATTAAAGGGATTCATTTGCGGTTACCAACAAAGACAAAAGTCTAGGATAGTGCGATAGTCTAATAATTTTATGATCCTATGGTCTATCTATATGAGATCATTTTACAAGAAAGTTAGATATAATATGCTATATCGTTCGACATAATTATGTTTTAGAACATTGTTGATCTAATTTAACCATAGTAATAAAGAAACGACAGCAACAAGTTTTAAAGAAAAAATAGGTATAATTTATAATAGTTTCCATAGCAAAAATAATTAAGGATAAAAAACTATTTTTGTGGATGTCGTCATTAGTTCTATTATTTATGCTATACATCGAAAGGTAGCAATGCAATTATTTCACTGCACCATAAAATAATTACTAATTGAGAAAATACGCAAAATTTTAAAAGCCATCTTAAATTGATTAAGCTCCATAATGTTAGTTATTATTTCGTTAAGTGTCGTAGCAGATCTTAAATGTTTTTTTGCAATTTGTAATCATTTCCATACCAAAAATAATTAAGGATAAAAAATATTTTTGTGGCTGTCGTCAGTAGTAGTTTTATTATTTATGTTATACATCGAAAGGTAGTAATGCTATTAATTCACTACTCCATAAAACAATTACTGATTGACTTTTAAAATTTTGCAAATTGAAAATATGCAAAATTTTAAAAGCCATCTCCGAAAATTCTGGAAGTCCTTTATTTTAAAGTGATTAGGCTCCGTAATGTTATTTATTATTTCGTTAAGTATATAGCAGATCTTAAATGTTTCCATAAAATATTATGAATATTATAAAATATTCTCGAGCATATATTATAATGCCAAATATGTATTTATTTATATAATAAATATTGTTTATGTTTCAATTATCTTATTTTATTTTATTACAAATGGGAAAAAGAAATATGAAAAGTAAACCAAAATATCTTTTAATGCAGTCAATTTGTATAAAAGAAACAGAAGTAAACAATTTTATTCATTTTTATATTTAATTTTTTTTTATAATTTATAATGACAAATTATCTATCATTAAAAAGAATGAATGCCATTTATAAAAAAATAAAATGAAATTTGACAGCCGTATAAAAATAAATAATGCTTTTGCTGAACATCGATTATTTTTAAATTAAAGTTTTAAATAGCACGTATACTTATCAAATTAACTATTTAAAATTTCTATGTCCCTTTCACAGGAAATCGATGTTATAGTTTGCACAAAAATAATGTAATTTACAACCGGACACAAATATTAGCCTAATAATATGGACGAATAGCTTATTTTTTAAATAAGGATAGATGTTGACAAATGTCTAAATGTTACAACTGTCATCTTCATACATACTCCGATCGACGGGTAATAGTAACAGTCATGTCCACATCAAACAATTTAAATTACCTTAAACATAATCCCGAGTTTAACTTCCATTTATTGATCGATTCCCATCCATCAGTATGTATATCAAGTAACATATTATACCAATTACGATTTTGGAATTCTTAAATTATCGATAGAGAAAAAATTGCTTACTTGTCTACGTCTCTTGTAATTATCGTTGCAAGTTAAAAAAAATTAATTTAACTTGAAATTTGTAAAAAAATTATTTTAAATAGAATTGTTTAAAATTCATCCATTCCTTTAAATATCCTGCTGCATATTAATTAAAGTCTCTATCCGAAGTATCTTTTCGAGATATTCATGAACAATTGGTCTAAAATACTGGAAACTGTGAAGTTGGGACAGAGGATAGATGGAAATTATTTTGTAATAATTTCTCGTTTAAATCTGTTGTTGTTTAATTCCCTTGCATCTAGATTATCATAAGAAATATTAGCCAAAACTATTCCGCGTTTATATAATTATTGAACAATTAAAAAATTATCAACCAATTTAAAGCACAAATAGAAATGGTTTATGAGTCAGTCGCCCAAATGTTTGAATATTTAACAATTGAAAAAGCAATCAATCGCAAAGTAGTGATAACAAATATGATAGTAAACAGAAAAGTAACAACTGACGAGAGCAAATATAGAGATTTTGGCTATTTAACACGATCCCAAAAGATTGACTGAGAGAAGAAAACTCTGTGATGACACCAATCAGGGTGAAGTAATATAAAAAGTCAAAATCGAAGCGTCCTTCAACGTGGAAATGAGCAAAGTACCGAAAGCCAGAAAATTGCAGTTACAGAACATAATATAAAAAAAAGTATACACGACCAGAACGTGGATCCGATGATATAAAAAAAGTCAAATCTAGAATGAACAAGTTATCACTACGGCAATTAAGCAGTTTAAAATTTTCTACCACAACTTGTTTCTAACGAAAATAAAATTGCGGCATAAAAATTATATTAATAATCAATACGTTTATATCGTACCGTTAATTACAGTAAAAATCTCAAAAATACTAAATAACTAAAAATCTTTGTTTATTCTTAAATTTCAGTACTGATTTTATCTCAATTATATTTTGTTTTTTTTTGCGAATTCCGTCAACAAGTTCTCACATGGAAAACAATCCCATTCACATCAATTCAAAAAACGAACACTCAGCGTACAAATTACAAACTCAAAACTGACTTTCATGACTATACACAATAAAAATGGTTAAAGTAGGTCACTACCTAATCCCATCAACAACAAATTTACAGACCTATTAACCTGACAACTGCTTTGCATAAATCATCGTTAATAGCACAATAGTTTATCTATATATTTTTCTCTATAAAACTAACAGCATAAACTATGAGCTTGAATAAAGTTGGCCTAAACGGTATTCGGGATCAAGGCCAGCAAAGTTAAATTTCAATACTAATTTTATCTCAATTATATTTTGTTTTTTGCTAATTTCGTCAACAAATTCGCATATGGGAAACAACCCCATTCACGTAAATACAAAAAATGACCACTCGACATACAAATGACAAACTCAAAACTGACTTTCATGACTACAAACAATAAAAATGGTTAAAGTAGGTCACTACCTAATCCCATCAACAACAAATTTACAGACGTATTAACCTGACAACTGCTTTGCATAAATCATCGTTAATAACACAACAGTTTATCTCAATAAAACTAACAGCATAAATAAACTATGAGCTTGAATAAAGTTGGCCTAAACGGTATTCGGGGTCAAGGTCAGCAAAGTACCTATAAAGCCGACCGGTTTGAAGGGCAAGGTAACCAACTGTATTTGCAAGGATTAAGTGTTTTGTCTACGGGACCTTGCAACAGGTATTCCAGTCTAGCTACTCAATATCAAACATATTATATTTTATCCAATAATATACGGGAGAGTATATTTATTAAGTAGTATAACTTAAAACTAATCATCATCCTAATCCAATGAATTCTGGCAACCTTTTTCGAGACCATATCCTGGTTTTTGAAAAAATTCTCGTTAATTATTAGGTTTCTGGTATATAGTAGCTCATATTGTTACGTAATTATTTAAGTACGGCATTTCTGTACGCGGTGTAACCTCGCCTTTTTTCATAAATATTTCATATTATCTTGTCCATAATTAGCTTTTCTAACCTTTCCATTTTCTATATAATAGTAATAGTATATCCTCCATATCAGTACTAAATATTATTTAAGATTATTTATTAATAGCTGACCCGTGCGAAGTCTTCGCACTATATCGCCATCTAGCGTGTTCCAAGTATACAATTTGGCTAAGATATTTGATGTGTCGCCCACAGATGGCGCTCATGCCAATTGTTATAAAAATTAATTTTTTTATTAACAAAAAGATTTTTTTCGAATTTTTTTATATTTTTCGCCCAAAGTAGAAAACATAAGCTTTAAGTGGGTATTTTTTTAATTTTTTTTGGTGCAGTAGTTAAAGAGATCGAGCCGCTCGACCAAAAAATACATTTTAGAAATAATATATTTAGATATAAACAAAAATTCAGCTGCGGAAATATTTCCTGAAGAAAAGCAACATTACTTCATACTTTTCTCTCATTATATTTCAGATAACGGGTAAAAATAAAAATTGTATTCGAAAAATATAATCGAAATTAGTGGAATAGAAAGCGATACAAATTTTATTGGCAAGATCGAAGAAGAGGAAAATAAAATTTAACGTTGATCGAGTAAGTTAATAAAAGAGAAAATTTTCCTCAAAGACATAAAAGGGATAACGATTCCATTATTTGATTTAATAACCTGTCTCTTGGCCAATATTTCCCATATTTCCTCCAAGAAAATTTTAATTGGAATGAATAATACCGTTTTAGAGTACCTCAAGGAAAACATACTATACTTAAATATATTGAATAAATGTTGAGATATTATCAAGATATGTAAATTAAATTATTTTATTTTAATCTTTGTCTGCGATTTAATCAATTTGAAATAAAATCGTGTCTTGTATATTTAATAAATTATACCTTCTCTGAAATTGGAAAATATCTATATTTTTTTATTAATTAATTAAGACTTTGATGATTTTTTTTAATTAAAAGTTCACTTTTGTACTTTTGTTTTCTGGTGACTAGTTCACAAAAATCCAAGCGATAACAATGACAACTTTAAGAAAAAGTTTATAAAGATTTTAGTTGAGAAAGTAGACTTAATTATTTATTTTCATGTAAAATATCATTCCTAAAAATAAAAATAACGAAACTTAAAAGCACTTCAAAATTTTTATATTTAATAAATTATAGACTTTCAGGGCAAAACTTTATAAACGAATAGTGGCATTAAAACAATAAAATGATGAAAAACAATTATTAACGCCTTTCGAAAATGCAACAAATGTTGTTAGAAATTGACAGAAAATGCAACAAATGTTGTTAGAAATTGACAGAAAAAGAGGCTAACATACATCCTTTGTGTGTGGTTATTCGTTATTATATTTATGTTTATTGTTTCTTTGATAGATAAATCACAAAAAAATATGCAATCATTATGACCACTTCGAGATAATTTATTAAATCCGTAAATATTTTGATACGTGTATATTCCGAAAATGCTTTCAAGAGTCGAAATGAAATGTCATTAATTGCGAAGTAAGAAATCGTGTTCAAAAGTATTTGTCTAACACAATAAGTTTTAAGCAATTTAAATACTATATGAATCAAGTTTTAGCCAATATAAGTACCGCTTGAAAGTATTTCCTTTAGCAAACTACGTACTGCCTCCACAAATAGGGAAATGATAATTTCATATATTCATCGCTTTCATTCATACTCTGAAAGGAAAATTTCATATATGGGTAACTAAAGCATTTTCCATTATTATAGTAATCAGCCAAAGAAAATAGCCCTTACTGAAAATACTCTACATTATTTGCCAATAGTATAGTTAGTAGTAATAGACGCTCACTAGTTATAAAAGCAAAAAAAAATACAAGCTGAAAGAGCAGTGGGAATTGCTTAGTTTTTTTTCATTGCTGATATTTGTTTGTATTAGTTTTATTGCCAAAGTAATTTAGTTACAATCATAAAAATTCAATCATACAATAGATCAATACATAGCGCAAAGTGTATATATATATATATATATATATATATATATATATATATATATATATATATACATATATATAAATATATTGTTCATTTGCTTGAGAAACAAAAAGCTACATGATCTGCTGAACGCGACATAAGTTTTAAGATATTTATAGAGGAGTGTTGTAATCTGGTGATATAGATAAATGTCGCCCCTTTAATATATTGATAAACCACAATCAATGTTGTCTTTATATTATGTACATTTAGAGCAGGGATACCCAACTTTCTTAAGTTACTGAGGTCCCCTAGGATTATAACAAAAATGTATTCATGCCCCCTCTCAATATTTTTCATATTAAGAGAGTGCATGAATAAGATAACATCATTTCCACGACACATATTTCTCAATTACAAGAATAATCAAATAAAGTAAAACTTTGCTGTTCGCTCCAAAAATAATTAATTATAGTCAAATAATAAAAGTGCATTAATACGATGTATACTATGCCTGCTTATTCTGAATCAATTGGTCGATTTCAGGTTCAGTTTTTGCCAGAACTACCATCAAGTCGCCATTGCCGGCAAGACGATTTCACTGCT
The DNA here is from genome assembly GCA_039881145.1 of Druceiella hillmani. NCBI lineage: Eukaryota > Metazoa > Arthropoda > Insecta > Lepidoptera > Hepialidae > Druceiella > Druceiella hillmani. The sequence goes on along the minus strand of JAYKKI010000025.1, from coordinate 18,492,910 downwards.
TAGTTTTGATTTGAACAGATGCTGAAAAATCTGTCTCACATAAATAAGTCGAAAAAAGGGCACAATTCTTCACAAAGCAAAAGAGGCACCTTTTGGATTAAGGAGGAAACGTTTTATTCAAAACTTCTCCAATGTCCAGAGATGGAAGTCATCTTTCATGGTGGAATATTCGTGAATTTGTGAAATGTATAAACAAAGAATCGCATAGTACGCACACGCGTCATTGTTTTCTGCACCTGCCGTTACCTAACTGATCTGACGAAGCTGGAGCGTAGCTGCAGTGCTACAAGTTGACTTGTCAATGACTAGATTTAAGACTTCAAATGAATTTTTCTATAGAAATTCCGAAATTGGGAAATCCTGATCTGGACAATATTTGACAATTTTGCTCCGGTTTGGATGAGGCAATGTTATGATGATCACATTTCCTTGAGAGTCAAATATTATTTATCTATTTAAACATTTTCTAACCTAAACAATTTCCAATAACTTCGCTTATTTACTTAGTAAATGCTAGAAGTGGTGACGAAACATCCTACTACCGACTCTTGTATAACAAGCACGCACATAACATCACATTGTTATCGTTTCATTGACACTCTCGAAGAATCTTATTTCCGTTTAGTGACATTATATTCATGGTATTTTTCACAGAAACCGCTTGACGTAGAAATATTAAATTTAATAAAACAATTAAACCCGCACATATTTCAATAATTCTCAAAAATGCAATTGTACGGGAACTTTAGAGAGGGCAATTTAAGTTCTAGATAATTTTGTTTTTTTTTCATGTGAAACATCTAATGGCGCGTTTGGATGCGAGATAAAGTGTTCTGAAGGCAAGTCGCGCTTTGCCATTCGGCCAACTTCGTGTCTTGTCGACTCTTTCCGACTTAATTCGTTTCTTATTTTTTGCATTGTTTCTTAACTTTAACTCGTTTATATACTCGTATAGTGCATTAAAATGTCTTAAAACGTTAAAAGCGTTATACAATCTGAAATAATAATAATAAGTATAATAATATGATTAAACTTAAATATATATGTGCTAATAATTTGTTTTATTTACTTATTAATATTTACTTAGTAGTTGTTTACTTTTGCAGAGTTAAATTTGATTTGTTCCTTTCCACTTCGTCCAAATAAAAATATTTCAATATAAAAATAAGTATATTCCTGTGACAGACAAATGTCCTAGTCATACGGGATGTCCTGTATATTACTGGACATTCCGTATGTTTAGGACATCCGTATGTCAAAGGACAACCCGTTCATCACAGTACATCCCGCATGTCACAAGATATCCCGTACTTCTCAGGACACCATTTGTGTAATAGGACATCCGTAGCCCACAGGATATCCTATAGGGACAGACTATAGACTACAGGATAACCCCTATGTCCCAGGTCATCCCATGTATCACAGGGCATCCCGTACGTCATAAGATATTCCCTTTGTCACAAGCCATTCCTACAACGTCCCTATGTTACAGGACATCCCGTATGTCACTAAAAATTCCATATGTTACAAAATATCCTCATTGTCACAGAATATTCCGTATAACATAGGACTTCCGCTAAGTCACAGAACGTCCGGTGACTAATCTCTTTTTAAATTACATATATAATATATCTTTCATAAGGTGTTGACCTTGGTTAATAATGGTTTCAAAAATATTTTCTTAAAAATTTTAAATATTTATCTTCAGAGGTATATTGAAAAATAATATGTACTCACCCTATTTCCGAAACTGCTAAACTCAAAATCGTAAAAAAATAAATATTTTACAAGTCCACGCAAAGGTAAGAAAATAAGGGAGAACTATAGCAATTATCAATATCGTAGATCTTATAATTTTTCAAATATGCATTGTTTCGAAGCCTACGAAGGACATATTAGGTAATATATGTAAGTTGTGAAAAATTAATATTTGTAAGACTAATATAAATACTGCCTAATACTGCCTTCGTAGACATGTACGAAACCCAACAGATTTAGGCAGTATTTATAAAACTTATGAAGTTCGAGTAAAACTCACACTCCGTGTTGTGAGTTTTCCTCGTACTTGATACGTTTTATTAAACGTGAAAGTGATACCATTACATAAACGGATTTAACAGAAGACATCACCAAATCGCATTACGTAATAATCCCATTCCTACCAATTTACCACAAATTCCATTAATTTACAACGTAGCTTTCTTAGCTTTTCTGTACACGAGCAATCCGCGACTCGAATTGGCCCGTAAAACACTAAAACTATATTCCCGTTACTAAACGTTAAGGTAAACCCATCATTACCCTGTATTATCTTATCTTAAGCACCTACGTGAATCGAGACGTAGATATCGGAGCGATATTGATACACAGTTTTTAAACAAATACAAATCTGAGACAAACGTCGAATAACTAAACTATATTCCATTACCTATCGCCCCACAACCTCCAACTACGTTGGAAAAACAAGTATAACCTCCTAATTCCTCAACATAGAACGGAATTTTATGGAGAATCTTTCACCGTATATTCCACTCTATAGTGGAATGAACTGACCACCAATATACAAATTGTGCCTCCTCATCTGCGTTCAAAAGTAGTTTGAAATTACATTATCATGATTGACAGATCATAGTCCCTTCTGTTATAACCTATTCCTATCCCCTTCCTCCCCTAAAGTGTCGTTTTGCTTTTGTTTTATATATTCTTATTGTATTACCATACATTATCATCTACTTTATATTGTAAGTATATTTAATTAGGGTTAAAATTCACTTACAGTCTGCCACAGCACTTCTATTTTCCGCTTAATTCCCTGTAGTTGGCTGTAAGTCCGTGTGTAAATCCGTCACTATACAGAATTTCTAAGCTTGCAGTAAAGTTTGATAAATAAATAAATAAATAACTGCAAATTATTTCTCCTTCAAACGAGGTAAACTTCATTCTATAGATTACGCTTATAAATATTATGTAATATTAACTTTTACACTCGTAAAAGTTTCGCCTATTGTTTGAACTCATAAAATTACTTTGTTTTAGATATCTCTAGCAATATTCATAAATATCTGTCTTAATATTTCTCGTTTTCTTTTCCCATTTTACGTCTTTTTCATTTCTCGTAAAGAAATGAACTTATTCACAATAGCCGTGAATAAATGATATATGAATCCATCATGAAAAGTGTATCATAGAATATACATCATGATCGTTAACGGCGATATTAGCCAACTATTGCCTGATCATGGAAGTTGAAGACCAAAAGTGCTGTCTGAATTGAAATGGATGACCTCATGGAAATAATTCATTGGTTTTTTGAAATTTGATTTTTAATAAACGTATTCTGCATGTAGATTTTTCGCTCGTCATTCTCTCGCATGCTAAATAACCTAATATCTATTGTTCTAAATAAAATTTATAATACCTGTAGTACCATAGACTTGTGAAATAATTTAACTACATGGTAGATATGAATATGTGTTATATATATATATATATATATATATATATATATATATATATATATATATATATATATATATATATATATATATATATATATATATATATATTCGTTGTAAACCGAAAGTAAAATAATTATCGTTATTAATCTTATGTGATTCAAATATTATTCACACGGTCCATTTTCTAAACAAATATGTTAATGCCATAAGAAACCTTTTGAATGTGTATCGGACCAAGTATAAATTAAAGTTCCTTAATCGTTCCCACAAAATATGAAATGACGTTTGTCAAATTACATATAGTTTATAAATTCTTACGTCATGCCCATACTTGAATGAAGTTCCGTAGTCGTTTTACAAAACATGAATTAAAGTTCATTAATCGTTTCACAAAATATGAATTAAAGTTGCTTAATCGATTCATAAAATGCGAAACGATGTATGTCAAATACATATAATTTGTAAATTCTTATACCATGCTCATACTTAATTAAAGTTCCGTAGTCGTTTCACAAAATATGAATTGAAGTTCCTAAATCGTTCCCACAAAATATGAAATGACGTTTGTCAAATTACATATAGTTTATAAATTATTACGTCATGCCCATACTTGAATGAAGTTCCGTAGTCGTTTTACAAAACATGAATTAAAGTTCATTAATCGTTTCACAAAATATGAATTAAAGTTGCTTAATCGATTCATAAAATGCGAAACGATGTATGTCAAATACATATAATTTGTAAATTCTTATACCATGCTCATACTTAATTAAAGTTCCGTAGTCGTTTCACAAAATATGAATTGAAGTTCCTTAATCGTTTCACAAAATATGAAATGATATATGTTAAATTCATATAGTTTGAAAATTCTTTAATCAAGCTCGTACTTGATTAAAGTTCTATAGTCGTTCACAAAATACGAATTAAAGTTCCTTAATCTTTTCACCAAATATGAAATGATGTTTGTCAAATTACATATAGTTTATATATTTTATATCATACTCATACTTGATTAAAGTTCCGTAGTCATTTCACAAAAATTGAATTAAAATTCCTTAATCGTGACCTTTCTTGGCCACCATAAAGATCTAATGCAGTAAGCGAGAGCAGTCCAAAATGTTTGGCTTATGCCTACCAAAAGTGGTAAATACACTATTCCCAAAATATTATAACAATGAATAATGTTACCACAAACGGCAGCGAAAGTCTGGTAACAAATGTTACCATCCACAACATCTTACACGACACCAAATGGTTGGAATCATTGTTTCATAATCTATTCAACGTATTTACGCCCGAGCGTTGCTGAACTGTCTCATAAAGCATAAATTAGCTCGCAACAGCGAGAGCAAGACCTTGTTAGTCTTGGGCTGTCTCGACTAATGCCTGCTTCCGCAATAAATTCACGTGAGCATTGCGACGTATTGTCGACTCACTGGTGCCTACTGCGCGCGTGACGTCACAAAGTACGAACAGGATCGATGTTGGGCCTGGAACGTTTCCGAGTGGTATGGGGCACGAGGTGGTTTCAATAGATTCTCTCGTTTAATTAATACACCAGCGCACTCGAGTCCAACGGGCTATTCTGTAACAGAGCAGTGCTACGGGGGCGTAGCATTTGATCGTCGTCGATCGTCTGAATATAATTTATCTTGAGAATTAATGAACAGCTCAGAAGTAAACTCTGACGTAGATTTGAATGCCATCCCTACATTTTGCTCGAAGCTAACTTACAATATCCTTAAATAGTATGTATGTACATATGTATAAGTATCCCTTCTCACTTGAACGATCATATTAATTACAGTTGAAATAACCATAATTACTAAGGAGGCACAAATAAATTGTATCAAATATGTCCCATGCGCAATAGTAGTTCCTTCTACGCTAGAATACATTTGGGGCAACTGGAAACGAGTGGAATGTATATGGGAGATCAAAGAAAGAAGTAAGCGTAATTGAACGAAGAAATATATAACATATCTAAACAAATCTAACCGTTAAGTACGTTAGTAACCTACAGTTTATTACACATTCCAATGTTATAGACAGATGACTCTGCAGGTCCGCATCTTGGAACAGTGCATGTCTTAATGTATTAAATAAATTGAAAAAAAATGTTTTCTGTGAAAATTTAATATTTAAAATTAACTATGTTACATCACTTTAGATGTCAAAGAAAAGAGAGCTTATGATGTAAAAGGGGTAGCCACATTGTCTTGTTTCGACAATAACGACGAAAGAATATCTCTAACAGAGAAAGAAACATCTCCTTAACAACTGAAATACAGAGTAAATTTTCTAAAAGGAATGTCGCTCCTGAATTGGAAAATGTGAAACTTAGAAGAGCAAGCAAGAAAATAAGAAAAGAAAAACCGGTGAAGTATGCAGAGGATTCCGTAACTTGTTTGAAATCAAATTTATTTATTTATCTCTAAATATCATAAATCATCATTAGTATAGACTTCCTAGAGCAATCAATATTTAATAATGTATACATATAATAAAATTGTAATTGTACATAGAAAATATTTTAAAACGACTTATTAATTTAGCGTATAGAATGATAATAGAAGCCGGAAAACCTTTACTTAGAATTATTGCCTGTCTGTCTGTATAATATTTTGTGCGTGAATCACGCAAAATCTACTCGACTATTTTTCATGGAATTTGGTATACCAATAGTTTGTAACCAAGAGCAATATATGAGAGAAAAACATTTTCTTTTTATTTTGAATTTTACGTGAATGAAACCTGGGACACAGCTAGTACCTAATATAATTAATTAGGGGGACATAAACGTTATTGCGAATGTCTCAAGGCTATGGCATTAAGAATTATTAATAAATTTTTGTGGCAACGTTTGCAAAAATCCTGTTTTTTATCATTCTAGTCTCAGTAGTTTCGGAAATGGAGGTATTTTGTTTATAACATATGTTATTTACATATTTTTCAGTTAATACCTAAAATTATGAAAAAATGTTTTTCAAAATGCTGCTTCACACCATAACAAAATCAAAAATTATACTGTAATTTTGTATTAGTCCTCACAGTAACCTGATCCAAGTCAAACGAAAATACCTGGTCATTCATTAAAGTTACATTTGTAGAGAAACGTTTATCACTCTAAAAGAGCTATCTCGACGCATTTGCGTAAATTGGAATTAGTTTTCTTATTAGAAAGCATGCTTTAATACTACCAAACTAGAATTGATAATAATGATGAATAGACAATTTGGGAAACATATACTAACATATTTAATCACTTTGACCATTATATAAGGTTGATTAGGTTTAAAAGTTCTAAGAATACATTTTATCCCATTGACTGTATGTGAGAACTCACTGGCAGTAAACTATCAAACACTTATCATGGACTTCATCGAATTAGTCTTGAGAAAATTAACTAAACGAAAGTACCGAAATAAGTGTACAATATTTAATTATTATCCAAGTTCTCAACATTTAAGAGTATTTATTATTTAACAATTAAATTTTATTTAGTACTTAAAAATATTTTTTGCGGCTGACTGTAATTACTACATGCTACTACTATGCTGGATATGGATTATGGTTCCAGAAATTATCTCAGAGCTGCTGAAGGCGGAAGTGAACCCAGTGTGCTATCTCGAGAGTCTATTCAGCCCCTATGATAATGAGGTGGCTATGTGGGGTGACATAGTGGTGGCTATAGCGGATCTGCAGACATTTCTGTTTACTTTGAGCCCATAAAATCATAGAAAGGTTTGGCTCTCTAATAGATTTCTGATTAATATCTTTCCAGAGATTTTTAATCGCAAACAATGTTACTATTAAATTCTATAGTTTATAATCGATGTAATTTTAAAACTTAATACTTATAACTATATACTTTCTCAACACCACACATGGAATTTTATTTTTTTTCCCGTATTTAATTGGCTCCCCTAAAATTTCGATATAAATACTTTTAAGAGAAAACATATGTGAGGTAATATGCGTTATTACAATGCCAAATTTTAATTTTCTCCATCAAGCGGTTTCCGACGAAAACGGCTTTGACTCGCGAACACATGGATATATAAGTGATCTTATCTTTTTTCCTTTTAAGTTAGGCAACCCTAAAAAAATTAAAACAAACTTAGAAACTCGAGATTTACTGTCGTACGAATGTCTTTTGCATACGATTGATGATTTGACTAACTTCATGTGACGGAACAAAATTGTATTCTCTTTCAAAACGACTAATGCGAACGGACTCGATCTATGAGGGTACTGTATTAATTTAGGTACTTTTAAAAGGGTATATAGTATTTCTAATTAAACTATTTTCAAATATTAATTTTTCACAACGTAAATATGTAACATATTCTATCTTTCACAGGTGTAAAAGCTAATTTATAAAAATGAATTACTACTAAATACTAATTATAGAAAATTATACTCACTATAAAAATGTATAACTAATTATAAAAAATGTATAATTCAATATAGAATTATAAACCTTTGATTTTTAGATTCTTTCCTTTACTTGCCCTGCAAGACTTTCTATTATACCGAATTTCAAGATTTTAGGTCGGCCGGAAGGATCATGCAGGTTTTGATGATTCGTGAATAAGGCTGTTGTACGATTAGAAAAAAACGCTTTAAAGTGACATATCTTTTTGCTGTGTGAACGAAAAGACTTGAAATACAGCAATGTAAGGCTATACACCTCAGGATACGATATTCATTTCATCTTGACATCTTAAACCCTTTTCTGAAAGCGCTTTGACAAACAGACGGACGGATGGACGGACAATTAAGTAGAGCTCTAAGAGATCCGTTTTTTTTCATTCTGAAGGACAAAATCCTAAAAAATGAATGTTATATATCGTATAACATATACGAAACCAAAATTTTGAACTGAATTTCATAATAAAATTTCCAATGTTCTTAATAATGCTCTTTCGATTTTATGAAAACACAACGAATTATATATTGTATAACATATACGAAACTAAAATCATATTTGCGAATTTCATAATAAAATTTCCAATGTTTTTAATAATGCTCTTTCGATTTTATGAAAACACTTACAACGAACGTATTCACAAAACAAAATTTTCATGCAATCAAAATGAAGAATCAATCGAAGTTTCATAAATAATCATTTAATATTGTCATTTCATAGAACAATCGTAAATAATAATATATAATTTAATATTGTCATTTCATAGAACAATCGTAAATAATAATATATAATTTAATATTGTCATTTCATAGAATCAATCGAAGCTTCATAAATAATAATTTAATATAGTCATTTCATACTTTAATATTGTCATTCCCGTAGAACGTTATGAAAAAAAAACATCTGTCATCGATTGAAACAAGGGTGCGTAGAGGGCACGAGCTATACGCACGAGGCACACTTAAAACAGACTAGATCTGGCGTAGGCCCGGAGATAAGAAAGCCTCTGAGCGGCTGGAACGAAGACGCAAATTATTCTTGAAAATACCGCAAAATATCGTCGTAATATCCTCAAAAATATTCTACTATAAGCACTATAAGCACGCAACGAGTCGTATGCGCACGTTGCCATGTGTGGGCCCGAGTCTACGTTATTACCTTAAAATCTTTTTCATGTTTTCCTTACGCGAAAATATTGAGTGAAGATGAACGTAAGTATTTCATATTTTCCGCATTTTCCTCGCGTCTTTGCATTATCACTTTATATACGGGGTCCGGCGGAAATGGCTTGTACTTTTTTTTGTACAGGGCATTGTTGGTATTCACCAGGAGAGTTGATTACGAATCGAACGGTATTAGAGCCGGATAGTGTCTGCGACACTAGATTGCTGTATGTTACAATTTCAAAGCATCTATTTTTCCGGATACTGGCCGCTTACGAAGTTTTTAGTGTTCCGAGGCTCAAAAGGAAAAACGGAACCCATATTTTTTATCACAGCCTTTTCTGAGAAATCGTTTGACGTAGAAACTTGAAATTTAGCATTTCGATATATTAAGCCACAGGTGTTTTAATAGCTAACCTTCGAAAATATTTATATATAGGGGGAAGTAGGAAAGTAGGAAAGCAAATGAAATAATCGATTTTTTTCCAATTCCATAGTGCAATTGACAACATATCGTTAGGGGTATCGTTTGAAAGTACTAGTAACAAGGATATCAAAAATATTTTTTTACAATTTTTGCAAAAAATATGGCATACCTTATTTCAAAAACTACTGAATCTAAAATTAAGAAAAAATATGGTTCTTAGAAACCCACACAAACTGTAGGAATCCTATAGCGATTTTCCTGGATCTTGTAATTTTTTAGATGTGTATCACATTTTTACACGTACGAAAGAAAGAATAAGGATATGTGTGACATATATTTACATTGTGAATATATTTATATATATATACATATATATATATATATATATATATATATATATAAATATTTAATTGAAATATTATGTACCCCTAAATATTTAAAAGTGCCTAAATATGTAAGGAATCCGCGTAATACGAGTTGTACTCGTGCTTGGCAGTTGAGGTTTTTCAATATCAAAACCAATACTATTACCGTAGCTCTAAGTTCAATTTAAGCGTACATTATCAGTACGTACCACGAGGTGCATCGTTATTCTTATATTATGAATTATCTAAAAGTAATTCAGAACATAAAAACATCTGTTATAAAACGTACTACGGACACTAAATAGTTTAGTTAATAGATAACAGTAAAAATTACTAAGTCAAAATTTAGCTGTTTATCATACACATTAGAAAATAGACAGAAACAAACAAGCAAACACTCAATTAATTTCATAAATACAGACAGACAGCTAATTTCACAATTATCCCATTTTTATGTATGGAAAATATAAATAGAAATTAAAATTGAAAATGTATACCGCAATCATCGTTGCTATTCTCAAAACATAAAATATTCTATTCTCATACAAATTAAGCAATTTTTCACAATTGTCCCATTTTTATGTATGGAAAATATAAATAGAAATTAAAATTGAAAATGTATACCGCAATCATCGTTGCTATTCTCAAAACATAAAATATTCTATTCTCATACAAATTAAGCAATTTTAAACTTTATATTTTATAATAGTTTAGATTGTTTAATATTAAATATAGATAAAGTGAACAAGGTCATTCATCTATGACCTAATCATTTTAAAACTACTAAACGACCTTACTTGAATTTATTGATCGTTAACTTAGTATTCAGGTTAACGTATGCGATGCTTTTCATCACGCAATGTAAAAAGATAGCCATTGTTGTCTATTTATTTATTATGCAAAACGTTTCAATAAAAATAGAAGACTGAATATTTAAATAACGGAATTATTACAAAAAAAATCACTTGCATCCAATCACACGAAAAAATTGTAAAAAAGTACTAATGCAACAAACAACATTTAATTGAATATTCATCACTAGGTTTTGAATATTAATTCCCATTTTGTCGACTTTTGGAATACAATCTTTGTGACCTATTTGTAGCTACGGTCCCTAGCTTCAAACTTCCAACACTACTATTTCAATCGAGTTGATTCCAAGGTCCGATTGCACGAACGGCGAAAAATTCACTATGAATTTTCTGTATTGAGATATCTGGATGTACTGAGCGTATGATCGAACATAAGGATTAAAAAAGAAATTGTCTCTTAAACTTGTCTTTAAATCGTTAGATGTTAACGATCCTAATGACAAAATACGTGATCATAATACATCATCAAATGGATCAACTATGCACACAATCTCAAAAATAGTCCACATCATAAAGAAAGATAAAGCTTTTTGCGACTAGTATTGGCAATATGAATTTTCTTCTGTATTGAGATATCTGGATGCAGTGAGAACATGATGGAACATAGGGATTAAAAGAGATATTATCTCTTAAACTTGACTTTAAGTCGTTAGATGTTAACGATCCTAATGACAAAATACGTGATCATAATATATCGTCAAATGAATCAACTATGCATACAGTCTCAAAAATAGTCCACATAATAAAGAAATATAAAGCTTTCTGCGACTAGTATTGGCCTTACGAATTTTCTTCTGTATTGTGATATCTGGATGTACTGAGCACATGATGGAACATAGGGATTAAAATAGATATTATCTCTTAAAGTTAACTTTAAGTCGTTGGATATTAATGATCCTAATGACATAATACGTGATTATAATGCATCATCAAATAGAACAACCATGCCCACAGTCTCAAAAATAGTCCACATCGTAAAGAAAGATAAAGCTTTCGGCGACTAGTATTGGCCTTATGAATTTTCTTTTGTATTGAGATATCTTGATGTACTGAGCACATGATGGAACATAGGGATTAAAAAAGATATTATCTCTTAAACTTGACTTTAAGTCGTCATATATTAATAATCCTAATGACAAGATACGTGGTCATAATACATCGTCTAATAGAACGCACACGGTCTCAAAAATAGTCCACATCATAAAGAAATATATAGCTTTCTGCTACTAGTATTGGCCTTATTGCCTTCTACACATATCACATATTCGATATGTGACTTCGAAAAATTCAAAATATTTTCTTGAAAACCCACACGGATACATAATGAAAATATTAGAAAACCTTACCGGTAGCCAATAACAAAATTTCGTTTTTTTACAAAAAAATCCGAACACGTATTTAAAAAAAATTATCAATAAAAGTAAATCAATAACAGAGGCAAATTTGTATGTAAATACATCGTGAAAAGTAAAATCTGCATAACTTTAAAAGCACTGCCCATTAACACACCAAACTTAATGTTTTTCCTTCTTTTTAAAACATACGCTATTTTTACTTATCGTTGATGGTGCTGAAAAAGAAAATCAAAGTAAAACAATTTTGTTTTTCTCTTGGTATGCGTTCCCTTTTGAATACGAATTTATTTAATAAAATATTAAAAATAAAAAACCAGTTAAGTACGAATAGAAAGAAATTCTGCTTCTACAAGGATCCGTACCTATTTAAATACATATGAAAGTATAAATATTTAAGTTTTCAAAGTGATTCTGTTCAACTATTTATAGAAGATAATATTATTTTCATCGCATTAATACGCCTATTGCCCAGCATATCTATAATAGCCATATTCCTCAAAAACTCTCACACCCCGAGAATAATCGACATAGTTGTCCTGTAAAGTTCTAATAAGGTTCTGCCAACCCTAGGAGAACGGAAACACGCTCTTTTTCACATTTTGATGTATATTTCTATGTATTTGCTCCATAAAATTTTTAAATAATATTTTTGAGTTCCACCAAACGATAACGCACATAAAGAATGAAAAAAAAATTGTATATTTAATTTGGCTTCTTTAAAATTGAAAATGTTGGATGCAGCAAAGTATGTGGGTTAATATGATCTTTAACCAACTCACAATGTCAAATTTTAAGTTTCCACACTTTCTGAGAAAATCGGCTTTGACAGACATATGAGTCGTCTCGCAAGGGTTCCGATTTTTTCTAAAAACATGTATTTAATTAAAAATAACGCTTTTTTAACCATCATAAGAGTGAAAACTTTTTTCATCGACAATAGTGTTTTCTCTTAGAATTTATGACATTAATGTAAAATTTAAATTATAAAGTACAAGTTATTTTAAGATCGAAAATATCTTTACTGATTTCATATGGATGTGAATTTGCGCATTCTACAATAGAATCAGTAAATACGACGTCTGCGAACTGCTTCTTATTAAGGCAAATTCAAAAGTAAAGGAACAAAATTTGAACACAAACCCATACCTAGCAATAAGGCACCAAACTCTACAAATGAGTATTACATTATGCAATATGTCGAAAGTTGCCCTTCTCAGGCAAAAAAAATTCCAGTCAAGCATACCTAATATTAAAGGCAGAGCACGAATGGGCAATATCTGTACCTTTTCATGTGCGAAATGCTTTTTGTCGGAATTGTTTTCAACATAACTACGTGTGTAAGCTCAAATGGAGACCCAAAAAGTTGATGTCTCCCTCAGAAGTGTCTTCAAGAATTTACTGCTCTTAAAACTAAATTCCACCTTTATCAAATACCTTTTCCTATCGATAATGGATATGCGGTACCTAGACCTCCCCGAATAGCGCCAAGACAAATTGGAACATCTTCGTCATTCGTATGTGCGTTACATTTTCTGCCTCAGGAAAAGCGACCACTTTCCCGAATATAGGTCGCGACTTGATTAAGGAAAAATCCAGGATCGACGCCTTCTAAATATATTAGTAGCATTTTTCTTGAATACGTTAAATAAATAACTCGCAATATACAATTTACCTAAGTATTTGCATCGTAGCCCTCTCTACACATGGCCTTGAACCAAGCTGACTAAATTTCCAGCCTGCTTATGCTAAAACATGGTACCGCTTTCTATGAATATTCATCAAGGAATCAAGCTGTTAAGTTTTACTTAAATTTTGCTGAATTTTTATGATTATTAATTAATTTATACATTTTGACAAGTTTTTTGGTACTGTTATGTAAATAAATTCTTTTTTTTCTAGTTTTTTATGTAAGGTAGTTTTTCTACATATTTTTATGATTGAAATCTGTTAATTTTAATTAATTTGCGCTGCTTGTGTTGACAATGTATTAATTTTTAAAAAAATTCTTTAATAAGAAAATAATTTAAATTATTACTGTACTGAATTCGCATTATGAAGGTTCCTTACAAATTTAAGCACATGTGAACATAATGTTACACCCTTTATCACTATGTCAAACTTCAAGAATCTCTATCAAACTATTTTTCAGAAAAAATTTATGGACGTTTTTGGCAATGTTGTTTAAAATATCTTAAGTTAAATTAATAATTTCGTATTCCTTATAAATTTCTCTGCCCCAACGAGGTATCAAGTTTTGAAAAATTTGTAACTTAAATAATTAACTTAATCTCTTTAAAATTTCCATATTAATATTTTTGGAAATAAATGCGAGTTATTAACTAGCATTTTGTCGCTTTGTCACTACGCTAACCTTCAAATTTATAAGTCAAACAAATTCTGGGAAAAACGGACACGTGAGTGATATTATAAGAGTTCAGTTTTTTTCAATATAAAACATATTTTTAATATCCATAAACTACCAACGATGTACATTTTTTTTTTTAATAAAAACGAATGCGCCATTACATAGCTACGCAATTTATGATTTCACATTACAACCTTCCGATATACTTATAACTTTCTACGTGCCCTCGTTCATTAATATAACGTTAAACCGCTCATCTAACGCGTGGGCATTAACGCATGACGTCACCAGAATACGTCGATTACCATCACTTGTCACGTGTCGATTAAACTGGAGCATTCGATGGGAAATTGGCTATATCCGGATTAAGAGGTCACGATGGGCTATGTAATGACCATACGGATATTGGCTGGAATATCTACTTATATATATATATATATATATATATATATATATATATATATAGCTAGCTAAAAGCATCACTATAAACATTCGTTAAAGTTAACTTAAAAATATTATAAGGTAATTCTGGAAGATATTTTTTTAAATTATTTAGAAATTCTGAGACAATTAAAATAATAATATAAATATTAGTGTGAGTTTGATTTATACATTTTTAAAAATTTAACGTGTACTTTAACGTCTAATGAAATATAAATTTCTAACTAAAAAACGACATAAAATCAAATTTAAAAAAAACTATTCGACTGGTCGTTTCACCCGATACGATAACCCGGACATAATGGTATTCACACTGATTACGGAATAACTTTTAATAAAAAAAAAATAATTGAATATATTTGAAGAAATGGCCGCTGGTTGTAAGCATATTATAAATGGCCTGTACCCTATTCTCCCCTTTGCCTTTACGTGTGAAAATACTTTGTTCTTCTTTTGACTTTTTTCTATCTCGACTGTCTAGGAGAGATGACCAATTTAAAGGAAGACCATTTTGAGGTTATATCAATGTACATATGAGCATTTAAAAAAATAGTATCAAAACTGACGAAAATTTGAAAATAAACATGTAATTCTGAAGATAATCACCTTCGTGCAATCATTTTTGTAGCCTTAAAAAATGATGAAAAACATATATTATTCCTTTTTTTATTGCAAATCATAACGAGCACATTTAGTCCTAATTTAGTCGGAAAGACAATATCAAAATAGTGGGTAAAAATATTGATTAGCCATATCTTACTTCCGGCCACCTCTCCCGGAATTACCCCATGTCTTTAACAATTTCAAATCAAGTTACGGTGGGATTAAAAATGGCTATCGATGCGAAAATATTTATCTGTAAAAATAATATTATTACTCTTATTTGTAAATAATATTAATGTGCAGAATCCATATAAATGAAAACGGAAATAACATTCATAATAAGCATCACGGAATAATGTATCACGAGAACACTTGATTGACCTAAAAACATAGTTTTATTGTAGTTGACTTTAACTGACATGGCATGAAGCTTATTTTGAAGAAGTATGTTATATATATATATATATATATATATATATATATATATATATATATATAAATTATCTTTCAGAATCACCTTTCAAATATATAAAAAATATAAATAAAGTAAAAGTGCAAATTGGATCAAACCCTATATTACACATTTAAATACAATAAATATACTTTTGTTTAATTTCGAGGCTTTGATGTTGGCTTATTTACGCTCAATGAGACTATATTAAATACATTTTACACTCTTATAAAACAAACAATAAAAATGGCCATGTAGCACTTACACACGGATAGTGAAGAAAAAAAGTTATGTATTTCATGTGTTATGTACGCGCGTGAGAAGTTATATTTCTTTGGCACAATATAAGAAAAATGGAAAACCAGCTGAAAACAAAAATGGTGGACCACTCATCTACCAAATTAAATGAACCATTATTAAATTTCAATTACTAAAAAATAAAATAATAAATTTGAATTGCGATAATTTGGAAACGGTCTGGCAGATGATTGTTTTATAACAGCAAGCCAGCAGAAAAATAAACTACTAAAAAATAAATCTACATTCCGCTCGTGAAAGAAATACGCATTTTTTTCTGCCAATTCGTGATCGCCTAGTAACTGCGATAATTCGAACAAAATTCGAGAAAAATAAACTATGACGTATCTACATTCAGCTCGTGAAAAAAATACGTATTTTTTTCTGTCGATTCGTAATCGCCTAGTAACTGCGATAATTCGAACAAATGCAGTCACAGTATAATTTTTGATTATCAAATAATCTTGAATATATTTGGCGTTAATTTTGTAGAAATTCATCGCAATGCATCGTATCTCAAAATCGCTTGAATCAAACTCTTTCATACCCATATTCGCCTAGTATTTCGGACAATAAATAGATAAAAATGAATATTAAAAGAGCAACTTCATGGTGTCATTTTTGTGTTTTATTGTTGTCAACTTCATCCTGTATTTTTATAAGTTCACTCTCATAATTTTTTCATAACGCTCCTAAAGAAATGTAACTTCAAAAAGAATGCCCAAGAAAGCACGTATAAATATGAAGGAAATGGTTCTATCAGAGATAAGGCACGTTTTCTTTTCAGCACCACTTATAGATCGCTTATGAGAAATCTAGAAACATGATAATAACAGTTCAAATATACATTTTACACTGTTTTTAGAACTGTTTTGTAACCCTAACCCGTAAACAAATGGTACAAATTTAAAGTGGTACAATAAATTGATATTACAAAGATAAGGTGTGTTATGTTATTCAATGAGTTACAGGGTTTCAAAAGTATAGTTACAAATATTACAACAGAAAAACATGTCCAAACAGGCATGTGATCGACGGACCTACGCTATCTGTTTGTTGCTGACTTGATGGGCTTACTAGCCTAAGCTGCGTTGCAAAGACTCGACAAATAAACTGTAAAACTATTCTTAATTCTGATAGAATTTACGTCTGAGAGTTTAAGGTTACCGAACAGTTTATATCTGTAAGAAGATTAATACTATAAAACATACTCGTAAATCTATATAACACTGAATACTAGGAACATATTAATTTCTATAACCGAATTAACGTATATCACTTACGAATGTGTTAACTTTATGGGTCTGTTTTTGAGTATCTAGATATATCTGTTTATAAAAACGTAATTATTTGCAATATAAATTATTAAAAACCACCACTGTTACTGAGACTAAAAACTTATGATTGTATTACTCATAATGTAATCATATGTTTATACTTAGTACTTATAAATTATTACAGTTGCACGTTACGTTTGAATACAGAATATGTTCAATGTAGTTCAGGAATACCAGGTTAACATATTAAGAAATATTTGGTTACAAAATAGTCCAAAGAACGGTATATTCTAGGTTTTCATTAATTTTCAACCAAAAACAATCTTGAAAACACATTTTTACTCTACTCATAGTTCTCTGTTATTAAATATAACCCCGTACGCTTGAATTCCAGTCCGCTTTGTATGCGTGGAAAACCCTTAATATAAATTTGAACATAACTTCGAATACATGAAATAATTACGTTATATGAATAAAATTTAAGTCTATGACTTATTTTGCTTAAGAATTAAAATTTGTTATCATACATGTAACTTTTCACATTCGCGACCAGCAATTTACAACTCGACCGAATCCGCAATCGATCGGTTCTTAAGCGTTACACAATTTTACCGTAACAGAACGATACAAATATACTAAAGAAGTTTCAATCCAAGAAATTGCGATATATTCAGAATCGATCATAGACAAACATTTGACTAATTAAAAAAAAGACTGTGTCTATCTAATGACATGGTATAAAGATTTCTAGAGGAAAATAATTGCCTTTTTTCTTTTTATCTTCTTAAATTTGTGCAAAAATATCCATTAACTCTACTACAGTAGCGAAAAAATCTTAGCTTGTTGAATGGAATACTCCTAGATGATTCCTACATAGAGCAGAATAGCCCACATCACAGATATGCTCCAGCATCGCACCCGCGACATCGCGTGGGATACTGAGTCGGGCCGCGCGATCTGACGAGACCCTGACGAGAGACTAATGTTCGCTTGACAGCGCCGTCACCCCCTTGTCAAGGGGGACTTACGGCGGCGATCTCCGCGCCGTCTCATGCTGCTGTCCTCGTTTCATATTCAGCAGACGTCACGGGCGATGTGTCGAGCGGACGTGGCGCGATTATGTACAAGAGCCATGCGTTATTAGACGCGACTACGTTTGAAATGTGGCCATGAAAGCGTCTATCGCGTGCCTTGCGAACGGCAATGAGCCGTAAGTAGTCAGATCTAAACGAGATTCGGGTCTATAAATATAATGCCATCGGTTGGTAATGATGATTGCTTAATAATTTTGTCCTGTGTTCGACATTATATAACAGAACTAGATTTTTTTATTATGGTACTATTACATTATGATTTTTCAAAGCTATAAAGCTCATACCTATAGAACTAGTCCTAACCTACGATTTCTATAAATGTAATTTCAACATATCTATACCGTCGGAACAGCATAACTTATAATTAAGATGGCAGTCGTGTGATTTGTAATCATTTGTTTGAAATTTCAAATCAACGATCTAGCACTTAATAATTAAATGAAACTACGTAATTAGCAAAGATTGCTAATAGCCCACCCCAAGCTATTGTAATACAACGAAACCTAGGTCGTGGTAATGAACTTAAAGAAAGTAGAAATAATACTACATCACGTAGTTTCAGTTAATTATCAATAATGAATTTCTACAAAATGAACGCCAAATATATTCAATAATTCAAGATCAGCACTTTTTAGGAAGACGTGGATATGTAAAATTAAACCTATGAAAATCGTATGAAAATTTATTGTTTCTAAAACCTATTATTCGAAACCTATTGTTATTTTTCCTTGATTACTGCTAACGGGAAATTAAAAATGCATGCCGTTTATACAAACTTTTCGTTTCTTGAACAATTCATGTCTTTTTAACACATAATTGAAATTTTCTTTGACATCCCATTATCAACGTGTGTCAAGGCTTTAATAGAATCTTTGTTACTGATACATTTCTACGGTTCATTCGGCAAGAAGGAAAACTTTCCCATTTTTTGCTATATAAAATTTGTAAATACAATACAATAACAAGCTTCAAATACTTCTATTATATAATGTGACATCACACTGTTTTGTATACAATGAAAATTCTTGACTTTCCCTTCTTCAAAGATAAGTTTATTTTTCAATTCAACACTAATATTAAATACAATGAGTAAAGAAAAAAGAAAATAAGGTTTTATGTGTATACATTTTTTTCTCAAGAATAAAAACACTCGACTAGAACTCTTAGTATACAGTAATAAATAACAGAATCCTTACCTAAGTAGAAAGGAAAGGGATGCCTTCAATTACAGAAACCTACATTTCTACACAGAGATAAGGGTACATCTAAAATAACAGAAGAAACTGAAGAAAACTGTATATTCTGGATCAGCATAAATATCATCCAAACAGATATTCTCGATCAGCATAAAAACAAATTCTGTACACGATATCACAAAGCTCCGAAATAAAATAACATATAACGATGTATATTTTATGCATGTTATAAGTAACGTGTGCTGGTGCCTTCCGATTATTTGTTTACCTACCCCTGGGGTTCCTAAAGTTGCTGTGGACATTTATGTAGTCTCCTTGTATTATTTTCAGTTTATACACTAAGTTTATACACTAAGTGATATATATAGTGATACCCAATTTAAAAGGACACGGTGACATTTTCACTTCAAGAATAATTTTATCAACTTTATCAAAACGCAGTTGGGAGTAATTATTTTTATCGATATATTGAAAAAGGCCTGTTATCTGAACTTTTTAATATATGAAGAAAAAGAAGAGCGAAGAAGGAAATACCTTTATTGGTTATAATATTATAGCTTTTTGTCTATTCTACTTCTCGAATTAACTAACCAATTTTGATATCATTTTCAGTAGAGGATTACCTATTTTTGAAAACATATTTATTGAAAAGGATTTTTTTTTAATATTGAAAGCATGTATATATGTATGTATATATATATATATATATATATATATATATATATATATATATGAGTACATAGCATTTATATTAAACTATTTGTATATATTAACCTTAATTTTTACCATATTAAAAATATTGCCTAATATCGTTTCCAAATATTTACAATAACATCTCCAAAAGATCATACAATTTTGATAAAACAGTTTTAGAATTTAAATATTTTCAAAACAAATCGAATAATTAATTGGTAGCCTTAATAATTTTCATAAAAATATATTTGTTCGTTAACTAATATATCAGCGGTTTCATAACAATGCCATATATCAAGTCTTTACCTCAAATGGTTTCTGCGAAAAACGGCTGTAGTAGACAATGAGATGGGCGGACACGTGAGGATACTCTTTTTGCTTTTTGTCTTTTTGCAAAATAATACTCAAAATTATAACATAAAACACTGCAAGAACTCTTGGAGTATTAAGATATTTGCCAGAAAAAGATGTTAATTTTTGCAATTATCCTGATCTGATTTTCACGATAATTGCACAACAGCCGTATCACACTTTTAGCTTTTTAAGAAATAAACTTTATGTACTTTTAATAAGAAATAAAATAGCTTTTTGGTATACTTTTACTTATAGATAATTTTATTTTTCCAATACAAATTAATAATTAATAATTCCATACAAATTAATAATATAATCATCATCATCATCATATCATCATCATCATATATATTAATACGCTAAGGTTAAGATGTTACACTCCCTTTTTAGAAAAAACCTCACAACTAATCCACATAAATTATATATCATTTTATAGATAATTGCTTGCTCTACCGGCATCCACAACTAAAAAATTTATTATTGCTATTGTTTTTGCAAATTAATTAATTATTAAAATTATATACACAAAACAGCAATGCTGCCATCTAACGGCTCAACGTCAATATGATTGACGGTCGGTAAAATTTTTGTTTAATTTCAAATCCACTCACGTATAAATAAAGTGGCGCTTTAGCTCAATGCTTTTGATACTTGCGCCTCTATATGTCAATTTTAGTAAAATATTTGTTTGATCTGTCATCTGAGCTTCATAATGGAATAAATAATGCGAAGACTTCGCACGGGTCACGCTAGTTTAAGGTTATTTTACTTAAGTGAATTCATGAAACCAAAAAAAAATAAAAAAGTAAAAACTGTCACTACTATATTAAAGCGACCTCGCTAAATAATTCAGACAACATTAGCAATGAGGGTAGAATATTTTACTTTATTTTTAACAAACGTTTTTCACATTTTATAGATCAATGAAGTACGCTAAAATATTTTATTTACATACAATAATGAATTTAGTTCATTTTCAACCATTATCCAAGTTGGTCACGTTTTTAAAATATGTATTTTTTTCAAGTCAAATAACTACCACTGCATCCAAAAAGCTCCCTTTATTGAGAAGATGCAGTGCAAAGTCTAAATAATATAAAACGTAACAACATTATGACGTAGATTTCATTATGACACAAAATTCGCTGTAGGCGTAGATTAGGTTACTCACGTGAACATTCTGCTTTGTACCGAACAGAAAACAAACCTACAGACAAGAAAGCGATGCTACCTTATAATATTACATTGTCATCCAGTTGTGAGCTATGTTTAAAGTTTCAAGTCTCTAGCTCAACGGGAAGTTAGATTAAAACCGTTTGCAAAATTTGTACCGGACAAACAAACAAGGAAGCGAGCTAATAAAAAGGTGGTAATTTAAAAAAAAAGGAAACGCGTGAAAAATGTTAGCTTAAATTTCCAAACGAAACCTAATGTAGACATATTTAATTGGCATAATATAAGTAATTTAAATTAGGCTATTAGAATTATATTCTTTTTTATTTACAAATAATGTACCAGCAATATTTTTTCCTTTAAGTATGTTTTTATCCATCTTAAATGGATGATCCATTAAAAGATTTTAATAAGTATTTTCTTAGAATCCCTAAAAAACCAGACTCGTTGCGCACAATTTATAATTATGTTTGTTTTGTCTTAAATCATAAAACATTTACTTTAATACACTAGCAAAGTTGTATTCCATCCATGTTTTTAGATTTATTTGGAAAGCTTTAAATATATTAGAAGGTACGATGTAAATATATAATAGAATGAAATAACCTACAACCTAAAACTTTTCATAAAAGAAAATTATGTGAGTTACTTGAAGGGAGTGTACATCACTCCACGGTAATGCTCCTAATATTTTTATAGCAATAAATTTTCTTTAGAAGCCTCTCAAGTATTTATTGTTCAGGTTTCCCTATTTCTGTAGAATTACAACGCATAATTTTTACGATAATTGTGGTAGGTGAAGTTCAAAATTGCAAATATATACGAAGGTTAATCTTATGCTCTATTTACTGCTCCATCGCTTACAGCTTAGCAAAATAAAAGGTAAACCTTGAAGGTTACTGAATTATGAAATTATAAATGAAAAATATAGGGTAGAGAGATATTCACATCCATATTTTTGAATTTAACAGACTCATTGGCTATCAGATTATTTTCTTACAATAAACAAAACAGTCGTACATTAAAATATTTTGTGGAAAATACAATATCTCATTAAAGAAAAAACTTAACAAATTTTAACCGTAAACTAGTGCTATAAAAAATATTGTTTACTTGCTTTAGCCGGCGGCTTCGCCCGCATCAATTTAAAATTAAAACCTCAAAACTTCTTTATAATGTGATGCTACCACAACACTTCTTCATAAATTATTACGTGATCGAATGTCAAGCTAACGTACATTATAAAAGATAAATATCATCCTTCATATTGTTATACAGCATCGCCTACGTTTTAATCCAGGCATAATATTTTCTTGTACCAAAATTTCACGTAGATTCGTTTAAACATTACCGAGCTTTAGAGTAACAAACATTCATCCGTACATTCATCCACCAAAATTTTCACATTCGTAAAATTGAGAGTATTTGTTAAGGTTGAAAAGAAGAAAGTAAATGTTAAAGAAGAGAACAAGAAATGAATATGCATAAGGAAAAATTTGCACAAACGATCTTTTTAAATACGTGCTTTCACGTCCTTCTTAGATTACTTGATATTTATTATTAAAAATCCATTCACTTTTTAAACATTTTCAATGCCTTATTTTTTCAACTGCGTACTTCTTTTTCTTCTCTTCTTCTTTTTCTTTATCTTCTTCCTCTCCTTTTTCTTCTTTTTTTTCTTCTACTTCTTCTTCTTTTTCTTATTCTTGTTCTTCTCCTTCTTCTTCTTTTTCTTTTTCTTTTTCTTCTTTTTCTACTTCTTCTTTTTACTATTCTTTTTATTCTTATTCTTCTTCTTCTTCTCCTTGTTCTTCTTTTTCTTCTTCCCCTTCTTCTTCTTTTTCTTCTTCTTCTTCTTTAACCTGTATCCGTCCACTCGTCAACGCAGGTTTCTTCCGTTAATTTTCCTTTCAGGTTTATCATGCTCGAAATACATGCAAAATATTTCCGCCATCATTTTAAGATCATTCCACTATTGAAGCTCAAGATGACCTGTGCCACAAGTTCTGACTCTTGGACACAAACTCAAAAGTCGTTTTGTCAATTTCCCATCTATGATTTTGTCGACATTCTTCGCCCAAAATCATTTCAATAAAACGACGCTTTCAGTGATTTCGGTTACTTTTGTTTGCGTTCTAACGTCTTTGTTTTTGCACTCGACGCCTACTATGATTCGCACTCTGGTTTTCTGGCTTACTCTGAATTTGTTACCAATATTTTGGGTTATATGCCGTAGGCCTCATAGTCTAACATAGGGACATAAGCCTCATAGTCTAACCTCTGTCTTATATTGTTAGAATATACACTTTCATTACTTATCTATTCATTTCAATAAGTATTTATAGAAAATGTTAATCATCTAAAACAAAAAAAATCCTGATAAGCTACAGTAATACGTTGTGTGTGTCTCATTTTATAGATATTATATTACGTAATCATTACCATCAATATCCATATGTTTTAAAATAAAGTTGTAATCTATAATGAAAAATGTTTTAAAGAATATGACAATAGAAAAAACTTAAAAAAGTTTTAGACTCCAATCAAATATGTGATATCTCTTTTCTGTGTGTATGTAAATAAAAAAAATAAAACATATGTATATATATATATATATATATATATATATATATTTATATATATATATATATATATATATATACACGCACACATGTATGTATGTATATATATATATATATATATATATGTGCATTTGGGGCATAACTGGACTAACGTATTTTATAATACGAATATTTCACGATATGTATTTTAAATCATAAAGTATATTATACTTGCATAACAGGAAAAATTTTCAATTTACTGACGCACATATAATAGAATAACCAATGATCTATGCTTACTGAACAGGTTAAAGTGAAAAATATTTTCTTTGTCGATTATTCAAAATCATGTGAAAAAATCTTCCCTATAAACCCATTTCATAACAGAACAAATATTTTAATTCTAATATTAAATTATATGACGTAGCTTCAAAAAATGTATCACAACCTTCTCACTGGCAACATTGATTCTTTAGCGTAGATTTTCTTTTAAGATGGTGGAATTTATCTCTAACTCCATCGCAATATCTACTAACATTTTGCGCCATATATTTACAAACTGCAACAATAAAATTTATTACTCAACGAAAACAACGAGATTCATACTCCAGATGAAATTGTCGAGTTAAAATATACCAATATGTTATTTTTTTACGAACAATGTCCTGCCAAGTTTTATGAAAATACATCACAACATTTAAGCGTGATTGAGTAACAAACATCCAGGTGGTATTAATATTCCGCGTGTACGAAACTACGAACATTTGTTACTACGCTACACGAAATATGCACAGCCAAATTTAGTAGCGATTCATTATTTGGTTATCGAATTTTTAGGTAGAAAGACATCCAAATTTTTGTGATTACAATATTAGTAATATGCAACAGCAAGAGCATTATGTTACTCCAGGGGCACCTCAAAATATAAAACTAGACCAAAAATATTTTCCCAGTTATCAAGTTAGTGTGGAAAGCAAAATTTTTGTAAGTGTTTCATCATGATAATTAATTTTTTCTTTATTCCACCATCTTTATTAAGCCTTCCTCAATAGCTGTCTAGTCCACCAAATACTATTAACAGAATCTAAATTCGCTTTATTAATTTCGCAAAATTATGTTGTTATCAACGTTAAATTATATATTAGAATAATATATGTAACTTTATTCTGTTAGGTTTGCGACTTATAAACCCGCCAACTCTGTGTACACATTTTTCAACTTTTTATATGTAGTCAATAAAATCAATTGTTAATTATAGAAGCACTGTCGGTATCTAACACTTGTCGCCAACATATAGGCAAAACTAATGTTGCGTCTTTGTAGAAATCTTTTGGTATTTGACTGAAAAACCGATGAAATTAAATTTTGATATGACTTTAATTTTTAAATTTTCTATCACCGTATCGACCGATCGTAATTAGATGGCAAAACATCTGGAGAGTACAGTGGGTGAAGCAGCACACTCCATCCAAATGAAAGTAGTTTTTCACGCGTTACTTTTGCTACGTGGAATCGGGCATTGTCATGTAAAAAATAAACTTTGCTTTGATTTGAATGAAGTTTAGCAGTGACTTTTCTCAATTGTTCACAATTAATCTTAGCTGTAATTGTACTGTTATCTTGAAATAATCCCCAATGAATAACTCCATTTATACCTCACCATGCTCTCCAAAATATCCTTTGTCCAATATTATATTTTGGTCTAAGTACACCGTTTTCCCCAGCTCCTATCCACTGGCGTTTACGCCAAAAAATAACATGAGCCGCACACTTTTTATCTTCTGTAACCAGATACTTTAGCTTCTCTTTGGTACGACGACGAACTCAACAGCTCCAACACAATTTAGCTCCCCCTGAAGATGAAATTGTGTTAGCTCATGTGGTAGCCAAACGGAATATTTTCACTTCCTTCTCAAATTATGATGTTATTTTTTCATTGCAGTATAAGAGTTTAAAAATAGTTCTACCAAACAATGCGAACTTAATCTGGGATCTGTTTCAATAAGGCTTTTAAATTTTTCTAAATTAATTGTAGGAGGTTGCTTTGGATGAGGTTTATCGGACAGGTCAAAATTCCTTTCTTTGAATCGATGGAACCAGGACTTGGCTGTGTTGTGCGAGGGCATACCTATAGAGGGCATACCCAGCATTGTGTATATATTGCATGACGCTTTTGCTGGTTTTTCGCCCCAAACGACACTCATGAAGAAAGAGTTCTCTAATTTCACTTCAAAATACTTCCATTTTTAATTTATTATTTACTAGCCGATTACTTAATTGCAAACGGAACAGATGATCGAATACCGCACTCTTTATACACATACCCTACAAAACATATCCTAAAAGCTTCTATAACAGTCCAGAAATCGGTCAAAAAAAGGAGCGGGTTTATAAGCTGCCAACCTAATAATATGAGATAATAATTTTGAAGTTGGTACCACTTTTCACTATGATAAACTCATATAGGTATATATTTATTATTTTCTATTATTTATTATTTTCTTTATATAATATGTTGCCTAAAATTTTTCAACTGCCAGTATTTTTTCATTTGACCTGTATTCCTACTTAACTGAAATAAGAAATAAAGTATTGTTTTAATCTACGAAATAGATATATTTCCAAGAAATTTACCTTAAATAAGTTAAATTATAGTAACTGTTAACAGTGAAAAATAACTTCGCTCCGCCTTGAGCTTGTAATTTCCGATATACATAAGTCATAAGCACGCAACCTTATTGTATCCATTTGTCAGTTACCAAAGTAGATAATCTAAAAATTAATTAATTTAAAATTAATTACTTAACAAAAAAGATTACATGAAAAGTATTTCTTACGATTACACCTTTATTCAATTTTGACAGCATTTAATTAAACATTTTAAAGAATTTCCATTTTTAATTAAAAGCTTATTAACGAATCCTAGTAAAAAAGGTTTCAATAAAAAATATTTCTTACTTCATACAGAAAGTAAGTAAAGAAAATAAAGTTTTAGATTTAACCAATAAGTATGAAAATATAAAGCCGGTCGAGTACCAGTCATCACGCATTGAATATTTCATTATGCACTTACGTGCATCTAAAACCTTAAAAATTTTCCTAGGATCAAAAACATTTCAGCATGAACTTAATTATTTCATATTGTTTTATTATGTACTCAGCACAAAGTAAATAATACTACAACGAGATCATTGACCATGTGCTATCATGAAACCCACAACATTGTGATAACGTCGCTAGAAAAAATCTCTACAATTAAAAAAAATACTGACAAAAAAGATAAAGGGTCACAGACATGGAGCTGGCAAAAAAAACATGGTCAAATCAATTGATTTGATCATGTATTTGTTTGTGAACTAACCAACGTCAAGATGCATAATAGGCAGGATACCGTGTCAAATCGACATAAGGTTATGAAGTTCTCTATGCTCAATCGTGAGCTACCAATGAGGAGGAGGAAATAAATTATTTATTTTATTTATTTAATCCTTTATATCTCAAAAAGAAACGAAAATACATCATTTAACTTGAAAAAAATAGTTAATTTCAATAACTTTACAATTTTGTGGTTTTTAAGATATTATTGATACTTAATTCATCGAAACATCCTGTGTTGGAAGAAGACCTCCTACATGGCTACCTCACCCGCGCTCCTTGCCTGATATCACATGGAGGATTCTGGCCGGTTTCAACCACGGGGACCAGCCGTATTGAAAAATGTTTTGTAAATTTTTGGTGCTCATAATTTGTTATGGTAATGAGTTATTAATTATTCATGTCACCTGGTTATTTTCCACAAAAAGGTTAAACGTAATAACTTATTTTTTTTATTTATAATAAAGAAAGACCTTCAGGTGTGAGAAAACATGAAACCATTTGATATAGAAATTTGGTTTAGGTCACTGACCCATATATTTCTCAAAGTAAGAATCTAAAAATATTTGTCTAAGGATTTCGTAAGCAATATTAGCATAAAAAATAAGCGTAACAGTTCCGACGCTCGACTGATGTTTACTCCTTAAGTACGATTCTCTTGAAATGTATAAAATGGGTAACACTGTATACAAATATAAATATCAATATCATTACATGTAAATGGAAAATTTCTTAATAAAAAAATGCTGACGATCTAATTATTTTCAAGTAAAACACAAATGAGCAAAATAAAATTTATCCAACAACAAAGGGGGTAATGTTGTTCGCGTCCGTAGGAGCTACCTAACCATAACCCTACACGTGCCCCTCGGGTGGTGCCAATTGAACAACAAACGCCGAGTCGTAGGCGGCGGTCAACTAACCTACTAAGCAAGCCTAACAGCTTCTTATGTTGGAGGTAGGAAATGATCTCCACACCCGTAATCTTGTGGTCATGTCTCGCAAGAACGGAGACCTGGGCTTGGTCGCCTGGGTCGCGAGGAAGACAACCTCTTAACCTGAAAAAATAACCCTAATCCTGAGGTGTGACCGTGCCGATAGGATGAATGGCTGCAGGTAGTCAGTCTCTAGCGCAAACCTCGATGAAACTGGCTCACATCGTTGAAAAGTGCCCTCTCACAGGAATGGCCGTTACCCTGTTAGTGACCTATTATATCGACCCTACTCGTGGGAACAATATGAATTCCAAACAAGAAACAATATCACAACCACAACAGAAATTACTTAAACAACAAGTACTTCAAAGCTACTTCTCTAGGCAAAGATCATCATCCCTCTCTGATATAAGCAGAGGACAGTCAACAACTTCAAAAAAACAACCTGAATCAGACCTGTTGCCTGTTGAAACTATAGGAATAAAAGATATCTCTCAACATCCTGCCCCACCCATATGGCAACATGTACCACTTCCTCGTGGCAATAAGAAGAGGAAAATGTACGATTCCCCACCACCGTCTAATGGAATTGTAAATAAGAACCGGTTTAGCAACTTACCGCTTGATCCAAATGATGACATTGCCCTTTCAAAAACTCAGAAACCCAACAAACCACCACCAATAGTTCTGAGTGGTATAGAAGACGTCAACGAGTTAATAAAACTAATTGAAACTGTTAGCCAAAAAGATAATTATAAGCTCAAAATGATTACCAAAAACATCCTTAACGTGCTAATGAAAACTCCAGAAGAATATAAGAAAATTATCAATCTCCTCAGAGATAACGGGCTTAAAGGGTATACTTTTACGCCTAAGGACTCCAAATGCTACCGAATTCTCATTAAGAACTTGCATCACCTCACACCTCATGAAGCTATTGTTGAGGCAGTTCAAGCGATCAACAACAAAGTCCGAGGTGAAATAATTAATGCACGATACGGCCCCGAAAAGAAACCGACTTCAACGTTCTTCGTCAATATCGAGCCTAGCATTAACAATCCTGACGTTAAAAACATAGCATTTATCGCACAGCAAAAAATTAAGATTGAGGATCCCCGGAAATCAAGGTTCATTGTACAATGCCAACGCTGTCAACAATATGGTCATACCAAAAATAACTGCATGAGACCATTTAGATGCGTGAAATGCGGTGAAGACCATAAAACCTCAGAGTGCAAAAAGAATAGGACAACTCCAGCCAAGTGTGCTTTATGCTGCTGCGACCACCCTGCTAATTATAAAGGATGCCAAATATACAAAGAAATACTAGCTCGAAGGACCAAGAATCTCGCCTCTCGCGCTAGACTACCCAATCAAACACCTGTTATCAACATACCAACTACCACCAACTTTGACACTAAGGGTCATAGTAACACCCACAAAACATCTTATGCCGATATTGCCAAAGGTAGGCAACCAACAACACAGCAATCTACTCACCAACAATCTAATAAATTAGAAGATATACTTGCCAAACAAAGTGAGAAAATGGATCTCTTAATTCAACAAATAGGCTCCCTACTGGGACTTATAACTACCCTGATATCTAATCTGACAAAATGACTTCTCTACACATCGCCACGTGGAACATAAACGGACTTGCTCCCAACACTAAAGAACTTGAGATGTTTTTGAGAACCAATAAGCTTGACGCCTGCCTTATATCAAAATCTCACACTACATCAAGATCACGCATATGCATTCGTGGATTCTGCGTTTACACAACTTCACACCCCGAAGGGGAAGCTCATGGTGGTGCGGCAATAGTAATTAAGGAGAACATTAAGCATTGCCAACTCGAGTCTTGGGAAACCAAGTACCTGCAAGCTACAACTTTACGGATCGATGATCGTGCCGGACCCCTTATCCTCTCAGCAATATACTGTCCACCGCGTCACACCATAAAGGAGAATATGTTTACGGAGTTTTTCAAAGCTTTAGGAAACCGATTCATAGCCGGTGGTGTTTGGAACGCTAAGCACACACATTGGGGATCTAGGTTAACAACTACGAGAGGTAGAGAATTAAAATGTAGTACTGAAATCAACAATCTAGCGACCATTTCAACCGGAGAACCTACATATTGGCCTACAGATACCGAGAGAACTCCTGATCTTATAGACTTTTTTATCACAAAAGGCATTTGTCATCAAAATCTCCTAATTGAGCCAAACCTAGATAGATCTTCTAATTACACACCAATACTTCTTACTGTAAGCCCTATTGCGATACCCCGTGATACCCATAGCTCCTATCTAACTAACGCTAAAACCGATTGGAATGGTTTCCGAGAATATCTCGACGAAAATATCACTCTCAAACTTCCGTTAAAAACTGCTGAAGATGTAGACGATGCATGTCCATACATTACAAACCTGATCCAAGTGGCAGCGTGGACAAGCACACCCACACTGAAGCATTCATTTGCGAATACACCGCTCCCGTTTGAAATCCGTCAAAAAAATTATGAAAAACGCCGCCTTCGTAGAGTTTGGCAACTTTCCCGTAACAGCGAAGACAAAACGCGACTGAACAAAGCAATAAAAAAGCTAAAGATTCTTCTTGCTGATGTCACTAACGCTGCAGTTAAACAAAGACTGGAAAAGATGTCACCTCTTTATGGAAAGCTACCAGGAATATGCCACAGCCCCAACAATATTCACCGCCAATCTGGAATGGCAATACATGGACACGGACAGACCCAGAAAAAGCTGAGACCTTCGCCAGTCATCTTGCTAATGTCTTCAAACCTAACGGATCTGACAACCCTGAGGACCCTGAAATAGATCTGATCCTAAATCAGGACCTGCAGCTGTGTCTGCCGATAAGACCTACTTCCCCAAAGGAGCTGTCCAAAGAAATAGCCAGCTTGGACTCGAAGAAAGCTCCAGGATTTGACCTGATCACCCCGAAGGTACTCAAAGAGCTTCCTAGAAAATGTATTGTCTTCCTGGTAACCCTCGTTAATGCAACCTTCAGAACAAAACATGTCCCTGCTATTTGGAAAATATCCGAGGTACTTATGATCCATAAACCCGGTAAACCAGTCAACGATGCATCCTCACACCGTCCTGTCAGCTTAACTCCAGTTCTAAGCAAATTGTGGGAAAAAATAATCCTTACTAGGATACATGCATACCTAGATATCAATCATGTCATACCAGATCATCAGTTCGGGTTTCGCAAACAACATTCGACCCTAGAACAAGTAAACAGAGTCTATCGAACTATACGAGACTGTTTGGAAAAGAAAGAATATTGTTCTGCTGCTTTCCTGGATATCCAACAGGCATTCGATCGGGTCTGGCACGAAGGGTTACTATGCAAAATAAAGTAAGCACTTCCACACTCTTTCTACCCCTTGATGGATTCTTACCTTAGAGACAGAATGTTTCGAGTAAAACACCGTGACGCCAGGTCTTCCTTGTATAGTTGCCACGCAGGAGTACCCCAGGGATCGGTACTCGGTCCGGTACTTTACAACATCTTCACGAATGACTTACCCCAGACACCTAATATTACAGTAGCAACCTATGCTGACGATGCTGCATTTCTCGCATGTAATAGCGGTCCAGAAGAGGCAAGTAAATTGCTGCAGGCACAACTCGATGACACAAATAAATGGTTGAACAAATGGCGTATAAGAGCTAGTGCCCAAAAATCTCACCACATCACGTTCACTCTGAGACGTGCAACTTGTCCTGCAGTCAACTTAGGTACCAACACCTTACCGCAATCGTCCTGCGTCAAATACCTGGGGTTTCATCTGGACCGAAGGATGACATGGAAAGACCACATCAAAAATAAGCGTAACGAAATCAATTTTCGATTTAGAAATTTGCTATGGCTTCTAGGAAGACAGTCAGCACTATCCCTAAGCAACAAACTAAGAGTGTACTGCTCCGTAATAAAACCCATTTGGACATATGGGATTCAACTGTGGTCATCGGCCAGTAATTCGAACATACTCTGCCTACAAAGAGCCCAAAACAATATATCAGGTGCACCATGGTACTCCCGCAATTCGGAAATCCACGAATACCTACAAATTTCAACCATCGTAGACGAAGCAAAACGCTACACAGCCACATACAAAGATCGTCTGACATTCCATCCTAACCCACTTTCGCACATGCTGTTGCAGCCCAACTCGATAAAGAGACTCAAGAGAGCTGACGTGCTTCATAATTAGAGCGATTAAGGGCACTGGCCCTATATTCGCCAAACAAGATACATACCACAACCTACCTGCTTATAGTTCTAATGACTGATCGCAGGATACAAAAAAAAAAAAACCCGCCAACAAAATTAAAAACAATTACTAACGTCAGACTATGAAGTTAAAATTAAAAGAGACTTTTTAATTTAGTAGGATAAAAGATACCAAATATTCATACATAATGACATTTAATGATAACATCTTGATATAAGCGAACGACAGTAAATTATGTGTCACAATCCGGCATTGCGATTACGCCATAAGAAAATGCCAAGTAAACATATTGATATCTCACTTTAAAGATGCGCAGAAATGTTGCGCGAAGAGGCCACCTAACGGTTACGCGCTCTGAACTTCGTACGCTCTGAGCTTCTGATTTTATTCCTCATAAAACTTCATACCGGACGCTATATATTAAAATCGATGGGTAAGGGTAAACTCCAAAAAGTTTGATTTCGTTCGTAAGAGGTATGAACTAATAAAACGAATTATAAGGATCACAAAAGTTTTTTCACAATTTTATATTATGCAATTCTAGAAACTGACAATATCGACAAAACCTCGTCCCGCTTCATACAACAATTTCTAAAGTTAAAATTATAAAAGACACGATTACTGCAACTTTATATTGTATAATTTTTTTAAACTTATACTTGTTATAATTTTTTTACATGGACAATAGTTATATCAATATATGCAAATAGTTTAGTAGAAATACTATCCACCCGTAAAATTTAAGCTTTTATATGTACATTAGTCGCGCCCTCGACATCGTTCGCGTGAAATTTTCCTACGATTATTGTTTAGAATAACCCTCATATGTAAAAGTATTGACAAAGGATGAAATAGACGGCGTTGCCAGTACAATACCGTAATACATCTACGAGCAAAGTTTACTAAAAACGCTAATTCAGGTTGTTTTTTTAAATCTGTGATATTCAAATAAATACCTAGAATACCATACTAAATTTCATCAAAATCCATCTTGTAGTTGATATGTTACTGAAGAACAAATGAACTTACAGAGAAACAAAAATTCTAAAAACAAGTTTTCTGGCTTCTGTTGTCATTCTATAGCATTCTTTTTAAAACATTAATTATAGAATTCACTCTGTTATAGTTTTGTTATATGTATAGAAATCCTCATAATGTGTACAGGAAATCCTTATAATATGTATACTACTCTAGCTTAACAATTTTCTTAATATCACTTCGTTCGAATAAAATGAATTTACAGTAACATTTAAACGAAATACAACCGACCGTAGTTTAATAATTAAATGACTGGGAAATGACAATAAAAATATGAACAATATATTTTAAATATTATTTACTACAGCTATCCTGCTCCTTTTCATTATATACATGTGCCATATTACAAAATATAACACATATACATAAGTATCCATACTAAGATTCAACTCGAAATCATTCGAAAACTCAATTTCCTTTCACACCCGAACATTATTACAGTGGACTTAACGTATCGCTTTCAAACCACTCGCTTGCATAACTATTGGCCAACTACACATATTGATTGCTCAAACCCCTTATATAACTGAATATTTTCACCCCCATTTCGCTGTGAATATTCTTATCGACCCTTGGCCTATAAAGTTGTGTCGTTTGAATAACACCAATACAATTAATGGCAGTACGTAACGAGTCAATTAAGAAATAATATTTGTTATCGAAAGGTTTGAGAAGTGTTGGGTCGGTTCTATGATATTATGTAATTGAATATTATGTTTGTAAGACTCCGATCATTATTTTTGTTACCTGTGAAAATTAATAAATGAGTACTTTGAAATGATTATATTTTTATAATTTTTTTACATAAAAATAAAATTGTAATTATATACATGACCCTGAAAGAGATTTCAATGTAGCTGTATCATTTTGTATATTACAATTCATAAAAATTGAAATAGACACATGAAAAAAAGTTATGTCCTGAAGCTTGTTTGCATTTAACGTCTAAGTAAGAGATATTAAATGTATTTTTTTATAAAAATAAAATTGTAATTATATACATGACCCTGAAATAGTTTTCAATGTAGCTGTATCATTTTGTATATTACAATTCATAAAAATTGAAATAGACACATGAAAAAAAGTTATGTCCCAAAGCTCGTTTGCATTTAACGTCTAAGAAAGAGATATTAAATGTAATTTTTTATAAAAATAAACTTGTAATTATATACATGACCCTGAAAGTGATTTCGATCTAGCTGTCTTATTTTGTAAATTACAATTCATACAAAATGAAATAAATACTTGAAGAAAATAATTCAAGTGTGTTTGCATTTAACGTCTTAGTAAGAGATAGTTATTTAGTGAATTTCATTGTGATTTTCTAAACAATCTTATTTAAAATAATACTTTTAACAGCCAATGTACTGGGAAATTGGTAAAACCTAATATCGTATTTGCCATTATATGAGTGTATTCGACGTCCATTTATGTATCCATACTTTGGCCTCTTTAAATTATGAATATAGTCACATATTTACAAGTTTATTATCTAACATTTATACACAATTACAAAAATCATAAATTTTATTTTGTAGAAAGGAAAAAATTTAACGAAATGTTTTAATAAAAAACTTGGCAACAAATTACACGAAATCATTTTCTTTAAAAAATTTCTTAGTAAATATGATCTGGACTTAATGTTGGACTACTGATATATTCTAAGCAGCTCCTCAGTCGATGTACAAGACCTTTTTCAGAAATTTAACATCAATGGATTTACACTCATTTGGCATCTCCTTGTAATTACTTTAGCCAGAGATAATGGCCAAGATCTGATAATAGAGCTGAAAGATGCCGACAGAAAACCTCAAAGATGAAGAGTAGATTCATCGAATTTGAGCTCGTTTCACTTATCTTGTTCAGTCTTTAGATCACAAATGGCACGTTCTGATAATGGACCCGGAAGGTAGTGTCAAAAACTCTTCAAAGATGAATAAATTCATCTTATTTTCGCTCGTTTGACTTTTCTTTATAAATCTGCTTATCACAAGCTGCGACCAAGGACTGATAATTTTTTATATAATATGAACCCCTCAATGGTGAGAAATGAATTCAAAGAGGTTGTGTGATTTGTCTTGTCTGTCTAGTGATTTGGCTTATCTAATGGGTCATTTCATCAAACGCAATGGCCAGGCCCCAATGATACAGATGATGACAAAAACTCCTCAATGGAATGGGGGTAGGTGCATCAACTATAGGATAATTTAACTTGGCTAACAAGACCTTTGGTCGCAAGTGGTGGCCAGGTTACAATGATTAAACTAGAAGTTGGTGGTGAGGAATAAATTCAGCGAGTTTAAACTCGTGTGATTGTTTTGACGTAAGCAAAAAGTAACAAATTAAATTGGCATATAAGTAAACTAGCAGTCCGTGGGCATAAATCAACTAAGATATCAGTAGGTAAATAAGTAGATAGACTGTACTAAATACGTACAGGTTCATACAAGCACGGAGCAACTAAGATATCGGTAAATAGGTAGGGAGGTAGACAAATAGACATGTAGGTATGTATAGAATACACAAAGGCATGAAGTAATTAGGATATATGCAAAGACGTGTGGCACTAATTATGGTGAAATCAATAATTTGGGTTTGTATCATGTATATGTATTTATGTATACATGTACATATATATGAATATATCCATGCTGATTAAATTACCCAAATGCCTATTTCGGTTTCGGTAAATGACCTATTATTGAATTCATTACAAAACATAATATTTTGGGTAACGTGCTATATACAAGGATGGGTCCAAAATATTGCGGAAATGAGGGAATGGCGAGCGGTGAGGGTTTCTTCCTCACATAGTCACTAATAAGCTATTCATCACTAGTATATTTACCAAGTTTCAGCTTAATTTCTTTTATTAATTTCTGAGTTATCATCGATCAAGCAATTCATTCTGGAAGAAATAATCGACTATAGAGATTCTAGTAAAATACTAGTAAAAACTCTTGTCTTTGTAAAACCATGATTTATAAGTGACATAATCTCTTTAAATAAGGCAGAGATTGGATCGAACACGACCTGCGCTCAGGACGGCCAATCGAGGCTACCTCCTCAGATATTATTGAAAAAGTTGAAAATTTTGTACAGGAAGATTAAAGCCCAATGAATCCCAAGGAAGATGCCCTAACGGAAGAATAAGAAAAGCCCCATAACGATGCATTTGGGAGAAATGGTTGAAGCATCTTCTTTATACAACTATTTTTAATATATTCTTCATGACCATCTTGATAGGTCAAAAGTCGCCACAAAAGCAACAACATAGCAAAAGGTGTACTGCCTTTCCACGGCAATGCCTCTGTACACAAGATCCATTTTGCGATGACTGCCCTTTACAAGTGCGGCTTTCAAAAATTTCAACGCCCACCTTACAGCCCAAACTTGACGCCCTGCGACTATTACTTGCTCCTAAAAAGAAAAAGGAACTTCGTGAAAAAACATTTAAGGATGATGAAAAGGTCAAGTCTACTAATTTTCAAGAAGTATAAAAAAATTAACCGACAGGTCTGAGAAAAGTATTAGGGGTTAGAGAGAATAAATTGAAAAACAAAAATAGCACAATGGTTTTTGACCTTCCATCCACCTTATTCTATGAACTCTTCGAAGCACGACATAGACGAGCACTACAAAGGGAAAAATAAAACTTTTTAATAAAAAAATTAGCCAACTTAAAGAAACCACTGAAAAATAAACGCATTGTATGATAAAAAATACTATAAAAGCAAGTAATTAATTGGAAATATTTCAGTAAAAAATTATTTCCGAAAATAAAAAAAAATTATAAAATATCGCAACCGACAGAGTTTTAGAATCGGTGCCAAGTAAAATGTATTATTTATGTGTCTATATATGGGCGTGCACGTACGCGAGAGTGAGAAAGACGCGCAGCTTGGTATCGATTCCTGATACCTCTAAGAGTAGCGGTGTTTTCCAAATTTATGTATGTTCGGAAAAATATTTTACTGTAATAGTTTTTTATTATTTTCATTTTATACTTGTCAATGCCTTCGTTTTTTTGGTAAAAAGTTTTATTTATAATGCTGTTATGAATATTTATTTGTAAAATTAGCTTGTGAAGTACATTTACCTGTTAAAGCAAACTTGAAGCCATTTTTTTAATATTTTTTTTAAATGTAAGATACATACCAGCATTTATACATTTGATTCTCGTTTCCACAAGAAGCTTTTATACAAGTATGAATTCGAAATTGTTCCTAAATAAAATTCGACGAAACTTACGATTTAACTTAGAAACGGGTCTTCGCGTTCTATCAGTGTTTTCTTTTTTTACAAAACCCTAGAAGGGATATTAACACAAAAATAATTTTAAAATCGATACTATATCTATGAGAAAATGATTATATTTTTGTGTAAACTACCTACAAAAATATTTTTGGTGTACTACCACAATCACAAAAATTTTTCAAACTTTATTTAGTAATTTCACGTTATTAACACTACATGTTCACACTACATTAAGTCTTTAAATACAGTTCAATAACCTCACAAAATAAGATTGAAATTTTTCACCATAACATTATTCACAGCAATTTTTCCTCACTCCAACTTATGTGACGCTATCCACACTCCATCACATTCACCATAAGCTACACACACATTCTCGCTACCTTTGTAAAGACGCGTCTTGATTCGGGTTGACAGCTTCGATACATATTCAGAGAATAGAACCTACGAAGGCTTCGACGGAAGACCTGACCGGAAACCCGCAAGACAAACATGTCACCGTCGCACTTATCAAACTCTCCCTCCACTTTGAGCGTCTCGCACTGTGGTAATGATTCTCGTGAGCTTAGAAAGCTCCTCATATTTATGAGTATGAAAGCTCTTCATAGCTGAAGTATGATATATTATTCAACTCGCGTATCGAGTCATATCTATGTCGAATCATAGTATTTAAATGCGTAATCATTAAACGGAAAATATTTTATGTATTAAACAGATAAGATTTTAGCGTACCATTATGATAAAATTAAAATTTATTAATTACAATTTAATATATAACTTTTCAACCCAGATCTGCATCACGACCCATTTCTGCGTAGCAACTTGACTAGCAATTTGGTCGAATTGACCATTAGCCAATACAAATTTAAAAGTGTTAAAAATGTCTTTTGTCGTTGCCGATTGTTTGTTTTTTGTTGTTTGAAATTAAGACAAAGAAACGGATGTATATAGGAAAATTATACACTTTTGTTAGAAACTAGCTTTTGTTTTTTTTTTAAATATTAATTACTTTTATTATCCAATATTTTTTAAAAATATTGGGTAATAAAAATAATTATGGATGGATTTCTTTTTCAATATTTTTTTTCTATGGAACCCTCAAAGCAAACAAAGAAGCTAAAGCTATACCTCAGTTTCTTGATATATATATCTTATAGTCAAACGTTTTGAAGTTTATGTCATAATTAAGATTCTAAGACATATTTCACTAAATTTCACAATAAAATCAATATATTATATCTTATATAAGCAAACACACAAACAGAAAAGGAGACAGAAACGTTATCTTGTAGAATTTGCAACATGAATATTTTGGTGAAATTCAACGTCCAGAGATAAAATATTATTCAACCCTTTCGACTAAAAGTTTACTAAATCGAACTTAGGCTGGCGAGTTTCGAGGAAAACTGAACTCGAATAAATCACACAACAAACATCCATGAGTCGAAACCGGGATGCCCTGAAACGTTAAACATTTATACATTCCTTCCCCCGCCCTCCAATAATTTAAGCCGCCTTAACAAATATGCGAACGTGCAAGACTAATATGGCGTTAATGTATTTTTAATGCGGTAGCCTCCCACATCTCATATCATTACCGAGCGGAACTCGAAAATACGAAGCTACACTTCATGAGCAAAGCCAGCATCGAATTCAAGAGACATCCAACTTCGGATGCAGCTTAAATCGAGGCTTTAACCCAGTTTTTGCATTGGCCACCATCCAAGAACTGATCATGAGCTCTCATGCATTATAAGCGACTGGCAAAGATATTCGTTCCTTGTTTCTGTCGCTGGCGCATTTCCGCATAGTGCATTCCTATTATGTTGAAGACTGGTTTATATATCGGATGCGGAAGTCATTGCAATATGTGGAATTTTACGAGAGTCTTCCTGAAAATAAATACAATGCACAAAAAGTTCACAATGTCTCCAATGCTAAATAGCATTAATCAGGATACCTCTATGAAAGTTAACATTATTTTCATGAATTCTCTAATTATAATTTTTTTTAAGTGTGTCTTTACCGTGACTTTATTTCACAAAAGCAATTATCTAAAGTGTCTCAATCAGAAAAAAATGATTGAGTGGAACCCATACGTTGGAAATGAAAAATCTCTGATGTAAATAATTTATTTATAAATAATTTAATTACACTCAATTGTAATTATCAGCTATGTGTAAAGTTATTATTATTATGAAATTATATGATATACACTTTTTATCTATATTTACAGGACAATATAAATATTGTCCTGTAAATATAGATAATTTTTTTTAATAATGATTAACAATTCCAGCTGTGGTACATAATCTCAATTTCAACATTCATTTAAATGAATATCACAAATAGTATTAAGAATACACATAACTGAACCGATAGATAGCAGCATTATCGGCGAAACATTATAGAAATTCCCATCGATGTTTCATCTATCAATATAAAAAAGTTTTATTTCAAAAGAAATTAGCTTATAGAATCCCTATTGAAATGATAGAAAATCTACTTAAATGTTAGAGGCCATCTATTTAAGTTTAGAAATGATTGAATGAACATGATAGAAGTCGATCAGGCGATTTATTTATTGTATACTTCAAGTTTCAAAACAGATATTAGACAAATTTATTGCTAAAGGAAAAAAAATCATTGAAACAGAATACAATTTATTAAAAATTTACTACTATTAAATAGTGCAATAATCAGTGAAAGCTGACCAATTCTTACAAAATATGAAGAAATAATTTATGTATTATTATTATGGATGAGAAAATGGGTCAGGATACGATAGAGCAGGGAAATAAGGGTTAAAGTAATGATAGGAAGGAATCATTTTGAAACAAATATCGATGATGCATTTCAGATAACGGAATCGAGTTTGTTTCGAAGTCTGATAGCAAGTAATACTTACAAAAGAACCATTTATTAGAAGAAAGAGGTTTCAAAACGTAATCCATAAGCACCTAAGGTTTTGCAGATAGACTGACCTTACGATGAGGTTAAAGGCAAGAATTCTATAGAATATTGGCATATAGAAATATAAATTTCATGAGTCACGTATTTCTATCCAGCTGAAACGTGACCTATAATACGATTTAAAGAAATAAAACTTATGAGACAATACGTTATCTTACGGAACCTGCATTTTAATAAGACATACCATAGAATTGCAATTTAAAATCAATCAACGGAAGAGGTAAGAATTAATTATTTACATTTATGAAACCCGAAATGTTAGGAATTCAAGGAAATTAACGAGGAGTTAAAAAATTATTAGGCAACGTACCTTCAACTTGAAAACGAAACTTATACACTGCTCAAATATTTTTAGATTTGAATTGGTTACAATATTGCAGTTACCAATTTTGAAAGCCGTGATGCCGCTATGCGTTAAGTTGGACTTAAAGACTGTTCTTTGACATCATTTTAGTGATATTTTTGATAGATAATTTTAGCGACAAATAATTTTGTCATACCCTATTTATTATGCATTTACCCCCATTTTCACTAGAATTTTCAGGTGGAAATGGTTATTACTAAAGTGCTACGGGATAGCCATTTACCTTGTCAGATGAAATCGTTTGAAAGTAAACAGAACTCTATTGGGCACCTTCTAAGTTGGTGGTGGTTTGAGAATAATGTTTCCCTTTTCATAATTCCTGAAATTACAATTCAATAACAAATATAATATTGAAAAGAAACATCTTATTTAGAATCCCTAAACAGTAAACTAACTAGTTTAAAGTGTACGTTAAAAAAATCATCTAATCTAATAATACAATAATTGAATTATGGGCGTTTCCGAAATCAACAATTTTCTTTTTTTGATGTATATAATTATATAAACCGTTTAACATTTCTATTTTAATTGAGTGTCTAGATAGTAAAATAAATAAAAATAGCCAGCTTAGTATAAATTGCCTATAAATTACGTTTATGAATAACCAGCACTAATTTTACAAACAAATACAATTAGACGACTGACTTTCAATGTTTAATTTCACTAGACTACCTCAAAGAGCGGCGTGTTCAAACCCAAGTAATATTTCCCCTTAACACATGACTCAAACAAGCGAGATATTCAAGATTCCATCTTAAATAGCAAGACATCAGCCTTCCCCCTAACCCAACATCAAACTAAGCAAAGCATCAAGGTGTCCACGTCCCACCCCCTTGCTCCTCTGACCTGGCCCCGCGAAGACAATATATTTTATTTAACAGCCGCTTACCGCAGAGCGAGCGCGGAAAATCAATTAAGTGACCCGGCAAACTAAATTGGCGCCGGGAAAAACAGACGCGGAGGGCGGCGCTGTACATTTTGTTTCCTATATATCAACGTCACTCGCAGACAAATGGCGGTCGCGGCTGCGGGGTGCGTCCAGCGGCGGCGCCGACGAGCGACAGAGCCAAGACCAGATTGTCGGGGCCCTTCCGCGTCAGCGTTTGCAGAATGGCGGACTAGATTACAGCCAAACGTTCGAATATAAATCCCATACATTATTCCGATCCGCTTGCAGATAATTTAGTGCTGTACAGCTGCAGTTGTCCTCCTCAAGATACGTTTTTTGCGATCATTTTTCAAAGATTTTGTGGATCACATGGGATAAAACTAAATAACAAGAATGAAGGTAAGATTGACGTTATTGATATGATACAGTTGTGCGAGAGTAAATTAAGATATAGATGTTTACTTAATACCACGTGAATATTAAGTGATTTAATGCTATGCTGCTGCAAAATATATTCGGATACACTTTTCATTATTACATTTTAATTAAAACCCTTTTCCAAGATTTGAACTTTCAACCGAGCACATGACTTTAGATCAAAACTCCTTTCAGCAAATTCACTTATTCCAATATAATGAATATTAAGTAATTTAATGCTATGCTTCTGCAGAATATATTCGGATATACTTTTCATTATTATAATTTAATTACAAC
Source organism: Druceiella hillmani (assembly GCA_039881145.1). Classification (NCBI taxonomy): domain Eukaryota; kingdom Metazoa; phylum Arthropoda; class Insecta; order Lepidoptera; family Hepialidae; genus Druceiella; species Druceiella hillmani. The sequence goes on along the minus strand of JAYKKI010000025.1, from coordinate 18,449,515 downwards.
CCTTTTCCAAGATTTGAGCTTTCAACCGAGCACATGACTCTAGATCAAAACTCCTTTCAACAAATTCACTTATTCCAGTATAATTAATTTTAAGTAATTTAATGCTATGCTGCTGCAGAATATTTTCGGATACACTTTTCATTATCGTATTTTAATTACGGCCATTTTTCAAGATTTGAGCTTTCAACCGAGCACATGACTTTAGATTAAAACTCTTTTCAGCAAATTTACTTATTACAGTATAATAAATAATCTAATTCCAACAGAATGAAAATAAATATTTGCCACTTTAATTCTCGAAATCGCTGCTTATTCGTTATTCCTGCAATGACTTTCAACTTTACAGATTCCAACTGCGTATTCCATATTTCTAGCAACTACCAATTCTAATCGATCTATATAATTATTTATATTCTTCACCAAAGAAAAATTCCAGTTTTTAAGTTATGGAACCACTAGTATTAAAATTAACAATAAATTAAAACTATCCTAACTAATATCACGAATGCAAAAATGAGTTTGTTTTTTTTTGCTTACACACCTCGACTACATAATTCTGTTTTATAAAATTGTGTACTCTGATATATGTACTCTGATGATTTAAGAACTAAAATATAGAACAATATTAAACTTGGGAAAATTGCAATTCCATATGAACAAAAGGCTTTTTATAGCGGCACCAGGTGGCATTATTGTTGTTTGCTTCGATAAGCAACTTCTTCATGAAATCATCTATTACTTATAATCTTCACATTTTAATTACACACTCTTCAGTCAGTTTACTAAATGCTGATCAAATTTTATTTTTACGCCTATGTATGGACACGGCTCCCTTTACATTCCGTTTCACTACAAAATGAAAAATGTTCATTCCAGTTTCTTGCAAATGTTAAAACGATACACAATGAAAAAATGTTCATTCCGGTTCCTTGCAAATGTTAAAATGATACAAAATGAAAAATGTTCATTCCGGTCCTTGAAAATGTTAAAACGATACAAAATGAAAAAAATGTTCATTCCGGTTCCTTGCAAATGTTAAAACGATACAAAATGAAAAATGTTCATTCCGGGTCCTTGAAAATGTTAAAACGATACAAAATGAAAAATATACATTTCAGTTCCTTGCAAATGTTAAAACGATACAAAATGAATAAATGTTCATTCCGGTTCCTTCCAAATATTAAAACGATACAAAATGAAAAATATTCATTCCAGTTCCTTGCAAATGTTAAATAATACAAAATGAAAAAATGTTCATTCTGGTTCCTTGCAAATGTTAAAACGATATAAAATGAAAAATGTTCATTCAAATGTTCAAATGTTATAACGAAAAATACACCTGATATAAATTACAAAACTGTTACATATACACAATCCTCTATTGTACTCAACTACCGAAATTATGAACTAGAATCGTGATACGCCAATATGTAGAAAATTTATTACTAAGAGCTACCCACCACTTTGCTTTGGCAAATTTGTAATATTCATCATTTCAGTCACGATTTACACGAACTGTGATACAAAGAACAGCAAATTAACTACAGCCTTCCTATTAGTAAAATATATGTATCCAAGCAGGTGTACATTACAACGGTTATCCTTTGGGAAATTTTGGTAAAATTAAAATCACAAGGTGAACAAGGGAAAATAAAAGAAAAAAGGGTGTTTTTTTGCAAACGCCTTCTACTTACTCTTCGTTCAGTCACTTACGTGCGTAAAAACTTCAGAGCTCACCTCAGGTACTACATGTCTAAAACTATTTTAAATATTCACCAAGACCTTCTTCAAATCAATATTTAACCTGATTTTGGAGCTTCATCAAAATTAGTGACACTGGAGATCGAAAGGTGATCGATTTATAAACTATATAGACTATTTACGTTTGCACTATTGTCTGGAAAGATCCTCTTTATAGAAATAGGAACAATTTTAATAAAATATTTAAATATACTTTAACGTGAAAATTGATCTAATGATTTGAATATACATAAGTGCTTCAACAAGCAAATAAAATCTGTTAGGTACGGGTCGAATTCATATTACGTTCTTACACATTTAGTTACAAATAAATGTACTCATTTATGACTACATAATATTCCAGTTAAGCCGTTTACAAATTTTAATAGCAACAATTTTTCACCATATAAATACACCTTTTAATTCATCGTTTAAAACCGTAAAAATATCATACATTTCTCAAATTTTATGATAGTGGAATCATTGCAAGTGTTTCTACAAATTTAAATCAGCTTCGGTACTCTGTTTTTTATGATTCAATATTTTAAGTTAAATAATTTCGGAAGCAAATTATTGAAATATTTTCAACATATCTAGCGACATATGATAATTATTGAAATCCTTATATTATAACCAACTTTTTCAAGTAGTATTCCATACAACAGAAACACAATAGATCGAATCTCTACAATTGTCATAAAAATATTTTTAACTTTAAATTATTCAGATATCTGTGGGTAAATATGATTTATCTCTGTGCCAGATGAGGCAAACAAAAGTATACCCTATACTGTTGGGCTCAACTGTTTCGTGAAAAAAATGACACTCTTATCATAGAAAATGAAAAAATAAGATCCTTAAAAGTTTTATTTAAATCGCCCAATAAACAAATGAAAAACCTTGTTTTTTTCATGATATTAAATAAAGTAGGAATAATACTACATCACGTAGTTTCATTTAATTGTGAATAATGAATGTTTACAAAATTAACGCCAAATATATTCAATATGATAAGTCAAGTTATTTTTCAGAATAGTTTATAATCTACGGAACTCTTTAAACCAGCAAGGTGAAACAAAGTTTAGATTGTGTCCTATGCTATTCTCGATCCACAAATGTGACATGTTAATCCATGAAAATCGAAAATCGACAAGACATTGGAAAAAAACCCGTAACATCCAAAAAGAACAACAAAGAACAAATATAAACGTCAACATTTAAAAAAGTGATCAATATTCGTTATTTCTTGTATTTTTTTTAAATTTCCTATTAACAATTATTAATCTAGGAAACATATAATATATGCACGTTAGTGAAGACAGCCTTCTTGTTTTGTGCATGGCTACAATTTCTTTTTTCTTACTCTTTCCTAATTGTCAATTGCAGTAAAAAACACCACATTTTTTTCATTATATTCTATTTCTGTAATGTCTAACCTATTTTGATCTATGGTTTCCTTTTAATTTCTAATGATTTCTGGCAAAAATGGACGTGGTAGACAGAAAGGAAGATTACTTCTGTGATCTCATAAAGGTTTCATTTTTCTTTTATTTTTGAATGCAGAATATTAAAAATGAAGCACAGAGTAAATAATAGAGATATTTTTTCAATTCAATCTTTTCTATTTTTGTTTTTCCCTATCGAAATACCAAAAAAGGAACCCTTATCGTGAGACCCTTTGCCTGTAGGTGAGTATAGTGTGACTGTTTTTCTCGGAAATTATCCACCTTGCCGACTTGAAAATTGGTTTAATTATACAATTTATTTGCCTTAATTTTAGAAGGAAACATTTTATTTACTATTAAATAGACAATCTTTTTACTATTAAATAACCAAAAAAAGCGTTATTAAGATCATTTTATTATTAAATTAACAAAAAATCAATTTACGAATCGTAATGATTAATCAATTTACTATGAAATAAAAAAAACGTTATTAAGACCAATGAAACTAAAAAGAAAGTAGAAGAAAATCCGCACAAAATGGAGGCCCGGGAACAGTCGCCGAGAAAAAGATAGAAATTTTTATTAGAAAATTGTTTATACAAATCTCCTTGAAAATAAATTAGCTTATGTTTGGATAGCTAACGAAACGATATAAAAAAGTCACCAAAATCGGTCAAGAAATGCAACACGTAGGGATACGTGCATAATTATTATTAAATAAACAACTGAATCAGCAAAATATTAAGTTCAAAAAAGTTATAAAAACTAAGGAAAGGAAGGATTTCCAAGTAAGTAACAAGGGATTTTTGATAGGAAATTGTTAATACAATTTGAATTATTTGACAAATCTCCGTGAAAATAAATCAGCTTTTATTTTGATAGCTAACGAACCATTAAAGAAGAGAATCACTAAAATCAAATCACTAAAATAAAAGAAATTCAACACACAGATATACGATTATAACTATCATTTAATTAAACAACTGAATAAAAAAAGTTTAAATTAAAAAAAACTTAAAAATAGCAAGAAGGGGAAGTAGATCTGCACAAAACGGAGAAAGGTACAAGGTGTAAATAGTTTTTAAAAATTAAACTGTTTCACAAAGCTCCTTGAAAATAAATTGGCTTCAGTTTTGATAGGTAACCAATCAGTAGGAAAAAATCATCAAAATCAACCAAGAAATGCGACACTTGGCGATACGTGCATAATTATCTGTTAAATAAACAATTGAATAAGAAAAATATAAAAAGCACGAAAGGGAAAAAGAAAGAGGAAAAAGATCCGCAACAAAACGGAGGCCGAAAACAGTCCCCGAGAAAGTAGGAAGAGATTTTTAGAAGAGAATAGTTTATAGAAATTAAACTGTTTGACAAATCTCCCTAAAAATAAACTACATCACACAGTTTATTTAATTGTGAATAATGAATTTCTACAAACTTAACGCCAAATATATTCAATATTTGAAAATAAACTGATTTCAGTTTTGATAGCTACCCAATCGGTAAAAAAAATCACAAAAATCCGTCAAGAAATGCGACATGTAGCGCTACGTGCATAATTATCTACTAAATAAACAACTCAGTTAGAAAAAATAAAATAAAAAAATTCCAAAAAACAAAGAAGAAAAGAAGAAAGAGGAAGAAGATCGGTATAATCGGCCAAAAAATGCAAGACTTAGCTATATGTTTGTAAATACATATGGCTACGTCTCGCACAGATTAAGGAATGAAGACGCATGTCATTTTTCAAAGGAAAATTTAGATCATAATGAATACTTTTGGAAATCAAAAAATAGTATCATTTTTTTAGAAAAATATCTTTCCAAAGTAATAAATAAAACTTTGATTGCCTGTAAAATTAACCGAGTTGTAATTATTTCTATCATCAAAAACTGACGCTCTAATCGATAATAAACCCACGAGATTGTGCAAGATTTATAAAATTTGAATTAATTGAATACATCCCCAACAAAACATTAAAAAATAGACACTGTTTTCATTTGATCTATTAACAGTATTTAACGAAACTACAATTCTACAATTTTAGTAGTGATATATTCACACTCATCAATATACAATAAAAGCACGTACAATCAATTTTAATTAAATGAAAACATTAAGTCCTACCATTACTACAAAGCAATCAAATCAACTATACGAGATACCTAAGTTACCGCCTCTTTATATACTATCTTGGTGAATACCCTACCTCCTTGTAATGCAATATATCGATTTACGCCCCATCCAGGTTAATACCCCCTTCGTTTGCATAAGTTAATACCACGGTGGCTTGGTTCATAATACCCATTCAAGTTTACGACGCAGCCTTTAGACGAGGAAACGCATTTTCCCATCACCTCTTGTGTATCGGTAATAAAAGAGTTAATTAGGCCATGTGTTCGCGTGGTGAATTTGATCACGTTAATTAACTTGGAATACAATTCTCCGGAGTATATTTTGTCTGTTGTTATACCACAATACTACGCATATTAAGTCTTTATATTGTAGATACTTAATGAAGCACTTATACTAAATGGGCTTTGTGGAAATGTTAACTTTCAATTAGTTTATTGTATACATACGTGGTGGGTCGAAAAAAATAGTCGCAATATAATGTTCAATGAATAACTTAACTTTTGCTAATGTCTAATGAATTGAAAGAAATTCATTTAAGATTATTCTTAATATTTAAGCATAATTAAATAATAAACTGTTACATTCTTTAGCAATATCCATGTGATAAAATGGCGAAGAAGCATGTGTATCACTTCATTTATAGCCTTGATTAATATCTGCAAAAAAAACCATTAAAAATATTGGTAAATATAAATTAAATGACAATGACAAAAAAGAAGAAATTCCTTGTTAAACCAATAACATAAATTTGTAGTTTAATTATTCCCCACCAGATGGCAGTATTAATTTAAATTTAATTTAATAGGGCATTTATACGTATTTATATATTAGTAATTTATACACTCCATAACATCTCCCTTGGTACATACCAGAGAAAGTTTGGAAATCTACAAATTTGTAATACAGCAAAATTTTTCCGGTGCAAAGAGTTAAAGAAATTGCTAGTTTCCAAATAAAAAGGAAAAACTCCGTAAGTAATATTTTTAAAATCTTTATTATATAATTCCATTTCTCTATTTTTTTTTAATCTTTTACAATTAGTTTAATGGGATCCAATATAAATAAAAGTAATAACCGTTTTTAAAAAGGAAAATGTTACATTGCATTTTACTTAAGACATAAATTAATTAATTGTATAAAAGCTCGTTAATGCATTAATTTTAATATCTTCAACGTGAAAAGATTAATAATTACGACATTAACGAGAATATTTTTAATGAAAATAAATATTTGAATAAAAAAATTACTAAAAACGTTATTGGAATTATATTTACGTATAGAGACGATAACGAACTAGCATCTGGAGTACTTGATGAATAAACAATAAATATCCTTAAACAAGTTTCAACTTTTCCTATAAAGCAAAAATACCAATTAAACTGGCAATTAAACTGGAACACAACTTCTATAGAATAAATCACAAATCTCAAACGAAAAAAATTCCATGAAAATATAGACACTCCGATACATAGTACCACTGCATAATATAAAAGCTTAGACATGGCAGAATAAATAATATAAAATAAGTAGGGCGGACCGCCCTGGGCGTTCTGTGGAAGGAAGCCGATTACAAGTTTGGGCGGATAGCGCCTACTGCCCGACCGGATGACATCACGAACACGTGACGCCTTTATGTTCGCATATCTTTATACGTACTCTTATATATAAACATTTTCAAATACAGATATAGTATATATGTATCTTTATACATATTTACACATTTAGATACGTACCGCGTTAAGTTACAGTGTGAATTGAATGAATACCGAATTAGGTCAAGCTATATTCCCGCCTGTCACACGTTCCTAATAATATTGCTTTCGTAGAACCATTCGAGATGGGCGTGTTGCTGGTGTTTAAATATTTATAGCTAACGTGAGGATTGAATGCTTAAAATGTTTCATCTTTTCACAATATTTATATCTTATAATAATGTTAAATTTGATTTAAACTAAGGTCAGAACGAAACTATTGATCCTAATTTATTCTTCATCTATTTGTTTATGTATATGAAGGAAAATATCTAAACTTTTTAAATGTTTTTTTTCTGGAAACGTTACCATTCTTAAGTTTTTAAATCACACGAAAATTTAAACGCAAATAAAACCATATAGAATACGATTAAAACCCGCACTAGGAGGGTTCCGTACCAAATTGGGCAATTATGATAATTTTACATAATATTTCTATTAAACTATATGGAAATATAAATTTTTCAAAACAGAAATATATCACGTAAAATATTTTTCACAAAAAAATGATGCATATTTTAAAAAATTAAGAATTTTGGATAATCCCTAGTTTTCCTGTAATCTTATAGTTAGATTTTAAAAAGTTAAATGTATAAATTACCATTAAATATGTCCGCATCCTCAGTAGTTATATGAAGCTACATAGAGTACCTATGTTCTAATTTCGTAATGATGTAGTACTGGCAGATTAGTTACACATAACCAAGAAATAAATAACTTATTGTAATTAAATAGAATTGAATAACTGTTTTATCATATTAAAACCATAGATTTAACTGGCTCTGGAAGGTCATTTAACTAGCTCTTTCATTTATTATTGGATGTTTTTAAACATGCAAATATAGCTATTTTTAGGAATAAAATATTTTCAAAACATTCAGTTATTATAGCACATGCCCCAATTTCAAACAATATTTTGCATTTTTAAGGAGTATAAGCGTTATCATCTCATTGTATCGTCATCAAAGTGCATGCAAATCTTTCTCGTTTTACAATAAAAAACAATAAATTAAAAACGCATCTTAAACCTTGAACATTTTTACTGACATCCTGTTTATTCCTAAATTTAATAATGGAAATAAACTCATTCTTTTTATTAGGACAATAAAATCAAATTCTTCATTCAAAAACGACGTTAATTAATACTGATTTTGTCTTTCCGCAAAACTATATATTAATGTAAACTTTTTTTATTTTAGTGTTTTGAATCTTAACTATAAAAATGTAATACTCATAGGTGGTAGTATTTGCCATAGTTACCTCTAGTAAAAAACGAAACAAAAATATATTTTACGGATAGTTTTGGGAAAATCAACCGAAAGACTAAACAATTCTTGAGGTCAAATCTCAAATAAAATGTAAACAAAATAGCTGATAAAAAAAATCTGACGAGTAAATTTTGAGAAAATAATTATCAAACAAAACTCATTGAACCTGAATTTTTTTCTCGATGTGATGAAAACTACTTAATAATTTATCTACTGAATATATTTACATAATTAAAACTAAATCGAAATAAATATCCACCTTATAATTTATGGATAATATTATTATTTGACTTCCAAATAAGAAAGCAATACATAAAAAAGGTTTTTTCTTTAAATTGGACAGTTTGATACCTTAGGTCTAATAAATAATGAATACTAATCTAATAACCTGTAAACTATGCATTATCATAAAGCTACTATTTAATGAATACAAGAATATATTTGGCACACCGAACTAGTCACTTGTAAAGGAATTCCCAAGGAAACATAAATAAAAAAAAAGGAGCTAGTTATAAACGTCTTGAAAAGATATGTTTAACCTTTTCAAATCAAAGACAGCATCTGACATCTTAATCTCTGAATTATAAAAGAGCTTCTATCTCATCATAAATAACTAAATTGCACAGTAAATCAAAAGATCACAACCTAGCAAAACAACGCTCATTGTTCAGGATAAATACAAGACTGTAATAAGAAGATGAATGGCATTAGTCAGCAATCTGATCATGAAATATTGTATTTCACAGCCAAGCCCATAATTTTCACAACTAACAATGCAATAAATCAATACCGACACAATAACCGTGGCCGACTGCATTGCGAGCTCGACTATAACTTACTACGAGTACCAAACACTTGTCTGTGCTAAGCCACAATTCACTTGCTATATTTCACTGAACCAAATTGTGTCACAATGTGAACATGTAAGTACAACCAAAAGTTGACAATACATAATATTCCCATATATACCAGTAGTTTAATATCATCGGCCAACATACAGCATCGCACTTTAACCATTCCTCAACCCAACTAATTATTTGAAATTTTAAATATATACAAATATAACAGAAGAAGAAATATTACAGAAGAAGCCAGAGATTCCATTCCAATCAGGCTCAAATAACCAGGGATTTCTTAAGTTCTTCGTAATTTCTGTATTAAAAAGGTTACTGCATTTACTCGTATAAAAGTATAGGACATATTTAATGCAATCTAGATGCTGTTAATTTCCCAGTTGTATCCTAGGAAATGAAAGACCTCGTGAAATAATCAGGTACACTATCAGCACAAATGTGGATATACATGAGATTTACGCCGGCAGTGTTTACTCGATTTAGGCGTAAGATGCTGAAAAGATAAATATAACTACAAAGGGAGATCGATAATATATTTCCACAAAAATAACTTCAGAAAATGAAATTCTTCTATATTAAATCATATTGTAATTAAACTCAGTGATACAGTTCGTTTTGATTTAGGCGTAAGATGCTGAAAAGATAAATATAACTACAAAGGAAGATTGATAATATATTTTCCACAAAAATAACTTCAGAAAATGAAATTCTTCTATATTAAATCATATTGTAATTAAACTCAGTGATACAGTTCGTTTTGATTTAAAATTTTTCAACATGATGTGCATATTTATCAACCCGAAATATATTTTTTCTCTGTTTCATTTCATATCTGTATTCATTTGGGCCAATATAATTTGCTGAATTAATGATTAATTTCAAGAATTACCAAACATATATATTTTATCATTACCATAACATTTTGGTTGATAAGATAATACAGATAAATAAAATTGAAGTGTGTTTGTGACTCACGAATTTTAAATACTTTTCCTGTTTACATATCGGATTAATTAAACGAATCTAATGTTAAAATAATGTTTGTCTATCTACCTGTCTGTGTTCCTATCTGCACGATAGAGTTTAGCTCTGAAACTACTGAAGCTGCAGTCAACTTAAGCCTGGCTCAATTTGGATTTTATTTCGTTGCAATATCTCAAATTGTTCCAAAATTATGGTGTTATTTTCTTCGGATTTCGTAAAGCATATCTTGTATAGGTGTGACTTAATGCAAACGTATAGGTACCGTGGCCTTTCTTTTGAGGCCATAGTACCTATATGTTTGCATTACGTCGCCCATACTTTGTACCTAATGCAGTTCAAATATGCATTTAAATACAGTGAAATCTAGAAATATTCGTGTTTGTGACTTAATGCAAACGTATAGGTACCGTGGCCTTTCTTTTGAGGCCATAGTACCTACATGTTTGCATTACGTCGCCCATAATTTGTACCTGTGTAATGCAGTTCAAATATGCATTTAAATACAGTGAAATCTAGAAATGTTCCCATTATTACAATTAAATCTAGAAATGTTCCTATTAAACAATTACTTCACTCTTTACACTTTTCGAGGGATCCTACATTTGTTATTACATTCCATAGGACGCCTTCTGTGGCGCAGTAACAGAACCCCTAATTTTCAAAAGCTTTCACTGATTATCAAAAGCTTTTTGTTGAAATTTCCTAGAACGTAGTGTATATTGCATTAGCAAAATCATTAAACAATTCAAAAATCACGCAAACGAAGTCGAGGACCAGTTCTATTAATATATTTATTTTTGTGTCCATCCAGAAAAAATGACACCAAATAGCGGATACACTCAGTTCTATTAAAGATTATTCTTATCTACTATCATAAAGGCATTTTCAATTTAAAGATTTATCGTATTAATGCCTTTAAACAATTTCTTAGCCTTATCTAATCAAGTCATGTAATCAAAATGTCAAGTTCATAAAAGGAAATACCTTTATATAAAACTTTTGTCACAAACTGTGTAAGCACCCTTGTCTTCTCCCTATCTATTTAGTAACCTATCTGCTTGCATTATCTTTAAATATAACATTACAATTAAGTATAATATTAAGCTCTTTTTACAATGGAAATTACACAAATAATTACTTAGTGCCACATACGACTTAACTAAAAAAAATATTATTAAGTTCTATTCGTATATCAGTCAACCCTCTAATGTCGAGTTATAATCTCAAAATGTTATATATACAGTCCAAACAAATATATATATGTATATATATATATATATATATATATATATATGTTTTAATGTGATCATATTTATATTCAACTTTAATATCACGATCGTACGCTAAACTCCACGATCACATCAAAGTTGTTCTTCGCAATTTCATACCTCACCACTTTTCAATGTACAATACAATTTCGGACAACTGAGGTTGATCTCATCTCCGCGAATGGAGTCAGTAACCGAGAGGTTAGCTGGAATACTGAACCAATGGACGTCGAGTACACTTGCCCTAACGCACCCACACAGCCACGCAATACCGTGAACTCTGTAGTATATTGAACTATTGTAAGCCATTGTGAAATGAAATAGCAGTGCGGAAGTTCACCCCGTTTACTGCCTAGCAGAATATATTTGTACCTGCGTTCATTGTTACAGTTTATGTACAGTCATTTTATTCATTCATACTAAGTGTCCAATTTGTTATATTTCAAACCTTAAATTGAATATAAAATGGTTATCAATCAATATTATTATATAAAACCGTTTATGGAGGCGGGGGTGGTAACTTTTGCAATGAATATTTTTGGAAAATTTGGGTTGAGAGCATAGTTGAATTCTAATAGAAGTGCAAGGAACTTTTTTCGTTTTTATCTGTTTATCTGTTTGTTAGAGTAGCTGCAAATAAAGTTCAAATTAGAATCTAGCTTAGATTTTGTCCTATTAACAAAATTCAATGATGCTAACGTATAACTAAAAAAATATTTTTATCTCAACATTTCTACTACAAATCAGAGATGCGCTATTAAATATTTTTATTACTAATTCAAAAATTACGTTACAAATTGAGATATAACCTTGGTGTTTATTGCAGCACCGTGAGTCTAAATTGTGTGGGCTATAACATAAGTATTTTTATAGTGGATATTATAATTGAAGAAATTAACTCGATTTGTAGATTATTTTTCATAACGTTAGTTCTCTATATCTTACGTATATATTTGATATATAACCATGATAAAAACATTTCAATATAAAAAATATACGTTTGCAAAAAAGGTTTCCGTTCCTCCACTTATCTGCCGGGTCCCTCAAAAAAGACCCTCATTATTAAAAAAGTTTTTGAAGTCTACTTTATTTAAAATCGACATGTCCTCTCATCTCGTATTCTCGTGTCGAAATAGAAATGAATATAAAAGACACTATTCGTGACTTCTGTTCTTTTTCAGAGTTTTATATATTTATTACAAGTTTATTACATTAATATTGTTATATGTTAAATCATGTATCAATTTAACTACGATTCGAACGAGTAGTGGTATTACCACAAACATTTGAATGTATTTATTTATTTAGTGCATTATAATCTTACTGAAATTCCCTTTAAAAATTAAGTACGCCTCAATAAGTTATGATTGCACTTTAAGAGAAGTCGATCATTTTCCTAGACCCAACTAGCAGTTTGACAGGTGATAGGTTATGATCGCCATTTGGAATACTTGAGCTTATTTTTAATATTCTAAACAATTGAAGTAGTCTAACATATCTCAGAAGCAAACTAAATTATTTGTCTAGAAACGGTTTATTTAGGTCTACGGTCAGAAAATTTGGTCAGCTACTTAAAAACTTTGATTTCAACTGGAACCTGACATCAGAAACTCGTTGATTGTAAATGTTTTCGAGGATCATTTAAAAAGTACTACCTCTTTTAATCTCTAACTCCTTAACCCATTTCGCTCCCTTTCCTTAACCAAAATGTATAATTTTGTGAATTGCCTTTATGTGCATTAATGTATAATTTTCATTTCTTTCTTTGTTTTTTTTAATACCGTCTATTTATGATTTTGTAATAAATGCTTCACCAACAGCTTTCACATTCTTCCGAAAAAAAACAGTTTCGTACGCGGCCGCGGTTATTTTCGTGAAAATATCAGTTCAAGATCTTACCCCAAAATTAATTGTTTTCTTTTTGGTTTGAATCGTTTAATTCATCCGCAGCTTTATTAACTACAAGGCAGGATACAAATGGGTATAGCTATAAAATTATATGAATACCTCTCGAAAATGTCAAATATATCGGTCGAAAATCGTGGGTTTCCTTTGCGGTTCACAATTTCCATTACGGAATAACATTAGCACTTTTCTCTTTAAAAGGAGAATTGAATAATGTTGAAAATTTTCTTTTTTGAACTATTTTTAACCGAGTTATTATAAAAATAACCAAGAAAAACTATCGCTCCTTTGGGCACGATTGCCTCCCCACTAACTTTCACGTTCTAAAATAAATAATGAAATAAATAAAAGAATTTAAAAACACCCAATATGTCGTTTTCGTTTTTCTAATCAATAACGAAATCTGCAAATTATATATGACGTAGGATTGTGAAATTTTCTTCTATGACGATATAGAGCCACAGTAATTTCCAAGCAAATGTATGAGAGATTCACATGTGTCTCTTAATTTTTATCATTTAATTTCGTGCATTTTTATATAATTTAAGCTTTCCAAAATTTTCACTTTCCACTCTAAGTTTCGTACAATAAATTATGAATAATAGGGAAGAATACATTTCGACCTAAACAATTCATTGACTGTAACTGTGACAAACTATTTTAACTATTTTATCGCACGTGCAATTAAAGGATAATATTGTTATATTTAATTAGAGGGATCTTTGAATGTCTCTGTAAGTTTGTGTTTTCGAGGATATCGATTAACCTATTCTGTATAATAATTTCGTTGTATTTAGATGACGGGTGAGAATACAGTTAAACCAAAGAGGTTGGTATTGAAGATTTTGTATTGGACAACAATCAATTAAAGATTATAAAATAACATACATAAAAGAAATAATTGTTAGCGGATACAATTTGTTAAAAAAACATGTTTTGATATTAAAAATTTCCCCCCACAAAGATTGCATATACAGATAGCATTTTTATAAAATTTTTATTTTTACTGATATTGTTTTTTCAATATGTTAATATGTTACTTAGTACATCTTTCACAAGCATGAGAAAAATGATTTGGTTTTTTCATACAATTATTTACTAAACGTTTTTCACTCATAGGATAATATTATGACACAAGTAACCATACGATCTGCGCTTTCTTGTAAAACTTTGTCAATTGTTTTGTCGTGATTTTTTTGGTCTGAAAATATATAAATATAGTCAACAATTAAATAATGCAAGGTTATGTATCTTTAAGAAAATAAAGTCAATAGTCGTGCTAAATATTTTGAGAAAACCAAAGTGGCAGGGAATGTGTTAAAAGTAGGGATTGTAATCCTGCAAATTGGGATCTTTCGATCACAGCATGAATATAATGTTGCCACTCTGCTGTTTCGCATGCTTAGCCCGCTGCGTGCGACGCGGCATGCCTGGCGCCTCCGCCAGTTATTAATTGACTCGCGTCGTCAACAAATGTGTGGCTTTATGGATTATCTATAATCGTGTAACTTTTTTAAATATGTAGTATTACTTACTGCTTTAAAACACCTAATTAATTCAAGACAGTTGCATTAGCCACTTAGTATATTCTCTATTGTCGGTTTGTTTACAAAACTCCATTCTTTATTCACATCAATATAAATTTACACTCACACTGTTTACACATTCTGTTTTCTAACTTTCTAGGTTGGTTTTCTTAGCTATTCACGTAGAGGGTATATGTACCTATATTTATTAAATTATCTTAGGTGTATTATATTATAAGTACCTACGTATTATAACTGTTTACTTAAGTAGGTACAAAACCTAACCTGTATTTTTTTTATTTCCGACTAACAACTTCACTCACTACACTATAGAATACTAATTGCTCTACGAGTACCTTCAAGTATGTCACTTTCAAGTATGTCATCTGATATAATGGGAAAGGGGCATCAATGCAAGATGTGTATTGTATTCAAATGTATTAAACATTGACCAAGGTTCCACTACCACCCTAAAAACACATTTAAGAACAAAGCACTGCTTTGAAACAGGTCGACTACGTGAAAATCGAAACACAAACACAAATTCGGTTGCCGTTACCAAAGCATTCACGTCAAAAAATCATGATTTTTAGGAAGAAAAAACAGAAAAGAAACTACGTGATGTAGTATTATTTCTACTTTATTTAAGTTCTTTACCACGACCTAGGTTTCGTTGTATCAACATCTTCAGGTGGGCCATTAGCAAAGATACCATGTATTCATGTTGTAATACAACGAAACCTAGGTCGTGGTAAAGAACTTAAAGAAACTAGGAATAATACTACATCACGTAGTTTCATTTAATTGTGAATAATTAATTTCTACAAAATTAACGCCAAATATATTCAATATTTGATATACAATTATTAAAGTTACACATCTCAAGAAAGAATTTAAAAAATTACCAAGTCTTAATGAGTGAACGTCACTAAATATTACTGTTATTTAAATAACATAATTCATCACAAGAACACTAATGATAATCTTGTTTTGATACGAATACACGGTTCGTGTACTACATAACACTGCATCGAATTAGTCAAAGAACGCCAGATCAATTTTGGTCTTTATTTTGAAACTGATACAAATGACGGGGCGAATGTCATGATTAAAGTTGTAAAGCTGACACCTTGCTACCAGCAACTGTATTTTGCTTACAGCGTACAGTTAGCTGTGGTCGATACACTCTACAAAAAAGTCTCACTTATAGAATCGATAGCAAAAGCATTGACTAATTTATATATATACATGACGACAAAGATATGGAAGATAATGAAGAACAAGATTTGAGCGTAACTATTGGTCGACAAACCGCAGGAATAATCCCCGGCTTCAATGATCTTCTAAAAAAGTTCCGAAAGTCGTAAAGATTTTCAGAGATTAGCCGACCAAAAAGAAAATAGATGATTTTCAGAAATGTATAAAAGAAGTGACAGGGAAAGAATTGAGCTTAATCCTAGATCAACGCACTCGTTGTTTTGCTTTTATAGCCTTAGAATGTGTATTGAGCATATGACATCAAATTTACGGATGAATAATGGTACAAGATTAAAGAATTAATTAACAGCTTACAGACTTTGAAACTAATCGAAGCATTATGTAGAAGAGAGTCTACCCTAACAATTGCAGACACAACTTTCGTTTTAGTTTAGAAAAATTTAAATGTCAAAATACACTTTTAAGCGCTACACTATCGGAAGCGCTTCGTATAAGAATCAAAGAAGAATATACTGTTATCTTGGGGATATTAAATCACTTACAAAATTCCAAAAAATAGAATCGGAAATTGAAGAAACCTGATAGTACATTTACGATGCTGAAAAAGTATAAGATTGACATATCACTAAACAAAAAAATTTTAAACAAACTTAGTAAAAGTGAAGTCGGACATGAAGAACTTGTAGAAGTGGCAGCGGCTACAAATGATACCCAAAACTCTTTGCGAAATAATTTAACGTTACAGGAAAAACTATAAATATAGATAAAGCAAGACAATGAAGACTACACTAAACAGAAGATATATATAACAAATGTAGACTTTGAAAAGGTGTTAGAAAAGAAATGATGGCATACGAAACTAATGGAGAGAAAGGAAAGTACTTGACTCTAATGCACGATTGATTATTAACGTTGGATACAACATGTATAGAGGCAGAAAGAGCTTTTTCTGCCTCTGTAAACAGTATACAATAAGTAGATTAGGAGATAACACGATTGATGTTTTTTTGTTTTTTAAGATCGTTTTTCCGAAAATAGCATGCATATATTATTAATACTTTTACATATTTACTTAATTATTTTCAAATTTTCTGTTTTAGACCACAGAATGTGGAGAACAGTGATTGAAAAAACTGCTCTTTAGTTAAATTTAAATAAGTAGAAATTATGATAATTGTCATTAACTATAGTAAATAATTATCATGGCTGATTTTGATTATTATTATGTATATCATGTAGAGCAATTATAGCTTAAATAAAAACTAACTTGATAATACTAACTAAATAATTAATTCGTCCAAACCAAAATTTCAACCACAATAGCTTGCATTTATGAAACTTACAAGACCAAGTCAATGTGATAATTGTAATTTAAGATTGTTTATTATTCGGTTAGGTTTAGTTACCTTGAATAGATAAGTTGAAAAATAAAGCTTTTAATTACTAAGTCATTAAAAGTAAGTATTATGATGTTAAAGGTGTGATAGATATTGTAGTGCTGTGCAATCACCAAGAATCTCATAAATGATATTGCTAACTAGAGTATCATATCTGCATACTAGAAAATGTTGATTTTTTACTTAATTTTATTGTTGATAAAATAATGATAAAATTAATGTTTTATTTAGCGAATTTTATACATTATATCATTCTTATGCGGAATCTCGCTGGATCCAGTGGAATTGGCACCAATCCAACAAGAATCCCGCGGGATTGAAATGACTGCGAGATTGCAAGCCCTAGTTAAAAGGTCATAGGATTGGAACACCTAATCGAACACTTTGGAGACCCAAATCTCAATATGGAGATGCCATATAAACATATTATGAAGTATTTTTGATTGTATTTTCAAATAATTCTTCAATTACACCCCACTGAAGAAACCCCCAACCCCCTTCTTTTTAAACGTACGTCAAAAAGAAATTTTATTTATTCTGTGACAAACGGATATTGTGACAAACTAAAAAAATTAAATTAAATACTGGCTAAGGTGTATTTCCCCTTCTTCTATTATACAGATCTAAAAAAAAAGTTAGGAAAAGTTTTGGAAATCTGTCCAGTACTAATTGGACATAAATTTAATTTTTCCAAAGTTTTTTAAACTACAGCTTTAGAATTCTTTGCCATTTTGCAAAATAATGATATTTTTTGTAAGTTTTGTTATTTTATTATTAGTCTAAAATTTTGCACAAAAATGCAAAGAATTATTTACAAAGTTATAGTAAACATTAATAACAAATTAAATCTTACTCTGGAACGCTGTTATACATTTTTCTCCTAATTAATATAATTATGTATATAATTATAATATTTCAACGGATATGCGAAAGCCATTACGTTCAAACATTTTTTTTAACTTTGAATCATATGCACGCTTGGCATGAAAAGCTACTAAATATATATTTAATGTAAAGTTCCATCACACGGACTTAAAATTAGATTCATTGTCTTCTTAAAATAAACAAGATGAGAATCAATCTGAGAACTATCTTCGTCTCTTCAGAAATAAGTCAGAAAATAAATGAGCCAAACACCTCATGCTTCAATAAGGTTTCTAGTTTACGTAACAATTATCAAAGTATTACTACATTTTTAATGCGTTATTCGTTTTAAAGAATTCGATAAGTATTTTAAGTACATAATCTAATGACTTGTGTCAAAAATTTACCCGTGTTGCTAAGTGTACAAAAATCAGCGATTCCGATAATGGATGTTGCATTTAATAATCTCCAATTTTCAGAAATAAATCAGAAAATAAATGAGCCAATTACCTCATGCTTAAATAAGGTTTCTAGTTCACATAACAATTATCGAAGTATTACTAAATGTTTAATGTGTTATTCGTTTTATCGATTTCGATAAGTATTTTAAGTACATATTCTAATAACTTGTGTCAAAAATTTACCCGTGTTGCTAAGTGTACAAAAATCAGCGATTCCGATAATAGATGTTGCATTTAATAATCTCCAATTTTCAGAAATAAATCAGAAAATAAATGAGCCAATTACCTCATGCTTAAATAAGGTTTCTAGTTCACATAACAATTATCGAAGTATTACTAAATGTTTAATGTGTTATTCGTTTTAGCGATTTTGATAAGTATTTTAAGTACATAATCTAATGACTTGTGTCAAAAAGTTACCCGTGTTGCTAAGTGTACAAAAATCAGCGATTCCGATAATGGATGTTGCATTTAATAATCTCCAATTTTCAGAAATAAATCAGAAAATAAATGAGCCAATTACCTCATGCTTCAATAAGGTTTCTAGTTCACATAACAATTATCGAAGTATTACTAAATTTTTAATGTATTATTCGTTTTAACGATTTCGATAAGTACATATTCTAATAACTTGTGTCAAAAATTTACCCGTGTTGCTAAGTGTACAAAAATTAGCAATTCCAATAATGGATGTTGCATTTAATAATCTCCTCTTTTCAGAAATAAATCAGAAAATAAATGAGCCAATCACCTCATGCTTCAATAAGGTTTCTAGTTCACATAATAATTATCGAAATATTACTAAATTTTTAATGTGTTATTCGTTTTAGCGATTTTGATAAGTATTTTAAGTACATAATCTAATGACTTGTGTCAAAAATTTACTTGTGTTGAGTGCAAAAAATTCAAAGATTCCAATTACGGATGTTTCTTTCAATAACCGACATCTTTGACTAATTTGTAACAAACCCTTTAAAAGTCTCGTTAACCGTTTGAGTGCCGACGAGAACTATCGCGCTCGTGCGCGTATTAACTAAATTTGCCACGAGCGCGATAACGCTCGCGAAATCAATTGCTGTTTAGCGCGCGGTAGGGGAGGTCGCACGCACGCATGGCTAATTTTTTATCTTTCTACGTATTATATAAAGTTCAAATTATAATATTATTAGTAATTACAGTATAAAAAGGATACAGGAAATTAAAATTTTTAACCCATAATATTGGAATACGAAAATAATTCGCGTGAAAATTATCGTTTTTCTAGTTGTGAAGAAAGTGGTAGTGGGAGTGACATTGTAGTGCGCTCACAATTTGGCGTAATGCAAATTTTGAGTGATAGTAATAATAGTGACGATAACAATTATTTTGCTGATATACCGGACTGCGAAAATGACGATGTGACCTTGTTTTCAGTTTTTGTTATAATTTTTGTTCACAATATATACTTCCATAATATTCTTTGTATTTTATTATCCTTGTACAAGTTTTTATTAAGAAAACACCGAAAAAATTATTAAAATTGGATATTTTTTGGAAGAGATACAGTTTTTTTCGAGACAAGGGTAAATGACATCAAAAACAAAAGATTTCTTTGGCATTTTTAAGTATAAATATGTAAAAAACAATGGCACTAAAACGGCTAAAGAGAATCGTACATACCTGGGATGACCAATTCACTTTAAGGATTTAGCTAAACTCGAGAATAGCCAAGCGAAGAAATCAATAATTTATATTTATTATATCTATATAATGTGGAGTTCCACAGAAATGCACATATATTTTCTTCTTTTTACCTTTAAATATTATATTTTCTTTCCGGTCATAAAGTTAAAATATAACTTGAAATACTACTAAATCAAAGTTTATGAACGCACTGATCTCAAGACATTTATTTCTCCATGACACAAATCTTTCATCTTTCCGGACCCTGACGTAACCGCGATTTCTTTTCCAATATCGATATCAACAGATACTGACTCCAGGGAATTACCTAAAATAGAACACAGATATTGGAGACGTCAGTTGAAGACAGACACTCGCCAGACGATTGGTGTTTTTGTTTGCCGCTGACGGTGGGAGGCGTCATCGGTGTCAATCGCTGCGAGTCGACTGGCCGTTCCCCTGAGATCTACTTTAATAAGTTTGATTTTATATAAAATATATTTTCTTTAGATAATACAGTTTAGATTTAAAATTTATAAACACCATTTTCAAGTTTTTAGGGTTAGGTACTGCAAAAGAGAAAACGGAACTCCAATAAGATTACCAATCTAATAAAATAATCTGTCCTTCGGTCCGTCACAGCCGTTTTTCTCGGAAAATGTTTTACGTAGAAAGATGGTAATTGGCGTAGTAATAACCCCTATTATCCCGTACATACGTGAACAGTTAAAACTTGAAAATATTTGTTTGAAAATTTTAGAGGTGCATATTAACTACTTTTGTTTTTATTTCCATATATAATTTAAAAGGACTAGTTATAAGCATCTCACCAATATTTTTACATATTATCTTTTTTTACATTATATACTCAGAGATATACTCAAAAATATACGATACGAATGTGCCCCGCTCCCCTATTTCAGATACTACTCCACCCATAATTATGAATAAATATGGGTATTACTATATCACGTAGTTTTATTTACATACATAATTTAAAAGGACTCAACAATATTTTTACATAAAATCTTTTTTTACATTATATACTCAGAGATATATAAGAATCTGTCTCGCTCCCTTATTTCAGAAACTAGGGTGGATTAGTTTCTGAAATAAGGGAGCGAGACAATTACGAAAAAATATAAATATTACTACATCACGTTGTTTTATTTCCATATATCATTTGGAAGGACTAGTTATAAGGGTCTCATCATTATTTTCAGGGAGGTGCATCTGCATCTATACATACTATTAACCAATATAAAATATAGAACTAAACATGTATAGCATGTGGATAACAGAGTTGCGAGTATTAAATACTTTTTCTACGATCTGTCTGACAATGACAGATACAGAGTTTTTCAATGGATACTTGCTTCTAATACTGTATGACAAAAGCACAATGCCCTGTATTCCGTGATCATTAAAAACTGTCAAGTGGGGGAGTTAAAAAAATATTCTGGGAAAACGAAAAGACCTAAAAATAAAAAAAACGATAGTTTCTCGATCCCCAAACTAGTATCTATTGAAAAAAAATATAATATCCTTACGTTGAAAAAACCTGACATTCCCTATTATCTAAATATTTTTATTTCAAATCAATTTTAATAAAAAAAAATACTTTGTATTGGTATCTTTAATTTTCTTCATTCTGGAATATATTATATATTGTAATGTCAGTACTTTTAGTGTACAAATCTCGCAACTCTGGTGGATAAATGCAATGTCAAATTCTAATCACGCGAGTATTTAATTAAATATACTTCGATCATTGGAAACATATTTAAGGTGCGTTCTACTAGGCGTTCACTACGATAAACATTCTATCTAAATACACAGAACATGATTATTGTAACCGCTTAATCGAACGCGCCCTTAGACTATATAGTCGATGGTTGGCATTATTACTTGGGAATCCCCGCTGTAGCGCGACGGATACGGAGGATTTGTTCGCTGATCAATTGTCGGTAAAACTTAAATCTACTTAAGCAACGACTTTATTTATTAGGTAATTTGTTGCATAGGTTATTAATTTTTATTCAAGTTATGAGTGACATAAGACGTTTTTTGTGTAAAAAACGTAATAAACATTTTGATGAAGATGATTCCCCTCATAATAAATCATCCAGGCCGAATACGGATAAATTGGATAGTCCGGGTATGTTGTGTTGTTGTCTCTACCTGTCATCGAATGTATTATTCATTATCAACATACATAAAAAATGAGACTTGAAAACAACGAAATAATACCTTAATTGATTCGTTCTTTTTTTTATTACATAAGAATTATTTTTGTTTAAAGGTACGAGTTCTGCGCGTAAAGATTTCGGAAACTATTACTCACTTTCTGCAAGGTTGCGATCTTGATTTAAATAAACTTGTTGGTCAAGGATACGACGGGTGTGCTGCAATGGCAGGTCACATAGATGGCGTTCAGAAAATTATTAATGATAAATATCCTTTAGCCCTATTTTTCCACTGTGCAAGCCATGTATTGAATCTCGTCATTAATGACCTTAATACTGTCAGCGAAGTGAGAAATACTGCTGGAACAACAAAGGACATTATAAATTTCTTTCGGGAGAGTACGTTGCTGCGGAGTAAAATTCCAAATATTCCACTATTTTGTGAAACGCGTTGGACAGCAAAGTACAAAAGTATCAGAATATTTTCTGAAAATTTTGTGACTATTATACAAGTTTTAGATGAACTTTCGCAGGACGCACCGAATTCTAAAACGAAAACCAAAGCGTATCAGCTCTGCACGACTGCAACTACTCCAACATACATTGTGACACTTTTAATAATTGCTGCTTATTCTGCCAAACTTGAGCCCGTGTGCAATCAATTACAGGAAGTAAATATGGATATAAAGGCAACACATGATCACGTTAATAAATTAACTGATATGCATCAATCTCATCGCGATAATGCTTCTATGGAGTTTGCGGTCATTTTTGAGAAAGCACAGAAAATTGGCGCGAAACTGAACGTTGAATTTAAGCGTCCTCGAATAGTGGAAAAACCGACTTACAGATCAAATCACCCATCTGAAACTGTGGAAGAATTTTTCAGAAGATCTATATTTATTCCATACTTGGTTTCTATTATTTCTTCACTAAAAATCGATTTTCTTCAACACACAAGAAAGCATTTTCGCTTATGCAGCTTCACCCAGAAAATATGAACAGAAAGTACGAGGTAATGAAAACAAATAAAGCAAATAATGAGATTCTAAATGAATCTGTTGTTCCTCCTTTTTACCCAGCGGTATGTGAGGCAATTAAAATTGCTTTAACTATTCCAGCAACAACATGTAGCATTGAACGTACATTTAGCACGTTACGACGGGTGAAGACGTGGAATCGCCTAACAATGGGAGATGCGAGGCTAAGCGGCCTGTGCATGCTCAGTGTTCACAGGAAAAGAGTTGAGGAGGATACTGAATTTATTGACAAGGTGTTGAACAAATTTGGACAGCAACCAGACGCCTTCAGTTGTTATTCAAATCGTAACTCACTATACCAATAAATTTCTAATCATTTTTAAATATAAAATTAACTTTGTTGATTTCTCATGAAAATTATATAGCCTATGTCACTCGCACGGTCTTCGCGAATCTAACGACACGTCGTTTGCTAAAATCAGTCAAGCCGTTTGGGCTGTAGCGCGTACTATCGAAACGGTCATATATACATACATACATACATACATACAAACATACATACATATGAACATATACATACATACATATATACATACACTAGAAAAGCATTACTCTCCTGCTGGTTCAGTCGGGTAAAAAATATGTAATTTTTTCTATGTATTTTCTTTCCCGACAGGGGGGTGCAATTGCGCCCTCTTGCACCTCGCTGCCGGCGCCCATGCTCAGAGATATACTCAAAAATATGGGATTAGAATATGCCCCGCTCCCTTGTTTCAGAAATTACTCCACTCATAATTATGAAAAAATTTAGGTTTTTAGAAGTCCATGCAAAGGTTATAGAAAAACTTTTGCGATAATTCCAGATGTCATATTTTTTTAAATATGTACCATGTTTTTGCTCCTGCAAAAGATACTATAGGCAATGTGTTTATATTTTTCCATGTTCACAGCTGTATTTCTTAGAAAGTATAAGATGTAGAAACTTCAAATTTGGCATAATAATACATATTAATAACCTAGATATTTTGCAGTAGATTTTAGAAATATTCATAATTTTAAATTGAATATTTAAAAAAAATATTCAAAAATATGCAAAAATGAGGCATTCCATCCCTTATTTTCCGTTAAACTACTGAGTTAAAAAGCATTGGTAAAATCTTACTAGCAGATTACAGGGAATCTAGACCTTGGAGAACAATACTTCGTCACGCAATATAAGCGCTAAGATACGGGGAACAATACTTCGACACGCAATTACAAAATATAACACGGGATTACAAAAATATAAGCTCGATCCCGAAATGCTCTACAACTTAGGCAAGATCTCGATATTGTGAATTTACGTATCGTTATTATGATATTAACAATTATTGAATATATTTGGCGTTAATTTTGTAGATATTCATTATTCACAATTAAATGAAACTACGTGATGTAGTATTATTTCTACTTTTTTTTAACTTCTTTACCACGACCTAGGTTTCGTTGTATTACAACATCTTCAAGTGGGATATTAGCAAAGATGATTTGAAGAAATTTTTTTAAATTTGAAGAAATTTAATTTATTAAAATTTGAAGAAATTTAAAGAAATAGTAAATGCAAAAAATCTGTACATTTAAAATATTTTTCAGAAAAAGTTGATTTGACGATATCTTAGATCTTATATTTCTTACGCCCATGAAAGATATAGAAGGCAGTATAGTTAGACTGTAAAAAATTAATATTTGTAAATAGTTTAGCAGAGATACTAGGTAACTTTAAATATTTGTAAGTACCTAAATGTGTAAAGAAATAGTGCAGGCTCTAAACACGCTTGACAGGTTTTTATACGTATTTTGGAGTAAAATAAATAGATATTAATAAAAATAAACACAGATACTCTGCAATGAAATGGCTATATTTAGATTGACATAATGACCAAATTTTCTGAAACTATAAGTTAATGCGAGCCATTTAATGTTGATCCTGATAAAGATCGCCATAAATTAAGTGTCCATTTCTGCATCTCAACATGATAATAATTTATAAAAGTCCATTCTCCGTAATACTAATGAACTAGCATTGGGTTAGTAATAGTTGAGCATTCCATAATTCTCTTTATCCATTGTTTTTTATGTTAAAAAATCAAACATCAGTAAAATTTAAAATAAAGTTTTTATACTTTTAGTATAAAAAAAACGATCTTATTAGTTATTTAAAAACACTTTTGTCATGATTAACGAGTAAAATGTTTACAACAACATACATCTAGGAGATACCTTAATTAAGAAATACAATAAGTTTCACACACATACAATCAGTTTAACACAGATACAAGAATAAAAAAAATTATGTCAGTGAAAATATCTTATTTATGTATACTAAAAAAACATTTTAATAAAGATTAATTGCTAACTAATTAAATATTAATTAGCGTTAGGTGCCACAGGGCTATAAATTGTTTTGTAATTAATTAATGCATGTCTTAACTTCTAACATGCAAATTAAAGTTTTTGAAAACCAAAAAGTACATAATATAGTAACTCCTATTAAAACAGTTCATCTCTTTTATTACCGTATAGTTACACTTACTCTCCGATTTTTCATTAGAATGATAAATAAAATTCCAGCTGAAAAGTTATTTAATGTTACAGAAAAGTTCTTTTCCCGTAAGTAATAAATGTTTAAATAGGCTTACATTTGGGGTAAAAACAAAAGTAAATATTTGGCAAATAAATTACTTTTGGTTTCAGCGCACTTTCGAATAAAGAAGTTTTACCCAATTGCAGCATATCGCGTGCAAAATCTCACGAAAACAAACTCGAAAAACGGTTAACTTTTCGCTTAAAACTTAAATCAAAATTAATCAAACAAAACAAATAGAGAGACGTCAGCGCACAAACACGGAACGCAAGCCCCTTTCGTGCAACACAATAGCAATGTGAGTATGTTTAGAAACCGGAAGTGTAGAGCGTACAAACTTAACTTCCGAAATAGCAAAGACTTCCGGCGAGGACTTTTGAGTCACGTACCGACAGCCATATTTAAACTCGCATATAAACGCCGCGCAATATGCTCTGTTTGGTTAAAGTCTGCTTAAGAATGTGTTTATCTTTCAAGGTTAATTATTTATTCTACTAGCAAAGAATGTGCGTTAATATGGGATGTTTTATACCAATTTTCAATTATATTTCGTAGTATGAAGGGTTTACCCATTGACCGTAACATTTCTTCTTTCTTTAAGTTT
The DNA here is from genome assembly GCA_039881145.1 of Druceiella hillmani. Taxonomy (NCBI): domain Eukaryota; kingdom Metazoa; phylum Arthropoda; class Insecta; order Lepidoptera; family Hepialidae; genus Druceiella; species Druceiella hillmani. Next base: position 18,422,643 of record JAYKKI010000025.1, on the reverse strand, counting down.
AGTAGTGATTAAAAATTATTTTGAATCTTTTAATTCAACTCAGATGAAAAAAAATTTAGGTTAACCAAATTGTAATATATATATATATATATATATATATATATATATATATATATATATATATATATATACGTAAAGCATAATATTTTCTTAAAACATTTGATAAAAATGGGCCTTTTTCCAATCAATTAGCATAAGAAGTATTATAACTAGTCACGTAGAAAAATAAAACTTCGTGTAAAAATAAAATCTGATTTATTACTATTAATCCTAAAACATTTAAATGTGAAGTTAATACTTAAAAATTAAGTATTTATTGCATAAACGTGACGTAATTTTCTTATTTAAAAGATTATTTTTAGGCTTCTGTCAAAACCAAAACAAATTACATTATTTTTTGAAAGGACGTTCGTATGTTTCACTAAAATAAACCTCCAATTGAGAGGAATACAATAACATTTACAAATAAAAACCTATAACATCAAGAAAAAAACAATGTATTGAAAAAGATTAAAAACCTGGCCCTAAGGTAGCATCCAGGTATCAAAATTTTGGAAATCACAAGCAATCATTAAGTACACAGCGGCACATCACTAATTCAAAATATTCAAGTACTAAGCTGTCATAATATTCACAAGCCCACAACGAGAAAGTGCTTTCAAATCGATATGAGGGACATTACTTCGCCACGCGACATAAACGCCACGACGCAAATCGAGAACAATAAAGTCGTAAAATAAAGGGCCAAATTTAAATAATTATCGATATTTTACTGTCTGTAATCACTAATCCAAATCCCAATGTAAGTCTCGAGGTTAGCATAAGCTAGATCCCGAAATGCTCTACAACTCGGGCGAGATCTCGATATTTCGGAACGTCGAGATATCGGAATCGGATGCCTTTGTAATAAATAACGATATTCAATGCGCTTATTGTGAATTTATGTATCGTTACAATGATATTAACAATGATACAACGAAACATTAAGTGAGTAAATTTCATAAAACAGCCATTTACTGGCTGGATAATTAATAAAATATTAACCAATAAATTCAAAGAAATAGTTAATATAAAAATCTATTTAAAATATTTTTAAGAAAAAATTGATTTAGGGGACTATAAATAAACTATAAATAAGAAACCGAAAATTTTTTTGTCAATTTGTACGTTTGCACAGGCAAAAATTATCCAATGGATTTGAATAAGAGATTTAATGTTGTACAAGTTGAGGTTCCAACAAGAGGAAAAACTAAAATCCGACTATGGAAAAATGTAACTGAAAAGCACGAAATATATACATTAATATTAATACGCTAAGGTTAAGATATTACTCTCCCTTTTTAGAAAAAACCTCACAACTAATCCACATAAATTATATATCATTTTATAGATAATTGCTTGCTCTACCGGCATCCACAACTAAAAAATTTATTATTGCTATTGTTTTTGCAAATTAATTAATTATTAAAATTATGTACACAAAACAGCAATGCTGCCATCTAACGGCTCAACGTCAATATGATTGACGGTCGGTAAAATTTTTGTTTAATTTCAAATCCACTCACGTATAAATAAAGTGGCGCTTTAGCTCAATGCTTTTGATACTTGCGCCTCTATATGTCAATTTTAGTAAAATATTTGTTTGATCTGTCATCTGAGCTTCATAATGGAATAAAAACGTAATAAGCAGTGTGCAAAATTAGAAATGAATTGAATACCTGCAATCAATTTTGATTTATTAAATTGACTCTAAACACTCTGTTGTAACTAATATGACAGCTGTGAGTTCATGTTCTCATGTGTAAATATTTATAATCTACCACGCAAATTGATATAATGCGAAGACTTCGCACGGGTCACGCTAGTATACATTAATGTCTCTTTGTATCATGGCGAATCTAAGGACATCTCATTTTTTATTTTGAAATCACTTTAATAGTATAAGTAATTGTATGAAATTTGGGTGTATGTTACCTCAAACCAAAATTACACTTTAATAGTACAGTTTGGGTGTGAGGTAACAAACTAACTCACATACATACGTACATACATAGCCAGTGAAATTCATTACATTGTATACACTTGGACACTTTCTGGATTAAGACGAATCTAAAACACCTCATTTTATTAAAATCACTTTAGTAGTTTAATCTATACAAGGGAACAAACTTACTCACACACATAGATATTTATGTACATAGCCTGTGAAATTCAAAACTTTAAATATCTTACAATACTCTCTTGATCAAGACGAATCTAATACACCTCATTTGTTGAAATCACTTTAGTAGTTTAGTCTGTACGAAGGAACAAACTTGCTTACATTCATACATACATAGCCTATTAAATTCATAACATTACATACACTAGGACACTCTCTGGATTGAGACGAATTTACAGGCACCTCATTTGTTGAAGTCACTCTAGTAGTTTAGTCTATATAGGAAACAAATTCACTCACATACATAGATATTTATGTGAATGGCCTGTGAAATTCATAACTTCAAATATCTTACAATACTCTCTTGATCAAGACGAATCTAAGACACCTCATTTGTTGAAATCCCTTTAGTAGTTTATTCTATATGAAGGAACAAACTTACTCACATACATAGATATTTATGTACATGGCCTCTGAAATTCATAACTTTAAACATCTTACAATACTCTCTTGATCAAGACGAATCTAAGACACCTCATTTGTTGAAATCACTTAAGTAGTTTTGTCTATATGAGGGAACAAACTTACTAACATACATTCATGCATACATAGCCTGTAAAATTCATAACCCTTCCTCTGCCGTAGTCGGGTAATAAAATGTATCACTTTAACATGATGTCAACAAGTATTTGCTCTCTATGAATTTGTTTGTAAGTAAATCACATATAAGTCAATAAGAAAATTTTAATGACGTTCTCAACATTGTATATTCAAGTTAATAAAGACAAAATAAATAGTCACCATTTCGATACAATGCCCATAAATTGACAAAAAACAAGAAATTATTAGTCTAGAGAAAATATTTATTAACATAAATTACTGCAAAAAACTTGTCTTCCCATATTTTTATGTTTTAACACAATTTCCGATTGGCTCCAATAGATGGCGTAAAGTCGATCGTGCTATCGATAACAGTCCATATATTAATGAAACACGCAAAGCTATGCAAGAATATGTTCTAAACAAAATTTAAAAAATATCCCACGTATTTTTATATCGCAACATATAGATGGAACGCGACTATTATGCGGTATGTGTATTTCTATTTTTTTAATCAAGATGCTTCTAATAAATTTATTGCCAGAATCCAATTAAACAATCTTATTTATTATTTGGCTTGGCCACTGACGTCCTTCACAAGGTTATTGAAGGTCGTTCGTACATATAAAGCCTGCGACCTAAATTATTGTTTACAATAAACAAATTTCATTTATCTCAATATACAAAGTCTATTTACTATGCAGAAATTAGAGTTCGTTACGTATGCGGGATTAGAATTGAGCATTGTGTAATAAACCCTTTAAATAGGTCATCTCTGTTGTTAAGCCATAGATATCGGAATATTCGCAACTAAATAATAGAACATTTTATTACGCAAGAATTAGGAATATAAAGGTTGTTTACATTGCGGAAGAATAAGGAATTCGAAAATTAAAGTGATAAACGTTAATCCACAATATCTTATAAATCGCTCGAAACTATAAAAAAATTCAATAATTTGTTTTTAAATATACGATTTCGGTTTTCAACATTTTTATTCACTTAAATATATTGATTATAGAAAAATCGAATGTCAACGCGTAGAAATCACAATTAAAAAATTCTCAGATTTTTCATTATCACAAAGATTTTTAGATTTTTAATTGCTAAAGACGAATATAACAAATTATATGATTTTCAAATATCCAGTGAACAGAAGAATATATATATATATATATATATATATATATATATATATATATATATATATATATATGTATGTGTATATATATATATATAAGCCGGATAGCTTACGGCGTGTTACTACTAATGAATGAAATAGTATCATTGGGAACTTTGGAGTTTGGAACAATGGTAGAAACAAGAATAATTTATGAACATATAAATTATATGATATCACGTAATTAATTGATGAAAAATATTTAATTAAAATGAAATTTAACAACAATATACCTGTTTTGTTACATTTTTTTTTAATTACTTATATTAATCATACTAGAAAATTAACAAAATAATATAAAAGTTCAATCAAACATTTCAACAAAATAATAGAAAAGTTCAATCTGAAAAAAGAGACACAAATATAACCTAAAAATCTACACATAAAAAACTATCTACATGTAATATCAAAAAAATAAAAACAATCTTTATGAAGAAGAAATAAATAATAATTTCTTAAAAATAAAGGAAAATCAAACTAGTCCGTGAAGCACTTTCACATTTGCCTCCTAAACTTTAAAACATACTTCGGTCTGCACTCTCAGGATGTAAAATAGAGTTCAAGCACGCAAATAAATACATGTACTTGCATACAAACAGGAACAATTACAAAGGTACATATATCTCCACACCGATATTCTCTTTACCAGCAAAAAGTACTTAGCTTTCGAATTGATCTTAATCGCCCACCGTAACCAACATAAATCACCACTCACCTGAAACAAAGAGAGAAAAACAAACGGTTATAGATGAAGTAGGATGATAATATTACACAGCAAAGTATAAAGAGTCGCATGCTAAGAACTAATAATTTTCTTCCATTTTTCCGAAGCCGCGACTCGCCGGCTTGGCGTGAGAATTTTTCCAGGATAAAGTTTCCGCAAGGGCTGCGAGAAAATTATAAATTTGTTCGTTCATAATTAAAAAGATCGCCTTCAGCGAGATTAAGCATTCCCAGTTAACAAACTTCAAGTACCTAAACTCTTATTGCGGCTGTGCGTCGAGTTACATGTTTCCGCTAACGACTTCGAGGCTTAACGTTACCGGATGCGTGTTCGATAAATGGTTTTAAAGGAAGTAATAAATAGTAATTTGTTAACTGCATAAAAATTACAATGCGTAATAATGTAACTAGTAACAAATTTTCTTTATTTGAATTACGTAACACCTTCATTAACCAAGCAGCCAATTTGGTAATATTCACATTCTTATTGCAAAGATTTAGAAACAAAATTTACTCATAACAATAAAAGAATACGTATGAATTTGTTAACTGCATAAAAATTACAATGCGTAATAATGTAACTGGTAACAAATTTTCTTTATTTGAATTACGTAACACCTTCATTAACCAAGCAGCCAATTTGGTAATATTCACATACTTATTGCAAAGATTTAGAAACAAAATTTACTCATAATAATAAAAGAATACGTATGAATTTGTTAACTGCATAAAAATTACAATGCGTAATAATGTAACTGGTAACAAATTATCTTTATTTGAATTACGTAACACCTTCATTAACCAAGCAGCCAATTTGTTAATATTCACATACTTATTGCAAAGTTTTAGAAACAAAATTTACTCATAACAATGAAACAATACGTATGAATTTCTGGTCGCATTCCTTGTTTACAAGATAACATAACTTTTAATGACCACATAATTTTGTTTACATTGTGCGAATATTCGATTTTGCACAGTACATATGCATCAAATTATTTAGTAGTCACCAATCCAAATAAATAAAACTGAAAAGCCAGTGTGTGATTTTCCATTTTACGGTTTTTGAATAATTCTTCAGTTTATCTTAGATAGATCGTAGAGAGTAACCTGAGAGAGTCAAGAGTCTATACATCTATATAATACTATTTATAAAACGTATTATTCCAATTTGCAGAATTTTGAAGACAGAATTTTTATGACTAACAATTCCCAAACAAATAGTTAAATCCTTAAAAGTATATGTCTGTAAAATTAAATTTCACAAATACAACGTATATACATAATTGTGAACAAATGGGACAAGCCAACAAACGTGTCTGCCCCTGTTTATTAGGTGCAATTAAGCAGTTAAAAGTATCCTATAGCACAACACGCTTAACGTGTTATCCAGATAACCACCCCATAACGATACAAGTAGCAAAATTATAACCAATTGAAATTTAAAATCTAAGAAACCAAGCTTAAAATCATATGTAAAAACGTATTCTGTCACCAACACTCAAGGTGACAACTTTGGGCACTAGTAAATATCAAATGTGACTTAAGTTCATTTAAATCATTTAATCACGAACCGGTGTGACTCATTAATCCAAGTCGCCGCCAGTATTAAGATCTACTAATAACTATATTTCAAGATCGTGCCTATACGTTATAACTCTCGTTAATTACTTATTCTTAAAACCATCAATACACTTAAGTTTCTAAGGAATGCATAATCATGTACTGTTATTTTTTCTAAGTTTTTCGTGCATTATTAATTCATTAAAAATTGCTTGTGACATTTTCAGTAAACCCCTTGCCATGAAATAATATATATTTACAAACTCGTTTCTTACTTCGTTCTTTAAAACTACCAAAACACTTAAAACGTTCTTTAAAACTACCAAAACTCAAAAATTCTAGGTCATAAATAATCACGTACTGGTATTTTTTCATTGTCTTTTAATTTATTTAAAGAATTGTTTGTATCATTTTCAATAAACTTCTTACTACAAAATAATATTTATACATTAGTTCCTTACTTCATCCCTTAACACTATCAAAACATTTAAATTTCTAGATTGTGAACAAGCACTGTCATTTTTTAAAATTTAATATTTAAGATACTTTTTCAACATTTTTTATTCGGTTCTATGTGACGCCCTCTCAATTAACACGCATTCCATTTTCCTTCGTCATATTCCTTCATCCTAAATAAAATTTACATGAAATTGTAATATGATCGATACAACTTAAAAAACTTTTATTAATTTTAAAACCGACGTCAGTACTTGAGTTTTTAATTGAGAAAGTTTTCCTTCTCAAACTTCGGGGTACCAGCAAAATATAAGAATTAATCATAGTTTCTTCATCAATCCTCAAGTTAAAGTCCTTTTCAATAACTTTGAGAACAGTTATAAACGAAAATAATTGAAAAAAAAAGTTTTACCATTAAAAGTCAATAACGAAAGAAATTAAAGTCGAAAGAATTACAACTGTATTCAAGTACTTAATATTGAATGTACAGGCCACTACACGTGTTAATTAATACCTAAGGACTTACAGCAAAGCATCCAAATATTAGATAACCATTTTAGCTGGCCTGACTGAACAGAAACTAATAGTTATACTTTCAATATCATGTAACTATATGTATGTGATTGATAAATTAACTATGTATTCAAATTGTATAAGCAAACTTGTATACGCACGTTACTGCGTAAATTGTGTGCCGCGTCGTAAATTGTGCTCGTGAAAACTTTGGGCCTACAGCGTTCGAATAAACAGTGTTACGTCAAACTTACAACTGTGAACGTGAAAAAAATTTAAAAAGCCCTCATAGTGCCATATGACAAGAACATTTGGTTATGTACTCGTATATGTCAGTATTAGTTTATTTTTATTCGTTCAATATGGATATAATTTTAATACACGGCTAACAGACAATATATTCTGACAGAATAATAAGAACGATAGACAAATGGAGATATTATCCAAGGAAGGCCTCGTCATAAATATGGCAGAATTTAATTCTCACATAAACATTAAAGTTACAGTTCAAATAGCTGCGGAAACAAGAATCGCCATCATGTACGATGGAAATTTGTTGATAAGTAATTTTGAACTATTAAATGACTATACATTAAGTAAACATGATAAGTAATACAGCAAATCAGTAAGTGAATTATTTGCTGTTTTTCTTTATTTAATTGAAAAAAAAATGTATATTTCACTTTGTTTTTCATAGTAAAACATAACGAAAAGTTTGTTAATTTATCATCAGGTGACACTTATAGCATCTTTGCCTAAAATATAAGGTTGCCATAAAGGATAATTTCGAAAATAAGGAGTAGGATAAATAATTTCGCGTAATTAGTTAAGTTTTCGTTAAACTACATTTTTTATTTTTATCTTCTTGCACGTGAAGTTCGTCAGCTTCAATTTTATACATCACACGTCGGGATTGTGTTTTTATTACACAATTAACCTCATTTGACCTTTAGAAATAAAATATTATAGATTATCTAAGTTCATTTAGAGAAATAAAATTTTGATTCAATTAATAAATAAATTTTATTAAATATATTTAATTACTTATTAAATAAAAGTTCAACCCTTCCCCAATTTCATAGCAACACGACCGACGTACAATGAAAAAATAGTACAAAAATGCTACTTCTACGTTATACTACTTAGAATGTTGGGATGAATCGAAATGCTAGTAACTTCTAGGAATCTATTTTGGATATAGCGGAGAACCAAACAATTTATCAGTTTTGAATATTATCATCCAACATGGAGTTGTGAAAGCCGTCTGATGGAGAAACCAAAGCGATTTTTATGACAGAGAATGCGATACTTTTTATCACTTTGCTATATATAATACAAATATTGTTGTGTCAGTTTTTCTCTTATTCATGCATGTACAACAGACAATTATCTTGTCTACTAACTTCATACCCCCGCTAATTTCGCCTCTCCTCTGAACTGCCCGAACAGTGCCCATATAAATTGCTATCGATGGAAGTCGTAGCCCTATGCTTCCAGTTCAATAATATATCACTTATTCCTAAACACACCTCTACTACGAAAAATCACTGGCCAAGCAGCAAAAATTTGGAATCAGCTGGATGCTGACATCAGGAAAATCACGTCTCTAAATATTTTCAAAGATCGAGTGAAAAAGCCCTGCCTCTCCTGAAACCCTTTCCTTTGTGTCCTTGTCCTTTACTCTCTTTCCCATTCCAAATAATGTCAATAGTTTTATTTTACTTCACTTTTGTATTTTTTTTGAATGTTTTTCCTTTAATGTGCTATAAAGAATTTTCATTTTAAAATATTTTACAGTGTACCAACTAAATTTCAATACAAATTGTTATGGTTGACTGGAAGAGATTGTGAGACTGTCTTGTCGAAAACTCACATTTTCGATGCTTTTATACCTTGATGCAGGAAATTGTGTGAGTAATTTCATGCGGAGATTAATATATGACAAAATATTAATAAAATAAATACATTATTTTTAATATACATTTAAAATGGGGGCAAACAATATTTTTCTAGCAATTTTCCCATCGAATACCCTATCTTTGGATAGGTTTTTTAAATAAAAATTGCATTTACCATTTATGATTTCTAAGCCCCATCTGCGATATATTGAGTGTTACAGTAACGAACAACGTATTCTATCCATTTCGTTTCTAGCTATGAATTCGAACAATCTGAAAAAAATATAGATTTACCATCAAATTAAACTTACTTAAACTTCATTTAAACTTTACTTAAGTTCGTAACTTTTAGTTAAAATAAAATTGGTTTAAATTGCACCAGCCATTTATACAATGGTTGATAACTACGAAACCCACATCTAAGCCTATTTTAATATCACATCAATATAAATAAAATATACGTAACTGCTTTTGAAATGTTATAATTTCCCTTTCAAAAATAATGTGATTTACGACCAGAACCTTTGAATACTTTAAGATCAAACAATATTAACACTAACAATTCCTAAATCGAGTCTATTTGTTAGACTTTCATTAATTTTCTCTTTACCCTTGACCTGGCAATCTAACCATTTAACCCCCATCGCAACCCTATCAAAGATTCCACCCTCCGCATGCGCGTTCGTTTCCGCATATCGCCAAGATTCGAAGGATCTTGTAATTGAATTAGGCTATCCTGGGACGAGCTGCTACATCCATCAAGACCGTGGCGCCTGTCGACCGACGGAAAAATGATCATAAATGGAGCGAACTATATTTACCTGTTAGTGAACACGTAAACAACTATATTTAAAGACGGAAAAGATACGAAAAAGGCAATGCCTCAAGGTCGTGCCTAGAGTTTTGATATAAAAATTAATTTATTATATGGAACGACCCAATACTTTAGTTTTAATATATTTCTTAACTTCTATCTATCTGTAGTTTCAACTTATTTAGGGTCAAGATTTCTAGAGGGTACCGCTTTTCATGGAACACCATTTTATGAGAAGTCAGCTAAACGGTTAAGGGTGACATTTGGAAAGTTTATATTAAATATATCTCTCTAGAAATAGTAGAAACTAGAATCTAAACAGTAGAAACAATAGTTTGGTAGAGTAAAGAGACTTCAATATTAATTTTTGTATTGATACTTTTTAGCAGGTAAAGTAATTCAGGCAATAGGTATAGTAATTGTGTAATTGTGTACTAAGTATATAGTAATTGTGTAAGTACAGTCGAATGTAGTGTAAACTTGCAAAGTGGTTACCTTTATGGTACTATTTATCTTAATATACAACAATGTAATGTCTCCTTCAATACATGTAAAACACCTTCTATAAATAAACTTTATATATATATATATATATATATATATATATATATATATATATATATATATAAACGAAGAGCGTAAAGTAAAAGAAGGGACACTTCGTTCAGTTCGCAGTCCAGGTGGAAAATTTAATTGCGCGGTATAAACGGCTCGTAGTGCCATCTATTGATGTAATTGCTTTGCGTTGATTATCTAGGCGCTCCTTTGTCTCTATTGCACTACTGCAATGTAAATGAATTTTTAAAAATATTATATTAGCACAGATTTGGCACAATAGTTACTGATTTATTTAAGGTTATACTTTATTCAGATTATATTGAAACCCTCTTAGACCCGCCCTATGGGACTGATTACCATAAATACTTGAATTTATTACACGTAATTTTATAACGATTCGGTTAACTAAATGCTCTATTTCTGGTTAATTTTTACAATACTTCTAAATAATATAATACGAAATAAAACTGAAGTGATTTTTTGTCGGCCGATACACAGCAAATACTAGACTGAGATTGAACGTTACGTCAAGAAATGCGTAACCAAGCAAAAATTTTTCGCACGAAGAGCGGATTGAATTCTTAGTAATATTAGAATCTGTAGCGTTTCGCTATTTTGCGCGTCTTCTAAATAATCTCGGCGCTTTTTCAATTGAATGGGAGAAGTAACAATATCAGTACAATCGACAAAATTTGTAGGCTATATAAATACTGTTCGGCTTTAACATTTCGTTAACGCGATTTAAATAGCCATTCATTTATACGGCGTTATCCATGAAGTTTATTAAAATTAATGTTAAAGTTAATTACGTGTCATGGATAATAACTGAGCGTTACATTTTACATAATTAATTTAAATAAATTTCATATTTAATTACAGACTAATAAGACTAAAATTAATTTTATTTAAATTAATAATAGTTTTCATTTCTTTACATTAAATTTATAAGGGGGATATGAAAAAAAAATAATTAAAGTAAGGTTCAGAATAAAATTAAAAAATAGTTTAAGTATGTTTTACTAAAAACATATTAACTTTAGTCTCTTTCAAAAATTAAACTGATATGAGAAATCTCCCTAGGAACATCGTCACCTTATTTTTATATAAAACGAAATAGTCTATCTCTTTAATAAATTAATTGAAAGTTGAACAAACCTTTCCGTTGAGCGTGTATATCTATTAATATCAAAATAAGAATTAATTAATACTAAAACTAAATTATAAATAATTAATCCAAAACAGACGGTTAGTACACGGGAAAAGGCAGTCAGTGACCGTCTATTTTGTTATTAAATATTTATAATCATACATTTTACTATAAATACCAAAGGAGATGGTAAACAAGCCTGATTTGTATCTAACATGTCCAGTATAAATACGTAGATAAACAGAAGACACTTTTACAATATTTATCTTTTCATTGCTAAAATAATTTCTTGCTTGCTATATTTACAGCTTATTGCCAATGAGTTAGGCAAGTTCAATACAAATGTAAATCAAACTTAATGAAAATTATGAGCCAGCCGTGAAATACCTAAATATTCCAAGATCTTAACTCTAAATTAAGAACGCAAACAATCGAAGATCGCAAAAATTTGATGGTACGTGCATTCGAAATTTAAAATAGTGAGTATTTTCATCATTTCGTACAAAAACGATACCAATCAGGATACTAACAGATTTTCAACTATATTACTATAACTAATTGGAATAAAAAAAATTAATTACTATAACTAATTGGAATAAATGTACCGCTAGACGCAACTGCCTTACTATTTGCAGAGAGTTATTTCCAGCCTTCCCCACAATGAAAAGCTAGAAATATACGTGAGGATAGTAGTCTTAATTTTGAAAATAAACATCGAATAATTTTCATCCTGTATTCTTTGTCCAACATGGAAATTAATTCACGTATTTGGTCTCCAAATAAGGCAACTTATGTTCTTATAAGTAACCTTATTTGGAGACCAAATAATTGAATTAATTTCCAGTTTGCTGTGAGCGAGGGTGTTATACAAAACCTTAATTTAGTTGGTGTTATGGAATTTTCTGGAGTGCCGCATAACCAAGCCAGAGAATCCTGAATGTAGTATTACAAGCAACCAATGGTGAAATGTGAAGAGACTCTCCATGGCTGTAACGATTTCCCAAACATTGAAAACACGCGTGAGATAAAAAGCCGTCATTCATATAAGTGTGTCACTGCGCTTTTACATATTATGCATATATACACATTTGCGTGCTGACACTTTATAATAGTAATCCGTGTAATCTGACTCAAAACTGTTTCAGAATGGGGCCTCTGACCAATAACTTTCTAATCAGCAAATAAAAGCTGTTGTAATGTTAAAACTCAGTTTTATGCGAAAAAATTTAAACTAAAATAAAGAAAATTATAATATTCACGATCACTGATTGACATAAATTACTCATATTAAAATACATGAAATATGAAATAATTACAGAGATGCGGTCGTCTCGCCGGCGCAAGGAGGATTTACTAGAGACGAAATCAATATTAATTTATATAGATATATAGGGAGGCGAAGTTAGCGTGAAGTGGAAAAGATAATCGTCTGTTTCGCTCTCTGTCGTTTTCTTTGTACATGAGTGAATAAGAAGAAGAGAATAACACACAAAAGTTTGTATATTATATTCGGGATAGTGAAGTGATTTTGATGCCTGCCCTGGATGCCGCTTTTTTTCCGTTAGAGGGAGGCACGATCATAATCGTTTTTTTGTCTTATTTTTATTATTTACTAAATTACTATATTGTTTATGTAACATGTTATGTTTATGAACGCTGTAAATCCAAAAAATGCGCACTCCTCATATGCAATTCGCTTCCCAACAAAAATTTACTTCTGAAAGTTTAATTATTATTTTTTCTTTGTTTTTTATTTGTCAACCTCGTAATAGAGGCCAATATGATTGTTCGTTTCCAACCATGGACAAATTAGAATTTAAACTACAAGACTATTTGTTTAATAAATAAATATTCACTCCTTATTTTTGTCGATGAAAAGGTCTTTTCTTGACTTGAACTTACGAGTAAAATAGAAAGATATTGTATACATTTCTCTTGGCACAGCGAGATTAATAATTCAGCCGGGCCACAGTATATTCAACGCAAAATTATACACACCCAGAGAGAGACATACATCTCCCTCAAGCCGCCCTTTTCGCGTCGAATTTTCCTAAGTTTAATTAATTTTTCTTATCTCAGAAAAATTGTTATCGACTTTTTACTTATTTTCGCGGGGGAGGGGGTGAACGGCGAGCCGAGGGCCGGGCAAATACTTGGGACGATCGTCGATATTTGCCTGTTTAATTGGAAAAGTTTCAGCCCGGACACCATTGCGCCGGGGAAATAATGTATTTAAATGTCCTTCAGCACATTGACGGCGCGTTCGCTGAGTCAAGTGGTCGAGATGAAATGGTTGCGATATTTAATGCCCCGTTCGCGTCTTTGGGGCACTTCGTCTAAATTAAATTTTAATTGGATATTAAAACGCTTTTCAGTTCCGAATGCTTATGCTTAAATAACTCTAGATAATAAATGCGATACAGATGATGAAGTTAATTGTTTGTTAAAAATAGAGTTAAATTATTACTGTAATTTAGTTTTGGTCTAGTGGTGTCAACTGATCAGCAAGATATTTTTTTTAAATCCCGTAAAACCATAATGCCAACTTTTCTTTGATTGTTTCTCCGTCTTCGTGATTTCGTCATTACAGCTGAATTTGGAAATGAAGCATACGGTAACCATGTCTCCTCTCAGGTAGGAGGATACTTAGAGGTTAAGTGTTAGAGTACCAAAAAAATGGGTGGTGGGAAGCAAACAAATTATCAACAGTATCTAAAAAAATTACTGTGAAGTTGCAATTGCGATGAAAAATGGCTTACAGAAATAGTTACATTTTTTATAGAAAAATTCAAATATACTCAGTGCGATGAAAAGAATAACCTTATTGAATGAAAGACACGTTTGTTCTTACAACTTTATATATATTTATATATTCCTTTAAATAAAGGAGCTGTGTTCAAAAAATAACAGAAAAATTTAAAATTTCGCGGGTTTGGAGAGTCCGATTGCCAATTCTTTTTAATATGTTGATATACGTGCCCTTAAAGTATGATAAAATTTTCAGTTGTACTCATTGTTTACTTAATCTGTGGCAGCCACTAAGGTTAGACGTGTTTTTACGACCTTGGCGATTTTCGTTTGCTAAAAGAAATGGATCAAAGAATTTGTACCAAATTTTGCAAAAAAAAGTGTAACAAAACGTGTGAAATGTTAACAAAGGCCTATGGTGAGTCTAATATGATTAAAACAAAAGTTTACGAGTGGTATAAGCGTCTCCAAGATTGCCGTGAAGACGTTGAAGATGACGAACGCCCCGGACGCCCCACAACATCAGCAACCGATGAAAACATGGAAAAAGTGAAAAAAATGCCGTGATCGCCGAATGACAACCAGAGAAGTCGCTGATGATGTTGGCATATCGATTGGCTCATGCCATGAAGTTTTTTCGAATGTTTTGGGTATGAAACGTGTGGCAGCAAAATTTGTTCCAAAATTATTGAATTTCCAATAAAAAGAACGGCGAATGGAAGTTGCTCAGGAGTCACTACACGAAGTCAACAACAATGTAGAACTACTGAAACGTATTATAACAGATTACGAAACATGGGTTTATGCATTTGACGTCGAAATTAAGGCGTAATCGTCACAGTGGAGCCATTATGGCTCTCCAAGATCGAAAAAAGCTCGACAAGTGCAGTCGAACGTGAAGGTTATGCTCATTGTGTTCTTTTATTTTAATGGCAATGAAATGCATCATGAATTCTTGCCACGAGGTACGCCCGGATTTGTGGAAAAACAATTCATGGTTTTTGCACCGCGATAATGCACCTGCTCACACTTCATTGCTTGTTCGTGAATGTTTGGCCAAAAACAATACTGTAACGATGCCCCGGCCTCGATATTCGCCAAACATGGCTCCGTGTGACTTTTTCCTATTTCCAAAAATAAAGAGAACCTTAAAGGGCCGTCGGTTTACAAGTATAGATGACATTAAAAGCGCATCGCCGAAAGAGCTAAACGCTATCCCAAAGATCGAGTTAAGGAGTAGGAAGTTGGAGAAAGGAAAGGAATTGGAAGAAGCGCTGGCATAAGTGCGTAATATCTAATGGGGACTATTTTGAAGGAATAAAATAAATATTTTAAATATTTTAAAATAAATAAATATTTTTTTTCAACAAACCGAAATTCTCGTTATTTTCTAAACAAACCTCGTATGTATTCATATACATGTGTATGTGAATGCATTATATATATATATATATATATATATATATATATATATATATATGTATGTATATATATATATGTATACATATATATATATATATATATATATATATAGGTTGGCAACTTATACTTAGCTTCGACCGATTTCTGGAATGTTATAGAAGCTTCTAAAATATTACTCTTAGGGGTATATCCAGAGTGCGACATTTGAACTTCCACTTATCACAATAGTAGCACATAAAAGGAAATTAAAAGAATTTTATTCATAAAAACTACATACGACTAATTTAAACCAACTGCAAAAATAATGTTGTGTTATAAAAGTTATAGTCTAGTTAAGTCTGTGAAAGTAGGCAGTATAATTATAAATTTTCATAGCGTAAAATAATATTATTAACAATTAAATGAAACTACGTGATGTAGTATTATTTCTACTTTCTTTAATTTCTTTAATACGACCTAGGTTTCGTTGTATTACAACATCTTCAGGTGGGTTATTAGCAAAGATTCAGATCAAATATTTAATCTTTTCTAACAGCCCACCTGAAGATGTTGTAATACAACGAAACCTAAGTCGTGGTAAAGAACTTAAAGAAAGTAGAAATAATACTACATCACGTAGTTTCATTTAATTGTGAATAATGAATTTTTACAAAATTAACGCCAAATATATTCAATAATAATATTTAAATAAGCACCATCTGTTTACGCCAATTAAAAATATAAAAAGCAATATGTTTACGTTGTAAAAAATTGATATTTGTAAATAATTTAATAGAAATCCTCCAAATGTCTATAAATGTATAAATCCGTACGTGACCCTCATAGGGTGCGAGATCTACGCGTACTCGAGAGGTTTTTGTTTAAGTTTCATTAATAACTTAGCAATAATAGTTGCATCACTCGCCAAGCAAGCACATTTCACTTCAAAATCAGAAAACATACCCCAGCCGAAATCAAACTTTCAATTTCCCCTGCGCACGATAAACAAAACGTAAACAACTAAGCGCCCGCCCCGTCGACACACCGCAAGAATTGCATCCGACCCAATCCAAATACCTGCCACGCCGCACCGCCGCCCTCTCCCCGTGTTTACGGGAGCGACCCCTCACGTACACGTAGACACCTTACGTGACTCGCTGATATTTCCCCATGAACGACACTTATTTTTCAATTACACAGTGGCTACGGCCGTAGGTACCTCTGTTTCGCTGGCGGCGAAAAGGTCCGGCCGAATAATGCAAGTCATCGGCCTCCTTATTGATTCTGCCGAAGAACTGTGAATGTGCTTGCGAAACGTAAAAATGCTGAGTGTTTGGAGACGACATTTTGGCCCGTCAGCTCCCGACGAGGCAGACGAAAAAAAGTCATATTATTTCTCTTCAAAGAAAAAGGAATGCCTAAAAATCTTGTTTTAGATTTTCCGATACATTTATATACATACGTATACTAAAATACAATGTGGGCGCCGGCTGCTGGCGGCCGCCCAGCCATGAAATATCTACGTTATAGCGAACTTTGCAAGTTCAATGAGCTTTTCAAATATTTGAAATATTTTACGTAAACCAATAATGGTACGTAACATTCTGTTTAAGCGGACTCTACAGACCAGAGGTGGAGCTTTTTAGTGCTCTATAATTTACAATGTATTTTTTAAAAAATTGTGTGAGATTTACCAATTAAAATGCAGCTAAACTGACTTAACTACGTCATTTAAAAAACTAAGTAAAATCGATATACTGATGTAACAATGGCTTGAAAATTTAATAAAAACAATTACTGCTTCTAACTGTATTATCACTCACTAAAATATATGCTATAATTAAAGAGCACGTAATTGATGAGAACATCACTATCTTACTGAAAGCTCTACATAGTTTCCAACATTACCGGTGCATGCTTAACAATGTTATTCATAATATAAAAAAAATTCTTAAATGCCTCTCAAAGTAATAAAGTAATAACCCTGAGTTAGCGGTAATATTAAAATCACAATAACAGTAACATATCTTGTGGTAAATATATCCTGTTTGTTCTTTAGAAATATCCCTTTTTTAAAAATAGTTATATACGCACACACACACACACACACACACACATATATAATCGTCTCTTGTATGTATGTATAATCGTCTCTTTCCTTCCGATGCATAATACGATCGGGGAGGAAAGAGACGATTATATGTTTCACTCCTCGCTAACTTCATCTCCCCTCTGATCTACTGACACCGTACCTATACAAATTACATCGATGGTGTCTTCAGTAACCCCATCGTGCACTTGTAAGACGTCGACGTATGACGTCGTTTACTTTCATCTCATCTATGAACAAAAAAGTATGTCTTGTCAACAGTATAGAACACATTTTTTGCAATAATTTAAAGGAAAAATATCCATTAATTCTATATTCTTTCAAAGTTAGAAAGAGCTTAAAGTTACTATACAGTTTGAATAGTGAAATAAAAAGGAATACAAAATTAATTAATTCAATGCAATTTTCTAAAAAGAAAAATGCTCGAATTCTTTCAAGTTTTAAAACGGCTTAATTTCTAGGATAGTCAATGCAATACAAAGCTACTTGCCCGTATCTTGCACTCATACAATTAATATAAAATAATATTAAATACGAGAATACAAGAACGAAAGGAATATGTCAGTAATTTAATAATAAAAATTTGATAGGGATTTTAATTTTACACTCGCAGTCACGATTTTCACTGGTTACCAAAACAAACCAGGACCAATTTTATAAGTATCGTCAATCGCGTGCATAAGTGTGACATACCAATAAGTATGTCAGTTATCCGGGTTTAACTGCAGTTTTGCTCTAGTCAAACGTGACATCTACACACATGGCACGATTGACTACAGCGAATGTGAGAATCGGCAACAGAGAATACTGCTGCAAGCGACTACACGACCTCGCATTTCTCTTATCGTGAAGCTCCTCTCATTTATGTATTCGGACAATCTTATTATACCGATGCAAACAAGATCTCTTAATAAAAAAAAGAATCTTAAGGAAGCCTCTTAACTCGATAAGGTGATAAACTTCCATCTCATGCCAATAAATAAAATGCAAGTACCAAATTTCTTTGTATAAAAATACACTTGACAGATCAAACAATTGTATATATATGTATGTATATATATATATATATATATATATATATATATATATATATGTATTTATATTTATATATATATTTATAATTATATATATTTATACATATTTATACCCTTTTTTAAATACTTGGAATCCATAGGACATATGCATAACCTACTACTAAACCTCTATGCATAATAGATAAAAAAACGAAATTAATAATAATGTTAGTGTAATAAATCATTTTATGTACACAGCGCTTGTCTGCTATGTATACAAATAATTCTGTATATCAAACTCAGTATATTTGAAGCATATTTGAGTAAAAATTAAAATCTATCAAACACGAGTAGAATTCGTAGTATAAGGGTGGGACCCTTATACTACAGGCCTTAGAATATAAAGTATTCCAGAAGGCGAGAATACGCGCGATAGTGTATCCAAAAAAACTACGCATAAAATGCGTAGTGTGAAAACGCGACGGTCAGTGCAATTTAAGACACAGCTGTGAACGGTCGTGTACTTTCTACGTGACAACATCGCTTAAAATGCTGGCTTTTGCTATTCCCCCCTCCAAAAATATCACTAGACTGCAAAAGAAACAAATGGGAATTACTTTTCATACATAAATATTATTACTTGATTTCTACTATGCAATTTTAAAGTAACAAACGGACTAACAGGCAAACACGCGAGTATCTTACAAAATCTTAAAAACGCACGTTTTATACGTCGGAACCGCAACTTTTACGCTACTTTTTTTCCGAAACGGTTAAGAATTATCAGAAAGTACCTTAACTTTTTTCACTTAGTTTCTTGCACTGAATTATATATTCCTATGTACATGATTATCTTTTGCTTTAATAAGTAATTTTAATTGTCATTAATTTTAATACAGAGATTGACATAAATAGATATATAAATATACTTTAATTGATTGACAAAAAAACCAATACAAAATGTATATTTACATTACGTTACAAATTATGACTCAATAGACAATATTGGTAACTCCTACGTTACTCCAAATTCCAAATTAAAAAATCGAAATTAATAAATTTGGTCCAAAATATCTGCAGATTAAAATTTCATAACACTCATACCGCACAGGATGTTAGTCCTGCAAGCTGTAGTAATATGTAAATTTAACAAGACACTGTACAATTTTCATTTAAATCTACGCGTTAACTCTAAACAATCCTTTATGAGGATAAAACATCAATTATGCACAGATTTGCGCTAAAAACACTTTGCCTTCATTCATGAAGTCTATATATATATATATATATATATATATACATATATATATATATATATATACATATATATATTTATATATATATATATATATATATATATAAATATCCAAAACAAACAAACGTATATATTAATTTACAAGTACGTATATATGAACATAACTCTTAGATTGACTAAGTAACGAACTTAAGCTCGCAACAGAAATAGAAGTCTCAAACAACAACCAAATTACCTTGCAATACACTTCACACGTCAAGTCTTTTTAAATCCCTTTTTTATCGTGAATCATTATAGTTCATACGACAACAAATAAACCTATATATTCATTTATAAGTACATAATATATGAATATAACTCTTAGCTTGACTAAGTAACGAACTTAAGCTCGCAACAGAAATAGAAATCTCAAACAACCAAATTACCTTGTACTAACAATACACTTCACACGTCAAGTCTTTTTACATCCCTTTTTTATCGTGAATCATTACAGTTCATACGACAACAAATAAACCTATATTTTCATTTATAAGTACATAATATATGAATATAACTCTTAGCTTGACTAAGTAACGAACTTAAGCTCGCAACAGAAATAGAAATCTCAAACAACCAAATTACCTTGTACTAACAATACACTTCACACGTCAAGTCTTTTTAAATCCCTTTTTTATCGTGAATCATTACAGTTCATACGACAACAAATAAACCTATATTTTCATTTATAAGTACATAATATATGAATATAACTCTTAGCTTGACTAAGTAACGAACTTAAGCTCGCAACAGAAATAGAAATCTCAAACAACCAAATTACCTTGTACTAACAATACCCATCACACGTCAAGTCTTTTTAAATCCCTTTTTTATCGTGAATCATTACAGTTCATACGACAACAAATAAACCTATATTTTCATTTATAAGTACATAATATGTGAATATAACTCTTAGCTTGACTAAGTAACGAACTTAAGCTCGCAACAGAAATATAAATCTCAAACAACCAAATTACCTTGTACTAACAATACCCATCACACGTCAAGTCTTTTTACATCCCTTTTTTATCGTGAATCATTACAGTTCATACGACAACAAATAAACCTATATTTTCATTTATAAGTACATAATATATGAATATAACTCTTAGCTTGACTAAGTAACGAACTTAAGCTCGCAACAGAAATAGAAATCTCAAACAACCAAATTACCTTGTACTAACAATACCCATCACACGTCAAGTCTTTTTAAATCCCTTTTTTATCGTGAATCATTACAGTTCATACGACAACAAATAAACCTATATTTTCATTTATAAGTACATAATATATGAATATAACTCTTAGCTTGACTAAGTAACGAACTTAAGCTCGCAACAGAAATAGAAATCTCAAACAACAACCAAATTACCTTGTACTAACAATACACTTCATACGTCAAGTCTTTTTACATTCCTTTTTTATCGTGAATCATTACAGTTCATACGACAACAAATAAACCTATATATTCATTTATAAGTACATAATATATGAATATAACTCTTAGCTTGACTAAGTAACGAACTTAAGCTCGCAACAGAAATAGAAATCTCAAACAACAACCAAATTGCCTTGTACTAACAATACACTTCACACGTCAAGCCTTTTTACATCCCTTTTTTATCGTGAATCATTACAGTTCATACGACAACAAATAAACCTATATATTCATTTATAAGTACATAATATATGAATATAACTCTTAGCTTGACCAAGTAACGAACTTAAGCTCGCAACAGAAATAGAAATCTCAAACAACAACCAAATTACCTTGTACTAACATTACACTTCACACGTCAAGCCTTTTTACATCCTTTTTTCTCATGAATCATTACAGTTCATAAAATAGTAGGCCTCACAGATACAGCCATCTATAAATAGGCCCCCGAGCTCAGAAAAAGCAATTTAGGCCCCGTGCGTCGACGGCAATCAATAACGCCATCTAGCCAATTGCTACGCGCGCCCAAACCAACGGCGCTTTAATGAAAACATATTTATGGATTAATTCATTATGTTATGGAAAAACGAAAATGCCAATATACAGTGTGTGAGTGATTGATTTTAGTGGTCCGTGTTGCATTAAACATATTTTAGGTTATACTATAATTAGAGCATGACAGGTATTCTGCGATCTCGTAGAACGCGGTACGGTAGCAATGTATCCTTCTTAGACCTACAAAAGCAAGTACGGCGAGAACGAGAGAGACGTTATGCGCGCGACTGAAATGGATTAACGATCGCATTTACTAAATGAATGTAGTATATGACACTTTTCCCATATCATAATTAAATATTATATGAATGTAATTTGAATTCAATCTCTAAATATATAACATATTATTGATAAATAAGTAATTGGTAAACATGTATCGGAAATATCAACAAATGGTTTATTTGTTTGCTCGTCCTAAGTTCAGAACACACACGTCCAATTTAAAAAAAAATATTTTCGTATTAGAAACTCAATATTTTGAGAAATATTATGGACTTTTTACATCACGCTGCAATTCATAAAGCCCGATAACCGATATAGTTTGTCTGACGAAGAGGAGACATTTTTTGACCGTTGGGGAGGGGAAGCGGCTCAGTGTAGCATGCCGCGCGGTCTACTCGCGCGATCAGCTACCTACGTAACGGACGTGTCCGAGTGAATAGTTTGAATGCGATTCATTTATGACTATTGGCTTAGTATATTACTTTCATTTGATTGGTTTTTTTTACACGAGTTAAACTGCGGTACACAGTTAGTATTTGATATATTAATTTCTTCAGAATTCTATTTAATCGAGTTTGGGCGTTTATATTGGGATTATTATTAATTGAATCTTGAGAGTTTTCAAAAAATATAAATAATATATAAAAGATAAATCATTTGGGAGAGATGGGATAACATTAGACAATGGACTAAATTTAATGACAATAGGCTTAACATTAATTGAGAAATACCCCAGAATATAAAACCATTTCTCTTTTTGTATAACTGATCATAATTGCAATATAACCTATTAACAACATCATATTATATTTGTAAATATCAACTTCCTGCAACTATACAAGAGGGGACTAATATATATGACCATATTTAAATAAATTTATGAAAAATGGCTAAAAAGGACACATATATTTTTAATACTATTTTAGAGTAACAGCATCTATCTAAAAATAAGGAAATTTCAATACCAGCATGGGTGAGTTTTTCCTGTAACCTATTTTATTCGTAATTCATTCTTTTCAAAATTTGCCAGTTTTGAAGACAATTTCCCGTTATCTTTTCTGTTTTTCTTAAAACCTGATTAAGTAAATGTTCAATGAATTTACACTGGAGAATTATATGCTATAGACATAAGCGTGAAAAAACAAGCTAACATACGAGTAGATTTTACTAGTTATTGTGAAAAAGAAGAAATTAAATAGCGGTTTGGAAATTACTGTATATTTTATATCACTTAACAACGATAAATTTCTGAGGTTAAATTCAAAGTTTTATAGTTTAGGTATAACACTTTTTTTTGTTGAAAACAGCTAAGTATTTGAGAATAAAAAGATACTTTCAAAACGAAGCCTAAGATCGTGGATAGACAAATTTTCATTATAAAAACTTCAGAACGTTTTTTACGTGATATAAGCATAGAAAATAAGCAAACCCTTGAACATTTGTTTAATTTTGCTGCTATATATTTTATTGAATACCATTTCCCTCTTATAATTTGAATATAATAGCATTATCTAGCTATTTACAGAAAAACTTACAACGAAAAAACTTTTATATTACAAAGCATGACTAATACCCTCTATCTATACAAACTGTCTGATGAAGCGACATACAAAACGAAATCAACTTTGATACTCGTGTAAAGAACTTATTTTACGTCCTGGAAGAACTCTAACGTCGTTATTAGAAATAGGTATGATTGATTTTACCGTTCCATATTGTATTTAATATTATTTACTTCGCACAGTTGAAGCATGACACCTACTTTGCGACTTCTGAGAAACGAAACACAGATTGGAGACATCTGTCGTGTTTGCTTAAGGAAAATGTTATTTTGATGAAAATTGAGCAACTTTTTGTCGCCGCCTAGTTACTAAGCTGCTTTTTCCTAATAATACATATATTTTTATGTAAAGCGCTTAATAAATATGAAAATATTTACATGTATATAACCTGTAGGTAAACATTTCTAACATAGTTATGTCACATGACACTTAACCAACCCTAAACATGTTCCAAAATGGCAACCCTTTGGTCAACGTGTGAGGGTACCACACCTATTTCAATTTAGGAGAGAATGTGGTGAAATTTTGCAACAAGGCATAGGCATGCAAGTACATCAAACTGCATACATCGTACTTCGAAGTAAATTTATTTTGACTGATCCCGTGGGTAGTTACGGGATCATATTTACATCCTCCCGTCCGTTTTTAAGTACGTAGAATTATATACGATTTAAACATGTAAACATATTGTAAGAGTTGAACGGATTATTTGTTACGGTTGCGAGTCAAGAAATTCTTAACATCTGATATTTAAATAAAAATTGTTATACTATTTAAATGAAAAATAATCAATTAAATTATTTTAAGTGATCCGTCCGAAAATTGGCAAAACGAAATCCACATGAAAAACACTTCGACGTACGTTCGTCTGCCTCAGACATTTTTTGAAGAAACAACTTTGACGTAGAATGTGGTGTGAATTGAAGGTATAAAAATAAATTATTTGAACTTTTATATTAGTAGCTAATAAAGGAAAGTAAAATGGGAAGTCGAAAATAAAATTGAAGACAATCCATCGTTAGGAGTATCAAAAGAAAACTTGTTTAAGCACAAATTTTAAAAGCATATATTTTTTTCCTTCTTTAATTTTATAGTTCCATACCTCAAAAGGAAAAACGGAATCCTTACAGGATCACTCACATATCTGTGTATCACAACGGTTTTTCGCGGAAACCGTTTGCCACAGAAACTTGAAATTTGGCAAAATAATAAAATATATTAGCACGCATATATCACGACAGCTGACACTCAGACATATTTGTATAGAATTAAATAAATACTTCAAAAAGAATCAATTCTATGTACTTATTCTACGCACATTACTTATATAAAATTCCATGCTTATTTTAATATATAAGATATGTCATGTGATGCTTAACCAACCCAAATAGTGAGAATGATTAAATTGAACATAACAACAAATGTTCACTGCTCCCAACCATGCCCAAAATGCATCCTTTTTAATCACCTAACACTGCAAAAAACAGACCCTAAACCAAACCCAAAGGACGAAAAACGACTTAAAAGTAAACAAGTTTAAATTTTCAACGTTGTAATGTACAATAGTTAGAAACTATTATAATTTGGAAAATATTTTTTTTTTCAAATAAATCCACACCCTTAATATCACATCAAGACCACGATTCGATTACTTAAAATATTATTACATAACGTGATTACGTAAACATAGAAAGAGAGGAAATGAAGATTCATGCTTCTTCAGTGACTGAAGTGAAACTGTACGTAGAGGAATTAATCTAAATATTTTGGTGTATTTCACTGATCTTTCTATAAGGTATCCCTTTCTCCTAAATCGTTTAAAATTACGTACATTAAAAAACACCATAGAAAAAACCAAACTTTTCGTAATTCCCTTAAAGAGTTCGTTTAAACTATGTAGACCTTTTTATGAAAAAAACCTTTGTCACATTTATACGTTTCTTCGTGTAATTTATATATATATATATATATATATATATATATATATATATACAAAAATAGCAATAAGGAAAGTAGATATAAATAATAATAAAGAAAATCTTTCGCTTTATACCAACACTGAAAATTATATTTGATATAGTACTATTCATTTACACTTGTATTAAAATGAAAATCAATAACAATTAGTTTCTTATTATTTAATCATTAAAAATTAATTAATTCTACAATCAATTTTCAAGAACAAATTTGATAATTTTATGATATATTTAGTATTCGTTTTTCTTTTCCCAACAACATTGATTTGGAAGAAAATAATTATGTCGTTCGAAAATTTTACACGTTTATATGTAAAACATCCGGCAATTTATTTTGTTAATTTTACACGTGAAAAGCATTATTCATACTATTAATTAATCTATGTAGCTTTCAAACAACCCTTTAAACGCGTCTGTTATGGCATTGAAAACTTAAAGAATAAATTTAAAACGGCCTTATAGAATAAAAATAATGTTTCGGTGGAAGTTTTGAAGTTCCTTTAATTAAAGGAAAAAAAATATTATGAAAAACAGAACCGTGTTTTAAGAAATGACATAATAAAGTGTTTTTTTTAATTAACTTGTAATTTATTACTTATACTGTTTCGCAATTTTTAACTTTAATTAATAAAAAACTTGCACGTACCTATAAACTTAGCACTTAAAGGAAAATTTATTTTTTTTTATAGCAATGTCAATTAAGAAATGAAAGAGAAGAAAAGATTTTCGTGTCTCGTAATATAAAAAGCTATAGACGTAAAAGCTCACGTAATCTTTTAAGGACTTGTTAATTTATTAATAACAAATCCATAACCGTTGTACCCAGGTAACATTCAGCTTCTTATAAGAATATAGGTGAGATACATTGTAAAGAAACACTTTAGCTACTCGATTAATATGATTAGGTCGCATATATGACTTGCTTATATTATAAGTTTGACTAGAAATGTCTCGTCTTATCAATAAACCCTATGAATACGTATATGCCGTATTGACTTTCTAAACCACAGAACTACGACCGTCTAAACCAAGATCATAGAGCAAAGTAGAGAAAGTTATGAAGAGAAATAAACATGGAAAAACTTTCGAATCGATCTCTTTAGTTTAATTAGGAGAAGACAACACTATATAAAACGTGTTCTTGTACGAAAATTACCATTATTAATTACGTTATCGATATAAATAATTTTTTGTGTTTTTAAATGTACTTTTAATACTGTCACCTACTTAACGCAATACGCCCGCAAACAATACCTTTATGTATCCACATATTTGAATACTCTCAATTTTACCGCCCCATCCGACGAAATTTATGACTCCGCCCAAACCGAAAATTACCATTATTAATTTAATTACGTTATCGATATAAATAATATTTTTGCTTGCAAATATACTTTTAATACTGTCACCTATTTAACGCAACTCCGCAGCATCACGCCCACAAACAATACCTTTATGTATCCGCATATTTGAACACTCTCAATTTTACCGCCCATCCGACGAAACTTCTGACGCCGCCCAAACCGAAACTTCGCCGTCGAAGTATTGGAATTAAACGATCGTCTCCAAAGTTGGGGACCGCATTTTAAATTGAACGAGCACGCGCTGCATGCGAGCGGTGCTTCGGCAACTTCTACTGGGCCCGGGACCCGGAATGTCGGTTCACTGGCCCGGTGCACGCGGCTCAAATGCGGTACACCGTATTGCGTTGTTACGCTTTAACTCGGTGAATGCAGACTTTAATGAATGCGAAAATTGTGAATACAGTTTTGTTGTTTTCACCACAAAAGTTTTAAGTTTAACAACGCATGTTGTTAGAGTTGAACGAATCGTTTGTTACGGTTACGAGTCAAGAAATTCTTAACTTCTTTTATTTAAATAAAAATTGTTACTCTGTTTAGTGTGAAAAATTACCAGTGAAATTATTTTAAGTGATCTGTTCGAAAATTGGTAAAACAAAATACACATGAAAAACACTTCAATGTACATTCGTCTGTCGCAAACATTTTTCGCAGAAACTAATGTAAAAAGTTGAAATTTCACGTGGAATGTGGTGTGAATTGAAGGTATGAAAAAAAATTTTGTATTACTGGCTGATGAAGAAAGATAAAATGGGAAGTCAAAAATAAAATTAAAGACCATCCATCGTATGGGGTATCGAAAAAAACTCTTTTAAGCATAAATTCAAAAACATATTTTTCTCAAAAGGAAAAGCGGAAACCTTATAGAATCACTCCCATATCTGTGTATCACAACGGTTTTTCTCGGAGACCGTTTATCACAGAAACTTGAAATTTTGCAAAATAATAAAATATATTAGCCCGCACATACCACTAGAGGTGAAACTCAGCAATATGTATATAGAATTAAATAAATACTTCAAAAATAATTTATTCTGTATATAACGTGGTATTGTGTACAAGGACGCACAAAACGGGCCTTAAATGTTTTTTTCATTATTTCAGATAGTATATCTTCAGTAAGATACAGGAAAATATGAAAAAAAGATACGCCCGAGAAAACCATAGCAATTATCGTAAATCTTATAATTTTTTTACCATGTTTTCATGCCTATGAAAGATATAGCAGGCGACATATTTACATTGTGAAAACCTATTATTTGTATATAATTTGTGCCATTAAATGTGTTATGTGCTATTAAATGTGTTATGTACCATTAAATGGGTTATGTACCATTAAATGGGTTATGCACCATTAAATGTTCATGAGTGCACGAAATCCTCATAGTATGAGTTCTATTCATGCTTGACAGGTTTTTTAACATTTTTCCGAATAAAAATCACTGTCAAGACCTCATCGCTGAAAGTATCACTCAAAAAAATTTTTAAAAATCACGAACATTGGAAACAAGGTGCGGATTGAATGGAATTTATGTAGTTTCATTATCACCAATACTTTTTTTTTAAACAACTGATCGTACAAATTACTTCTTACGCAACTAGCATATCTTATCAACTATAATACTGATTGGTGGTTTTTGTAAAATGACGATATTTTGATTGTAATATTTATGAAATCATAACTTCGTAGGCTGACAGCCTGGTATCTAGACTGACTGACACTAAAAACTTTATGCTAAAAGTAGGATTTTAACCTCTGTCGATAAATTACTCCATATTCTCAACTCTCTTTCTCGTCCATCGTTAATTTTAATCAAAATAAACTCAATAGAACGGCTAACTATAAGAATACTTATTACCACGTGCTAATGAAACCCTACTAAAATGAAAATTTTGAAAATCTCGTTCAAAATATTTGTGGTGTTTTAATCTTAGTCATGTTAAAATCCCACAAACATTAATATAGTTTTGAATATTAACTATATTAATGTTTAAATTTTATGTTTTTAATGAACTTATTTTTATTAAATTTACTTATATGCTTTTTTCGACACCACAAACAAAAACTTTCATGAGTATACATTACGAAACTTCACCCGTTTAAAAACTATATGTTACATCTTAATTGTTACGAATAATAATTATTTTTCCTTGACTAATTTAAATTAAACCGTAATAACATTTCAATCAAATTATAAAATACTCTCAGGAAATCTAGATTTTGTTCTTTGCATATTTTGGTAAACGGGTTTATCTGGGTCTAGATTTATTTTTAGGATCTAGGTTTATTTTTTGCCAAATTTTGGTAAACGGTACTTGAGCACTGAGTGCTAGTTACATAAAATAATTGCTTATAAGCAAGTACGAGGCTTCAGGTAAATTGAACAAACATTTTTTGTTTATGTATGTACATTTTACATATGTATATAAGTGGTAAGTAGGAACGTATTAAATATTCATACAGCTATTTCAGGCATCACACTGCACTGAAAATAATACCCCAATTAATTAAAAAATACCCTCATAAAATCTAGATTTTGTTCTTTGCATATTTTGGTAAACGGTACTGGAGTACTGAGTGCTAGTTACACAAAATAATTGTTAAATCATTACGAGACTTCGGATAAATTGAACAAACATTGTCAATCCAATGTTTATGTATGTACATTTTATAAATGTTTAAAAGCAGTAAGAAGAAACGTATCAATTATTCATACAGGTAGTTCCAGGCATCACACTGCACTGAAAATAATACTCCAATTAAGTAAAAAAAATTCTCATAAAATCTAGATTGAATTCTTGGCATATTTTGGTAACGGTACTGGGGCATTGAGTGCCAGTTACACAAAATAATTGCTTATAAGTAATAAACTATGAGACATTCGAATATTATTTATTTTTTATAATTTTTTATTAAAGCCATTTATTCTGTACTACAAGATTACACAGTGTGCCTTTTGGCATAGGCCTCCTCCAGCATCGTCCATTGTGTTCAATCACGCGCCACTCTTCTCCAGTGTTGTCCAGCTGTAAGTTTTAAATCATCTTTTTAGTGGACGCCCTCTATTTCTCTTACCGTCTAGACAGTCGGATATATTGACCAAAAATTATCACTATAATATTTATTTATGCATTTTACATATATATAAAAGTTGTAAGCAGAAACGTATTGATTATTCATACCGGCTATTCTTGCATACAATCGCACAGAAAATAACAGTGCATAAAATATTTTCAGAAAATCCAGATTTACTACTTGGCATGTTTTGGTAATTACTGAGTGCTAGTTACGTTAAATAATTGCTTATACGTAATAAAACACAAGACAATCGGATAAATTGACTAAAAATTATCAATCTATTATTTGTGTATGTATATTTTATACATGTATGAAAATAGTAAGAAGGAATGTATCAATTATTCATACAGGCTGTTCCAGCACTGAAAACAATACTCCAATTAATTAAAAAATACCCTCGTAAAATCCGGATTTATTTCTTGGCATATCTTGGTAAACGATACTGGGACATCGAGTGCCAGTTACGTTAAATAATTGCTCATAGGTAATAAACTATAAAACGGTCGGATATGTTGACCAAAATTTATCACTCTAATGTTTATTTATAAATATACATTTTACATATATATAAAAGTTGTAATCAGAAATGTATCAATTATTCATACAGGTTATTCTATGCATAAAATCGCACAGAAAATAATCTCCATATACGAGACAATCAGATAAATTGACCAACAATTGTCACTCTTATATTATTACACAGAAAATGTTAAGCAACCAAAAAAAAACTTTTTTTTACAGAAGCACGCTTCAATTTGATGCTCAGAATGACCTGTATAAATTATATATATATATATATATATATATATATATATATATATATATATATATATATATATATATATATATATATATTCCTACAAATATTTTTGAATTGCAGCGATTGACATATGGGCAGATGAATATACTTTATCACTTTGCCAAATTTTGAGTTTTTCTCAACAATCGTATGGACTTACAGACAGTTAACGTATTTCTGTTTCTCATCAACTGTCAGTCGAGTCGGAACAAGTGTCTACTTAACCGACCACTTCAATTCCTAAAGTATCCATACAAAATACGTTTTTAAGTGTCAGTAAATTCGACTGAGAGTCCTGACCGTATGTGGTCCATAGGGACGTTAGACGTATACACAACTTGTGACCAATAAAAACACATTGAGACTAACACATTTCCTGTAGAGAAGCTCTTCAATAGTCACTACAGTATTTTTTGGGACTACTGAAGAGCTTCTCTACAGGAAATGTGTTAGGAAACTTTACTCTACAGGAAATGTGTCAAACGACGAATGAATTAAACATGAGCTACTCTTTGTTTACTCAAAACATATATATACAAAGGTATTTTGCATGTGGCCATTGAGTAAATTTATGTTATTTTTTGCTTTTATTGAGTGGTTTCTCCAACAGTATCTCTTTTCAGCATCTTTTCTAGTGGAGCAAAGGATGTCGAGAAGAGATACAGTAGGAAAAACACTAAAAAAACAAAAAAATTGTGCATGTCAGTTCAGACGCGTGGCTGGAATTTACTCCTTAAGTACGATTGTCTTGGAATGCATAAAATAGGTAACACTGTATATAAAAATAAATATCAATATCATTCAATGTAAATGGAAAATTCTTTAATAAAAAAATTGCTGACGATATAATTATTTTCAAGTAAAACTTAAATGAACAAGATCAAATTTATGCAACAAAATTAATAAGTAATATCGTAACGGAAAACTAAGAAGTTAAAATTAAAAGAGACTTTAATTTTATAGGATAGAAGACACTAAATATTCACACATAATGACATTTCATTAAATACATTTTGATATAATCGAACGATAGTAAACTATGTGTGTCACACTCCGTCATTGAGATTACGCCATAAGAAAATGCCAAATAAACATATTGATATCTCACTCTAAGGATGCGCTGAAATGTTGCGCGGAGAGGCCTCCTAACGGTTTCACTTTTTTTAAACGATCTAAACTTCGTACGATAAGAACCTAACGGTCACAATTTTTTTAACACTCTGAACTTCGTACGCTCGGAATTTCTGATTTTACTCCTCATAAAACTTCATACCGGGCTCTATATATGAAACTCTATTCTTAAGGAGTAAACTCCAAAAGTAACATAAATTGACTCAATAGCCACTTGCAAAATATACTTGTATATGTTTATCTTAATTCATTATGACTAAACATAAAACAGAACTTTTTCACTGAGCGCAATCTCGAGAGCTTTCATAATACGGCGTAGTCATAAGTGGGGGTAAAGCTTAAACTGTCTACACACATGTGTACGCATATATCGTAGCCACGGTATATCCATCGTGACCTAAATACGGCAGCGAAGCTGATTCTGCCTTTAATATTGAAATGGGATTTGCGGCTGGCTGTGTCGGCATAAATGATCGGTAAAACATCCACATATTAGTCACGGATGTCGTTTTTCTAAATCTGCAGCGACGTCATATACCTATTTCCGGTATACATATGAACGTGAGCTTTGGTTTGCATTTGTATAATTACATTGACATCATCGAGTATCAATAGTAAATCGTATTCTGACAGTCATGACAGCAAGTTAGATCATCAATATATTATTAGATGATCAGAATATTAGCTACAGAAGATAAATAAATTACCTGTTTTTTACGAGTACAAATATCAATATTATTTTTGTTCATTAACACATAATTAACCACGTAATAACATAATTTACAGAGGTTAATTAACGTGATTTCTCAACAATCGTCAAGATAAACCGTAAGAGAACCTTTATTAATTCTATTTTTAGAGTTTATATCTCAAAAGGGAAAAAAACCCTTATAGGATTATTTCGTTGTCCGTCTGTAGGTCTGTCAAGACTCTTTCTCTCAGGAAAGGATGAAGTATCAAGTTGAAATTAATATCGAATACTTAGGTTTACGTTCCCTTGGAGTTGTAAAACAATCGAGCCTCTAAGTCAACGCAATCAAGAAGAACCCTAAAAATACGGCCATTTATGCCACATATTTTGACACTCGCAAATAAATCAAAACCTATAGGGTAATTCCCGTTGACGTAAAATCATGAAATTTGGCAAAAAAGAAGATCTCGCAGAATAAGTAAAGAAATCCGAAAATCTTTAATTTTTAGTTATATCACATAAAAAAAATATTTTTTATAGCGGGCAATATTTTTCGTTCTAGTAAACGTAACCTCCTATGCTTTTTGTGTATATTATATACCTGGAACAATATAACTGGAATTATCTTACATGAAGTTTTGAAAAATAGTTCCAGAATCTTTATCAGTAGCCCTTTCAAATAATACCCCATGCGAGCGAAAGCAATTTGTTTTCTCTACTAAACTTCCAAAAATTCATAGATTGACATGTTCAAGTTTCTTTTAATGTAGGGTTAGTGCATCAAGTGAAACTATATTATAATTGATTCCAAGGTTTATTTTCAAGGTTTTATGTTTAACGGACTTTGAGACAAACGACTCACAGACGGACGGATGAGTGATCGTATAAGGATTTAATTGTTTTTTCTTTTGAGATACAAAATCCTAAAAATTTGGAAATTACTAACACTATTCCCAAATAAATATACAAACATATCTTGCTGTCTTGTTCGAAGTTCTTGGACAAACGAAATGAAAGTACTAAAGTATTTTCTACTTCTTCCCTGTAATGAGTAAAAATAATTCTTATGTTATACCGGTTAAAATCCTCAAAACTATATATACGCAAGTGTAACACAGAAAATATCTGTTACTTTACGATTAATTTACGATCTGTTAATTTACGATATTATACGAAGCTCGATTCACGAAATCGAATGTACGAATAAAAAAGACGTTCTTTTTAAAACCTGTATAGTTTTTCAAATAATTTAAAAGAAGAAGTAGGCACGATATTATGGTTTTTAAAGGTTAACTTTTTGTTTTTATTTGTTTTTCTTAGTTTTCAATTTGTTTTTTTTTTCTCTATGTTCATTTATATTTGATTACGTCATTTGAAAACCAGTTACTTTTCGAACGTATTACTAAATGATCACCAGAAACGGTTGAGAATTTTCATATTATTCTTTATCATTTTATTATATATAAACGATAAAACCTATCCATAATTTTTAATAATTAAAAAGAAGAAGCTGACACGATGTTACCTTTATTTATAGACTAAGTTTGTATATTTGTTTGTTTCTCTAAATTTTCAATTATTTTTATTAGTTTACCTCATTCATAAACCAATTACTTTTAATTGTGTTTTTAAATATAATTGAAAATGGTTTAATAATTTTTTTTTATTTTTTTCACATATTCAAAAATCTTAATAAATTACAATATCAAATAGATGACTGCCATCAAATTAAAACATTGCTGTAGATTATAATCTATTAAAAAAGTACCAATTACTTCAACACCCAATTAATCGACGAGGAGAGAAGGCTTCACACTGAAACAAAATTTAGTAGGGCGATTCCTCCTTATCTAAATTCAGAAGAAAAAAAAACGAAACTTAACACAACATCAGTTCATTACGCAATCAATAATGATCGCTGCCTAAGCAGAGGATTCCTCTGTACCCGATTATTATTAAAACCCGACATAGAAAATTATATTTCAATTTGTCCCTAAAAGAAAATGAATAGCCATTTGATAGAGATAGTAACTTACATCCATCAATACACATAAATAAAACTGAAGTGTCCGTCTGTGATTTTTTAATATTCAGGTTTTAAATACTTTTCCGCTTATATATTCTATTTATAAAATGAGTTGAATATTAGAAAAAAATGTGTCTGTGTGTCTTTACAAACAGGATTAATCAAAAACTACTGAAGCTATTGACATAAATTAATATGTACACGGATTATAGATAGTAATAATACTAATTTAGTTTTTGTTTCATTGTAATATTTCAAACGGTTGCGAAGTTATAATGTTGTAAAAATTGAGTGGAAAATTAAATGAAATATTCGCCACACGCCTGTGCACACGCGGAAGCGGGCAGGGGAAGGGGGGCGAGAGCGCAAGCCGACCCGCGTGGGATTTAAACTACTCGTAAATTATTTGTTTCATATAACAGTGTAATATAAGACCATAAAATAAACGTATTAAAACAATGCATTTGTATTTTGGAGTTCCACGCGCACGAAGTCGGAAGGTAGGACTAGTAGAAAAGTAAGGAGAAATGATCTAGTTAAATAAGAGCAAAGCAAAATACTATTAAAAGTTTGAACGTTCATTTAAGTTTATAAAAGATCTACACAGCACCCACAAACTCTTTCACAGCTTTGTGAAAATGCCAACACAGCAATTATCAATTTGTGTTACTTGGAAAGACGTTGATATAAATATGTAGCCCTTGGACCTTTTTCTTTCTCCTACAAAATAATTTGTTACGTAAAAACATAATGACGCTTTGATTTATTCCATAAACTTACACACAATATTTTATGCCATGAAGGTATCAAAAATATCCCCAAAATTCCAGACTTTCGAAAAATATTAATTACTAACAAAGCAATTACTGAGTCGAGCTCATTGAAGAGACCTTAGTATGATGTGCTTTCTTGATATTATTAATTAAATGTATTTGTTATGTAAAAATAAAATGACAAAAAATGAAAAAAAAAACAATATTTAATTCCCTAAAAGTATAAACGTATCAACGTCCGAAAATTCTTTTCATAACTTTAGAAAAATATTAATAACTAACAAAGCAACTACTGAGTTGAGCTCATTAGAGAGACGTGGATATAATCATTTCTAGGAATTCCTCTTTAAGCTTTTTGTTACATTAAAAATAAATGAACCTTTGATTTATTCCACATTAAAATTACAAACAATATTAACTCTCTGAAAGTATAAAAGAATATCCCCACAATTCCTTCCACAACTTTAGAAAACACTTATAATATACAAAGCAACTACTGAGTTGAGCTCGTTAGAGAGACGTGGATATGATCTCTATTTCTAGGAATTACTCTTTAAGCTTTTTATTACATAAAAAATTAATAAACCTTTCATTTATTCCATATTAAAATTACAAACAATATTAACTCTCGGAAAATATAAAAGAATATCCCTACAATTCCTTCCACAACTTTAGAAAATACTAATAATAAACAAAGCAACTACTGAGTTAAGCTCATTGGAGAAACATGAAAATAAGGTGTACGTGTTTTAATTACTCGTTAAAGCTATTTATTTTGTAAAAATATAATTATTCTTTAATTAACTCTACATTCAAATTACCGAGAAGGCATAAAGAATGTAATAATAGGCATAAAACCTTCATCGTAAAAACCGTCTGAAGTTAGGTATATCCGGACTTCAAGTACAGTTTGTTAGTGGATATCAATAGCAAATAAGGTTACTATTAGACTAATTTTAAGATGAGAAAGGTAATATAGGCAATTAAGCCCACGCTCCCCTGTCAAAAACTCGTTCTGTTACTCATGACAACATTTCAGAAGTTAATGAGATTACTCGAATTCTGCTTGTAAAGTTCATGTTTACTTGTTACAAAATCTCTTCTCGGAAGGGATAATTAAAGCTAGTAGGAAATAATGTAGAAAATTTCCGAGAAATCTGCTCATAAATTTCCATCCTCAAATTTTATATTAAATTCGTAAATCTTCATTAATCCTCACGTCAACAGAATTCTAACGGAAATTGGCTGACCATTTACACTTTCAGTTTAACCTAACAGGTCTTCAAAGCACCCCCACGTAGTACGTGATAGCAATGGTCATAAAATTTCTATGTTTCCATAAATATCAGCATCGACGAGAATAACTTCATTTTAATTATTACGTAACGTATACTTGACAATTAGCTAAAATTTCAACATTTTAAACTCATATTTTTTAAATATTTTATGACATAACGTTAATTCGTGGAAAAAATTATGGCGCTTAAGAAAAACCCAAAACCTGACTATTTTTAATAAAAAAAAGTTTTAAAAAAAAATGTAATATTGAATGTGTTTGGCATTAATTTTGTGGAAATTCATTATTCAAATTAAATGAAACTACGCGATGTAGTATTATTTCTACTTTCTTTAAGTTCTTTACCTCGACCTAGGTTTCGTTGTATTACAACATTCTATTTGTTTTACAACATTTTCAGGTGGGCTATTAGCAAAGATCTTTGCAACATTTTCAGGTGGGCTATTAACAAAGATGTTAACTACGCAATGTAATATTATTTCTACGTAGCGTAGTTTCATTTAATTGTGAAAAAATGTAACGTGGAACATAGCGATTATTTTCGCTCCTAACCTTGTTCTTATATTTTGTGTGTTTGCCACACAATAATATTTCTGAAAAGTTACACAGCAGATATTTATGATAAATTATACTCTATTATGTTATTATTTTAACTGTATGTATTTTGTTAAATAATACTCGCAACCTCGAGCTAAACTGACATCACGTTAGTCAAAATCGTCGCCGTGGTGTGTTGGGTTGATCACAAGGCATACGGCCTGTGATGACGCGGCGCACCGCGGAGACCCGGATTCGATTCCCGACCGTTCGTCGAGCGGGGCTGGACGGGTGTTATGGTTGGCTGTAAGAGATTGCTCACGTAGCAATAAGTCCGCCATATGTATCAAATAGATACGTTAAAGTAGATAAATAAATAAATAAATAAAATCGATGGAGTTTGCTATAACCATCCATACATTAGAGATTGCCAATGGGGAACCATAAAAAAAACAAATAACAATTAAATACACCCGCAGAATTACAGGAATTTAATACAAGACTAAAATATATCCCCAATCACTACACATATATCACTGAGATATTTCCACAACGAGACAGTTTACAAAATCAGTATCACGGCCCAGTGGGGTACCACGATGTAGATTGGTTCGAGACGGACGTACAGCGATCAGCCTGTATTTGCAAGCTCTCATATATGACTTACATGGTAAAAAATTATATCTTACAAATATATTATTATATATTAATAATAATAATATATAATAATATATTATATATTATTATTATTAATATATAATATATATTATTATAATAATTATTTTACTTACTTAAAAAATGATTACTAGTCACTACATGGTATTTTCCGAATGAATTTCACATGACATGTCTATACAAAACAAATACTACGTGAGACATTTATCAGTTTCATTAAATACTCTTAATAAAAAGTTAAGTTGCATACATAGAATGTGCAATGTGGTTAAAATCAATTTCTTATTAGCATAAATTATTACAGAAACTTATATACTATGTGTTATGAATTGAATTCTATCCATCCAAATAATTATTCTATCCATCCGAAATATTCTATCCATCCAAAATTATCCATAATTTAACCGATGTCTTGTGAAAAATCTTACAACAACATTAAAAAGGTTTGATGCTCGCAAGCTTTATTATATTATAATACAAAGATATAACCAAGAACAGCCACAAAAAGTTTAACGGACAATAAAGCTCTTGGCAAATATAAGGCCGGAAAACTATCTAGCAGGAATGCCATCGACGTTATTTAGTTACGAAACATTTTAAAATTTAGATAAGAA
This sequence comes from Druceiella hillmani, assembly GCA_039881145.1. Lineage (NCBI taxonomy): Eukaryota > Metazoa > Arthropoda > Insecta > Lepidoptera > Hepialidae > Druceiella > Druceiella hillmani. Next base: position 18,383,731 of record JAYKKI010000025.1, on the reverse strand, counting down.
CTCAACGTCGAATGGTATGCAAAGTGACAATGTACCAGTGTTTGATGTTTTGAAAACAAACATGAGACACGGCTAATTGGGGTGACTATACAAACAAGACCAAATATTTTTTTTTACGTTTTATTGTCACGTAAGACAAAACTGGGGCTTGTATTAAGTACTGGGTGGCTTATTCCAAATGTCTAACAGCAAGCAAAGAAAAAATAGTCAGTGTAACGATAAAAACGATCATAATTGATATCGAAAACGTATTTGTGAAATTTAGAATAAAATTTTGTACAATAATAACAATTATGATCTAGTATGTGTAATTTTAAATTATTCATTATTTCAAAGAATTTTTTTATATCGTTTCATAATTTATTATTCTTCATTCTAGAAGGGTTTAAAGCACACATCTTATGATAAAATGCAACCTTATGTCAAAAACAATACAATAGTCCAACCGGTCGTGCGCTTGTCGATGTTGCAAGGTCTAAATGTCTCCCATTCAATCAGAATGACTCTTAACAACGCACTATAAAATGAAACTTTTGAAGTGAAAACTTCTTTAGGCGCACCAAGAGCAACTTTTCTGAACAGTGAACGAAATTAAACCGTCATGTTCGAGTCGGTGACGCAAAATCGGGTAAACTCAGCAATATCGTAATATATCGGGAAAAACTCAAAAAAAAAAAGATATATATATATATATATATATATATATACATTTATATATATATATATATTTATATATATATATATATATATATATATATATATATATATATATTTATTTATTAAAATTAGATAAGTTTTCACTGCTACCGAGTTGTCATAAACACACAATAGTATTTTTTTTATATTTTCACGTATCTCGTGCATGAACAAATAGTGTAACGCGGTGTCGTATTGAACGCGCTCTTTCGTATATAAATATAATATTAAATTCTGCCCAAGATATTTAAATTTTATTACGTCCTTTGAATATCCTTAGAAATCTGTTTTTGTGGTTTTTAGTTAGATCAGAATTGTTTGCAAGTCTTCATTTCATACTTGTTATTTTTGTTTTTTACGGAATATTTTTAACGGTTTAATTTGTGCTATTTGAGTTACCAAACCAATAGGAAACCGTCTCCAAATTTTAGTTTTTATGTTAACAACAGTATAAAACATTATATAAATCATTGTAAAATTATCGCGAATAAATGGGAAAATTAAAATGGTAAAAAATACACTGCTTTTTAACCTAATTTTCTATGCTATTTTACCTTGTCTATTTATGAAGATAAAAAGTGACAAAATGCAATTGTGGAACTCAAGACCAGCAGTGTATGAGTCTGATGCGCTAAAACCTCGGCGGCACGATTGCTTGAACATAGCCGTGACTTTTTGTTAGGCAGTAGAAATACATTCCAAATTGGTAAAAAATTGTTTAATGCGAAAAATTGACTGAGTAACGCCCTTTCATTTTATTTATAATACACACACATAGAGAGAGAGATAGAAAGAGAGCGAAGGATGATGAAGATATTCAATGTGATGCAAAGCCATATGTGAGTAAGGCTAAAAATCTAGACTTGAAATAAGTAGGGCTCTTGAAAGGAAGGCAAAATACATATCGATTTTGTAGGTTCTGCATTTTGCTGGACTGCGATCTACAATCAAATATAGAATTCATTATTCATGAAACACAACATGTATTTTCATTTATCTCACTAATTTTAAACACTGTTATATATTTTCGTTTATTTTTAAGAATTTAGCTCAAAATTGTATCCAACTGAGCATAAGGTATAAAGTATCTTTTAAGAAAGTTTGAGTGATAGCAATAACGATGTAAATGCAGAGTTATAGCGTTCCGTCTGCATTTTTGAGTTAGCTTTGAATAGCTACTACATTAACATAATGTACAAATTTTTTTTAAATAACATGAAAATCTTTAAAAACATTAAACTTTTGGAAAATCTGACCATATTTGCGTCAAAGGTTAGGTTTATAAAAAATCATCAAGCGTTTGAAATCAACAAAAAAGTTCTAGAGCGCAAATGACTAATTAAAGATCGTGTTATAAGTGTTTTAACGTCAAAGTATATGATTGCATTTTATATTTAATTATAATTCAAACAATGAACTTTTAAAAATACTGTTAACACATAAACCGCATATATAAATGTTAATTAACATAACGATAGCTATTAAGATAAAGTGCAGCCCACTTTTTTCCGAGCCAAGCCAAGCCGTGACGGGCAGCTAGTTATTTGTAAATATATATGTGTATATATACAGGTTGTCCAGTGGCAGATTTCAATGTTTGAAAAATTGGAAAAAAAAACTACACCTCAAACACTCTTCGAGTCTAACACGCATGTTTTCAAAAACGCGTTTGCAGAGCGCCTGGGGTATCCTACTGATTTCGGCTCGAATATTTTCTTTAAGTTGTGTCACAGTGCTCGGATTTGTTTTGTAAACAACGGATTTTAAGTATCTCCATAAGAAAAAGTCACATGGGCTTAAATTGGGTGACCTAGGTGGCCACGGTACGGTACCGTTTCGGGATATGTTTTTTTCTGGAATTAACTGCCGCACTGCATTCATGGACACATTAGCAGTGTGAGCTGTGGCCCCGTCCTGCTGGAACCATGTGTTTTGGTTGAAGGATGGACCATTCTGCAGTTCTACTCTGAAAAAGTAATTTAACATCTGGGCATATCTCTCCGAATTCACAGTTACAGTTTGGCCACGTTGATTTTCAAAGAAACAAGGCCCTATGATTGCAGATGCAGACACGGCACACCAGACTGTTACTTTAGGCTTATGTAAAGGCTCTTGATGCATTTGTCTTGGGTTGTGGACATCCCAGTAACGAAAGTTCTGCTTATTCACATATCCTCCAATGTGAAAGTGAGCTTCGTCACTAAAGAATATGTTGCCCATCCGGGTAGCAGTACGAAATCTCAACAATATCACCTCCGCGTAAGTTTTTCTTAATTCAAAGTCAGAATCGTGTAAATCTTGAACAATATGAATTTTATATGGATGGAACTTGAGCTTTTTTCGCATTATTACCTGTAAAGTTGATTTCGGAATTCCCAATATCGATGAACGTGTACGCAGTGATAAACGAGGATTTTCAAAGACAGAAACCATAACACGCTCGACATTTTCATCCATGGCTACCAATGGTGTAGGTCCTGGCCTGGGCCTATTTAATGTTGATCCTGTAGCTCTGAACCTTGCTACCCATGACTGAATGAGGTTGATCGATGGTCCATCACGTAATTGACGAATACTGTAACGATTATTAAATCGACGGCGTGCTATAGACAGCGAAAATCCACTAAAAATGTACGCCTTGAAGGCAAAAGCGCGGTGCTCTCCACTCCACTGTTCCATGGCTACTAAAACATCCGCACCGCTTGCGCTTCTAACGACGCCCCCCGCGCCCCTCTTATGTGTTGCGTTCAGAAACTATATTTGTTCAAACTTTGAAATCTGCCACTGGACAGCCTGTATATATATATATATATATATATATATATATATACACACACATATGTATTTATACATACATTTAAAAATTATATAAATAATATATTGACAAAAATAAAGCAGACGGCAAACTTGTAAAAGTGCTGTCTTACAAATATAGAAACACGATATTTTTATAAGAACTGAAATATGTAAACACAAAAAAATTTAAGAAATCTAGAAATTAATGTAATTAACGCGCATACGACAAGGTAACTCTCATGGTGTTGTAACTATTAATTTATGTCTATTACTAATTACGTCTAATTTTCACTATTGCTAATTATGTCTAATTTTCACTATTGCTAATTATGTATAATTTCAACGAAACAAATCTACCTTTATTTTCATCCCTTAATAAGCCTATTGTGTCGATCGTGTTTAATATAGAACAACAGACTCTATTCTATCTTCTAGGTTGTGTAATAAACTCATTATATACAACACAGTTAATACAACAGGAAAATTACTATTATTTTCCTCAACCAATAGTAATACAAGTCAATATTCAAACTTCTTTCCATTACATCAATCATAGCGAGACACTGAGGCCGTTTCGTAATTAATTACGTCTGAGGGATTACTTTTATTTATTTTTTTACGAAACCTTTCCCCTATAGGCAGCGTTTACAATACAACTCTAACGTTGAGTACTCCTTAAAGGTAATTAAATAACAAGAGACGTCAGTATCCTTATTACATCGCCATCAACTACTTTATTGCGTTAGGTTTCACTTGCTTTTCATCTTATCTTTACTTAAGTGTCGGACCTTGAGTTTTCAAAGCATTGTGCTCAATAAAACAAAATGTAATCAAACGTAATGTTATATTGCTTTATTCTTAACCTCTATTCTTCTCCTATTCTTTACCATCCTTGCAAACAATATAAAGAACTCGAAAAGAATTGACAATCAAAAAAGGCCATTTAGACTTTGAGTCGAGGCCATAGAGAATTGCGATCAAAAAAGGTCATTGCAACATGAATTTTTTTCCAAAACCGGATGAAATTATTATTTTAATTATATGCAAAAGTGGATGACATTAATTCAACATAAAGGTAAAAGTACCTTCGTTATTAATTTGATGAAACAAACAGTTCTACATACGATGCTGCGCTGCGACAATAGATTTTGGATATCACGTTTTGTTGCATTCAAGCCTTGTTCCTTTTAATTTGTGGCATTGCCAGGACGGCAACGCTTTTTTCCCTTGAGGATTCCAATCTAATTCCTGTTTAGGAAAATGAAAGGGTTCTTTTTGGAGCGTTTCGCTAATCTAGTTCCACTTGCGACATTTAATTTGGTGCTCAGTAGGAACCTCCTTGCATAGTTCCAGCAAGTCTTGATTAATGGAAATGAAACTTAATATTTGGTCTTGGTAGCAGTGTCATCTATAACAAGTATCCGTTTGTATATTTTGGAAGCTTTGGAAAGGAAACAAACTTACCAAGATTGCAATTATTGTATCAAAAAAAGCCACAGATGCCCTCTAGTAGCTACGTATATACCGAAACGATGAAAGGCTACGTATAAAAAGTATAAACTTAATCGCCTAAATTATTTTTTTATTTAAAAAATTATATCAATTTCTGCTATTAAACTTCTAAAATCGACAAAAACCGATACTTTCTGGATATTTATAAACATTTGAAATAAAATAATATTTAATAATGATATTCACCTTCGTCGGACACTTATGCGTACAAGAGCGCATGGGCTAGAACTTTAGAAGAAAACAAACACATAAAGTAAGTACAGGAATATCTAACACCGGAAAAATACAATTATTAATTTTGAGAAATATAGCTAAAAATGTAAATAATTCAGAAGTTAAAAATAACTTTGCCAAAGTTGTCAATCGAGCGAAAAAACACAGAATTTATTACCAATTTTAGACACCTCAGGTCACAGGACAATAGAAGAACGATGTAGCCTATTTCTTCGTGTTAAAGGAATATAAAATATAGATGTCTTTTCACAAGAATATATTATCCACGAATATAAAATAAAACCCATCCCAATACAAACAGATAAAGATTAGGTATTTATTATATATATTAGTAGCGTTCACATGCAGAGATTATTGTAATACACAATGTTTTATTGTAAATAAAAATATGTTGGCATAATTTTCAGATCCATTCATTGAAGCAACATTACGATCGTTTTCTGTCCGGAATATTTCTTAATTTCTTTTTATATTAGCGCTCTATTGCGCTTTTTCTTAATAAAAAATTTTAGAATCAGACATTCAGTTTCATTTAATTAAAATTTTTAGAAGCAGCAAGTTTCTCTATTTTATATTTATTTTCGTTTTTTACTTCATGTAAAGATATATTCATGCAGCCCTTCTCTTTTCTCTTAAGCATAACTCCCCTGTCTAGGTTTACAAAATGCCAACTGTACTAAGCTCGCGTACATACACAGATTCGCTACAACGGCCTCTTTGATGTCGCACATCGATAAACTCGGCTCGACAAAAGCTCATAAGCTACCGCCAGGGCGGGCAAAGCAAGAGCTCTAGGGCGGCTGAAATTCTAGCAACTTGGCTTTTGCTTTTACAAACATCCTCTTTACTTCAGTGGCGCGACATCTCTCGTCGCATTCGTAATTGTGATTAATAGGATGTAATGCATAAAATTGGGGTCAATTGCTCAGTTCACGCTTTTATTTTTAAAACATCAAGCTTGTGAAGAATGGAAACGGAACCGTCGTAGACTTATAAATATTTATAAAGCGAATGATTTAATTTGTTGGTAAATTTTAATTAAATTAGGAAAATATAACAATTTACCTAAAGAAATGTAATTTCCTCGAGATATTGTATAGATAAATATTAAACAGCCTTTTATATTACTTCCTCCAGTATTCCAAAACAAATCCTTTCTAAGCTCCACTCCGAAATTATTTTTTAATTTTTGTCTTTCCCACCCCCTCTCCAAGATATGTACAAAAACATTTTATTTTTCAGTATTTTATGTCTAAAATACGTTGTAGATTAAATGTTGTATGTACTGCCCCTAAACCCGATTCATAAGCGCATGTTGGTAATTATATACCCCAGAGTATACTGTTGATTTTTGCTAAATTATTCAAAACGATTCTCTACGGACGCGACTATTTGCAAATAAATTAGAAAGATCTTATCTTAATTTTATACATTCGGCAGACACAAGTTCGTTTCGCTGTTAACATTAACCACGAATAGCAAATGAACTTAGTTTAATTTCCGAAGATTTGTTATTAATATCCTTTTATTTAATCTTCTGAAGGAATATTTATGTTTAAACTAGGGTAGATCAAATTTTTACACTGGTCACATACTTTTATGTTCTGAGTGATCATGAGCACGAAAACTTTCAAATATTTATGTGCTAACATTTTCCCATGGCGTCACCCGCGTGAATTTACGTTAAGGACAACGGTCCATACTCTTAATCCGATGAAACTATTGAAATGAAACACTTCTTTGCGAATATTGCTGTTTAGCAAATACGTTTATATTTTGGGCTCTAGAAATATTTGAGCAATAGATTTGCGAATATACGGTGTGCTCTATGTAGTGACGTCTCTTAGTGCTAAATTTGTAATATTGAGTAAAGGTATCAAGTTTTGTTCCAGAGAAATTATGCTATTTTTGGATTAAAAATGTTCTATATGTCAATTCGAACAAGTTTTATGAAAACCTGTCTTTCGTTTTAGCGTCATAGTGTAACAAATATCTAAACACACTTGCTGTGATACTCGTTTTCTACAGGGACAAATCCACGAATAATGGCCTATGTATGTGCCGCAGCTATGTATGTGTCGCAAAGTTATTAGGTTACAAATAAACAGACAAACTAGCCGACGAGTTTATAATATTAGGAGATATTACCGGTTTGATTTTGCATAAATATAAAGAAACGGGAAAGCGATATGATAAAAAAAACATTATTTTAAACTAGTAAGACCTAAAGACACCCTCAATCGCTCTTAATAACATATAACTTTAAAATATTTTATAGTTTGCCTGATCAACACATATGTACAATAGATAGAAACAAGAACTCAGCGTATGTACAGTGAATAATTTTTATTTACTACTTATTTATTATTTATTTACTACTATGAAATAACGAATAGGTATATATAGGTATGAAAATACGAACCCTTTACATAAAATGATAAACATGCGTCTTTATATTTTCAATGTTTATGTGTTTCTATTAATATAATTCTACGTGTCTATGGGTAATTATAGTCTACTAACAAAACCCATAAAATGTCGACAATATTCGTTAAGTCCATAATTTCCAAAGTAGTGAAAAATCGTAAGAGTCGGAGGAAAGCCGTACAATTTTCACTTTAACCAATTATTTTAATAGAACTATCGGGTTGCTCTACACTTAGAACATCTCTTACTATGTCACATATATATATATATATATATATATATATATATATATATATATATATATATATATATATATTAGATCAGCAACAGCAACACAAGTTCGCAACACAGTTAAGTTTGAACGCGTGCATCGTTAAAATAGCGACATTTAGTTGCGGGAGATCCAACTCATAGAGAGTAGAGGGAGATGTGTCGGGGGGAACACACGTGTCCACGTCACCAAGGGGTGGTATGCCCGCAGGTACTCGCTAATGAGATGGCAAAGTGCATACCCCTCCCTAACTCACCCCCGCCTCCTCGCGCATTCACTTTGCTCCGCATTTTCACTTCGTCCTTCGCGTAACTGTGCAACTAGCAACTTTCAAGTCGTTCCACCATCGCGGATCTCTCTTTGTGCGAGCTTTTATGCAACGATCTAAGATATAAGACGCAATCTCAGTGTCTATGGGAGGTAGATTATATTTCAAGTGATAAAAGCTATGTTTATATCAAAGTTCATTGACATTGCTAACTATTGTGCAGAAATAATAGTTATGTTTGTAATGAAATAATATTTTTTAAAAAAAATGTTATTTCCTATATAAAATAAATTTTACCGCCTTTTCAAAATTTGTCTCAAAGATATTTTCTCTTCTAATGTCAAATTTTTTCCCTCCTTCAATTTCCATCAAACTTAACAACATTAAAAAGCTCTTGACATATGTTTTTCTCTTAATTTGTTTTTGTCAATTTTTCGCAACTCATCACGTGTCATATAATTTTAATTATTTTATAACCAATGTTACCCCAAATAAGTTAGTCTTGCGTAACACAGCCTTATTTGTGTATATATGTACATAATACATCAAAGTTAAAGGCGATAAATAAACAAATAAATATCACAATAAGATAAGATATCACAAACTTTTCTTGGTGAAATAAACCCAAACCAAAGAAACGAAGTAAACTATGATTTTAAATATAGGCTGTTAACTGTCACCTTCTTCTTTTTTAATCTCTAGTTAACATCTGACGGCGAGTATACGGCTATAAATGCAGCTGGATCCCAAACTTTTTGAACAACGATTCTCCATTCTTTTCGGTACATGGCGAATGCATTTGCTTGGATTGAGCCGTTAATCCCTTAGATCTTCCTCGATTTATTTCTACCATATTTTTTAGACCTGGACTTTCAATTATTGGGGAGGACATTCCAGCAGAACTGGCAAGCTATTATGTATTCAGTCATTCGACACGCGTACCCAAATTATCTATGGCATCGTTGCTGATTCTTCTCTTCATCGATTGATTGGCTTTGGCTGATGATAAAAGGCGAGAGACATTGAGGATCTATAGTGGTCATCGCATTTAACCCAAGCTTGCGAAGGCAGGTATGGAATAATGTCCAAAATAGGTGAACCTTGGTCGCAGTATGGATTTTGCTTTTTTTCCTAAACGCCATCTAAGTGAAGTAAACACAGTCGCTGCCTGACCTAATTGAGAATGTATATCTGCAGAATAAGGTATTTTCTTCTTTTGGATCAACCGTCCGAAATACTTGAATCTACGTGCTCGAGTTGGACAATGGCTGGCAATTGATGAATGTTATTAAAAATAATGTTTCAATTAATTTTCAAAATCTATTTTTCTAAAGTGGACCGATTTGAAATCACTCTTGTTTGATCATCAGCATACTTAGTAGTGATAGTTTTACTAAGTTACAACTAACTCAGTTAATTCTCCCGTACCAAGGTTTACTAACTCAGGACTACAAGCAAGTAATTATTTTATAGTTAAATAATAATAAACTGTAAAATGAATCAATAACTATAAGCCATCACCTGTCAGTGACTAAGCCGAGATCCCGCTTAAAAATTGCCTCTAACAGCATGGAACAAAACATCAAACGAAAATATATAAAAATTGATCAAACTTTTCCTTAAGATAACGGGTTGCGATATAAATACGAAGTAAAATGGAAAAAATGCTTAGCAGATATAATAAAAACTAATATGCACGAAATTCTAATTTTAACTTTCACAACTTTGGTTGTATGCCCAGTTCGTGAACTCTTTCTACATATATACCACCAACAGCAAAAAATGAATTACATTATGCAAAGTGAAAAGTTTCCATACAAAAAAATATATAGAAAGTTCTTCTGACCTTAATTAAAGTTCTGAAGTTAGTGAAAATGATACGTCATCTACAAACTAAGATGTAATTATTAAGGCTGAGAACTAAAATTACACAAGGAGCAATATTTTACTTCGTCTACCCTATTACGAGTGGTACTTTGAAATTTGGGCTGATTGCGAGGCATTTTTGATCTCAAAGAGCTTTTGAAACTTTCAAATGAACTTAATTAAAAAAGATTAATTTTTATACTAATTCAATTCAAGGTTCCATAAGATTTCAGTAGTTTCATAACAGGACCGTCTGATTAATAACAACTAGGCCGTATAATTCCTATCTTTAATTTTTTTTTATATATATATACAGCAACAAAGACACAAGGAGACTTTACAAATATTTAAATAACAAAATGTTGATAAAATTTTATTTAAGTACTAACACAAAACGCACTTACTTTAAATTCGAATGGGCAATATTCTGTATAACGAGCACAAATTCTGCAAAAATGAAACGTTAACAGGACCAATTAAGGGTGTTAGCAGTACCTATAATAATAATTTTCAGCTTCCAGAACGAATTTGTAAAACCAGCAGAGTTCAACCTCATTTGAAATGAAATTGCCTCATTTGTCATGAATTATCACTAATATATATTTCCTAGTGCAATAAATATTGAATATTACCTAATATCTAATACCTCAGAAACTATGACATTTAAAATAATCATTAGAATTTTCCAACAATTTACTCGTGTACATAGGCATCTGAAATCGTATTTATTATAATTTACAGTTTTGTAGTTCAAAAATAAGGGAAGGAGAAGAGCGGGCTTATTTTTCTATATTATTCAGCATATTTATGAAGATACACTACTTAAAATGTGAGAAAAAATCGATTTTCTTTTAATTAGACTTTTCAAACAATACCCAAATTAGGTAATTTAAAAAAAATACTTGTTCTTAATTTGTCTCGTCCTAAAATGACTAAACAAATATTTTTAGGTATTAACTTCAGATACATATGTAAATGATCTTGTAAGGGAACCATTTTTTTTTCTTTTTAGATAAGGAACCCAATAAACAGAGAAATCATGTGATTCACTTCAATGTCTGTGACAGATAGATAAATATCTGTCTGTCACAATTGTAAAACAATGTTAGAAAAAATAATTCTAGAATTTATGAAATAAAAATAATTCTTCCTTTTTTTTAAAACGATATTAGATAGCCTTGTTGTTATGAACATGGATATTATGAGCTCTTGAGACACATGAGCGATATTTGTAATATGTACGTTATGCCATATATTCACATGTCAAAATAAAAAAAAGTTTTTACTAAGTAAAATATACCGAAATTCCTTACAAGAATTACGCTATACGCAAGTTAGAAAACCTGCATATTAATTCATATTCTAAACTCTTATACCCAGTATTAAACTGGGAATATCTGTTTTGCCGTTTAGGTGTGATTGAGTAACAATCATTCAATTTTTCATGACATAAGTATTCCACGAATACGTGCGCAGTTGCAGATAAAAACTTGTATGACATTACGCCACATAAACTATACGCATACTAAAGACAGCGATTGATCGTTTGATCTCTCAGGTTTATTACTCTCAAAAACTTGAAATACCATCATCTTTAGCAAATAAAAGGCGGAGAGAACTAGATATACTTCCAGAGATTGTGCTAGCTTTATTAGCAAATCTTTTGTAGTCCCTTTTCGAAAGCCGTTTACTTTTATGTGGTCTCTCCTAAACGCAGTCTCAAATGAATGAAACACCGTTATCGTTAGCAAACAAAGGCTGAATAGGAAAATGTACTCTTTTAGAGATTTTGCCAATCCTGTCAGCAAATCTTTTACAGTCTCTTAACGATACACATATTAAAGCTTTACAGTTTTATATGGACTCTGTCAAACTCACTTTCAAAAAATTGAAACATCGTTATAATTAGCAAAGAAAAGCTGGACAGGAAAAGCTATCCTTTTAGAAATTGTGCCAACCCTATCAGCAAATTGTTTGCAGTCTCTTATCGACACATATTTCAAAGTCCAATAATTTTACATGGACTCTTTCAAACACGCTCTCAAAACATTGAAACATCATTATCGTCAACAAACAAAAGCTAGGCAGGACAATCTACGCTTCTAGGGATTGTGCCAACCCTATCAAAAACATTTTAGCAGTTTCTTATCGATACATATTTTAAAGTTCTATATTTTTATTCAAAATCTTTCCAACTCACTGTCACCATTTTCGTTATAAAACAAAAAATGGACAGAATAATGCATATTTTTAAAAATTGTGCCAACCCTATCCGCAAATCTTTTCAGTCCCTTTTCGACTCAGATTTGACAGCCCTGTAATTTTATGTGGATTCTCTCAAACTTACTTTTAAAATTTTGAAATACTGTTATCAAATAAAAGATGAGGAGAAATAGGTATATTTTTACCAATTTTGCCGAACCTATCAGCAAATCTATTACAGTTCTTTTTGATATAAAAATACTATAGTTTAATGTGGACTCTAAACGGTGAAAATTAACGTTAATCAGATTTAAATTTCTCATTTCAAATATTACTTTCAAACTAGAAGTTTCTTTTTGCCTTATTATGGAAATATTTCACTTTTCCAATTTCGATTCGAAAGTTTAATCACTAGTTCAACGAGACTAGAATTTATACCTTCACAACGACGTCTTATTATAATTCCTTACTGACTATTTAATGAATTTAATCAGAAAGCTTTAAAGCTTCGGATCTCTATTCCTATTGTAATAACTTATAAAATACGCCCAATTTAGCATAAGCTAAAGCGCAAAGTTTAAATATTAAACCACTTTAATTTCGGAAAATATTATATTTGAAAAGTTCCAATAAAATTTAAATTTGCTAGTTAGAATTCGATTTACTAGGCAAATATTTTTTAATGTCATAATATTTAAAACGCAATTGGATTTAAGGCAAACTGCAATATAAAATTTGCCCTTTTTTATTTAAATAAAGACAAGTTTACTCTTGTTTCATATTTTCTATTTCTAATTTAAAGTATTTAGCATCGATAAACTACACAACAATTTATTGACGAAATAATATTTAGAATTCGATCGGTTTTAAGGCAAACTGCAATCGACAATTTTAATCAAAAAACGACTTTATTCTCGTAAAAATTTCATTGAAAATCTCTTTAATCGAAATCTTTATTCATTAAATTATATTTAGGTATTTGCATTTAAGTTAATGAAAGCGTTTACGGGTAAAGCTTTTAAACTACGTTTGCAATTTAAAAATTCTACATTCGCTTGCTTAAGAAGACTTATAAAACGAAAATATTGATGTGGTATGACTAATAAAAGGCAATATATTATCCTTTGTATATTGTAATAACTGTATTCCTTCTGAAAAGCAAACACGTAAAGTAGAAAAAATTCAAATTAATACTATTTTCACACACATATGTGTAAGTATATATATATATATATATATATATATATATATATATATCAGAAATGTTCAATTAGCCCTTTTGAAGTAAGAAAAGTGAATAAAATAAGTGGGTGAAATAAAACTAAATGATTATAACCTTTAATCGTTATATTTGATCATTTTATTTCTAAATTTTTTTTTCTAATTTTACTGAGAGTGCCCAACTTTAAAGAAATGACGTGGAGAAGTGAAAAGAAAACCTTCTTCTTGGTTTCCCTAA